>OZ012681.1:10750157-11393252 GCA_963942445.1 Argyra leucocephala | reverse complement strand
CGAATTTGGTATTACAGGGTTGGAAATTCTGAAACTAGAAATTACTGAGGATGAACGAAAACCCATTGAATTCTTGTGCGGAATTAAAATCCTTAATCAATATAAACGCCAGCGACCGTTTTACTTAAAATCCCCTTTTTCCTTTTAGGTTGTAGTTATTAACATAGAAATAAAAAATGAATTATTAAATGTTGTTAAACTAGTTAGGACCACTAGTTAGGACCACTTTTATACCAAGTATATACATCTGATCTACTGGAAAACAGGAACACATTAACATCCACTTTCCACAGAAGATACTACAATTTTAAGCTGCCATCCAAACTCACATATAACATCTACAAATCTGAAAGAAAATTTGCAGCAGATACAGGAATGGTTGAAAGGTTCTACAAGCGGATGAAGGTAAATGAGAGTAAAAATTTACATGTAACTTTCTCGTTAAAGAAGGGATTATGCTCACGAGCTGATACAAATGGGGGGATAACGATTCTGCAAGCTAACGAAGTTAAATACCTAAAAGTACACCTACACAAAAGGCTGACCTGGAACAAACCCATCACCGTACTATGTACTATTGATCTTTTCAACAATTTGCTTTATTAAAATGTTTTTAATAATGTTCAAAAATCAATTCATTATTAATTAATTTAAAATGAATTTATTTAATAGTATTGCTGAAATACAGCTATATTACTTATTGGGAAAATTCAAAACTAGATCTGGAGCACAAAATGTTGCTTTATAAAGCTGTTCTGAAACCAATCTGATCTTATGAGTGTCAGTTATGGAGAACTGCTAATAAAATAGTAACGTTGAAACAATTCAAAGGTTGCAATCAAAAATTTTGCGTACCATAACCAAGACCCCTTGGTGGTATACATTAGAAATAATAATTTACATATAGATTTGAACTTACCTATGGCTACAGAAGAACTGGAAAATGTAAAAACATATATACAACCACAGACTGATACAACATCCCTAACCATTTGGCTAGAAATCTACAAAACATTCAAATAACCAACAGGTTCGAAAAAAAGTCGCAAGCAGTCATGTAAGGCAGAAAATGAACGTACGAACAAATATGAAGTGTCAAATGAACTAGACCTTCCATTTGAATAAACTTTAAAGATTTACTATTGTTATAAATTATTGTCATTTTTGTTCAGAAAGATTCAATAAATTCAGTTAAAAAAAAAAATAAAAAAAAAACATAAAAGTTAACAGATTTTGTGCCCGACAAAATTTTTTCTTGTGCCCATCATAAAACTCTATTAATCAAATTAAATCTCCTACATTTTCGTTTATACCATCAATGTATAACTAACCTCCCAACTGAGTCGTTATAACTTCCTCCGCTTAATTAAAACGGTATCGTAGTTTGACATTGCTTCTAATATTAAAATCATCCCCAATATGGTGGACATACAAAAGACTATTTTTCTTCAGTGAATCTTTTATCATTTTTTGACAGTTTCGTACGCAAAATCCAACAAATTGAAATTATCTTCTGTTTGTAATCGAATTATTATATTATAATTAACCCCAAATTTATATTAAGTTTATTAGACTCATCATAGCTGGTGGTCTGATTTGAAAAAAAAAAATGAATAAACAATAAAATTAAAACAATAAAAAATATCATTGACTTAAATTTCACATTGCTTGTAAATTTGATAAGCTTTCAAATTTTTTTTTTTTTTTGGAAAATATTCAGTTCAAATGTTAATATTTATCAAAATATTCAAAATATATTATTTATTATTTTTAAATAATATTTTCTTATCTTCTTTTGAGAATAGAGAAATGCCTTAGATAAAAATTTAAAAAGATTTTGATTGTTTTGAAAGTTTTTTTTTTTTCAATAGAAACAAATTAAAAATGTCAATATTTCGATTTGGGTATCAATTTCGAAAAACTGACTTTAATTTTATTTTTATCTAGAATTTTACTTTTATTTATTTTTATCTAGAATTTTATTCACTTTTGTATACGTATTGAAAGACCTATAGAAATTCAAATTTTCTAGTAAAAAAATTATATAGGATACTTTTTTTTTTGGACATTTTAGTTCTTAAAATATTTTTTTTTGTTTTCTTACTCATTTTACAGTTTTCTGTACAACAAAAATTTCATATATTTATTGTTGCTATGCTAGCAAAACTGATTAACTGTAAATTTCAATAATTTCAGTTAAATTTGATTGATATTTTTTCTTTTTGATTAGATCAGATTGCTTTTTTTTTGTTTTAAGTTAAGCAAAACGTTGGGTTTGGACTAATTGAGGATTGTAGAAAGTCAAATGTCTATTTGATCAGTCGGCACATTTTAAATAAATTTATTAATTGTATATTCTCTTTAACTTTTGTAGATTGTACGTAGGTATATTTTTGCATTGTGGAAACATGTTTCTCAATGAAATCTAACTCGATGTTTTTTTGGCTTTTATTTATCTCAAAAGAGCGCATCTGATCGTCTCTAGAGAATATACATATTAATTGCTAATCTATAATTATAATAGACAAGCATTTAGGGACCTGCGCAGTAGACAGCTTTTAGACATTTTATCTCGCTTCTCCATAATGAACTCAACTCATATTAGAAGGGAAACTCTTCATTTACGTAACCGTTATACAATTTTTTACATAAATCACAACAAAATTATTCCTGATTAGCTGAAACAAGTAAAAACTATCATACTATACCTACTTCAGCATTACCGTATAAATGAGAAAGAAAGAGAACACAGCATATGCTTTCCTAAATTTTTATTGGACTGACAAAAGATTTGAAAACGCTTATGAAATTTTTATATGAGGGATAATTTATTAAGTACATAGTGAGAAAAAAAGTTCGGACAATAATTAAAGATTTTATATTGAAATTTCAAACAAAGACAACAAAAAGTAAATTTTTTTTATGTTAAAATTTAACTTTTAATAGATACCACACGATAAATAGTTTAATTTTAATACAAAAATATTATTATTTACACACATTCTATTTGAATTTTATCTTATTAATTTCGCTACACCTTTTTGTTTCCTATATTTCACTTTATTCGTGAACATACAATTCTTATTGCCGTCTATTTCTAACGATTTTTTTTTTAAATGTTTGGGTGTGTGAGCAAAAATACATTATCCGAGTTTGACTTCTTATTGTTTAGAAATTCTTTGCTTGCAATAAACCTATTTAAATAATATGTCAAATAAAAACAAAAAACAACAAGTTCATCTAAAATAAAAAAATATAAAAACAACAAAAACAAAAATAGAGTATCTATAATTAAAATAGCTATGCATTTAAGGACATGCGCAGTAAGCACCTTCTCATTTTATCTCGCTTCTTCTTAATGAACTCTTAATATGTAAATAAATTGTATATATGGCCGAAATGCGCATACGGGTTAAACAAATTTCTATTTGGTTTTATAATATTCAAACTTTTAAGTCAAATAGAGCCATTTTGTGTCATTCAACATCTTATTATTTTTATACTATTATGTATAATGTTATTATTATGTTCTGTTTGGCTTCAACTTAAATTATAATTACAAAACAGAGGCCCCTTGTATCTTAATAATATATTTCATATTTGTTTTATTTTAAAATGGTTCTATTTTACCTATTTATTCAATAGGAATAGGGAGCACTAGTTCACACCTGAATAGCAGTTTATAATCTACAAGAAAAAAAAGTTAGCACATACATCAGAAGTTGTTGTTTCAGAGGAATGAAGGAGTTCAGAGGAATGAAATATTGTTGATTGCATTAATTGACTACAGCTCGGCAAGAAAAATAAACAAAATAATCCTGTTAGGTATCATTGAGATGTCAAAAATCTCTCTGGACAAAAGAGCGTTATCCGTCTGTAAATTTTGTTCGTAATTTGTTTCTATTTTTTTTTTCTTATTTTCCAAATTTGTTTATAAATTTCTCTTCCTTCTGTTTTTCTACTTACTGGGTAAGATTCTGGGAAGCCCATTCTAGCCATTCTTCTTTATCATATTATATTTTGACAAAAAATAAGTCATAGCCATAGAAATCACATTCACCTAGACTTTGAATTTAAAAAAATTGTTTTTCAAGATGGAGTGCGTGCGAGAGTCGAATTTCTATACTTCTACAGGGCTCGATTGCTTGAATTGATTTTTCTTTCATTAATACTAAGATAATGGGATTTTATAAGATTTGTTGACACTATTTAAGATTTAGATTCGATTTAGAATAGGCAGAAAATTCTATCGATAATGGAATAAAACAAAAGAAATCACTTTGTTTTCTACAGAATTCCAGAATAAACTAACAAAAGTATAATATATATTCTTTTGGATAGTAAAGCAGCAACATTACTTCCAGAACAAATTATAGTCATAATTAAATAATGTTACAAAGATGCAAGATGGTGTGTCTATTATTGAGCACTTGTCCTCATAAATTGCTTCGCAATTAAATTTTTAGATTGTAAAGTTTAGATTTAGGAGGGCTATATTTATCACCCATATTGTTTTTAGTAGTAATGGATTGAAGTAGTAATGGATGGAGCCAACATCACCATTCAACATCGTATTCTAAGCATTCGTTAGCTGTACAAACCATTACAACACAAACAGATACAGCAGAGAGCTTTGGCAAAAAAACAACAAAAAAACAAATCGATGTGGAAATCCAAAAATATAGGAAATGGCGTTGGATTTGGCATAATCAAATGAAATTTCAACGACATAGCGAAACAATGTTTAGGATGAAATCCTCAGGATACACGTCACATCAGAAGGACAAGAAAAACATGGAGAGCAACAGTTTTAACCGAAGCAAGTACCCAGGAAAGAACATGGTCACAATTTTTATTTGCGCCCTATGTCTCACTTTTGGAGTTACAGGACAATGATGATGATGATTAACTCTATATTCATTTATTAAACTTTTGTATGGAATTACGTACGTAGAAATTTAACACCATATAGTGTATAGGAACAAAAGAATGAGAAAGATATATATTCTAAAAATATTATGTAAATTAAATTCTTAATAACTTAATAATAATTTCTTAAAACAGTTTGGTTTCTTAAGAGCTCATTATCGTTTTTAAAAGCTATAATAATATTTTTAATAATTCAATTAATTTAAAATTTTCCTTTAAAATGTTTTATTAAATAAAAATAAAACTTCAAATATATATATAGTATATACTAGGTATATATGATTAATAATTAACTTATAATAACGATTAAGTACTTAAATCCTATTAAAATAACCATCCTTAATTTATAAAAAGCCCATTTCATCAAAAGTGTAAATTTAATTACGAAAAATAATTTCATTAAACAGTTAATTGTCTAATTTAGGATCTTTTTTATTTTTGTTTTTTTTTTTTCATTTTTACTTCCAACATTTTGTTGTGTAAAATTTTTGTATATATATGAAATTGTTCATTTAATTTTCATTCACCTAAAAGTTATTTTTAATAGACTCCAAAAAATATTAACAAATATATGGGCAATAATAAAACAAAAAAAAAAAATTAATTTAACCAGACCCGAATAGTGTGAGATTCAAAAAATGAGGTATAACTAAAAAGGAAATTAACTGAAACATGTTAACTATACATGGAATAATTTTGGTTATAAATGCATACATATTGTATTGTATGTATGTAAGCTCTTGTTTGTAATTATATGGGGAATTCTCCTGCAATTTAAACATCATTAAAACAACATTATCAAAATGATGGTTGGGTAAGAGGAAGAAGAATAAAAAGATTAAAATTATCTAAAGGATATTTTGTTAAAATACATTGAAATTTAATACCGACAGAGATGGATTTAAGGAAATTATTTGGTGGCGATTAAGAAATATTGTTATATATATATATTTAGCTTAATACAGTTATTTTATATAAAATATGATTAAAAATACAATTTAGTGCAATTATGTCTAATTAAAATTAACTTTAACAGTTTAACATATTTATAGCTATAAATTTAAATTCAATAAAATTAATTTGATTTTTCACATTTCAAATGGTAAGTTATTAAACATTTTTAAACCATTACGCCTAATAGTTTTTTTTTGGATTGTCATTACGAAAAACATTTAGTCGGTAATGAAATATATTTCTTATAATATAAAAAATAATGTTGCACATCTTTGACATAAATTAATCTATTCAAATAACTATATAGGTATCATATTGGGCTTCGCTTTATATACAAATAATAAGACATTCAGCTTTAATCTGTAATTTATTGTAAGCCATTTGAAGACAATTCAACATACATTTTATATCTGTTACACTTCAGAACTACTCGCATTCCCCAATTTGTAATATTTGTAGCCTATTACAATCATTTCCATTGAGGAAAAAGCTATGATAGTCGAGCAATACTCAAAATTTGGTATTGAAAATTTTAATTATAATATTATAAATTTATTTAATGTTAAATTATTAACAATATATATAACATATTATTAACAAATATTTTAAAGGTAAATATAATAATTAATTATAGTTCTTTTCAAAGTAACCAATATTATTTAAAAGTGTTTGAACAGTAAAGTTATCACTAACAATACATAAATGTTGTGCACTATTAAATTATATTATATCGAACTGGTTCATATAATTGTGAGTGTGGGTACGCGTCGAACGCATTGGTCATTTAGCAACATATTATCGGTGATCAATAATGTGTTAAAATGACTAATGTCGAGCATCGGTTACTTACATATTTATATTCATTTCATATATTCAATCTGGTATCATTCTATATAATACTGTTAGGCTAGATTTAGGTTAATATATTATACTTTTTAAGATCAGTATATTTTTAAATAAAATATGTAGTTCATAAATCATAAGAGAATACCATCAAGCAAGTGTGTTATATTTTATTGTAACATGTGGACAATGATGTTATAATGTAATGATGGGTAAGTTAAAAAACAAATTTTTAATGTTGAAATTGAGATTAGCTAGGCATTTATGTTAGCCGAATGTATGAGATTTGAAAGCAATTAATTCCACTAAATAGAAATGTGTGGTCTGATGAAGTATAGATGAAGTAGATGAATAAACAATGTAGAGAGTAATACATGAGCGTTACAAGTTTACAACTAGAAGCAAATGGCTAAACATCTTCTGCTTTAAAGAAATGTACTAATGAAAGCTCACCCTGAGTTATAGAACTACCAAATGAATGGTGATGACAATTAAGTTGAAATGAATAGAAATAAACTATACTTACAAATAGTTGATTATTGTTATGTATTTTCATTTTTTTTTTATTAAATAAACAAACTAAATACGGATAAAATTGCATACCGATTTGTTATAGTAAACATTTTATATGACAAAAAACATTGTCCTTCAAGCTGATTAAACAAATTATTCATAACTACTGCATATGTTGTTTAGAACTTGAATCATATTTCGAAGCTGAAATAACTAAAAAAGTTAAAATACTCACTTGCCAATGAATATAATTTGTTCAGAATGTAAAAGCAATTATATAAATAAAATAAAATTAAAAAAAAAAATCAATTTATATCTTAACTTTTCAAAAAGGAAAATATGCATTTGCAATATTTTATGTAAAATCCGAGCAATAAAATTACCTCCCTGATTTAGTTTAGAGAATAACAGTAATATTTTGCAAAAATATAACCAAATTTTCAGTTATACAAAAATAATATGTATATACACCACGGTACATATATGCATACGAAGAAAAATTTTACATGTTCTTATCGTTATGTAATTATTATGAAAGTCAACATATTGCGTAAAATTTTAGTTAATATCCTTCTCATATAAATTTTATTGCACTTATACACAAACACACATACACATATAATACAATGTTGTTTGTACGTAAGTTATATTGTATTAAATAAAAATACATAGTAATGAATTTTGAGTTGTTCTCTTTTAAAAGGATTTTTAAAATATATATATATATATATGTGTATGTACTATATATATATATCTGTATGTATGGGTTATTAAAATATTATTTTGAGATGGAAATTTATGATTTAATTCAGTAAAATAATAATATTTATATGTTTACTATATACATAATAATATTATGTATATATATTTATTTATGTAATATGGATTTTAATTGAGACATTTAATTTTATTGCAATTTTTTGTTGTTTTTTTGATATACCTATATATTTTGAACTATATGTATAGTTGTAAATTATTTATATTTACAAAGTGGAAAGATTTTTTGTTTATTTGTTAATATATACATATCCACAATTTTAAAGATACAGTTATCAAATTTTGCATAGTTAATTATGATCAAAAAAAGGTTAATGTAGCATTTCATAATTCTATCAAATGACAGGTTTGAGTAATTACCATACAACTATTAGCACCTATCAGGAGTATTTCAATAAAAACAAATATTTTAAAGACCTTCAAATGGTTGCTTCACATACTGTTAGTTTTTTAAAACAAGATTTAGGTAGGTATATAATACAACATATATAGAACTTTTGATGCACTATAAATTGTAGATTTTGATATTAAGATTTTTTCGAAAAATGCAAAATTATTGAAAAATTTTAAGATGTAAAATTTTGCGACGCTCTTAAAATAATTAATACTTTATTTTCATAGAAAATAAAATATGATTTTGGATTAGGTAGGTAGAAGCAAAAAAACATATTATAATAATAAGAAGTCTCATCCCATAAAAATTTTTTAAATATTATTTTGATGTAGCGGGTCGCCACATTACAACCCACTATCCCATTTTATCTTCAAAACAATTTGTTCTTTAAATCGTATATGAATTATTTGCTTACGAATATGATATGAATATATATAGCTACATACATAAATAATAATAAGATATCAGAATATCAATGTATAGGTACTATTGTATGTATTAAAATAAGTATGTAGTTAAACATACAATAATAGAGTTAATGATAGAATCACAGAATCTAGAAAAAATTCTCAAAATAATAGTAATAAAGGAATAAATTTATTAGTTATGCATTACAAATCGTCAACTGTCTAGGGAATTTCATTCTGCTTTGTTTTTCTCAGAACTTGGTTGAAAACCATATTTTTCTATTTAAATTTTAATATTTTTTATTTTTTGAAGAAATAAAACAGGCAACAATCCATTTTGAATAGATTGTTTGCTCTTTTTGTTTGTTTATTTATTATGAGATACATAGATAAATAAATAATATTTATATATGATCGATAATAATAAAAACAGGCAAAATTAACCAAATCAAAAAAATTTCTAGCTGAAAATTTAAAAATATATCTACTTTTCAATACACTTTTCAGTACAAATAAAAATTCATATAAAGTTTGCATGTTTTTAAATTTTTTTATATTTCTTATTTTGAACCTTTGATTTGAAAAAAATATTGAAATATATATAAACTGTTGTATTTTTTATTTTTTAACAAAATTCTAATTACTCTTCTTTGCTTTCGCTAATTTTTATTTTCATTTTATTTTTTTACCTGTCCGTATACTTTTCTGAGTTGAAAAAATAGAAAAAATGTCCAAATGAGACTTTTTGTTATCATATTATGTTCTTTGGTAGAAGTGACCATTTAAGTTGCCTTTTTGACAAATATATACAAATATATACAATAATAATATTTGAGTTAATATTATCCTCTTGGATATTATTTTCAGATTCAATTATTGTTTGAAATATTTTATTAATTCTATTTACTAGTTACAATAATCAGAATATTTAAATAGACATTTTCTGCAATAAAAATGTAATGACAAATAATTACGGTACGTTGCTTTTTTAAATTTAATAAATACATTGATATTTATTTGACGTATGCGAATGTGAAACACAAGATTTTTTGACAGTATTATGTGACAATTGCATTATAAATGACTGACTTATAATCAAATGGTTTTAGATTATGACGGTTGGTTACACTACAATAATTTATTGAAGTTTATGAAAACGCATTTTAAAATTTAGTTTTCATTAGTTTTAATTTTGATTACAATTTCAAATTAATTTTGTTGCAAATTTAAAATAAATAAATAATATCTACAATAAAAATGGAGCAATTTATTTTGATATAACTTTATCTTTCACCCTCAGCCATTTTAAAAATGTAAACAAATCTATCTCTAAAAACAAAACTGACAAGAGAAAAATGTTTGTACAGTAGGAAGTTTTATAATGCGTAGCTAATTTTGTTTGGTTAATGAATTTCGTGTCATATAATATGATTGTTGCAATGTAGTTTATGAACTGTCAACAAATGTATAAATCATTTCATTCAGCACATGATGAAGTTAATGTATTGCATTATGAGTTTGTGAAAATGCCTTATAATAGTGCTCTTCTGCAATCAAAATATAATGACAAATAATTATGAATACATTGATATTTTTAACATATATACGAATGTAAAACACTTTAAAAACCTGCAATACCGAACATATTAAAGATTTAAAGTTACAGTGCAAATGACGTTACCGAAAGTAGGAACTTAAACAATGCAAACAAATCAAGAGAACCTAAACAAAGCAGACAATAGTTCTCTTATTTACACATGCATAATTTAATGAAAAAATTTATTTTAATTAAAATTATTTAAAATATCATAAATTAATTCGATTTGGTATAAAAATATTCTTTACCTTGAATTAAATTGAAAAATGAAGGACTTCGATTTTCCTTATTTATTACATAATTTACCATACAATTTTCTTCTTGGCTCACTGATACATTTTTTTTGTTTTTTTTTTATGTTCTATATCTGGCTGAGTAAGTCCCCTATTATAGTATCAACTTGATGTTTTTGTTTTAAACAATCACCCACTAAAATATTTTAGAATTCTTTAGATATTAGAAGAATAGAATTTTTAAAGGATAATTATTTCTAAAATTGACCTTCAATAATTTATTGTTTAACAAAGAGTTAAAATAAAGGACAATATAAAACAACAAAATAATGAATAAAATCGCCTTACAAGAAAATTAATTTTTCGTCCTTTTAATTTTTTTTTTCTAAAAATTTAACATTTTTTTTTTCATGAAATAATTATTGGAAACTTGACTTTCTAAAAAAAGCTTTTGTTATATTTCCTTATTTTATTTTATATTTGGAGAGGTCCTTTTTGTTTTGTTCCTAGTTTGTAAAAAATAAAATTTATTGATTTTAGGATTAATAAATGTAAAAAAGTTTTTTGTTTATCTTATTTTTTTTTTTGTTTTTAGATACTTTTGTATTTGATTAAATAAAATTTAAAGTTGGTTTATTTAATTTTATTTAGAAATAAATATTTTATTAGGAACATTTTTTTTGCATTAATGTTTTTGAAGTTATCTCTAAAGGATAAAAAATTTGAAAATAAAATGATTTATTTATTTAATTTTATTAATTGCAGTATGGTCAAATTTATGAATTAGTGAGAAAGAATTTTTTGAAATGTTGATCTTCCTTAGAATTTTTATAGATTGAAAACGATTTGAGCAGATAAAAATGAGATATTTATTATTAAATTATTGTACTTACTTTATTATTCGGTATTAAATATTCTGTAGATCCTAGATTTCCTGGGAAATCTGATTAAATAAGCAATTTAACCATGATTAATTTTTTTTCTGTACTTTGATTAAAATTTTTTCACATTTTTCGATTTTAGTTTCAAATTTATTCTAATTTGTGTCACTTTTCTATTTAACGCTCATTAAACTTATTAAATTACCATTGTGTATATTGAATTTAGTACAGATTTTTCTGTATTTTGTCAGTAGCATGAAATAAAAATAGACATTCCATTTGAGCTCATTGATAATGCGTATATGAATGATTTTATACCTACTATATTTTCTAATTTTAATTTGAGTCCGATAAACGCAGAAGAAGTTAAAAATGTTATCCTTCTACTGAACTCAGCTGCAGCTACAGGATATGATAAGATTTCAACCAAATTTATTAAAATGTTCTCTGAATCTTTAAATCGGATTTTAGTCAAGTTTGTAAATATGTCTTATGATACTTCGTGTTTCCCTAACTCTTTAAAAAAGTCCATAGTATCTCCAATTTTCAAAAGCGGCAACAAAAATGTATGCTCCAATTATAGACCTATTTCCGTTCTTACAGCTCTTTCAGAAATTTACAAATCATAATCAAAGCCCGACTTACAAACTTCTTGAGAAATAATAATATAATCCAGGAAGAATAATATGGTTTTGAACTTAACTCCAACACAACTGCTGCTTGTCTGACCAATTTCATCTAGAAAAAATCTGATGACGGGAAATATGTTGCGTGTGTCTTCTGAGACTTGCAAAAAGCCTTCGACTACGTAGATCATGATATCTTAATAAAAAAATTAAAATTAATGAATTTTACCAATAGCCAAATATAGTTTTTCCAGTTACAGTCAACCCCGGTTAGGTGCTTCTCGGTTATGTGCACAACTGGCTTAAGTACCTAAAAATACAATATTTTACAATTTTCTTTAAATTTTATATTAAATTATTCGGATTAATACTCCTCTCATAACTACCCATTTCGGTTTACTGCCCTCTATTATTGAACACTTTTAGTATTTTTTTATAAATTTTTTTCGGTTAAGTGCTTTCACAGGAAAATATATTTTACAAGAACGAATTTTTTTGAATAAATTTCAAATATGTATGAAAAAAAAAACTTTGCATCATCAGAAGATAGTTCTGTGGCTACAGTATTTTTATTTATGTAGTTTTGTAAAATTTTAAGTTTTTTGTGATATGTAATTGCAATGAAATAATGCATTTTGTTTAAATTTATTTATTTTTTGTTTAAAATTATCTGTTCCTAATCAATATAGAAAATAATTTGGGTGAAATTCTATATTATTTTGTCTCTACTTATTAAACGTTTTTGTTTAGCTGCCTAATGGGGAACTTACCCGAATTTTCATAAGTACCCATTGAAGCAGCTAACCGAGCTCGCTTAATTGCCTTTTTCGGTTAAGTAACCTAAAAATCGTGCATTTTTGGAAAAGCAGTTAACCGGGGTTTTCTGTATATCTGTTCAATCGCCACATACATCGGCCACATCGGCAATATACACAGTTTTACAAAAGTCGTGAAAAAGGGAGTTCGCCAAGGATCTATTTTAGGACCCGAATTCTTTAAAATATATATTAATGATCTAACAAAATTAAACTTAATAGGTTCTGTACAACTTTACGTAGATGACGCGGTTTTGAAGTACACTGAAAAACATAAACTTGAATTGAGAATTGCAATTGAGAAAGATTTCAAAATAATAGACGAATGGCTTGTCAAACATCGTCTGTCTTTGAATCTCAAGAAAACGAAAATTATGGTTTTTGAAATAGGAAAATAAATAACTCAACTTTTCTTTTCAATGGTAATGCTATTGACATGGTAAAGTCATTTAACTACCTTGGTCTAGTAATTGATTGAAAACAAAAATGGAAAGATCACGTGGAGCACATAATCAAAAAAATTTATCCCTACATATTTATATTAAAGAGACTTCGAAATTATTTTTCTGTCAGCATGTTATATTCGGTTTATTGTTCTTATGTTTTGTATGTTAATCCAATATGGAGCAGGGCACCTCAAACTACACTAACCCGCTTAAATGTTCTTCAGAAAAATGCAATTAAAATAATTTTTATCCTGTCTTGTTTCCTAGCGAACAATTGTATAATGAACAATATTTAAGTTTTAAAACCATATGCAAAAAAGAATTGTATATGATTGCATTTAAAATAATCAACAATTATATAAAGCATAATTTCATACTGAATAGAATGGTAGATATCCACCATCACAACACTAGGAATAAGTCAAATTTTTATTTAAGTATTTTCAAAACAAATAACCAGAAAAACAATTGCCTTTGTAACTGTTTAAAAATATATAATCAATTACCATCAGAATTAAAAAATATTAATAACGTATATGTTTTTAAAATGGAAATAAAGAAGTATATTTTGAGCCAAATTTAATTTAATTTACTTATGAATTTATGAATTTTTAATTTTAAGATTTTTGAATTTCTAAACTTAAGTTTAATTATAGTTAATGTTAATGATTCATTTTATTTTTCTTTGTATTATTTTTTTTTTTTTTCCTTCCTCATTTTTTATTTTATATATTATATTTGCCTTAATTAACTTGCCTTGGACTTTATATGTTTGTTTCAATTTGCTTCAATTCAACAAAATAACCATTTCAGTAACCATTCAACCAAAGAATATCCATACAAGAATATGCACTCATGTATGGATCAAATACATATGTAAATTTGCTAAAAATTGTAAGAAATAGACTATAATAAGAATTTAACGTGCAAGAAAAAGAAAAAATTTGGTAAACAAGAGAGAGTAACAAAAAAAGTTGACTGAAATTATATAAAAAAAAGTTAATAATTTCAAAAAAAAATTTCGACAAAAATTTCGTTGAAATATTTAACAATATTATTTTCTAAATTATATCAACTATGCATAAGATTTTTAGGAGACCTAACTAAAACAGCGTTATTATATTCTTTAAATTCTGTGATTTGTAAATAGATGTTGTCCTCAGTATTATTTTATAATCGTATACCAATATAATAAATATTTAGGTTTACTATAATTTAATATAATTAATAAAAAATAATAATGTTTGTAACTCCAAATTATTACTGACAAAAATGTTAATAATATTTTATATTATTGTAATGTAATTATAATTTAATATTTTTAATAGGTATATAAGAAAATAATAATGTTTAAAACGAAAATATTAAAATTATAAAAGATCAGAATTAATCATCGTATAAGGGAACAAACTAAATTAGAACTAACATTTTTTGCCAGCCTGCCTCATATAAATAATGGGAGGAAACGTAAGCAAATCCAAAGGAGAATAATGAGAACGCAAAATTATTTTACAGTATAAAGCAAAAGGCAAACATCTGTTTTGTACCTTTTCTCTCTCATAATAAATTTGGTATACGATAAGTAAATGTAAATTTTATCTCTTTTGACTAATGATATTTTGCTCGGTTTGATATTTCTTAAAAAATAGGTTGTCGTAAAATGGGAGTGCGTATTCTTGTTAATATAGATTATAGATATTCTTTGCATTCAACTAAGGTCAAATTTACATATGTGTGTGTACTAATAATGGAATATGGATATTTGATAAAGTTAAAATTTGGTTTCTCTTTAAATTCACTATATTTATTAACATTTCTATGGTGTAAAGAAGCAAAAAAAAAAAAACAAAAAAGGAATACAAAATAAATGTGTGCAATACAAATCATTATCATTATATTTCAATCATTTTCTATTACTATTCAATTATATTTTCATTATATTTTTTTGTGTTTTTAATTTGGTTTCTTTTATTAATCTCTTTCTTTTATTATTTCTCTTTCTCTGACTAAGTATATGCAAATGTACGTACATGTGTCATATAGGGCTTGCATTTGTTACATACATAATCATATGGCTTAGTTTAATTGAAAATAAAATGCAAACATTATTTATGGAAGAAAACAAAATTTGAACCAATCAAGTATCAGTTATCTATCACTCAGTTACAAATTACTCTTCTCGCATGTAAAAAAAGTTCAATTTCGATTTATGCATGTATATATTATACTTTTATATGCCAATTTATGCTTAGGCAGCGTATACACCTCGGACAAAATCGAATTTTATCGTAGATAAAGTCGGATGAGTGTTTACATTTCAGACTTTTCCACAGATTTAAATCTACGATTTTACGTCAAATATTTTTTGTATTTAACAGGGTTTCTTTTTATAAAGTGCGTAATTTTTTAATACGTAAATTAAAAAATTCAAAGGTATCTAATCAAAAATCTCCAAACATTTTTTAAAAATACACATATTTTTATAAAATTTGTTACAGTAATATAAAATATAATTATACATTTGAAGTATGAGCAATAATAACCAAATTGCGTTAGAGTGAATTTTAGTGCCATTTGATTATATGTGTTGTTCTTTGAAAATATATTATTTTTCATTAAAAAAATATTTTCACTAAAAAGTCGAAAATAAAATAAGGAAAAAAAAAATTTTTTTTTAGAATTATTTGCCTTCAATTTAAGCGTACTAAAACTACAAAAATAAACTTTAGAATCGTAGCTTGATATAAGGTTTTCAAAGCAAGTTATGATTGTAATTACGGAAAAAGCAAATTAGCCGAAATTCTAAGAAGTCTTAATATAATTTCATTAAGAGATTTGGTAAAAATTTCGGCTAATTTGCTTTTTCCGTATTACTAATTTTTTTTTCTTTATATTTTTAATAAGTTAATTTAGTCTGTGTATTTATATAAAACTTAAGACTTAAGACTGTGTATTTATATAAAACTTAACTTTAAGCTTAAAATTGAAATTTTTTCAATTTTGGTACGAATGGAAAATTATTTCTTTTTATTTTAAGTATATATTTTTTTATTTTTTTAATTGCTAATTTTAGTTTTAATTATTTATTATTCAAAAATATTTTGAAGATCATACGGCCTATGGCTAAGATCGAAATTTAAATTTTTATTTGTAATCTCAATTACTTTTACTTTTGAATTAATAAAGAAAAAAAAACAAAAGCGTATTAGAGGATGAAAATTTATCTTTCACGGTATTTTATATACTGTGTCAGATTAATGCTTGGAGCAAACGACTATTAAGTATCAAAGCTAAAAAGAACAACAGTTGTTAGTTAGTCTCAGTTGTGCGTACCATAATCGTTTTATTTTACAATGAAAAAACTTAGTTGTCGATCAAAAGAACTAGAATTAGAATTTACTTCATCGAATATTCTAGTGATTGGCTCAAATCTACCATATTTAGTAGGTGGAATGAAATGCGGAACAACTCAGCGATTCGCCTAGAATAGAGCACCTGCCAAAAGGTCCCAGGTTCGATTCCAGATAGAGTTTGCAAATATTCGACAAAGTGAACTATCCGGATAGTCGAATAATAAAAATTTGAATTACCCGAATATCCGGATTATCCGGATATTCTGAAGAAAATTTCCAAATTGCATAAAATAACTACTTACTTTAATTTTGCATGTTTTTTCTCGGAGTATACAAACAATGAAAACACATATTGTGAATACTTTATTTAATTATTTGTTAAATAAAAAAAAGATAACAAAAATAAAACAATTTCATATTGTAATTTATATATTTTTTTATTTTTTGCATTAATTTTTTTAATTTTTTTTTATAGCTAATAACAAACACAACGAATTTGTTATTATTTCTTTTGTAAAAAATTATATTTTAAAAAAAGAATGGCATCAAATGTTTTAAAATTAAGTCTAGTTCTTAATTTCGTTTTAAAGTTTCCGGCAGTTGAAAATACTCTTTCTGTTGCAGTTGATGTTGGTTTAATCACAAGCAGTGCGTTAAAAAGAATTTTTTATATCGTTGACCTTTCTTTGGTATTGCTTAGGAGTAAAAAATCTCGTCTAAGTCCTGATTGCATATTACTTTCCATTATATTACCATCAACATAACTAATTAATGAAATTGCTTCTTGTAGTCGCTGGTGTAACGATGATTGTCCATTTAATTGTGTATTATTTTCTTCAAATTCAACACATTCAGTATCAGCGCTCGAAATAATATCAGAACTAGAATTTGCATATGCAGTTGGATGAATTTTTTCCATAATTTCGACTGCTAAATTAATTGCAGCACTTTTTGTTGAGTATTCAAAATATTTATTCGTCCGAGGAATATTTCCTGTTTCCAAAAATATCATCAAGGTAAGAAGGGTTTTATCTCGGCGCTCATTCATACGTCTTTTTAAATGCAATAATAACACGTTACTTAATTCTGATTTAATTTCTTCCATTTTTGCGAATAAAAATTTGTATACACCTTCGGCTTTTAAAAGTGTGGCTAAACAAGATTAAAATCTTTTAACTAGATTAAACTTTTATTATTTATTTAGTAACAAGATTAAAATCTTACAACTTGTTCTCTACATACACTTTAGTTTGCTCAGCATTACAGTGTCCTTTTATTTCGACTAATCCTCATACATACACATCAAATTTTTTAATCAAATCATCTGAAAGAACATGCAGTGAAACATTCAGATACCTTTTCATATAGTTGTCGGTCCACTCATCAACTGTTAAAGAAAATTTGGCATTATTTATTTTTAAATCGTTTTTTTTCTTGGCACAAAAATTAATGATATGTTTTATCACGGTATTTGGACTTTTTGGCATTTCAAATCCTTTGTTTTGAACATATCCCATGATAGCTCGTGATTTAGTAACGGAGTACATAGAAAAACCATCTTCCGCGAGGCATCGTGACAAAATCTTTTTTGGCGTTTCTCTTTGAACGTACTGCAATAAATTTGATGAATACTTCGGTTTTTTAGAGACACATTGTATATTTTGTTCATTATTTTCATCATTTCTAAGATCATTAATGTTAATATCAATTTTGTGTGTTTTAAGATGGTTTAAAAGCGGCGTTGTTGTGATCCTTTACACCCCAATATCTTAGCTTAAAGATTACATACAGCCTCGTCTTTATTTGGAATAATTTTTTTAAAATCATTCCATACTTCTGACCGTTTTGACATGGTCAAATAATTTTAATTAAGTTTAAAAACAAAAAAAAAATTTCTGTGAACAAACTTGAATTACAATTTTCAGCTTCGCGGAAAAATTACCTAAAAATTTCTCAAATAAATGTAGATTTTTATATATTTTGAAGTTTTTTTTATTTTAATTTATATTCGGATAGTTTTAAGAAATTATCCGGATAGTCGAATAGGCAAAATCTGTTGAATTATACGGATAATCTAATATCCGGATATCCGGATTGCAAACTCTAATTCCAGATGAAGCAAAATAATGCTTTATTGGTTTTTCGACCTAGTTCAGTAGCCTTTGTCATTGGGATAAAATAAAGGGCTAACAATAATTGGATGTAGAATCTGGTAGCAACTTAAATAAAATGGAACTATTAAAAAGGCTTCGTTTCTGACAATATGACAGAATGTGATCAATAATCGTAGAGGAATTTTCATTTACTCTTGTTGCATATTCCATACTTAATTTGTTCATAATATTAATTCCATTAGATTCTAGCATTGATTTATATGATCTTGTGAGCTCTGCATCAACTAATAAATCAATATTGTAGTCCTTCATCATAATAATGTTTTTATATTTATTAAATATTGAGTCTAAATATGCTACAAATTCGCTATTGTTTTCACTTGGTTTTGTATAGCATACACCGACTTTTGAAGTTGGAGTAGATTATTGTATTAAATTGCTCTACAGCTTCCATGACTTTGTACTCCAAATTCTGTTTTATGTAAATTGCAGTTCCACCTCCTCTAGATAAATCGTTGGAATTAAAGTAAGCTGAGTATCCTGGGATATTAAAAAATTTCTCATCCTCTGAATATAACCAAGTTTCACCAATCATAAAATGAGATCAATACATTTCCTAGTTTTTACAAAAAAACTCAATTTCAAGAATGTTTTTTCTTAAACTTCTTGCATTAAAATGCACTATGTTTAACTTATTACGTTTGTTATTTCCTGCCATCATATGTTGGATTAAAAAATTGGTGATCCACTTCTCTTGTTCTTTGTAAATATTGCCGATATTTATTTTTGAGATGAGTACGATAGGTATCTAGATCTTTGGTTACCTCTTTCAGGGAAACTCCAATTTGCTCATGGTATCTGAAGCATATATTTTTTAATTCATTAGGACACATTGGTAAACCTTCTTGATTTATTAAAACTTTGATATTAGTTCTAGTTGTACCTTCAATACATACATACTCTTCTTGGTCATGTAAGTATGCTAAAAATACTCTAATATTACTATATATTCTAGTATCCCTTAGGCGTAAGAGTACATATATGCTATCCTGTTCTAAAATTCCTTTCAGTGTTAATCTTACTACTGGGGGTACATGTAGTTTATTAATGTTTGCAGCTTCAATATTATTCAGAGGATTTAGAGCTTCGCCTTGAACCCAATTGGAATAATTTTTGATGTTTTGTACATTTTGGTCACCGAATTTAATTTCAGTTGAATTTCTGTTACGAGTTTTCGATTTTGTGTTATTAGCTAGTGATATGTTTGCATTATTTTTTGACCATAGTTTAGGTAGATATTTAAATAACCTTTTGGTTCTTTTTTCAAATACTAATCTTTCTGTTTTATTATTATTATCATCTTTATTACCAGTGTTATGACTATTATTAGAATTGTTATTATCATTATTTTTGACATTATTATTATTGTTATTATTATTTTTATTATTATTATTAATATTAATATTAATATTATTATTATTTTTATTATTATTATTATTATTATTAATATTAATATTATTATTATTATTATTATTATTATTATTATTATTATTATTTTTATTATTATCATTACTGGTATTTTTATTATTTTCATTGTTATTGTTGTTATCATAATTATCACTTTTCATAACATTTAGAATTTTTTCATCCTTTTTCGTGTACTGTAATTGCTAATAACCAATTGCTTTTTTCTTTAGGCCAAGCTTATTTTGGTATACAGGGCACTGTACACTCAGGATCTTATGATTAACATCTAAACCTAATTTCAATTTCTCATTCGCTTTTACACAATTTATGCATTTGTTTATGTCTTCTTTTTCACATGTTGTTGCTTTATGTTGCTATGACATTTTAAGTGCGTTTAACCATTTCTGCAATCTGCAGCTTTATGGCAAAACCTTTTACACTTGTAACATCTAGGAACACTGACTGCATCAAATACTTTGCATCTTTCCCAACCTATACAAAATTTTAGGGGAAGATATCTTATCTACCTCAATTACAGCATTGTACAAATCTTTGCTATATTTTTTCACCGAGCTGATTTTTAACACTTTTAATTCACTGAACTCCATGAAGTCGTTTTCTTTTTTAAGACTCTCAATGATATCAGTTTCCGTCATTTTGTTGCTGATATACACAATTTGAAATTTCGGCTTCATTTCAGCTGGTATTTTAATATATTAATATTAAAATATCGATTCAAAAGTGACGCAATTGACTTAGAAAATGAATTAAAAAAATTTTTAAATTAAAATAAATAATAAATATGTTTTATTTGAAAGTTTATTTTTAAAATATTTATTTTTTACCATTTTCATTTTTTTTTGTTTTTTTTTTTTTTTTTTGTTTGGAAGTATATTATATACACATGTATACATATGCAATGAATTATATATATATGTATATGTATGTATTTTGTTTAATTCAGTTTAATTCATCACTTTTTCTTAAATATAATATATAGTATATAATATGTATATTATTTTATTTCATATTATAGTGTTCTGCAACTGTTATTGTTATTTTATATATAAATAGAATTAATTAATTTTCACACAAAAAACAATTAATTTAATATTAAAATTAGAAATGATGAAAATTTAATTTTTATATTATATTTATTGTATAAATTTTATTTAATTTTATATTTTAATTTAAAATTATGTTAAAAATATGTGATAGAATATAGAGCTTCTGTTAAATTAAAAATAAATAAATATTTAAAATAAATATTTATATAATTAATAAAATTAAAAATTGATTGTCTTTTAAAAAATTGACAGTTAAATAATTATGTTCAAATTGTTGAACATTATATATTTTTTAACAAAGTTGTAAGAAAAAAAAAAAAAATTTTTTTTTAATAATGCAGTATATAAACCGTAATAAATAGCATAATAATATAAAATGAAAGAAATGTTTTTATTAAATTATGTAATATTATTAAGTAATTAAAAAAAATAAAATAAATGTTTAAATTTAATAATAATAAATTAAATATAGAATTATTAATTAAATTAAAGTAAGTACATTTATTTTGAAATTTAGTTTAGAAATTGATTTTGTTTTTTTTTTTAGTTACAGTAGATAATATTATTTTTAATTACATTATTTTAATTTCCTTTGGTAAAGCAAAATACAAAAAAAAAAATAAAACAGAAAAAATTTAATGAAGGCCAAAAATTTTCTTTGTTTTCTTTTTTTTATGATCTTTTCTTGAATTTTATAAGGCGATAGTTGGTTTTTGAAATTTCAAGAAAAATAAAAATATTTATGTATATGTAGGTGTCTATTATATATTTCAATAATGATATCGATTTGATCGTTGATATGTCAAATTTCAAAGTTTGATACAGTTCAGGGAAGTTGTCGATAAAATTATTAAAACTTATCGTTTAAAATTTTATCATAGAAATTTACTTTTGGCTTGAAGATTGATTTAGTTCATTAAAGCTGCCAATTTCCAAATAAAATTCTTCAGAATTCAGAAATAAATAAATAACAGTCAAAGTTTTAAAAAGTCATAATTTGACAGGTGTAAAAAGTTCTACAACTGTCAAATTATGACTTTTTGAAACTTTGACAGTTATTATTTATTTCTGAATTCTGAAGCATTTATTTAATTGATTTTCAAGTTTTAAAAAATTAAAATTAAATTAGAATATAAGATTTACAAAAATAAACAAGTTATAAAAGGGTGTATAAAATATGAAAATAAAAAAATAAATATATTTATATAAAAACAAATTTGGCAAGTTAATAATATTAAATAAGATGAATTAAAATGGAATATAAAAACCAAATTTTATAAAATAAAAAATAAATATTAAAAATAAGTAATATTTAAAATTAATTTTATACTAAAAATAAATTTGTTTTTATTTTTTTTTATTTTTATATTAACTTTATATTAATTTTATATAATTTTCCTTTTCGTCTTCTTAATAAAACCTCGCTAGCTTATTTAAAATAATTCAATTTATTAATATTAAAAAAACGCTATAAGATCAGACAGCTTAAACCAATAAAACTAAATTAAATTATATATTATGTATTTGATATACATGAATTATATCATATATCATATTAAAAACAAAATGTATTATTCATAAAAATATAAAGAAAAAAAAATAAATAAACTATACTTTATTAAAAAATCAAAAAACATTAAAATTCTTTACAAAATAACAAATAAAGGAAGAACTGTCAAATTTTAATTAAATTTTGTAGAGTTTTTACAACTGTTGTGTGAAGAAAAATTCTGAATGACGTTTTTTTTTATTGATTGAAATTTTAATAGTCTTTTGCGTATTAAACTGTCAGCAGACACATATCTTCAATCGAAATACATCATAATTACCGCAAAGATTTAAACCGAAGACCTATAAGAATGTCAACGAATGATTCGATAAAGATCGATTGAAATATAAAATAGGCCACATAATTTAATTAATAATAATAATAAAAAAGCAAATTAGAAGCAAAATATAACTACAGAGTTTTAGGCCGATATTCTACTTATTTTATACTTTTTTTTTTAAATATATGTTTTTTTACTTTTTTTTTTATAATAACACTTTTTTTTTAAATTACTTAAATTTAGAATTTTTTGTTTTTATATATAATTTGTTCTAAATAAAATTTAATATTTTAATAATACAAAATAAAATATTAATTTAATATGTAAATTGTACGATATAATATACGAATTCCATAATACGTCAATTTTTTAATTTATTTTAATTTCAAGATATTTATCAATAAAAATGCTTTGTTTATATTTGTAAAATAATAAAATTCATCTGTGAGTTTTAAGTTAAAGAAAATTATATTTGTATTAACAAAAGATAATATGTACACTTAAAATTTTTTTACAGTGCAGACTATTTTAAGAAAACTCTATCAAAGTAATTCGGGTTAAAAAGACCTATATATTATAATAAACAATACGTGTTTATACGTGTAAGTTTGTTTGCGTACAAAAAATTTAATCATAAAATTTAATAAAATTTTCACACCAAATTATTAGAAAATGATGTCAATAACAATAACAAAAATTTCATGAAATTTATATAGAAAGAAATTATTATATTTGGTTTTGACAAACTTTTGGTATCTGAAGCTGCAACAAAAATTACATTTAAATTTTATAAAACGTATCTATTTCAGAGAATTTTCTATAAATTTCACCTAAAAAAATCTCCACAAATAGCAAACCTTTTTTTTCTCATACCTTTCTACCTTTCTAATAATTTTTCATGTGCGGATTTATATAATTCTGAAATCGCGTAAACAAATTTCGCCCAAAAAGAGGTTTAAGTGTTTTATAAAAAAAATTATGAAGTGGCTGTGATGATATAAATTGTATTATAAAACGGTATTATTATTTATTAAAAGAAAAAATAAAAAAAAAATCTACTTTTCCTTTAAAAAAAAAGAAAAAAGGAATTCAGGCTGGTAGCGAAGGCCATCAGCTATTTTGTCAATAATTGAATCAAATTGATTGCTATATTCAAGGAATGAAATTGTAATAAATAAAATTTTCAGTAGATATTTCATTGAAATATAAAGGGACATTTATATATATATTTACAATTTTTATATAGGTAGGTATATCTATTGTGAAGGTTAATAGGAAAAAATGTATCGAAAAATATATTTTAATATAAAATAATATTGTCAAAAGGAATTCTTTGTATATAAGCAATTCAGATACAATCGATATAATTGGTTTAATATTTCAATCATTATAAATAAAAGAGCCATTTTAAATATAACAAATGAAATATTCAGAAAATTTAAGAATGTATATATAAAATTCAATAACAAAAATAATAAGTTTTTATATATTTTGGATTTAAAATATAAACCACAACAAATTCGATAATTTTATTAAATTCAAATTAATTGGATTAATAACGCTATACTGTGAATATTGGATTTTTAAGATATATTATGCTGTAATATTTACTTCAGTCGGCATAAATATGTGAAATTATGACATTTTTAATAAATTAATATAAATTATTTGTTATGCTGATAACATCGATATTTTTACAAATTTGCTTTAAAAGAAATTTTCTTGGCCGATGGCAATAGCTACATTTCTTCAATGCAACAACTTTAAATGTGTAGGTGTCGTCATAATTATTACAAATTATAGAAAATATCTCAAGTTCAGTCTCGAATGAATGCTATCATTAAAACATATTATTATGAACCACTATGTGGTTCATACACACAGACTATTTCAAAATATTTATGATTTTTGTAAAATGATGACGATTGTAAAATGATGACGAATTAATGATGACGATTGTAAAATAAATTGAAATTGTGTTGATATGTGTAGGGGATAGTTTGTACAACATATTGTCAGCTTAGTTGACAATCAACTTGTATTTTCTGTAAGTAGCATTCAATATAAATTTACTCGCCTTAAAGTACAATGTTTTATAAAATATCATATCATTTTACTGCTTAGATAACCAAATTTTTGTAATGTGATGCTCTAACGGCATGTAGCAAAAAAAAAAAATTTAAATTATATGAACTATAGGTTTTAATTAACGGATTATATTCTATTATAAGCTGGACCACCACTGCTTTCTGGCACTACCCAATTTTTTTTTTTTTTTTTGACATGTAACCCAAACAATTAATAGGAAAAGATTCCTTTATACAAAATATTTGCAGCAAATGATTAGGAAGGAAATAATTAATGTGCTTCTCATAATAAAGCCTAATATATGTTACATAAAAACATATGACAAAAACATATTTTGATCTATATTAGACCCTGATAAAACCTGGATAATTTTTTTATGACATTGACTTTGAATTGATAAAAAAAAACGTATAGCTATTAGGCATGTTTATACTATGATTTTTAACAATAACGCTACCGTTTTATAACCCTTTGCTTTCAAGCTAATTTTATAGAGGGAGGCAAAACGCTAAGTTGTTAAACATATACGCCAACATTGTTGTTAAAAATTATATTGTAAACATGTCTAACTGAATAATATAAATTAGTACATATAAAATTTTGTAAAACTTCTTCTTAATATAATTATGTTTTAAATAAATATTTTCAATTCTTTGAAAACTTATAAATTATTTAATTTATAATTTTTTCAAATTAACACAACTTAAATGTATTTAACAATTAATTTATTATTATTTTTTTTATATATATAAAGTTTTTTATACATATAATATTTTTTTCAAAACATTTACACATTGTTGTTCTAACTATGTATATATATATATATATGTATTTATATAATATTATTTTGAAGTATTAAAAACATATTAGTAATAAAGACACTCACATTTTCTTATTATTTCAGAGGTTTTTATAATAAAGAATTTTTTAATTCTTTTTTTCAAAAAAAGAAATTTTATTTTTAAATTTTTGTAATATTTATTTAGAGGTTATAAATCTAAATTTTTATCTAAAAATATGTTTAAGTTTTATTTATGTGAAGTTATATGTTTTTTTTTGTTTTATTTAGAACAGTCAATTTTGTTTTAATTATTATTATTTATTTATTTAGTTTGTAATTCTTAATCTAAGATAATTTTATTAAATTAAATTTAATAATTCTATCATTTAATTTCTTATAATTAATTATTTTCATGGAAGAAATTTTTCATTTAAAAGGATTTTTTTTTTTTTTTGTTAAACGAGTATAAGTTAAGAACTTAATATAGATATTAAGTATATACGGATGACTTTTGGAATGTGCCAAATTAATATGAATATTAAGTATATATGTATTTATGTACTAGATAGTGGTTTGATATAATAAAAAAGTTAAATTGAAAATTTTTAATTACCGTTTAATTTCTTCGATAATTAATATTAAATATATTAGACATAGACAAGAAGAAATGAATAAATCAATCAAGATTTGAAAATTTGGATTTAAGTTTACAAATGAACAATTAAAAACAAAAATAAAACAAAATCTTTTCTAGGCCTTATGGTTGGAAGACAAAACATTATTACATTTTGTTTTTTTTTTTAAATATTTAATTGAATGTGAAGTAGATTCAATTAATTTTCTGATTTTCTTTACAAAAATTTTAAAATTTTATTGTTTTTATTGAAATTGAAAACCATGTGTTGAATCAAAGAATATATAATAACAAGAAGTCTCGTCTGGATGTTTAACTAGTTTTTATATACACTGTGCGGATAAGAAAACGAAAATTAAAATTAAAGAAAGCAACGAATAGTAATTATAATTTTGTTAAAAAAAAATTAATAAATTAATTTAGATATATTTCAATATTTTTTCAGATCAAAGGTGCAAAATGAAAAATGTAAAAAAATTTAAACACATATGATATTCAATGAATTTATGCACTTGCATTATTTATTTATATGGATTTTTATTTGTATTTAAAAGTATACATGTATCTACTTTTCAGCAAAAAAATTTTTTGATTTAGTTTATTTATCAATCACATATAAATATGTATTTATTTATATAATGTATCTCATAATAAATAAACAAACTATTAAATATTCAAAATGGATTGTTGCCTGTTTTATTTCTTCAAAAATTAAAAATACTAAAATTGTAATAGAAATATGGTTTTCAACCAAGTTCTGAGAAAAACAAAGCAGCACGGTATTCCCTAGAAAGTTGACGATATGTAATGCATAACTAATAAATTTATTCTTTTATTACTAGTATTTTTATAATTTTTTCTAGATATTTTTGTGATTCTATCATTGACTCTATTATTGTATGTTTAACAACATACTTAGTTCAATCCATACATTAGTACCTAAATTTATATTTTATTATTATTTATGTATGTGTTGCTATGTATATTCATATCAAATGCGTAAGTAGATAATTCATATAAGATTTGAAGAGCAAATAAAATATTGTTTTAAAGAGGAAATTGTTTTGAAAGTATAATGAGAAAGTGGGTTATAATGTGGTGACCCGCTATATAAAAATATTATTTTAAAAATTTGTATAGGATGAGACTTCTTTTTATTATATTTTCTTTGGTTGAATGCATAAAAGTAAGCTTTGAACTCAAATTTGATTTTGTTAAGCAAAATTCCATTTCGGTGTACATAATAGCGAGCCCAAGCGTATAATTGAATTATTGTAATGCATTAAGCTATAGGTTTGAACTCAAATCTTACTTTTTGAAGCAAAAATTAATTGTGGTTTGCAAGAAAACTATTATTAATTCTTTGCAAGTGCATACTTGCATCATTTAGTTTTTGACTTTGTCATGCTTGGTAATTAAAATTATTCTTGGTTTGTTTTTCATTTAGTTACAGTTATAGTATAGTTAAAGATATGTATATTTTTAAAAATATCATGACTAAGCAAAATTTCAAAAAAAGGTTTGATATAAAAAAGCAAATTTTCAATTTAAACACACGAGCTTTAAATTATTTTTTTACCTATTGAGAATCGAGTTAATGCAATTACTTTTATTTATAACTCATTTCGGAATTTGAACTCTTTTATTTAAACTATATAACTATATAAGGCTAAAGCTTATCTTTATGTATTTTCATTGAATAAAATAATAAAAATTTTATTACTTTATTTACAACTCTTATGTGCGATGACAATGTAATATTCTCATAAATGCATTAGTTTAATTTTGTTTTTATTTTAATCTATTCTCCTGTTGGGCCATAGATTAGAGTTATTCTGTTAGAGGCTCTCAAAATATTTTTTTATTTTTTAAGTACAATATTCTTGTACATCATTGAAGGCATTTTTTTTTGTTTATTCAATAGGTACTTTAATATAGAAAATTTTTATGAGAATATTTTTTATTATAATTTTCAAAATAACAAAATTCAGTTTAAATTTTTTAGTTTTAAAACTGATTTGTGGCATGACATTTACATGACATGACTTTAACAAAAAATATTATAATGCATTTTTCTCAAAACTTCAATTAATAGCATTCATGGTTAAAATACCCGACAGGAAATTTAAATTGAAATTTAGATTTGTATATAATATTTACTGTGATATTGTAGTTTTTTTTTTAAATTAATATATTTTTTTTTGTTTAATTATTTTGTATTTATATTTTATTATTTGTCTGTTCTGTGTATGCAGAACTAGATTCATTAATTTGATGTTGAAATAAATGTAGAAATTATATTTTTAATATAGGTACTGTAGTTATTTATTTAATGTATTAGGCCGCATTTAAACGTTCAATTTAGTTGTATAATAAAGTTGGGTACATGTTTATACATCAAATGAAATATATTCACCTAAATTGATATTTTATAAAATTAATCGTTTGATTTGTGAAGTTGAATTAAATCATTTTTTTTTTTATTTTTAAATTCTTTAAATCTCTATTGTAACCGAACGAATAGAAAAGATTAGAAAAAAATTAAATTATTATATTAAAATTTGTATTTAAAGTGAATGACACAAAAATAAATAGAACCTGTCTAAATAAATAGAAATGTCAAAATTCAGATTTCACCTTCACCATGTTTCATATATAAGTATGTTATCAAATTTAATGGTGTGGTGAAATTTAGATGACTGACAATCCATAATTTAGTTGAATATAAATAAATAGAAATGTCAAAATTCAGATTTCACCTTCACCGTGTTTCATATATAAGTAAGTTGTCAAATTTAATGGTGTGGTGAAAATTAGATATGATTATCTATAGTTTATAGTACGTTTTCAAGCTCATGTTTATGGATAAACATGTTGTTTATGATAAACTGGTTGTTTACGTAGTGGTTTTCCCATACAAATTTGCTGAAAATCATAAACAAGTAGCGAGGTGTTTATATCATAAACCACTTCAAAAACATTTAACCCATCCATGAAATTTTGATTTTTTGTCGATTTTAAATTTTTTTTTGCATGACCCTTGATTTTTTTGTCATAAATTCATTTTGTCATTTGTAAAAAAAAAAAAAACAAAAACAAAAAGAAATCAAAATACCAAGAATAGATGAAATTATGTGAATTTGTGTGAAATTAGTTTAGCTTCAATTAATGATCATCAAAAAAACGAAAAATCAAGTATAAATTCTCAATTATCATCAGCACGATTAATTGGATAATCTTGTATAACTTTAATAGAAAAAAGTGAAGAAAAATTCTATGGAGTTATAGAAGTGATTGAGAAATTACAAGACTTACATGGAAAGTTAACAGAAGAATTAAAACAAAGGATATTGTAAAAGATGCATTTTTATTTTAATTTCACTTAATTTAATCAGTTTTATATATTAAAAATGTATAAATAATAAGGCTTTATATATATGTAAGTAAAAAATTCAAATGGAAAAAGAGATAATAAATTAAAATGATGATTATTTTTTTTATATAATTGTAAATTGAATATTTTTGTATTTCGTTTTTGAAAGATTCTCAGAACTAAATGTTGAAGTGAGTAAAGTGGGTATGGTAATAAACTAAAATGTGAATTATTTTATTTGTTTCTCTGATATTATCATTTTTTTTAAATCCATATTTTGTTTTATTTTATTCATTTATCGTATGACCAATTATAACAGCTTAAGTTCTACTCAAAGATAATACAAAAAAATTTTTTATATAAACAATAAACAGCTGGTGGTTTTCCAAAAAAGCTTGTGAACACTTGACATTTGACTGGTTTATGAGCTAGTTGTTTATCCATAAACATGAGCTTGAAAACGTACTATTAGTTAGATGACTATAATATGAATTGGATGGAATTATAACCCGTTTGATTTTCATTCGATTTTCTATTCATCCAATTTACTTAATCCTACAACTAAATTGAACGTATAAATGCTGGATTAAATTTTATTCATTTATTAACCTTATTTTTTTTTACTAAATTTGTATAATTTTATAATACTTATTAATGAAATAAATCAAATGTTTTTAATGCCACTTCTTCTATAAGATTTTATTTATTATACGTATATCTTTATTAAAGTTATTTTCCTTTAAATATTTTTCATGTTGATTTATTTTTTTCTTTAACATTTTAATATCCTGATAATTTTTTTTTCAACTTCTTAGTTAGTATTTTATTTACTTTTTTTGAAATAAATACTGTATATTTATTTTGAGCAATCCAATTATTCTATCATATTTTTTTTCTTAAATGTTTATTTATTCAAAATTATATGTATTTTTTTTTGCTTTTAATTTTGTAATTACATATACATATATTGCAAATACTTTTACTGACGGTTTCATTCTATATAATATATTGTTTTATTATATTCTATAATATGTATGTTTTTTTTTTTTGTTTTATATATCATTATACATATAATGTATTTGAATTATAATTTTTAGTAAAAATTTCCTACAATTAAATATTTTTGGCATTTTTAATTAAAGAACATGTAGATTTTCACAGCTTTTTGATTTTGTTATGTCTGTTAAGCAAATTTTCTGTAACAACTCTTTAGCCAAATGTAAGGATATATGAGTTTTAGAACTTTTCATTTTTGATTCCATTTTCTTATCTCGTTTTTCTTTCAGACGCATCTGTGAAAAAAAGCAAAAAAAAAAAACAGAAAGAAAAATTAACAAAGTTAGAAATAAATGTATACGTATACAATTGTAAATTGATATTGACATTTGTCGAAAGTAAGTTAAATATAAATCAAATAGAAAAAAAACTATATAAATGAATTACATATAAAAATTATACAAACTTCTTAAACAAAAAATTAAAAGACAAAAAAACAATCGAATTGACAAACTTAAAGGATAATGATAATGTCTTAAATAAAAAAAAAACAAAATCAATTTTCATTTACTTATTTATTTTTATTCTAACTCATTCTCTTTCCAAATAAAATGTCAAACTAAAAATGAGAATATTTACTTTTTCCTGTCATTATTGACTAATGAGTAATGACATACATAATAATATTATATATACGAAAGAGAATGTGATGATAAAATACAAAAAATAAATAATCTTTAAAAATAATTTTTATTATTTAAGGATGAAAAATAGAAGAAATAAAATTTATATGATGTACAAACAAACATACATATAATAAAAGTATGTTGGTGTATAAATATATTTACCTGTTTTAATGTACCAACTAAAAGTTCATCAACATTATGTTGAATTCCACTAGATGTTTCAATGAATTTAATATCACGATTTGCTGCTAAAGTTTTCCCTTCTGATTAATTGAAAAGAGAAATAAAATAAAAAAAAAAATATGTGTATAAGTGTATAAAATATATAATAAAATTAAATTAAAATGGAAAATTGTATTTGAATTAGAAAAAAGAGAAAAAGATATCAATTGACACGCAAAATAATAATATGAAGAGTTTAAGTTATTTATTATAAAGGATTTAAATTTATATATTTAAATTTAAAATGATATTAAAATCAAATTTAAATACAAAATAATTTTCGAAATCTTTTGTTTCTGTAAATTTAATGAGAGTAAATTAATTTATTTCTACTACTACTACTGCCTAACAAATTAATGTATTGTCTTTTATTATTCTTTTTAAATGAATTTTCTCCAAAAAAAAAATTATTGTAAAATAAAATATTTTGAATTAATTTAGAAATGAGTATATACATATATAATGTATATGTACATATTTGTATTTTTTTATTTTTAATCTTTAAATAAAAGAAATTAAAAGTATTTACACTTAAAAATGGATATATTAAAATTTATGTTGGCATTGTGAAAAGCTGAATGTAAATTAATTGAATTATTATTACATTTTGGTACAGTTAAGTATAATTTTAGTTTGTTAATTTACTTTTTCAGAAGTAAGTCTCAATAGCTCTCTTATTATAGCCACTTCCAACTACATATATCTATATCTGGCTCTTCGTCTAATTTCCTAAATGTCATATATTCTAAAAAAAAAAAATATCAAAAGTCCTAATAATTTTTCCATACAAATTCTTGAATTATAAAATTGTCATGTCATTTTCAAATGTTAGCTGATATCAAGGCGTCCTAAATATACAGACATGACACTTCGTACTTTTTTTTGTTAAGATGGCGCTTTAAAGGCCATAGGAAAGTGTAAACAAAAAAAATTCTTATATGATATATTTAAAAAATGTATAAAAACTTAGTGCAATATTTTGATGAATAATTATTGCAAAAACAAAAATAATGATAAAAGAATTCATCAAAAAAATTTTGTCACATCAAATTCATCTAAATCCATTAAACAAAGAAAATTAAACACTTTAAATTGAACATTAATTTTCTAACTTTTCATATTTTTTATTTTTTTTTCTATTAATCTAAGCATGAACAAATTTGTTTTTCTTATTAAAATTAAACATTGTAACTTTTATACATAACTAATATTTTTTTCTATTAATATAAGCATAAACAAATTTGTTTTTCTATTTAAAATATATTTTAAAATATAATATAGTTTTTTCAATATATGTATATATTTAAATTATATATTTTTTATTTGCTTTTTTCTATTCTTCACCTACATTTTGATTTTATTTCTGTATGTTGATATATTTTTTGATTTAATAAAGTTAAAATAAAATAAACCGGTGTTTTTTTTTATTTTTAAGAAGTAAATTATAGGTATGTAATCAAAGCATCCTAAATAGGATGAATTTTAGAATTTAGGATGTATAATATATGTATAGAAATACAGAATTTAGGATGTATACATATTATACATATAATATGAGTAACAATAATTTAACAATAATAATTATTAAACCACATTTTAGAGTAAGCATTTGATAATAGAATAAATAAATTGTTTAGAAACAAATTTTGTTAATAGATAAGACATTAATATTTTTACAAAGTTCTTAAAACATTTTTTAACAAATCCGGGTATAATACTACAAGGTTATATGGAGCATACAATTTACGTGACAACATCAGAAATCTAGCTTTTATTCCTATGATTTATAAACCACACTTTTGTCATTTCTTTAATGTCACTGCACGTCGTTTATTCAATAAACTACTAGATTATCTTCGTTGCGAAAGAGTTGAAATAAAATTTATTAAAGGAAACAAATCATGACTTATTTCTTTTGATCATCAAATGAAAACATTTTAAATCCATTAATTTGAACTTTTGTTTTTTAATTCGATAATCTGCTTTTCTCATTGATTTTCTTTTTTGCATATTTTATTTTAATTTGTTTTACTGTTGAGTTTTTTCATCATTTTCATTTATATTTTACTTTGTTTTATTTTTAATTTTCCCCACTTTATTAAATATGTTATTCCTTTCAAAGGTTCTTTCGTCACTTATCTTTGGTTAACAAATTGAACCTAACTTTTTCAACAACTACCTAGGCTAGTTTTAAATTTTTATTTTACTATATTTAATAGTTTTTTTTTTTATAAATTTTTAAGATAAGTCTTCAATATTTAATGTAAATTAGCTTTTGGTTTTGATGAAATAAATTCTGTTTTATTATATTATTATTATATTAATTGACAATAAATAAATTTAAAAAAAAAAACCTCGAATCACTTCAAAATTCTTACATGAACTGAAAAATCTCATATAAGAAATTTCTTTGTTTACATTTTCAGGTGGCCTTTATGACGCCATCTTGAATTGAATGTTGTGGCCTGTCTATTTAGGAGGCCTTGGTGATATGTCACAATTGTCACAATTGTTTCAACAATTATACAAAAATTTTACACTAACGTTAGAAAACAAGTTATAAAAAAAAAAAATTGTAAGTAGTTTTGTCATTTCTGTTAAAATTTTGTTTTGTTATGTCAGGAGCTTTGTCATTTCTTCAAAATGTAATGTTTACAACTCTTGTGAATGATTTTGATAAAGTTAAACTGTTTCTGATATCGAAGCGATGCCAACTGAATTATTAATCAACTATTAATAATTTATGTGGAATATTTTGAAACGGTAAGTTTGAAAAATATGCATTACATGTAGTTTTATGACACATGGGTATTTCTAGTTGGTGGAGCTGTATCGGTACCTGTGTGAGTACACTGTGATGTTGAAAAAATTGGCATTATATTTTAATATTACTATAAACGACATTTATTGTATGAAGTTTATCACTTTCTTCTAAAAAAAATTATTGACTATTACAAAATTGTGACTACAAGCCTTTTTGAGTATAAACAATACATAAAAAACATAATAAAAAAAATGATGACAGTAAATATGTTGACTAAAATCGAATTGTGCCTATAACCAGTAGTTACTATAGCCGATTTTTACTGTAGTATAATTTCAAATGTCATATTCCGAGCAAATGTATTTTGAACTATAATATTTCCATAACGGCAGCACCAATCATCATCAAATAAATGTTAAAATGTGCTCCAGACCGTTATATTTCTAGGATATATAACTGAATATATATATATATATATATCTAATAACGGTTTTTATACAAAAATATCAAAACAACAAGGGTACTTTCAAATGCCCTCTTCGTCTTTAAAAGATAAGATGCGCCATTAAACATATATATTTTTGAAACACAGCAATTCCAGCTATCTTTGGGATATATGTCATTTGGTCATACGCCGATACTACATCTCCCTCAGAAGAACTAATAATAATAAATAACAAAATGCTTTTTATTTAATTTTCGTTCATAATAATAACGGTATTTGTTCTCGAAAAACGTTATTTTTAATATTTTCAATTCATAATTTAAAATTTTCTATTATTTATTGCCAATTTCTATTCTCAAAGAATTGTCAATTTGGTGTACATATTTGTTATTTTACAGAATTAGAATTTGTAAGGATATTCACGATTCAGTGTATAAAGTGTAGTAGGTGCAGATGTACAATAAAATAATTCAATTAAAATTTTTGATTTAAAAAATATGTCAAACTCAAAAAGTATAATGGTAACTGAAGTACAACACTAAAAGTACAACAGGTTTGGGTCTTGTAAAAATCTACAAGTCTTGCAAAATATTTTTTCATATAAAATTATTTTTACAACGGCAATAAACTTCAATACTTCTACACCTAGTATAAGACTACATCTTCAATCTACATCTATTCGTGAATACCCTTAGCGCTTAACTAAGCACACAATTCTTAGTACGAAATACGAATTAATAAATATTCATTTCATAAATTTTCCTATGATATTTTTATAATTTTATTTACTTACTGGCCATTTGAGACAGTCGCTGTCTTGACAATTTGTATAGTAGAAATTTTAAAAAGTTGTTTTATAACTGTCAGAAATAGCTGGTTATAAAATAGTCAAGTCACAAACCAGTAAAAAAAATGCGATTGGATTCGTGAAAATATGTATTGTTTTGTGGCCGGCTAGTAAGTATTCGAGTTTTGAAAATGTTTGATTTTTATAACTTACATATTGATTTTTTTGTAATACATACATATATGAGTTATAAAACTATTCAAATTCAAATTATGAGTGTTGTCTAGGCTCAGCATTTGAATATATGTACCTACTGATGAGTTCAATAAATTGAATAATAATTGTTATTTTATGAAATGATTATAGTTCATAATAAAATAATACTGTACTGATACTTTGAACTTTGTTTTCAATTTTGAAAAGTTAAGGGTGCTTTCTGTTGCAACTATTATTGTTTTTATTTGTTTTTTTTTTAACAATAACTGATTAAATGCATTTATGGCTTTCGATTAATTTACAATAAAATTGTTTTTAAATTTTTTAATTTAATAATTATTTTTAATTATAATAAGTAAGTTATATTTTATTATATAGATAAAAAAAAACGGAAAAAGGTATTATGAACTTTGAAGTTAAAATTCTGGTTCACTTTATTTTTTATATGGCTAATTGATATTATTATGTTGAAGATTAAAAGGCAAATAAGTTTATTTGGGAATTTTACAATTATTAGAAATTTCGTCTTAAACTTTGGAATTTATTTGGAATTTGATATTTTTATTTTCAGAAAATCTAAAAATAAAAAAAAAATAAATTTTAAATTATTATCAGTATTATCAGACATAGTCGATGATATAAACTTCCCATTTTTCACTAAAAATTTAATTTTCCTAGAATTTAGTTTTTTTGATTTTCTTATTATTATTGTTTTTTTTTTATCAATTATTATGTTATTGATTGTTATATTGAATAGAATATAAAATATAAAATAAGGGGCTCGTTTCATATTAAAATTTTTGTGTTATCATTTTGTAATTTAATCAAAAAGTTTGAATTTTATTAGGTTAACTAAAAATTGAAAATTGTATCATGTGGCGTTGTTAGTTTTAATGATAATGATGATAATATTAATTATGATTCATATGACTAATTTAATTAAATTGATAAATAAATGTAAATATTCTGTTAAATGTATGTATATGTATGTATGTATATGCATAATATATTTAGATAATTATTGATTTTGTATAGTCGCATTTATTTCTATGGATATAGAATTTACATTGTGTGTAGAGAATTATAATAATTTTTCCAGAAATTATTTCATTATAAAATAAATATTATAAAAACAGGAAATTGTAAAATTCATGTTTGAAAAAGTAATAATTAGTGTAGGTAGAAGTGACTATTCAAGTGGATTTTGGAAAAATAATTAACACTTATGTTGTGCCTTTTTGATGCTACGAGTACCATATTTTCATTTTTTTCTTTATTAATTCAGAATCCAAATCAGATAACAAAATATAATTCTGTTTCGGTCTTAGGCAAAGCCGTTGAAAATTAACAATTTCAATAACCAAATTAAACTGAATTTAACATTTTAATTGTAAAACAAAAAGATTAATGTACAACATAAGAAAATGTTCCATGTACAATTTATATAAAGAATTAAAAAAATAAATAAATAAATAAATATCGTATCTTAAACTTCATTACATTGTAAATGTATATTACTGCATAAACTATTTATAAATTAAACCAAATAAAAAATATTAAGACTAAATTTAGTATCAGTATAATCAGTATAATCAGTATAAATTCAAACTTATATACTAGATATAATTTAAAATTATTACTTATCAAACTATATTTGTTTTTGTATTTTTTTATATACGAGTATAGATATAGCCAGTCTGTGCGATTGAGGAAGTTAATTAGATAATTAATGTAGCTCCCCAAGTACTATATTTTGTTTGGAAAATCCTTATCTATAGTTTGAACTCAATTGGGTTAGCTAACATAATAATTGGGCTAATGAACTTAATTGGGCTATCTAAGACTGGGTAGCTGCAAATAAAGTGTTCTAAAGTTACATTATATCCTACATCGTTACAGCTGCGATAATGAGAGTTGAAGGGTATATTAAAATTTATTTACCTCAAAACTATATTCTTGAAAAAAATATATAATAATAAAAGAATCCGAATTTATAACTTGTAAAACTGTTTAAAAAACATAAAAAAAATATACTATCTCATCCAATCAACAGTGATGGTTTATCTTTTATAACATTTATTTTTAATCAACAATGGTTTATCTTTAATAACTTCTGGAACTTAGTCAGACTTGGTAGGTTTTGATTTTTGGATTTTAAACTAAAAATCTCTTTTCAACTTCAAGTAAAAATTTTTTCATTTAAAGTAAAAAAAGTATATTTCCCGAAGTCAAGAAGTTGGAATAATCTGTTTACTTCAAGATTTAGAATAATGAAATGACTTGTAGCCAATTTCCACATTTTTTTAATACTTTATAAGCATGTTATATTTTTTAATTTTTTGATAGTATTGGATATATCATAGGTAACATTTATATGTCAAGACAAAATCGAAGATAAAATCAAAATTTGACGAAAATCTGATGTGACGTGAAATATAACAATTTCTGTTTACATCTCATATTTTCATCAGATTTAGGTATAATCTTAAACTTTGTTTAACGTATGCATATATGGTATTTTACGATTACATTATATATCGAGTTATATTTTACATTTATTTTAGCTTTCAATACTTTCTTTGACCTGTCAGACTCAAATTTCAATGCTAATTATTTATTTTAGGAAAATATATGAGCAGCAACAATAAAACCAAATGGTGTTCTCCCAGGATCAGTTCTCTCACCTACGCTATATCCCTTATATTTATAAATGATTTGCTCCCAACCACTTTCAATCCAATCCACATTTTTGCAGATGACAGCACTCTAGTGATCTCCTCTAGTGATCTCCTACGAACTATATACATATCACCTGTATAAACCAAAACAATGATGTCTCTTTTACAAGTTCCCTCAGCCATGATTTGGTCACAATAGATAATTGGAACTTAAAAAACCGAGTCGAGTGTAATACTTCAAAAATTCAGAGCTGTACAATCTTCAGAAAAATTTCCATTTTTGATCTTGCTCTTTCGTATAAGGAAGATAAGCTTGAGTAATTTGAAAGCTTAAGCATATATTAGGTAAATGCACTTAAATCGGAAGATGATCTGGAATGATCATATATTCGATGTTGTGCAATCAAATGTTTAGATTTTTTTAGTCGCTGCCAGGCTTACTTCTTCTCCTGTGACTTCTAGAAAAATCTAGAAAGCTTTCATACGACCCAAAATGGAGTATAATTCTCACATATGGGCTGGCGTTTCTAGTAATGTGTTAAAATATTTGGATAAAGTCTTAAAACTGGCTATTCATCTTATCAATTACCCAAATGCCATCTTGCTCATTTTGGGCATCATCGTGTAGTCGGAGTTCTCTCCCTTTTTTTTATAGATATTTCGTGAGCACGGGGCACATGTTCGGTGGAAATTACATCCCTCGTGAAACACGAAGGTCAGTATGTGTTCATCACTAAATGGCAGAAGACAACTTAAAAAAATTTATTTCAAACTTCCACATCCCGAATGTAGAACCCAATTCCATCTTATGTGTGTTCCCCAAACATGATAAATTCTATATTTATGATCTACATAAATTCAAGACGAACATTAACACCTTCGTTCGCAATTGTCCTACTTTGCTAACTTTTCTTTCCCTCCCAAGCCAAACGTACCAATCGGTATAAGAGGTCCCCACTTACTGTTTTGTATAAATAAAAAAAAAAATGATGTTTCAATTACGACCAACACAACATATTGTACCTAATTCCATAATGGTCGATTAATCGCATTGCGTAATAATATGTAAATGATAAATACGAATAATTTCTAAATAAAGAAATTGATAAAAATTTGAGAAATTTTTTTCATTACTTTTGATTTTATTTCAGTTCCATGATTGGGTAATTTAAATTTCGTAAACCTAAATAACATTCTTGTTTTTCTTTTTCAAAAATATTACAAATATTTTCATATCAATTTAATTCAATTGATTGATTATGATATTTTTCACATTTTCTCTTTTTATAAGGAGTTTTTCTTTATTTTGTTAGAGTGAGAGAGTGAGAGTAAAATGGAAGAAAGCAACTAAATATAGATAGTATGTAAGTTCTACAGCAATTGTGTAGATTAAATAATAATTTAGATATAACTATTATTATCATTATTATTATTTGTTGTTAATCTCTTCATTTTTATCAGTATATTTTGGGTTAGTGTAGGTACATATAGAATGTCTTTAGATCATCTTTCTTCTAATAAATTATTCAAACCACAAAAATTTTCTCAAAATATTTACAATATACTATGGGTATATGTAGATAGATAGGTTATTTTTTTTATGATTATTTATCTTCTTAGAATATTGATTTTTTTTTTTTTATGTTTCTTTTGTGTCTAGTATTTTTGTAGTGTAAAGAATTTATGCTGAGATTTTCTTTTGGTACCAAAATTCTTCATTCTACAGTATTCTTTCTTATGAATGACTTCAAAATAAAAAATGTGGTTATGAATAAAATTTGACCTGAAATATAATCAATCAATATATAGAAGAGCAAAAATATTTTCATTCATTGATGATTATATTAATACAGGGTGTCTGAAGAATAATAGTGAAGAATTATTTTTAGGAATTATTTCGTTCATCATAACACTACTAGAACTCATCAGTAGGTATTTATAGTGTTAGACTATACCTATACAACTCCTATTTTCATTTTGATTGATTTTATAACTTATAAGAAGACTAGGGGCTCCTGTTGAGTAATTATAATTCAAGTTGAAGCCAAATTTAAAGTTTTTAAAAGAACAGTAATTTACGTACTGACAAAGACTTCTCACGATAAAGTAGAAAACACTCATGTTTTCATAAAAATTTAGAATAAATACTGCTCCCTCATATACTATTTAGTTTCGACATATTCCCTATAGTAAGTGGAATTTAATGGACAAAATGATTAAAAATGAAATATTTTTGTAATTAAAGGTACATATATAAGTACTTATTATACATATATATGTAGATATTCTTAACCAAAACTATACGATAACTACAAATGACCAAAATATAGAAAAACATAAATAAGTTGAGACAGTTACTTAAAAAAATTAATAGAATAAATTTCCTTTAATTATGTGTAAAAATAATAAGATGTTGAATAACACAAAATGGATATATTTTATTAAAAAAAGTTTGAATATAAAACCAAATAGAAATTTTTTCAACCCGTACGCGCATTTCTGTTATATATACAGCTAATTTACATATTAAGAGTTCACTATGGAGAAGCGAGATAAAATGAGAAGGTGATTACTGCGCAGGTCCTTAAATGCTTGTCTTCTATAATTATAGATTTACAAATTAAGAGTTCACTATGGAGAAGCGAGATAAAATGAGAAGGTGATTACTGCGCCGGTCCTTAAATGCTTGTCTATTATAATTATAGATGTCAATAATACATCTGTAAGTTATAAAAATCTACCAAAATTTCAATTATAGTATCAAGTTCTATACTATAATATAATGTTGTAAGTATAAGGGGTTTAAAAAATATTTATAGTAAAATGTTATGATGGTAGTATTGTTTTTGAGTTTTTACTAAGAAAGCAATTATGTAAATGTTAACCAAATCGTTTAAAAAATGGGAACACTGATTGAAGATTAAAAAAGAAAGAAAAACGCATAATTTCGATTATTTTACTAAATTTTAAATTGGTGTTTTTATACAATAAATTTTTACATATAGTATTTCTACATTATATTATATCTACAACTAGAGGGTCCCCTGTGCAATTGCACAGAAGTAGTTCTTTCAAACACAATTTTATGTAAAAAGAAATTATTGTTTTGGTATAATTGTAGTTGTTTTCTGAATCGCTTGATTATTAAATATATATATATATATAATGAAATTAAAGTATAATACCTAATACTTTATGACGAAATTAACACTTTGTTCAATATAACTTAACACAATAAAATCTCATTACTCTCAAAGTAGTAGATCGATATATTTTAATTCATTTATAGTCAAAAACGTTTGTAGTCACAATTCTGTTATAGCAATAGGTTAACAGTGAATTATTTTATTAAAACACTGATTTATATATAGTTTTTTTCTGTTCTATATTACAAAATATGTATATTTTGTGATTACAGAATAGAATTGCTATTTATGAATAAAATAAAGTTTAAAATTGTTATACGAAAGATATTTTATTGAATTTGATTTTGTTTATAAAGATGCAACTTTTTTTTACTACGCCTACAGTCACAAAACGGTTATAGTCAGAAGTATTACTGAAATTTAGCGAATGACTATAACCGTGTTTTACTGCATATATTTTTTTTAATGATAGCAAAAGCAAATGAACTAACTTTTATAAGTCTTACTTGTATAATATATATAAGATAAAAAATATATTTTTTTAATATAAAAAAAAACATGAATTAATAGGGAATCGAACTCACTAAAATTTGTGATATTAAAACCTATATTAATAATATTGTCCTACTAATTAATTTTTTTTTCTTACTAAAAGTGCAAAAAACCAAATGCGATAAATAAAAAAATAAATGAAAAGAATTTGGCTCAAAAGAGAATCGACAAAAATTTCTGATATTAAATGATGCTTTAACCAACTCAGCTAATATCTTATAAAAATTGTTTACCCAAAATATACACATAAAATAAAAATTGATTTTGATTGCCACGACCTGCACCATCACTGATTGATTGAATGCAAAAAAAAAAACGAAGCACACGAAAAACCACGAAAGGAGTGCCTTCACTAATCGTGCTCTTGTGTATTATAATATAGATTTATATAATTTTATAGAATGCCGTTGAAATAATTTGTATATTTAAAACAGAATAATTTTTTTTTACTTGAACTACTTAATTCGGAGAGAAGCTGTCTCTGATCGGCAGAAATGAATTACGATAATAAGTCAGGTTCAGAACCTACATTATTTGTTAAAAAAAAATTCAATGTACATACATAATTTGCTATGATTTCATATATTTGCTCATAGTATATGCTAAATAAATTCATTTTCAAAATATTATAGAAAACAGGTATTATGTATTATAACTAATGATTCAGTGGCTTTTGCGTGAACACAACGACTATGTAAAGACTATCTTACAGTTATAAGGTTGTCCAATTTAATTTAATTTTATCTATTTACAAATAGTACATATAGAACAATAGAACAATAGAACAGATTTGAATTTTGAATGTTCGAATGTTATAATAATTTACGGTATAATTTTTTTTATTCACATACCACATAATGGATTTACGATTTTATTGTATATTATATATTTTATTATTGTATATTGTATTTACACACCAACAATAATCAATTTACGTTATTATATATTTATATTAATAAATTAGCTTATTTTGAATTATTTATTCTAATATTGAATTAATTAACTTTTAATAGAATAATTTCCCGCCACTCACTGTGCAAGGAAAACACTGATATCAAAAAGTAAGTTTGAAAACTTGAAATATAACAATCTTAGCTGAAGTGGAGTGACAGAGGAAATCTTATCCACAAATAAATGTATATAAGCTACAAGACACATTCCCAACAAGAGCTAAAGAATTTAAAGTGAAGTATACTAAAAAATATAGGTGCTAAAAAAGTAATTAAATAAATTTCTTTTGTTATTACATACAAAAATTAGTAATTTTCAATATGAGAGAAGGTATATTGACAGAAAAAATGAATTCTATATGACAATACACCTTTTTATGTAACAATTTTATTTCTATACTTTTTCTGATTTTCACTATTTGTAGTTTTGACACATCCTATACATTATTTTTGTACATCAAATAATATCAAATGACTTTTAAGATAATATTAAAGAATATATTTCCTGAGAAAATAATTCAAATTAACTAAAAAAAAGTATACATATATTTCTTTTTGGGAAAAAAACATATACATATATATTTTTTTTGGTATATTAATAAATTGATAATTTTTCATAATGATTTTTCATTGTAAAATTTATAAATGAAGTTGTTTTGAGCTTGTGTTTTTTTATTTTTTTTTTCAAAAGTAGAAAATTGGATAATATAATCTTTATAAATTTATTAACTTGGACATAATAATGTATAATAATGATCAATTTATCATTAAGAAGAAATTATATATACTAGTCAAAATTTCTAAGAACTAAAGAAATGAATACAAGTAAGATATTTTTTAAAATATAATTGGAGCAAATTATTTGCATGCATATAAATTCAAATTTGAGAGTACAAAAAAACAAGGAAATTGAATATTTTTGTATTAAAAAAAAAAAAACACATAAAATTTATTTTAATGAATAAAATACAAACTCGTGTTGGAGAAAAAATTAAAATAAAAAAATTTACTGCAAATAAATAGGTATTTACAAAACTGTTCATAACTTGTGAACCATTGATCGATTATCTAAAATTTCATTTCATTTCAAAAAATTCTTTATCGAACTGTTCATGTTAAAATTCAAACATAATTATTATTTATAACATACATTAAAAAGAAGAACAACAATCAATATGGTTTAACCGATACCTATATATACCTACCTACTAAATTAAAAAAAATCATCACTCTCTACAACATACATTTCTACACACTCGAAGAAAATAAATACTTACTTAAAAATTATAAATTTAGAAAGATTATTTTTATGTGTAAATCAGCAGAACCAAAACCTAACCCTAACATAATACTAATTGTTTGTTTTATTTATATTATTATTATTATTATTTTTTATTTTTCCTTATTATTTGCGAAGAAGACTAACATTTTTCCTGCAAAGGTTCAGCATGGTAGACAGGGGTTAAAAAAGAGTACCAAAGCAATTTATATATGTGTTGGAGCATTCCGTCGGGCTTACAAACATCCAGATAAATGCAGAATAATATATATATATATAAGACTATATTTATAATATAGGTTTTTTTGTAATACAGTATTTTTTAATACAGTATTTACAAAACAAAAAACAGTATTCGTAATACAACATTTTGTATATGTACCCATATGTATACTTATGTAGCCATATGTATTTAGAAATTGACCTGAGTTGAAATTTTATATTAAATTTTTCTATGCAAGAAAATTATTTTTTTTTGTAAATTGCATATGCGTAGGATGATCTTTTAACGGTAAAAATTTGATTATTTTCCGAAAAGTTTTCCGAGAGAAATTATTTTGTATTGTTTATGTTATTTAATGTCTCTGGTATTATATGTGATTATAAATATGTGATTATAACATATATATGAATATATATTTAATGTATCCACATGTTATATTTGTATATTTTAATTACAATTAAATAATTTACTGACTCACTTGGTATTCTCTTATGAACTATTTGATTTTGAAAGAAAATAATCTTACAATGTACAATATATTAACTTAAGTCTAATTTCTAATTGTACTAACAACTGTTACTAACTGTCTAATTGTAACAAGAGTGTATATATGGTAAACGTAATTAACTGGTGTTCCACATTAGTAATTTTCACATAATATCGACCAACGAGGGCATGTTGCAAAATGACCAATGCGTTGCGATGGCTACCTACAGTGATTCAATTGATGAAAAAATATTAACGATTTAAAGAAATGACAGCCTAAACAATAAATCTTTAGTTTATATAGAAGTACGTATAGAAGTACATAGATTTATATAGAAGTACATATTAAAAAAAAACAAAGTTAATAATGAACCAGAAACAATTAACGGATATTTGGATAGTAGCTTATAAGTAGATAATAAAACGTTTGAGAATAATGGAGGATGAAATTAAATATTTGGGTGTTTTAATTGGTATTAAATTAGGTTTTAAAAATAATTTTGATTATATTTGGTGAAGTATTGGAAACAGTTGATATATTCAAACAATTAGAAATATAGACCTTTATTACGATGTTCAGTTTTCAGTTGACTGACAACTGAGAAATTTTGTCAGTTGAGATTTTATTTATTATTGTGAAGTGATATACTGACTAAATTTTGTTCTATTGGGAATACTAAGAAAATTGACGTTTTTTTATAGTTAAAATTTTAAATTTGTAGTTTGTTTTAAAGTTTTTTTTGAAAAAAAAAAATAGTTATTTAAATTAAGGCATTTTATTAAATCTTAACCACTGTTGTAAAATTAATCACACAAACACTGTTATAGTGCCGAAGCGGCTCTTATGTAAATTTCATATAAATAAATTAAATGCAATCAAAAATTTGTTTTCAATTTGTAAGTATTGCAAAGAATTTTTGTTTTGAATTGTCTATGTTTATAAAATTGGTTTTGTCTATCATCACGAAGCTTAAAAGTTTAGATCGAATTTTTTAAACCTTATTATTTTAAAGGGTTAATTGAAGATTATGTAAATTTTTAGAAATATTCTAAGTTAAATAAAAGAATTGCAAAAATTGCAAAAATTTGAAATAGCCACAGCGGCGCCATAAATATGGTTAAGGGTTAATAAAATATAAATTATGTCGTCAACCGATTTTGTATAATAATTTGTCTATTCTTATTTAATTTTTATATTAAATAAACTAGGTTTAAATAAAAAAAGTTTTTTTTTAACACAATATATTTTGTCACGCTAAAATTAACAACTGAAAACAATTGCTTTAAAAGGTTAGAAAATTCGACTTTTACTGACATTCACAATACCCATTTTTGTCAGTATTCACAATTTATCAATAGACTGCTGACAACTGATAATCACAATACTGATTTTGAATATCGGCTAACACTTCTCAAATATTTAGTGAAAACTAACAATTCACAATATGGGTCTGAATGTCTGACATGTATATGAAAAATTACATCCAAATGTTAAAATCTGCTGCAAACAAATAAATTTCTGATATTATTAAAAAATTCAACTTACCGTTACTTGTTATCATTCTAGAACGTGCTAAATCACATTTATTGGCTACTAAAATCACAGCCTTTTCTTTGGTTACACCTTCACGCCACAAATAATTTATAGTGTCTTCAGCTATACGAAATGAATTACGATCCACTACCGAATAAACAATAACACATCCATGGGGTTCATATGTTGATAAAGAATTTTCCACCTATTTTTACAAAATATTTCAAATTATTTGATTAAAATGTTTATTTTTTGGTTTTTTAATATATTTATATACTTACACTCATTTCAACACTTGGATGATCAATAAACACCAATTCTGATTCTTCATCATCCAATAGTATACTAACAGTTTTTTCACCAAATTCATCGTCTAAAACTCAAAATTGAAATAATTAAATAAACAACAATTAATTGCCAAGAAAATCAAATTAAATAATTTGATTTTTCTTGGACGTCGAAGGATTTAAGGTTAAATTTATTCAAAAAGAGGATTAGAAAATTTTACCAATATTAAGAAAAAAAAAAACAAATATAAATAAAAAAACGTATAGAAAATAGAATATTTAAAGTAAGTAATTTTGGTAAAAAAAAAAATTGATTGATTATAAAAACAGTTAAAACGTCAAGAAATTGAATATATAATAAGTAATTTTTAGATTAGTAACGACATCTGTGAAAACCAAAATTTTGTAATAGAAAATTTTCATGCACAAAAAAAAAAAAATTGTTGTTTTTTTTTTGTTAATATTTTTAAAATTTTTTTTTTTTTATTTAAGTTAATTAAGATAAGTGTAAATTCAATTTTTAATATTTATTATTAGAATTTTTATATAAATTTAAGAGTTATGAGTTAAAATGTGGAAATATTGGAGAAATGGAAAAATTGAAATAAATTTTAAAGGAAATTTTAATTTTATTTTTTTTTCTATAACTTCAATTTTTTGAACCTCTGAAAAATAGAATTGGAAAATGTTTTTAGTGGGTTAACGTTATTCAGGATAGTCAAACAAAATAAAAAAAAAAATTGGGTATATTTAAGGAATTTTTAGGATAATGAAAATTATACAAACCTTTCAACTTCATATGTCCCCCTTTATTATTATTATTATTTTTTATTATTATTTTATTTTTAATGTAAATTATGATATTTTATTTTTAAAATGAATTAATTATTATGTAATAATATGCATAAATAAATTCGGAAGAAATTAAAATTTAAAAGTACAATATGAATTAATGTTTTATATTTATGACTAAAAATTTAAATAAAATATTTTGAAAATTTAATTAAAAATTAATTTAGAAAAAAAACCAAAGGTCGTTTTCTTTTTTTTTTGTTTTTTTTTTTGTTTGTTTTTTGTTATCAAATAGATAATTTATTTATGAATTTGAAATAATTTTATATTTATGTAGTAGTTTTAATTATTTTCAGCAAAAGTAATGATGTTTAAATTGAAAATGACGTTTTAATTGTGGCTGAAATACATGTGCAGAATTATGGATGCATCGCAGCAAAAATAAATTAGAATGTATGGTTTTTATTAAAACTTGTTTTCTAGCGTTAGAATATATTTTTTTTTATAATTGTCGAAAATAATTGAATATTTTCCTTTTAATTTTAATAATACTAGGGGCCCCTGCTGAGTAATTATAATTTAAGTTAAAGCCAAATTTAAAAATTTTAACAGAACAGCAATTTACGTACTGACATACACTTATCACGTTATAGTAGAAACCACTCATGTTTTTATAAAAAATTAGAGATTAGTAAGTTTTATTTAGGAAACATAAATACTGCTCCCTCATATACTGTTTCGTTTCGACATATTCCTATAAAGTGGCATTTAAGGGATAAAATCACTAAAAATAAAATATTTTTGTAATTAAAGAGGTATACATTATACATATTTTTAATAAAAACCATATGATTACTACAAATGACCCAAAATATATAAAACAGTAATTGGAAACAGTTACTTAAAAAAATTAATAGAATAAATTTCCTTTAATTGTGTATAAAAATAATAAGATGTTGAATGACACAAAATGGCACTATTTGACTTAAAAGTTTGAATATTATAAAACCAAATAGAAATTTGTTTAACCCGTATGCGCATTCCGGTCGTATATACAACTTATTTACATATTAAGAGTTCATTAAGAAAAAGTGAAATAAAATGAACTGCGCAGGTCCTTAAATGCTTGTCAATTATAATTATAGATGCTATAATATATAAAGATGAATTTGCCAGTCATATGTACATATTCAACTGATTTGTTTTTTGTTTTTGTATTTTTTATTTCAGGTGAATTTATTTTTTTTTTGTTTTTATTTGACATTATAACGTACAATGTACATTATGTTCACTGCAAATAATTTTATAATAACTGATTTGTTTGTTTTTGTTTTTTATTTTAATAAGAAGAACCCACATAATATGTATAATGTATTTGCTGAATAATAAAACGATATGAGTAAAAAATTTTCAACAGTGTGCGCATTATTGTTTTTGTTGTTTACTTTATCAAAGTTTATTACAGAATAGTGAATAATAATAAGTTCAATTACATAGTTAAAATATAATAGTATGCATAGTATAAATATATGTGATAGAAAGAGACAAATATAAAATATAATAAACAAAATGCGATATATGTTACATGTTATATTTTTAATATACAGTGTTTACATGTAGTTGACGATAATTATCAGTTTTATATACAACTTATTTATTAAATTAGAAGTTCATTAAAGAGAAGCGAAACAAAATGAAAAGGTTTCTACGGCGCAGGTCCTTAAATGGTTGTCAATTATAATTATAGATGCTTATCATACAGAAACACGTATTTCGTTTACCACTTCAGCTATTTCGTTTCGCAGACTGCTTCCGTGTTTTCTACTCGACTCGAGTAGTAAAATTAAAAGGTAAATATTCAACTATTTTCGACAACTATAGAATGTATGGTTTTATATGTAACAAATTTACATGTAATTCTGCAAATAGTGCGTTTGATGCAAGATATCTCTATATCTAATTTTTGCTGCGCAGCGGCAGTGTTACCAACACAAAAGATTGTAAAAATTGTCATTTTACAACTTAATCAAAAAATAGTGACTGGCAAACGTCATAAAAGTTATTTATTTATTATTGTAGTATATTGTATATTGTTATTGTAGTATATTAATTGAAAGTGTGTATATTTTGTATATTTGCATTTATGATGTTTGAATTTTTTATTTAAATAATATAATTTTTCAGTAACTTCATTAACTAACTTCATTAACAACTAGAAAATAGAAATTGAATTTTTATTTCAGACGCTGATTTTGTATACATTTGATTTCTTATACGAATTTATTTTTTAATGCATTCAATGTCAATTACGAAACAACTCATTTGCGTTAATTTAAAAAGTATGTTTTGATAATAAAGCTGAATTTTATTTTTATTTCACTTCAGTTTATTTATTTTGAAATCAAATAAGAAATTATGAGAAAAATAAGGTACGAGTTATCTCGTGGTTGGCATATCCAAATGAAATTTTAGATAAATAAGCCAAAATACGAGATATCTCGTATTACCTAGAAGTGCCTAAATTTACCTTAAATTACCTTTTAAATATTTTATAAGTGTTTTTATGCTTTATTATTGCAAATTGCAATACTTTTCTTATAAAATAAAAATTTTGAGTTGACACATGAAGTTAGATTTATGAAAACCGTCTTGGCAGTGAATGCGTTAAAGTCCTTCTTTAAATTAATTATAATTTGATTAGTAGATTAATTATTTTGAAATAAAATAAAGTTTATATGTAAATGTTTAAAAAAAAAAACAATTATTGTTTATTTTGATTATTGTTACGAGAAAAGTCCATTTCGTTTTCTGTGGAAATTTCTCTAGTACATACTCTAGACTTTCTTACTTTTTTGTTTTCATCATATTCATCATAAATTTTTGAAATATTCAAGTATGACAAATATGCACAACAAACCAGCAATAATTTGTTTATACAATTAAATTTTGTTACAATCATGATAATAACAATGTGATTCAACGATGCATGAGAATTCTGCACATCAATTTCCCACATAATAAAAGTCAAAATGTCGTCTGAATTAAGTTTTCTATTTTGACAGCAATGCAAATCAAATAGCTGTCAATTAGCACGTATTTTGTGCTAAGTGTTAAATGTTAATTTGCAACAACAGTTATGTTTTTTTATTGATCTGTCTAAGATTAAAGAGATATAAGAATACACTAATAGCAGAAAAAATAATGCAAAGATGAGAAGATTTTTTAATTGACATTTTTATAATTTATTTTACTTTTAAATTACTTTTTCTGATACAGTTTGGTTTAAATTTTAATCTAATTTAATTTAAATTTACTTATTATTTAAAAAAGTTAATTATTAAAAGTTAAAATTATGTTACAAAACATATAAATATAATTTTTTATGCTTTTTTGTTTACGAGTATTTTCTATATAAAACTTGTACAACCTAAGTATCAGGACAACATAAATACCGTGAAAATGCTTCACCATTTTTTGTTTATCTATACAGCAATAGGTAGCTTAGATAGGTTATATTTCTTTAATCTGAAATAGTAAAGGATTTTTGCCAATTTGAATTTTCTATGTTGGCAGCTGTCAATAAAAATGTATCTGAAAAATCTCAAATGTTTGACGTGATAAAATGTCAATTTCCGATCTGGATCAGTTAAAAAATATAAAATTTTCAATAAATATGCACTCACGGCAATAACTAAATTTGAAAGAATATGTGCTAGTAAAAATTTTTACGCACATTGCTCGTTAGATCAGCAGCAATAAGTTAATTCCAATTTTTCAAAGAAAAGCTTTATCTTTGATGAGGCACATTTCAATCGTTGTTTGTATGTTAATAATAAAAATGAACATATATGAAAGAGTGAGGAAAATTTACATGTCAAATTGTGAATTACATTATAACATGCCCTCAAAAATTACGATTTGATTTCAATCGTTGTATTTTAAATTAAAAACTGTTGCTATATCCAAAACGAACAAAATATTTCTGTTGTAATGCAAACATCATTTTCAATTATAAATATCAAATATATCAAAGGTAAATTTATAAAATATACTCAAAATTCAAAATGACCGAATAACTGAAAACTATTCTGAATCATAAAAATTTGCAAAATGTTTGTTTGAAATTAGAAGTGACGAATTAACAAGCTCTGTAATGAAATGAGGTATAGATTTAAAATCTATTTGGTTTGTAGTTGTAATCTGTTTGGTTAAATATTAAACTGGTTATGATTGCTAACATTCTAACAATTTAATTTCGATTTTAAGAATTTTCTATTTAATTATAATTTTGTTTACTCTAATTAAAATTTTAAATATTGTTTTCTCTAAAACGATCTGAAAAAGCAACATTTTCTGCGTGCGGTACATTAAAATTATTTTATTTTTGCAGTGCATTCTTTGTGTAAATTTGCAAGCATTATTTAAAATGTCATTCATATTCTGTTGTTAAAGCTTACATTAAATTGTTACAAAATAATAAAACTGAAAATTCTACACTCTTTTAATATTACTCTATTTAAACATTTTCATTTTAAAAAATTATATTAAAATTTGCGTGATTTTATTTTATTTTTTGTTAGTAAAAACAACTGAGTGAGTTTTTGTATTGTCGCATATACCAATTTTAGATAAACTGAATGTATGAATGGTTGTTTAAAATTGTATATTATACCCTAGATGTGAGCCATACCGATAGAAGCAATACCGAATTACTTACAGAAGATTTTCATTCTAAATGAAAATTCTTAACTCTCATTTGTTATTCAATGCTATGTGGTGAATATTGAAGTTTAGAACAGAAAACGCACAAAACGTTTTTTGTATGGTGATAAGCTTTCTATTTTGTATGCTTGAACTTGATCAGCAAGCGTTGCTGAAAAAAATTAAACCAAAGGTAATTTCAAAGCATAGAAAACTTAAAAAAAAAAAAATTAAATAAAAATCTTTAGGAATATAATTGAAATTGCATACTTTTAGGATTTAACATTTATCACTCGTTTTTTTATATGAAAACAACAAGGTAAATATGTTAAAGACGATGTGATACGTTTTCCATTTTACTTTTCATCATCTGCTACATTAACAAAAATACTATGGGAAGCATACGATTACGAAGAATAGAAGAAGTCTAAATAACATCTTTAAATTAAACAATTTATAATTCTTGATTTATTCCAAATTCCATTTACTCAATGGTATATGAAACAAAACTTCAACCCAAACAATATAATAAAAATAAAAAAAAAAATAAATTAATACGATAACAAAAAACAAAAATAGCATAAAAACTAAACTAAAAATCATCATCACTTCCATACAATAAAACGTGGTGGTACACACATAAGTATTATTACTATTAAAAAAGTTCTAAAATAAAACTTTTTCAAACAAAATAAAACAATTGTTATAAAGCTATGTAAAACTAGAAATTAAACAGTGCAAAAAATGGTATTGCAAAAAAAAAATGTATATAAATAAAAAAATAAACAAACATAAAAAAACACTTATAAAGAAGTTATTGAATAATTTTATGTAGAAGAGATCATCATTATAAACGTACCTAGGCTAGCATCGTACGTGTGCATGTATTCAGACGTCATAAATTGTGATACTAAAGCTGTTTTACCAACACCAGCATCACCCAACATTACTATTCTATATCTGTAATAATAGTAAAAAAAATAAAATAAAAATAAATAATTGTTGTTTATAAAAGTGATATAAAAATAACGGTAATTTACTATTGTAGTCAGGTAATTTTTACAATAAAATTTAAAGGTGAAAAAGTCAATGTTGAAAAAGTAATCATTTGTTTTTGTGGTGGAAAAATTTTATTCAACTTTTTTTTTTTTTAATTTTTTTAAAACATTCATTTTTATTAGTTAGGGTAAGTTTTTTTTATACTAATACCAGTCATTTGATAAAATGAACTTTTTGTGCATTATAATTATACAGTACTCAAATTTATAACGTAAGAAGCAACGATTGGCATTCGGTATACTATGTGCGTAATTTATTAGTTCAAATTTATTGTAATAGGAACAAAGCTGATAATTTACAACGTCTGTCGTAAAATCAGTTCTTCTCTACGGTAGCAAAATATACACCCATATTGCCATGAGTTTTCAAGAATATGGGTGATAGCTTCTGAATAGAAACGATATAAAGCACATTCAAGTTTTCATTAAAAAATCATATATAGAATATTCTAACCATGTTGAATATTAAATGTATTTGATAGTTAACCGAACACGGAACGATATAAATTATAATGAACAAAAAAAAAATTCAACTGTATAGGGTATGTAATCAGAAAACATACATGAATTTGTAATCACTCGAATAAGATATGCATCAAAAGAGTTAACAACTACCGGGTGTCAGCACATCACAAATCAAAATATGTTTAGCATCTAGGAAAAGATGACTTTCATATCAACAGAAAAAACTCAAGTACTAAATAGGTCTCGTATTCATATATACCCCGTATTGATCTGGTAAGAAGAAGCCATGCAATCAAGCTAAGCATTTTATTCAAATACTGATGTCATAAATCCAACAGTGTAAAAAATTTTTTTGTATGATGTCGAGCATTAGCTAGAGAGTGAGACTACGGATTCTAGATTAGGCTTTCCCAAAGAGTATAATGGATATTTCCAAAAAATTTACCGAAAATCGTTAATAGGTTTACAAAGTGATAAAAAAATAATGGATATATCTGGTAGTAAAACTGAGATTGACTTTCACGATTCTTCGAAGAAGTAATAACAAGTTAAAATCAATCCAATCGTGTCATAAAAAATGCATAAGTTAGTTCTAATTGTCTTTACGGAATCCATTTTAACCTACCTACTCTAACCATTAAGAGTGTGTGAAAGACGGGATTTAACATATATTCTAGAAGGGAATAATGTGTTAATGTATCCTGCGAGGGAAAATATATAACAGGTAAACGCAGAGTATGGCTTCTAGTAATTCTGATGCAATGGTTAAGTAAATATATAAGTTATATTTTCAGGCTTATTCACATTTAGTAATAATGTATCAGTTTTGTTTCAAATCTATTTCAGTGTTATTTGTGACAATTATATTGGAGTAATTTGAAGGTAAAATTAATCAAACGGAAGTGGATAAATACATTGATTGATCATATTTTTTTTTATCGTTTTTCACTCCAATTTGGAGTGTAGAGCTGCAGCATATCTTATATAATATATATTGTGTGGTTCTGAAAGTATTTCGAGAAAGCAGAAAAAGTCATCGACCAAATATATTCTGGTGGGATAAAATGGAATTAAATGCAAAATATAATACCAAATCTTTAAAGTAATATGAAATAGAAATTCTATTATTTCTAACTAGGACAATCATAAATAACGGTATAATGATATGAACCAATTTAATACATTTTTTGTCTATCGTATTTCATTTTTTTTTTATTTTCTTCAAAACTAGAAAACTAAGTCGAATAAATGATATCATTTACTGTGTATAATGATATTTTTTATATCACTAATACCGAAGCAATATAACAAAATTGAGCTAACACATTACAGAGAGATACTATTTATGTGAATAAACCTGGGAAATTACTATTACATCTATTAAAGAAGAATGAAAATTATGTACTTTACTGGTAATATTTATTAACATAAAAGCATTCAAGAGTATCATATATGACTATAAGAAATAAATAACAAATAAACTACAATAATATATAGTTAACCCGAAAATCAGAAAATGTCCAAATGTATATCCATAAGTATGTGTGAATGTATATGTATGAATTCGTATTATATACACGTAGTTCAAATATAATAAAGTCCAGTTATTGCAGATGCTTATATTGAGAACGTAATTTATTTTCTTTTCTACATACATATATACTAAGTTTACTTTGTATTCTTTAAATCCTAAAAGCAATTCTAAAACAATCTGTGAATCCTTTTTTTCTTTAGTATTTTTTACTTTTAATAAAATTCATTTGTTTTTCTTTCATTTCATATTTGTTCAGGTGATAGTGTAAAGATTCATTCTCATTTACATACATATATATATATATATATATCTCAAAATGTAATATTTCTTACCTTGGTGGTGGTGGTGGATCTTCACTATCTGTTGGTGATGGAGGTAATGAATCAACATTGGCATAACCACCACCACAACAACTACCATCAAATGGTGACCGTTCACTGGCTCTGTAAAAAATAAAAAACAAAATTAAATACATTTTAAATAAGAAAAAAGAAATTCAATAATAAATATAATCGAAAAAGGACAAATATAAAAAGGACGAATCAAATGAATCCCAAATAGAGTTAAATATCAAATGAACCTTGAAGGTAATCATTATTGCATATGGATTATGTTCAGTGGAAGTGTTTATTTACTGAAATGGACATATATAAATGGATATAGATTTATTGTTGTTTTCGCTTTGTTCCATCATTTCAATGATAGATAACAAAAGTGAAGAAGTTATAGTCATATAAGTTAAAGAGTCTAATACAGCTTGTTTGTATAAGAATAATAGAGCCAGGTAGTATATTGTATAGGAGTAAGAAAGTAGATTCGTAGATAGTGAACTCTGAATTTAAAACTAATATTTTTAATTTAAAAAAAAAATATATAAAATGAATCCAACGATTTCGAAAAAGAGGCGAGTTGGGGAATGAACAATTTTGGCATTAACAACATTTATAGTTTTTGTCAAAAAATAAAAAAACCAAAAAATGCACCGAAAATCGTTAATAGGTTTACAAAGTGATAAAATATTTTTAAAAATTTGACAAAAATCCGAAAAAGACTGATGGGATAGACGAATCTCTTTTCTGCACCTAAATTACTGGTTCAAATTTCAAGAACTTAAATAAATCTTCCTATCCTTTATCAACTATGAAAATGGTTTAGATATGGTACAACTTGGAAAGTTAACCAATTTTCCATCGAAAGCATTGATATCAAGAAAATATTTCCTGCATTAAGAAACCGTATTGACAGCAGAAAACAGAAGTCAGAACTAATGATACTAAAAAAGTCAAATTTAGAAAAAAGGTGAAATGTATGTTGTCTGATGCATTGTTTTTCATTATTTATCCCACAGGCATATATTTCAGGAAGTCCTTATTGATGTTAACAGAATATTGAATTCAAAGGTATATCCATAAACAACATCCGTTACACTTTTTTTTATTTATATAATTAGGCAAAAATTTGGGTTACAGAAATTATTATGCTTTTGTACCGTAGGCTAAGAAAATAAGAAGGAATAGTTATAGGAAAAAGGGCAAGAAGCAGATGAAATGTTCGCTGGTAGTTGCGATCTATATTAAAGGTTGAATATCGCAGGAGTAAAATTGTACAAAATTTCTTCTGTGTCAAATCTTAAGTATGAATTCTGTTGTATGGTGTAGAATCGTGGAAATTAATAAATTAGAGCAAACTGGAATGCAATTTAGATATGGGATTTCCTGACGGACATCGACAAAGAGTTTTATGGGTCAATAAGACTACAAGTAAAGAAGTTTTGAAAGGCTTAAGAAAAGCCAAAAGTTACAGCTATACAGTCAAACACCGTAAAATAGCAATTTTTTTTTTGTGTTCAACTAACATTGCAGGTTTTTATTTTGTTTGTTTCATTAATAGTAAACTAAAGAGAAAACACATTTAGGATCACCATCAGTTTCCATTAGCTTCTGAATAAGTTGTTCGTATTATGTACCAGCATTAGGACCTCCGGCTGATACAACTGTGAAATATTACAACCAATTATCACATTTTTGTTTACCACTTAATATTAAATATGCTGAATCTGTATTAGCAGGATATATAGTTAAACGTGCTTGATTAGAAGCTGGTTCATTGCGTTCTTCAGAATGTGAATCGGAAAAATGTTCAACTTCTCCAACGCGTGCATCTATCATATTTATTTGCCTTAATGGATTCGTTTCTGTATAGAAGCTTTAAAGTATAAAAAAAGTTTTCCTAATAAAACAACAAGCATCAACATTTTTTAGCATGACCATTTTTAATTTTAGTTACCCATCTTTGATGTACAATTGGATTTTGATCACCTCAAAAGTAATTTTGTTAGAACAACTCGTATCCAATAATCCATTGTAGCATTTGAATCAGCAGTTAAATAATACACTTATTTTCCTATATCTATTTCGGAAGTTCAAGCAACATCAGCTTTGCTTATTCTATAAACTTCATCTAATAATATTTGGACTTGCGGTTTTCGATTAATATCATTTTACCTTTTCCAATAATTTAATTGGACATTCAATTCAATACAAACCATCGTTTACGCCAAGTTTTAAATTTTCCACCTAACTTAGCCAAATGAGCAGCCTTTTCTAATGATTCCAATATTTTATTTGAGGAATCAGTATATGAGCCTCTCATGATAAAAGATGGTATCGATGCATCTAAAAATGTTGATTCTGATACTGATGCATCGGTGGAATTGCATAATCATCTGACATTCCTGATTCAAATGAAGTTTATGAAATTACTATAGTTTTTTTGTTTTTAAGCTGGACTTAAAGTAGATCAAGTATCTAAGCTTTTCGATGTACTGGAAGCACTGCCTGATCAATTATTTCTTAGAAAAATGTATTCTTTATCGTATAATTATTAGGTTATTCAGTCATGCACTTTTTCAAATCGAACGTACAGCATGCTACAATTAATCCTCCAAGATATATAAAATCGAAGACAGGCTTATCGTTGGAAAGAAAAAATATTTGTCATCATGGTTGAGCAACATAAGAAAGTTCAATAGACACCTTGTATTACAGAAAAAAAAGATTAGTTATTCCACTTAAAGAAATAGTACAATTCACCTAAAAAAAGTGGTTGAATTTCAGCCTACTATTTTAATTATTTTTACTTTAACTAATTTAAATTAGTTGGTTTGATCTTAAAAGTTTAGCTAAAATAATTAGAAATTTATCTACTCTTTTAAGTGTTTTTTTTTTGTTTCTGACAAAAAAATAAAAAACAACTATTGCATTAGGTAAATTGAATAGCTCTTTACCTAATAGTTTATTTAAAAAAATTCAAAGCTACTAATATATTAGGTAATTTCAACGACTCTGTTACCTAATTATTTAGTTAAAATCGAGTAAAAGGTACTACTATATTAGGTAAATTTAGTAAATTATGATTGTCAATTCAAAAATGATAATTTTGAATGATAAAAACTTCTACATATCATAAACAATAGGTGAGTCTAGTCACATAACCACAATAGTCCATTTGCGGCTGCATTAAGTGGGCCCTGAGCCCTTTTCCATATATGATTCTAATTTAGCACCATAAATACCATTATTCATTATACCTATATTTAAAAAATTTTTAATGAAATTAATTAAGATTTATTTATAATATTTATTTTATTTAATTATTTAATAGTACATGTATTTATTACAGTTAAATATCAAATTTTTTTTGCACACTACTAATAATATATATACACACATTTACGCATAAAGAAATTCAATTTTAATTACTTTCTATTTATTCAACATATTATTATTTATTATAGTTTTATCACTGAATATCTTACATTTGAATTTTTACTTAAACCAATTTCGAATTATTCACAAACATAATATCTATCTATTATATACAAAAACCTTTTTTAACGCATTCTATATTTCCAAATGCAGATACATCGAAAGGCTCATTAACAACTAAGTAGTTTATATATTTTTTTTTTTACTTATATCAATTAAATTTATAAATTCGGTTTGAAGTTTAGTAGCAAAATCAGCTTTCTTAAGTAGTTGAGATGCAAAATTTAATTGAATCTGGACAGCTAAACTGAGATTTATGTCTTTTCTTGATGTAATAGGACTAGCATATGATTTTCACTCTTTGATGAAATTAAATTATGAAATATCCATCTTCATTTTTTAAATTTAATTACCTTTTCTTTTTTAGAAATTATATATATATATTTTTTTAAATAAAACAAAAAAAAAAACACTTGTAACTATAATTTTTTTATATACTTTAAGCCAATTTTATTCATATACCAAATCGATTAACAAAACCCGTGCAACTAATGTAACTATAAATGTTAAGAAGAAGCTAATCCTTTCTATGCAGTAACAGAAAAATCTTAAAAGTTCAAATTTTTTAGTTAATTATCCTAAAGTGAAATTAACTATGTAATTTGTTTTAGTTGAAAAGACTAATCTATTTTTTTCTGTGTATAATCAACGAACTAAATAATAAGCATAGCAAATAAAAGAGAGCAATGTTATTGCCAATATTGATATATTACTAAAATTTGCTCATATCTCATTTTTTGCAGATAATGCGAAAATTTTCTCAAAAATATCATCTTTATATGATTGTACAGCAATGCAAGATGATTTGAATACATTTTATGACTGGTGTTTAATTAATGGTTTAGACCTAAACTATAGCAAGTGTACCGTGAAGTCGTATTTTAGAAAATTATCACTCATAACATTTTGACTATTCTATAAATTGCAACATTTTAAATAGATCAAATAATATAAAAGATCTGGGGGTTTATTTCGATCAAAAATTGTCCTTCAAAGATCATATAGATTACATAATCGCAAAGGCTAATGAAATGCTGGGTTTTATTAAGCGTAACTCTATCGATTTTAGAGATCCATATACGCTTAAAGCGTTATATGTAAGAATTGAAAAAATTCAAAAAATTTTTAATCGTTTCGCCCTGAGAAGATTTCAACGCACAACAGGAAGACCCTCATATGATGCAAGATGTAAGTTGTTAGGTTTAACAAAATTGTCTAATAGAAGATCTGTTTTCTGTGTTATGTTTGCTCGCGATATTTTGACATCGCATATTGATTCATCAAATTTATTACAGAGTTTCGGTTTAGCTATACTACCGAGACTACTTAGATCGCAGAACTTGTTCAATACTCAATTTCATAGAACAAATTATAGTAGAAATGAACCGGTTTCAAGGTGGACCGCTTTGCTTAATGAGTTTTTAGCTGTAAATAATAAGATTGATGTTTTTTTATTAAATAGAACTCAATTTAAAGATCTTGCGTTATATCGTGTTAATTATATTTTTGAATAATTTTAAGTACTCTTTTTTTTGTTTTTTCTTATTTTTATATATAGTTTTTTTTTTTTTTTTTTTTTTGGTTGTTTTGTTGCTAGTCTGTAAGATCTAACTTTGTAGACGAATAAATAAATAAATAAATACTTAATAAAACTCAATAAAATAATTTTATCGGTGATCTCCAATATTCAATTAAAGAGTATGCAGACGAAACAGTGAGGAAATTATTATACACTAACAAAGAAATACAATTTATTTCCTATATACTAACTAATAATAAAATCAGTTTTGAAAGACCAACTGTTTTACTATAACATATACATCAAAGATTAAACATCTAGGAGCTGAAAATATTAGGATGTAATAACTTTAAAATATTTTCTACAAAGCTTTAAAAAAAATATGTTGCTTAAATTTTCTCTCGTCGCAAATACATACGTAACGTACATTATTTTTCTATCAATATTTATTCATATTATGATTCGGTTTCATATTCATGGAAAATTATTCTTATATTTTCCTTTTGGGAAATTTAATATTACAACATTGTTGTATATTTAACAGAAAAAAAAAACCAGAAAACAAAAAATAAATAAAAAATCTCTAATGGACCGTATATGTAACATTATACACGTTAACAAATGATGTATGTTTGGTATTAAAAGACGCAAACCCAAAAGTAGTAAATCAAATAAACTTTTTGTTATAGATCGAATTGTAGATTTTTTTTCTTCTTCTTATTCTTTTTTAAATAATAACAATAAAGTGTGAAAGAGAAAGATATCTAAAGGTTATAATATAAATTTATTTTTGTATATATATACAATGTATATCAGCATGCATGTTTTTAGAAGAAAATATCAGAATTTTTATTTACAAAATATATCATTTTTCTTTTTACCTGATTGTGTTTACAGGTGACAAATTTTTCCCTATTGAAAAATAATATTGTTGAAATAATAACAACAACACAACAACGATATTAGAAAATGAAAAGTAAAGAAAAATTTCGTTTTGTTTTTCAAAAAATCATTCATTTTTATAATTTCCTTCTTCTGTTTAATTTAAAGCTTCATTCACCCTAGGTAGAATTATACATAGACCTCCTTCAAAATATATATTAACAATCGATCTGAGGTAAAAAAAAAACCTTTAAAAGGTGATTCCTTGGAGTATTTCTCGAAAAAAATTGTTCTATTTTTAAATTTAATCTGGACTCTAAGGATTACAAAAACCGGATTGGAAAAATAATGTCTAAGAAGTAGCAACTTCAGATGAGAAGTTATACAAGTTAGAATAATGCATTCTTAAGAAATGTTTAATAAAATTGGTTTACCTAACTAACGGTATTTATTGGGTAGGTCGAAGAAGTATCAATTATAGATGGGAAGATATACAAGTTAGAACAATGCATTCTTAAGAAATATTTACTAAAATTGGTTTACCTAACTAACGGTATTTATTGGGTAGGTCTAACAATTACGAACTATAAATGCGAATTGATATACAAGCTAAAATAATGCATTCATTGGAAATATTTACTAAAATTGGTTTACCTGACTAACGGTATCTAATGAGTAGGTTTAATAAGTACCAACTGTAAATATGGAGAAGTAAAAGTATAGAGCAATGCATTCTTTATAAATTTTTATTAAAATTGGTTTAACTAATTAACGGTATCTATTGGGTAGGTCTAACAAGAACGAACAATAAATATGAAGATATGCAGTCGAAAATATTGCGTTCTTTAGAAATATTTGCTAAAATTGGTTTACCTGGCTAACGGTATCTAATGGGTAGGTCTAACAAGTACCAACTATAAATTCGAAGATGTAAAAGCTAGAACAATGCATTCTTTATAAATTTTTATTAAAATTGGTTTAACTAATTAACGGTATCTATTGGGTAGGTCTAACAAGAACGAACTATAAATAGGAAGATATGCAATCGAAAATATTGCGTTCTTTAGAAATATTTGCTAAAATTGTTTTACCTGATTAACGGTATATATTGGGTAGGTCTGTGAAGCTCTAACTATAAATGTGAAGATATACAAGCTATAGAACAATGAATTCTTTATACTAGTTTTAACTAATGGTATTTATTGGTAAAAGATTTACCGTTTTTTAGCTGCCCAAACTTAAATATTTGGTATAAAAACTGAAATTTTTGTGAAAAAACATTTAATTTTCTCTTCGCTAGCATTTTTTTGTATTAATTTATTTTGTTTTATATAAATAGCCAACCGGTTAGGATGTAACATTTAGTACTTACGCACCGCTTGGAATTGAGGGATAGGAAAAAAGAAAAAAATTATTAAAGGAGTTGATAACGATTTATAGAATGAAACTATTGATGTTTTTCTTGAATTTCTGAAAGTCGTACACTATGGTATTATTTGAATGTGAAAACACATTAAAAGGGATATGATTCCACAAGTCCGGTATTTAAACACTAAACTATCTCGGTATTTAAACAGTGTAGGGATGGGCATCTGCAATTTCTCTTGTTTGACGATGAAACTGTTTAAGAGGAGGGAGTAGTTAGCCATACACAATGTTCATGTCAGATATTTCCTTGAAGCGTACCACCCTGTATAATGGACACATTTATAAACATTTGCAAATTAAAATTTAAAAACAGATGTTAAAAACTTACTAACAAATTATTATAATAGTAATATTGATATCAGGTGCTGTTAGGATTTTTATTTATTTATTTTCAAATAAAAAAAGGTAATACAGTTGGTCTTTTGGAACTGATCTTTTTAAATATGTATTACAGAGGTATGTAAGTTATTCAAAAAAAAAAAAAAAAAATGAATTAGGTGGGTAATTTAAGATGATAGTTTGCAGATGACAAAACTAATTTATGATGAACATAGGTAAACATAGTCCTTTTTTTCATCTTTTTTACTTTGTTAGTATTCACGTTAATAGACCTGAAGATATATATATATATTTTTTTTTTTTAAATATTTTAATATTTAAACAAAATTTAAAATTTCCCTTTTTTTTTTTGTTATAATTTTTGTTTTTTTTTCGTATAAAAATTTATATACAAATAAATGTTTATTTCAATCAAATTTAAAATGTTTGTGTAAAATGTACATATTTATTGCCAGATAGAGCAGAATTTTTACTACATAGTGTAAATACTTTTAAATTTATATTGAAACTACATGGTTAAATTAGATATATTAATTATAGATTCATAATTTTATAAAACTCCGGGCTTTAGACAATATTCAGGGCAGTCATATTCGTGGTATATTTTTTATTTGATCTATTAATGATATTACGTACGTTATTATTAAAAACAGCAAATTTCCATTTATGCTGACGATGTTAAAAGTCATAGAAATAAATACCAAAGCGACCTTAAGAAAAGCAAGTAAAATAGTATCAGCTGAAGATAGCACCACAATTTAATAATATTATTATTAATTTGTGGTAGCCCTGTATGAAATGAATATTAAAAGTCATTCTCAAATTGGTTTTAAACTGATAAAACTGATTATTGTGAAATATGTTATAATGCTTTAACTTATATATTTAACAATAATTACAAAGCTAATAATCAAAAAACTATACGCATAAATTTATTTAAGAATCTAGTTGTTTTCTTTGATGAGAAATTTACATTCAGACAACATTACAATGTCATCATCGTCAATAAAGCAAATTCTATATCATGTTCTAAGAAATTTGAATTTGAGTTACATTTTCTATTTTTTGTTTGTTTTATATATATCACTCTAAAAAATGGTGTGGATTTAACTACAATCAATGTAGTTTTTTACAACGTTTTTTGTAGAGAATTCCGATCAAGTGAGTGAAAACGCGAGTGAAATTTTTTTTAAATAATTCAAAAAAACGCGTGAAATAACTTTACTATAGTTAATTTAGACAATAATGTTTAATTTTCAACATAAAATGTGTTATTTCACTACAAAAATGTGTAATTTCACATCATTCTTTTGATCACACATTTTATGTGTGAATTAGCACTACACGATTGAAATATATCACATTGTTGGTGTTTACGTATTTAATGTTGTATTCCACGCCATCTATTGAAAATTACACGTTTCGTTATGTTTGCTGGAATTACGTCAAATTATGCGTGGAAATACACAAAAGTAATATAGTTCATAATTTATTAGTATTACCATATCGTTTTTACAAAAACTTAAAACATCGAAATCAAAAATATATTATAATATAATTGTTATAATAAATTCAGAAAAGTTTGTAAAATCTGTAAAAATATTAAAGAACGTGGCATTTTTGGAAAGAAAACTTTGATTATTGTCCAAAAATATGGTAGTCAAATAAATCTGAAAATATGGCAAGGTTGTCCACTATACCATACTTGATACTTTACGTTGAATAAACGTCAGCATTCATATTTCATAAGTCAGTCAAATTTCAAACGTGGTGTTAATTATATGTAATATAATTGTTTGTGTGATACAAAAAAATATAATTATATTTAATAAAGTATAATTTTTCAGTAAAATATTAAATTTAGAATTTAATAAAGTTAGTATTATCTAAATATAATATAAGCTTAATTGAGGTTGTATGTAATTATTATTATAATTATTATTAAATAAGATACTAAGTTTAAGAAATATGTAATTGAAATCATTATATTGAATTAAGCAATTAATTAGTGTTCATTTGTAAAAAAATTATTATTTAACTTTTAAATTATAAAATACATTATGTATAAATATAATATTTGTGAATTAGTTTTAAGTAATTGTGTAAATTATTATTGTTAAGCTGAAAAATGTATATTATAATTAAAAAATTAATTTGTTTTCGAATTACACTTTTTTTGCAGTGAAATACATCAGCATCGTTGAAATAGTTGAAAATGGTATTGTAAATCACACTTCTTTTGTAGAGAAGTCACACTTTTTTTGTTGAAAATCACACATTTTTGTTGAAAAGCACTCAAAATGTGATAGTAAATTACACTTTTTTGCAGGGAAATTCACACGTTTAAGATAGTAAAATTTTTACACATTTTTAGTGTGAAAGTTAACAAAATTATGGTCTGTTGAATTTCACTACAATTAATGTAGGCGATTAGGTTGCCTACATTAATTGTAGTGAAATTCAACAAAATTTTTTAGAGTGTAGAGTTGGTTTAATGGGGTGTTATATGTAGACGTGGCCTTTTCAGATAACTGTCAACTTGGCGAATGTTATTATTTTGATGAGTAAGAATGGGAGAGTGATCCTCTAAAACAACCATAATAACAACAAATAGGTCACTTGAGTCGTGATATCAAAAAGACACAATTAAGTGCGCTAATTGGTTTCCCAGAAGCAACTGGAATGGCCAGTGCTACTCACCTGGACCTACGTATTATTTCAGTAGTATAAATTTCCGAATCAGGCGAAATGCGTTTACCTGAAAATATTTATATCTTTAACGAGGTATGACAGTCTATTCAAATAGAATATGAAATGTATAAGCATAATTTGCATATTTTGTCTGTATATTGGACTTACCAATCTTGTACAGATGTTTAATGACATGTTGTAAGCCATGTGGTATATCAGTGTTCAGATAATCAATTCAGAAATTTTTTTTGAAGTATGTGTTACGTAGACTGCCATAGGCTGACCCTTTTATTCTACCCCCTTATAAAAATCGCCTAAAGTTACTTAACTTAATCTCTTTGGAATCTAGAAGAGATATTTCAGATATTTTCTTCATACTACAAGTTATGAAAGACGAAATCTATTCACAGTTCTGTACGAAGCTCTAGACGAAATCTATTACGGGAAATTTGAACCCATTAATAGGATGTTTATGTTATGCAATAAATATAAAAGCTACATTGATCTTTCATTAAGTGGAAATCAAATTAAAAAGGATTTATTGCTACAATTCTCTTGGAATTGAATATTTGAGTTCGAGCTGTAATAGAGCAGATAAATGGTTACAAAAAAAAACACATTTTCTTATTATCACGCTTAATAACCATTTGTTAATACGTAATTCTAGTTTTCCCATTTCCTTCTATTTGTATTTTAAATTGTAGAATGCTTTAGTTTAAAATAATTTTGATAAATATTAATTACTTTTCTTTTATTTTTTTTATTTTTTATTTTTTTTAGTTTAAGACCTAATTGTAATCTGTTTGATCTAAACAAGAAATAAATAAATAAATTTCAAATTTGAAAAACGTTTTAGATAGAACACTTTGATGTCCCTGAGAATTGACTTATCGCACCTGTTTGTGAAAATATATATGCTTGCTTATTACCTTGTATTTCGTTTTTCCCAATATGTATTTAGTTCAGAAAATATTTTAGTTTAGTATAATTTTCCATCGCATTAATTGCGACCAGTTTGAGCCAATTAATTAGAATGTTTAATAATATTTAATGAATCTATTAGATATGGGAGAGGTCCTGTTTGCAAAATTTACATATCAAACTCCCATTTCACCTAATGGCTATTTTGCATTATTTCTTTTTTCACAAATTTCATTTTAGCAAAATTACCATATTGCAAATAGTTTGTTTTATTAATTAAAAGCTAAGAAAGCGTTAATTCTGTAGTTATCAATGATAACTTATCATGTAATTAACTTTTGTATAACTTTGCATAAGGTCTTGATTATTTTTTTTTTAAATTACATGTCTTTTACATTCATTTATTTTTAAAGTTGTTAGTTTGTAATTTATTTCATTCAAATTACTAAATTTTAGTTATACCGTGTGTAACGTTATACCGCAGATCATGTGTATCAGCTTTTTATGAGGGGAAGGAACCGTTATTTTATAATTTAAAAAAATATATATATTAACTAAATCAAGAGTATTCCATATCGATTGGTGATATTTTAAACTTCCGGAAAGGACCGAAAAAGGGTTTTTCAAGCCCGAAAATTGCCGAAATTTGCCGAAATCGAGCTTTTTAAATGGGTAGGGGTATTTTTTTTTTGCATCGGATTCTACGTCAAAAAATATGAAACTTTTGTAAAGTACATTTTTTTTTTAATTTAAACGTTGTAGAAATCAAAACAATGAAAAACAAATTTATTTATAAAAATGATTATTATTAATTTTAGTTTACCAAAGGAAAGTTTAGAGGATGTTTGTTTTATTTTTATTAATTTTGAAGAGAAACACTGAGAAAACAAAAAAATCATTTAACATAAGTTACTTATTTTTTGTCGTAGAACCAAAGAGTAATCCTATAAGTAGAGTATTCACGTAGAACAAAATTTCCTAATCACTTTTTCAAATATCAAAATCACTCAAATAACTTTTTCAAATATCTGTGTTCACTCAAAATAATATTACTCAATTTTTAAATGCTTATAAGTTGAGCGCAATGCATTTTGTACTCATAAATGAAAAAAATTTGTGTACCTACTACCCATGAACATATATTTGCTTGGAATTATCCTGCCAACAGTGTCAACGATATAAAAGTTCTATGTATAGGTAGTCAAAAATGTATATATATGCGAATGCGCATGCTACAGTATATACATACTTCTTTATTTCGCTGCTCGCATTTCTACTTTACTTATGTGATAAAATTAAAAATTACACAATGTGTGAATAAAAAGCTATCCATGCATTTAAAGTCCTTTCAATAGACCACAAATAATATTACAAATCAAAGTATTGAATTTTTTTTTAGAAATTGAAAGAATTCAAGATTATTGCTGTATTTGTTGTTATTTTGCTTTAATTTTTAAAATTTGAAGAATTAATATTTTTATTTGGACTCGGTCAATGTGATTTATGAAATTTGTAATTTCAAACTTTATAGAGGAAAGAGAATTAATCTTGGTTTTGTAAAATTAAAAATAATTCAAATTGATTTCTATTGAAAAGTATACTGAAAAGTAGGTACCTACATGTATTTTTAAATTTTCAGCAATTTTGATTTTGTTAATTTTGTCTGTTTCTTATCGTAGATAATAATATGAATAGTATATATATATGAATACATAATATAATTATGAATACGAAAAAACAAACAATCTATCAAAATTTAAAAAAGTAAGTAAAAAAAGTAGAACTGGACATTTTATTCTTTATATGGATTGTTGGCTGTTTTTATTTCTTCAAAAATTGTTTCATCTGATATAGAAATACGATTTTTAACCAAGTTCTGAGAAAAGAAAACAAAACGGTATTCCGTACAAAGTTCACGATTTGTAATGCATAACTAATAAATTTTATTCTTTTATTACCATTATTTTTAAAAACATTTTCTGGATTATGTGATCCTATCCTATTATTGAATTATACAATTTCATTCATTATCTTTGCGATTAATTGTGTTTTTTTGCTTACATTTTTCTATATATATTTTTTATATTGAATTAGATATGTAAATATATGGTGAACACATATACGATATACACTCTTCATATAAATCAAAAGTACAGAACGTATGTGTATACTCTACAAATTATCAAACAATGCCTCTATACTCCTAGCCTAGTCACTGGGAGAGCAAAACTTTATACACAAAACTAAAACAAAAGTTAAAACGAAATCGTAATTCCGGAAAAATTCCGGAAAAATCATTCTGTGAATAGGCTAGAAGTATAGAGGCATTGTATGAAATATTCTCCTCAATAAATAAAAAAATTTGAATAAAAATAATTGAGCTATATTTGAGTGTTTTGGGGTATCCAGTGAAAATGGGAAGGCATTTTCGTGTTTTGTGTAAAAATGGGACGAGATTTTTAGAAGAAAATTATTAACAAATATTGTTCTACGTGAAAACTCTACTTATATGATTACTCTATGGTAGAACCCGAATTTGCAAAAAAAATACCCCTTTCCATTTGAAAATCTCGATTTTGGCCAATTTCGGCAATCTTTTGGCTTAAAAAACTCTTTTCCTGTCCTTCCCAGAAGTTGAAAATATCACAAATTGATAGCGCACCCTCGATTTAGTAAATAAATTTTTTTAAATTCTAAAATAACGGACCCTTCCCCTGATTACTTTGCTTTATTGTTTAATTACTTGTCTTTTTACATTTATTTGTTTTTAAAAATGTTAGTTTTGTAACTTATTTTTAATTTCAAATTTCTAGTATGTACGTTTGTTTATTTCGAAAAATGTGTTACTACATAATTTATAATAATAGATAGAGTCTTCTTAATTATTACGTTTTATTAGCTATGATTTTTATTTTATTCTTGTTTTATTTTGCATTACATTATTTGTTGTTTTATTTACAATTTATTTTAATTAATACAAAGAAAAATGGTGGAAAATTACAAAAACTTTGTGAGTGCTTGTATTTTTAAAATTTTATTAATTAAAATACAAATTATTTTTATTAAATAATTAATATATTTTTATTAAATATTAAATAAAACTCATGATTAGTATAATTATCGACTAATTGCCCAATTAAAATATTATCGGAACTGAAACAGTTGGCAATAAATTTCTTTACCTAATAGTAAAATTGTCTGTTATCGTCGTACTTTTGGTTTTTAAATGTATATCTACTGTACTGTGATGCCAAGGGAGGTTCAGGATCATTTTTAGCAGCTTACACAAAATAATTTGCAGTGTTTTTTTTATGACAGTATGCGCAGTTTGACCAGACTGGAGCGCCATACAGATATGTACTTTGGAATATGGATTAGAAAATTTAAATTTTGTTAAATTAAGAGAGAGACGATTTTTTATAATGATAATAAATAAATAAATAAAAGGCCAAAATTATGAAACCTCGAAATTTTTGTTTTATTTCGAAATCGAAATAAATTTGTCAAAAAAGTTAGGTTGTCAGATGAAATTAGGACAGGGAGAATTTAATCAGATGATTTCGGCCTAATTAAATGAAAATACCAAAAGAAAACAAAACAAATGGATTTTAATTGACGCGATTGAAATGTCGGGAAAATGTTAAGATATTATGTTTGGCAAAAATTTTCCATTATATCTTGATAACAGGGTAATTCTAATTTTTGAGCTAAAGTATGTTTTTCTATTCTTTAAATTTAAAATTAATTTCCATTGAAATTTTATTTTTCCAAGAAATTTTATTAAATTTAATTGAAGTCTTATACACACACGACACGACATACCTATTTTAGATAAAAACAAATAAATTTCCTCTTAGTTGTAAATTGAAACAATAATACCAAATTTAGTGACTCATATATTTTTCAATTAATTAAAATACATTTTCGACAAATGTAGGGAAAACCTCATCAAGTATTGATTTTTTGCAATATTATACCTAAATTGTTAACACTTTGTAAATAATTAGCATTGAATGTTAAGTGGTCTTTTTGAAAGTAAAATTTTGCAAATGAAAAAACATTGATTCAATCAACTAAAAATTAGTTAAAATGAAAATTTTTCGTTTTTTTTATTCTTTTTATTTTTCCGATTAAATTTACTTGTTCTTTCAATTATGTACGAGTACGTTATTTCAAAATAATTTTTAAGTATTCACAATATTTTTATTTTTCTTTTTGTTTTGTTTCATTAATAATTTGTCCTTGAGAACATTTTAAATAAAATTGTTATGTATGTATATTTACTAAATTGATAATTTCAATTAACATTAATAAACAGTTAAGATTTTAATTAATTAGTAGGATTATAAATGACGAGACGACATAATAATTTATGAGAATTTGAAAACATTTTGATAAGTACTTCATGAAATTGGGATTAATTTAGATTATTTATTTAATTTAAAGGATTTTTTTTTTGTACTCTGTTTTTAATTAAATTTCGTAATTAATCATGAGTTGTTTAACTTGTTTTGAATATCGTGTAATTTTAGTTATTTATTTGTAAAATTTTAGGAAATTTTTGTGTATGGAAGAGTATAATTTTTATGGTTTTGATGTAAAAAAAAAAAAATAAAATTGACTTAGTGCAAAATTTATTTAAATTTTTTGATTTAAAATGTAAAAAAATAATGGGTTGTAATATATTTGAAGAAGAAAGGGGTGGGGAAATATGGAACTTGATAGTCTGCCTATTACCTACTTATAATCTGAGTAAAAGCTCCAACTAAGCATGTCGTGTATTAAGCAACCATCAATAGTGGTCATCTCGTTTTAATCAACCTACTAACTATAATTTATTCTGTATATTTAATTTTACTAGCTTTGTAACCCACCATAAGTGACGGAAGCAAAATAAATTCTAGCATTCTTTCCTTCATTAGAGTTTTCATTTCAAGTTTAAGAAAAATACGTATTTGCTTACTAATTTATCATACCTTTATTTTTGTATTATAACGCTTTTAATTACCATATACTAAACAGAATATTTGTAGTAAGGTGCAAAATTTTCTATTCCATAAGGGTAATTGACTCGATCATTTTAGCGAAATCGTTTTTGCCAACATTGAAAATTTATCGTATAATTCAGAATCAAGTTAATCCTGTTAATATTCAATAACATTCGTTGCGTAAGTTTAGCGTCAAAGTCTATAGCGAATAAATATTATTTTATAATGAACCACAACTTTGAACGAAAACAATTTTAAAAACAAAAATAAATCAAATTGCAGATATAAAAAAACAATAATATTGTAGGTACACATAATATTTATGTTGATGAATAAAATAAAAACTCGTGTTGGGGAAAAAATTAAAATAAAAAAATGAATAGGTATTTACAAAACTCTTCATAACTTGTGAACCATTTATTGGTTATTTAAAATTTCAAAAAATTCATTATCGAACTGTTCATGTTAAAACTCATACATAATTATTATTTATAATACATTAAAAAGAAGAACAGCAATCAATATGGCTTAACCGATACCTATATATACCTACCTACTATATTAAAAAAAATTCATCACTCTCTACAACTACAAAATATATTCTACACACTTGAAGAAAACAAATATACGTAAAAATCATAAATTTACAAAGATAAGAAATGAAAAATAATAGTACAAAATTTCATTTAATTTCTTTGAAAATGTATAGGTTGTTATTGTTTTTATGTGTAAATCACCAGAACCAAAACCTAACTCCATAATACATACTAAATATTATATACGATCATAAATTTATATATCATATAGATCAGCGGTCGGCAAACTTTTTTGGTCATGGGTAAAATTCGTATAAGATGAGATTTTTTTGAACTCGTAGTGGGTCAGTGGCAATTTTATATGAAAGTAATTTGAAAAAAGAGTTAAACCAAAAGTGAATTCATTTATTATCAAGCAAAAATAAATTTATATAAATATAAATTGGATAAATTCAGTACACAATAGTAAAAATAAATAAAAAAAAAAACAAAAATAACATTTAATATTTTAACTGCTATCAGTAGGCGAAATCAATGGCTTCCATGATGCTGTACTGTTGAAATTAATTTGGATAAGTTTGGTTCATATTTTGACCTTTTAAGCCGAACATATTCATCGGAATGCTCAATAGTCAAACTGGTCCTGTTTTTATTCAAAATATATTTCATTTGTGAAAATGTTTGTTCACAATTATAGCTTGACCCAAACGCAGATAAAAGAGCAAATGCAACTTTTTTGATACATGTGAATTTTGTTGGAAGAGATGCCCAGCACGTAAATATCATATCAAAATGATTTTCTTCCGTTTTCTCTAAATCTCCACGTAAAGTTTTAAATTTATCAGTCCATAAAGTTGAACTTCTTAAATCAATCAGCTCTAGGTTAAAATTGGTGATTTCCAGGAATTCAAAACATTGTAAATCTAAAACAGTTTCATCAATTACATCCACCTTCGTTATAAATGCAAACATTGGACCGTGCTTTTTTAAAGTTTCAAATCTATTTTCAAATTCGTCTTTCATGCTATTAATATAAGACTTAACTTTTTTTTACATCGAAATCATCAACATTTCGTTTTTCTTCTTGAGTTTTTATATGTGGGAAATAGTTAAATTTACGCTTTTTTATATCCATTTCAAATAAAACTAATTTTGAGCAAAAACTTGTGTGGCGGTTACCCTGAAGTTGTTTGTTAAATTCATTATAATGGTTTATTATATCAGTTAAGACCAGAAGTTTTAAGAACCATTTTTTATCATCAAGCTTGGTTTTTAATTGAAGCATATGTAACCGTAAAATGTATTCATATTCAAATGCTGTGTTCTTGTTGGCTGTTATTTGTAATGCTATGTTATGTTAAAAACTTAAAAAGAAAATTTTAAGTTTTCAACAGCAACAACTTGTCTTTTTTTATATTTAGACTTTTTTAATCAAAAAATATATTTATTGATTTGAAATCAATTTTACATTTTTGAAGCGGGTAACATGAAATGATGATGACGTGACCCGCGGGTCATACTTTGCCGGGTGCTGATATAGATATATATATATATATATATATATACATATATTAAAAATAAGCAATAAACAAAAAAAAAAAAATTAATAACAGTTTTAACTCTTCATCGCATCACATTTCTGGCTAGAGTGTATATACCTATAGTACTATACAGGCTATGCATGCGGTAGCAAAACTATGATGAAAAAAAAAACAAAAAACAAAAATAAATTTGTAGACACATATATGCACATTGTGTATAATTTTAAGTAATAAGAATAACCTTTAAGTGCATTATGTTTTTTTTTGTGTTAAATGCTGCTTGCCTATGTAATTGGTATATGTGTTGGAGTATTCCGTCGGACTTACAAACATCCAGACAAATGCAGAAAAATATATAGAGATAAGTGTGCAAAATATTTTGTGAACTCTATAAAATTGGCATTGCGTAGTTAAATCTAGTGTTTTAAGTTTACTGAAAACGGGTTGTCTTCTAAGACTATATAGAGTTAATTCATTTAAAATATTTCTGTCTGAAGCCTTAGTTACCAAATATTGTTTATGTATATTTGTAGAAACTAAAATCTTTAGACAACACCCATATTCATATATTCGTATTAATATGCGTTATAAAAATGTCCAGCAAAGAATATCAACTCAACACAATTACAACAACAACAATAATAATGAAAAAAAACAGTTAATTATGAATGAAAGAACTAGAATTAAGAGATAAACTAATTTAATGTATTGTGGATACAATGTGGATAGAATGCAGTGAGAAATATTAATACATTATGATGAGAGATGATACATATTTATTTTACATTGTTGCTGGTGTTTTGAGTTAATACTAAATTAGTAATGTCTGAATTACATAATTAAAAAATGAGGAAAAATTACTGTTAGATTGAAGTATATAAGATTTTGTTTCTTTCTGTGGCAGTGGCATTATATTAGTAGAATTATAGTTTTGCAGTGAGCTAGTTTGTTTTTGAGTTCTAGCTCAGTTTTTATCATGCGTTTTATATCGCAATCCAATCCACGTGTCCAGTGCTATCACAAAATATTTCATTCTATTGACAAATGAAATTTTCGAAATTTAATATTTACTTGTACTAGATTTTCAGTTCTTCTGCTTCTGAAGATGAAGATGAATACTTGATGAACTTTTCTATGTAAAAGTATAAAAAAAAACACGTGAAAGGAACACGGTCTAAAACGTTTATAAATTTTTTTTTTCACTACCATAAAGATTAAAATGCAATTAGTTTTGAATAAAATACCGAATTATTACAAAATATTATAGCGTTTTTTTTTTATAAATTTCAAAACCCCGCTTTCATAAAATAATTTTCTAAAATTTAATTTAATTTAATTTTTTTATTTTTACTATTTCCTTAATTTAAGTTATTGAAATCCCATTTAATACTTTTAACCTTTTCTGTTAGAATTTCTAATTGTATATATTTTTGACCCTCAAAACTGTTAATAAATAAATAAATAAAACAAAAAAGATCACTTTAATATTTACACAAAAAGGACAACCAATAAAACCACTTATATACAACCGATACCAAAAAAAAAAAATTAAAAAATGTCCTTTGTCTACTAAAATACTAAAATGAAGTATCCTTTTAAAAATATTTTTTTTTTTTTTTTTTTTTTACTAAAAGGATTTACATATATTCATAAAACTTGTTGATTTAAATACATATCACAGTAAACACAACAACAGTTTCGACTAAAAAAAAAAAAAAAAATAAAAATTAGTGTGTTTAAGAGAATTTTAAAATGGTTTATATGAAAAAAAGACTAAACAACAATAATATTTTTTTTGTTTACTCCTAAAAGGATATTTGGTTTTGTTTGGGTTTAGATCTTTTTCAACATTACAACATTAAATATGAACTTTGGCTATTTTGATAATTTATATGACTATGTGCAATTTATCATTAATCTTCATTCAACATTATTAACTCAGTTCAGACAAAGTTTACTACGTTGTTTATCTACAAAAGTATTTCTTTGAATACATTAAAATTGTTGTTGTATATGTTGTATACAATATTTCAGTATTTAACAAATTAATTAACTTCTATTATTAATATGAAATAATTATTTATTACCCAAAAATTTATCTTATTGATGTTGACAATAATTATTGTTGTCGACTTACTGTATTCACTTAAATTTAGATTATTTATTATGTTATTTAAGTTTGAATTAAGTACGAGTAAATATGGGTTGGTCGGATAATTGGCACACGCCATTTTGTTATTTTAAAATTAAAAATGTCATTACAGTATTCGAAACCTAGAGTTTTTGGTGCTTCAAACCTTTTTGTCTTTTATAATTTCGGAAATAGTTAGCATACAATTTTCCGAATATAGCACTGAGATTTCGAGAAAGCAGAAAATGTTTAATACACAAATAAAAGTTGGGGAAATGTTCTATGAACAATTTGTTTTAAAATAATTAATTTGATTCACGTGTTACATTAGACCATCCAAGTTGTCACAGTGGACCTTACTGGTCTAAGGGTGTGGAGACGTATTGTCGTAACTGCAGTCACTACTACCTATATCTACCTACCTTGTACCTTCACTATTCTTGAAAAAGTAATATTTAAGTTACCCTATATGTTTTAAATTATCAGAGATACATATAGTATGTACCGTGTATGGAGTATAGTGTGAAGAGGAATACAAATTTTTGAAAACGAAAAATGTTTTGACGTATAAATGTTTTTCAAAATTTTTTTCTCAGATATTCAAGGTGATTCGAGATTTTTCTTTTATTTACTAACATGGTTTTAATGAAGTCATTATAATTATTTATTGAATATTTTGACAAAATAAATAAGTTTATAAGCTAGTGATTCTAATACTTTAAAGTCAATTTGCTTTATAGGATTTGCATTTATAGTATTGCATTGTATTTTAGACTTATAGATTATGATGATATATGCGTATATATGTGATTCAATATCGTTTTGGGTTAACAGGTATACTTTTTATACAATCTGCTTTTATGTTTATTGTACTCAATCAATGATTTCTTTAGATTAAAAAGTGGTGTCTTTATAACTTCTTTTCATTCACAAATTTAACAATTTACGGAAGTTATGTGATATTTAGGTTTGATTTTTTTACTATAACAAATATAAAAATAGTAAAGTATGATTTATAGTATGTTTATATTTGCTATAAACATGTTGTATATAGCAAACATAAACATGTTGTATATAGCAAATATAAACATACAACAAACTATGTACTTTCCGTAATGTATTCGTCTATCTGACGCTAACGCTTCTTTTCTCCTTAATGAATGCAATATTTCTAAAATAAAAGCTACCATTTGTTTATTAAGTTACAAACACAGATGTAAAATATTTAATAGAGTATTAAATATATTTGCGAATTATTTAGCTTGTGTCATTTATGTCATATATGACATTTATCAGTTAACTTAATAAAGACTATTTCTCGACCGAATTGGAAATTCATTATTGGTTTAACCATTTTTGTTTTAATTCTGAGTCGTCATATACATTTCCAAAATGGGATATGTTTTAGTCGGGATTGATTTAATGGCTTTGATCTTTTTCGTTTTTAGTTATCAATATGTTGAGCAAGTACAGACCTCATTACCATTATTGAATCCTCGATTTCATACACCCTTATTTTTTTTACATATTTTTCATCTAATTTTACCATAGTTTTATAGATTTTCACGTACATATCTTTATAATTGCAGTAATTCCAATTATTTACAATTTCAAAAATGTTTGTTATACTCATTAGACACTTACATTAACATACATTCAAAATAAAAATTTTTCAATGAGAGTAGAATAAATAAATTTGTACCGGATATGAATTTTATAAAATGCTTAATTTGGTTTTTGTATTAAATTGTTTAAAATCTGTAGGGATATGTTATTGGGGTTAAATTAAGAGAGCAGTATCAAATTTTTCAATATTTTAGTTATTTTCTAAATATATATTTACAATTTATGATGTAAATCAGCAAAGAACCTCAAGAATTTATAAAAATTTTATTTTATTGTAATCGGAAATAGAATTCTTAAAATTCTGAAAATATTTTAAAAATTATTTTCTTTTTTAGAATCAGTCCTGAAGAATAAAAACAAAAAAATTCATGAAAATTAAATTGAAATTTTGTGATGTGGTAAATTATGTAAATTTTCTTTAAATTAATCCCATATTTGATTACAACAATAACAAAAAAAAAAATATTCTTATTTTTAGAAATTAAAACCAGAAAAAAGAATTTTTAAAAGTTAAAAAATTTAGTAAAGAAGAAATTCTTTAAATTTTTTTGAAAAAATAATAGAATAAAAATTTTTCTGGGAATTCCTTTTGGAATGTGATGGAATAAAGAAATTTATAATCCAACTATAATAAAGAAGTCGTATACAGACATGAGAGATAATAGAAATAGTTTAGCTTAAAAGGGAGTGGCTGCCCAAACGTGTGCCTCTTTAGCTATCCCTTTCACTACATCACAATATGAACAGGACCTAGTCGTATACATACAATTAGAGTACTGTTCATTATTTTCCATTCTGCACAGGACTTTCTTTTGAATCGTAACAATTAGGTAATAAATGCTGGCGTTCTACAAGGCTCTACTTTATTATCTAACCTTTTCTTGATTTTTATCAACGACTTACTGTCTTTAATCTGCAAGCGAATCAATAGTTTTGCTGACGACAGCATCTTGGTGGCATCCTACAACTTTTTAAGGAAATCTCTTAACGCCACCTCTTTAGAAATCAGCTTCAAGGGAAACATGGATAATAGTTCACTTAATCCTGATCTAGCAAAAAAATAGCCGATTGGGGTAACGTAAATATCGTAACGCAACCTTGCGATTTCAAGGACCCAACCCTGCGAATCTATAACGGTCCGAATGTCTTAATATTTTAGGCAAGCAGCTAAACTAAAAAATGCAGTGAAATAAGCATATTTTTGATATAGCTAAGACTGCTGCCAAATGGTTAAGTTTTCTTTCCTGATGTAAAGTCTACTTTCTTATAGAAAAGTATCTCTCTAATATCTACACAGCTTACATATAACTTAAGATGGAGTACAATTCTCACATATGAGCTGGCACGCCCCAAACTTCACTAGTTTACCTTGACAAAATCCAAAATAACGCTCTATACATAATTGCAGACTTCACTGTCCAGGTGACCCTTATTCCTCTTGGCACAGGAGAACTTCTCTCTATAAGCGAGGTTCTTTTGTTTAAATACTTAATGATATATACAAGTGATATGCCCCAAATTGACAATGTTTTCATAATTATCGTAGCTGACGACACGCGGGGCATACAAAATATGAACTTAAAACCTATTATAAGCAGTAGTACTAGGTTCAAAAAAAAAAATGTTGATTCAAATATTCCAAAGGAAAGTATGTAATATGCTTAAATATGCAGTTAAAAGAAAATGTCATATTGGCCCTGTATCGGTCTTATATAATAATATAAAACCTTCAAATTTCAAAGTATTGCATTGGGAAAAATTTCAAACACATTTCGCTTTTTATACAGGAGTCAAAGAGGGATGCACTCGGTTTCCGCTTCACTCTATATTGATTTTAAATTTGGTTTTGCAAGAAGAACACAATTAACATCGTGGAATACAATTTGCAATGTTGTCAAACTTCAGATAAAGTCGAACCTAACAGTTGTGAAACATGCAAAAGTAGAATAAATATAATAAACATGTGCTTACATCGTGTAAAATATTTTCGATTCATACTATAACAAACGCTGGATTGTATAACTCGATTCGAACCACTGCAATAACCCAATATATAAAGAGATGTTTTGTATTAATGTGATGACTTATGACACAATGTGAAAACGTAAGAAAAAACACCAGTGATTTTTGAGTAATTTTTGAGTAATTTTTGAGTCATTTTTGAATGAAATTTACAAGCTAGTAAAGGTAGGAGCAAAAATTAATATATACTAAGAGTAAGCCACGAAAAAACCTAAAAAAGACCTACTCTTCATGAGTCAATAAATCTGGAATCAAAATGAAAAAAAAAATATACTTCAATCAAGGTGAGAGTACACTATCGATTGTTTTGTTCTATCGCGGAATGATAAGGTCAGTGTATATATACATATTATATATACATTACATATATATTATTATTATTTATTTAATTAAATTGAATAAATTTAAAAACTTTGTACATTATTTTGATTGTTAAATTTTTCCTTGGAATAAATTTTATTTTCAAAATAAATTTAAAAACTTATAAATCAACATTATTGTTATCCTTTTCTATCTTTTGTACAAAAACGAAGTAACTATAGATTAATGTCTAGACTATGTGGTCTTGAAATGTCAATGCCATTTAAAAAAAATTCAACTATCATTTTTGTTTACTATTGTTTATAAAAATTTATTGGAAATTTTTTGTGTAGAAAATTCTAGGATTTTAAAAGAAAACATTTTTTTTTTTTTTGGTTTTTTTGGTTGGTATTGGAGTATGTAATATTACATACATATATTGTATACCTATTGCTGCAATATATTACGGACTATTATTTCATAACATTTTATTTTTGATTTTTATTATTTAAAAAAAGGTATTGTAGCAATTTTATTTTAATTTGAAAAAAAAAAAATTCAAATTTTAAGGTGCAAAAAAAAAAAATAATTATAGAAATAGAAAATGAAATTCTCATGTAACAATGTACGGTTCATCAGAGTTAGTTGTGCCAGAAATTATTTTTAAAACCTAAATGTCATTAAATTAACTTTCAACCAAAAAAAAATGTTTGCTTTAATTTTAATTTAAAGTTCTATAATTTCACATATCTAAAACTCAACACATAAGTTCACATTTCCTCAATTGAGCAAAAAAAAAAAAAAATGAATTTGACCACAGATGCAATTTATCATTAATTAACTACCGGTTTTATAAAATAAATAATTTAGTAAATAAATAAAAAATTCAAAAAATACTTTCAAAGTTTGATGATTTAATTTATTTGTTTTATCTTAACCTTTTTAGAATTTATTAAATAAATTAATAAATTATTGTTTAAATTATTCCAACTGTAAAAAACCAATAATTAAAAAATAATAACAACCTTTTATTCCAACAATATTTAATTATTGTTTGTTTCTTTTTCTCTTAAAACAAAATAAATCCTTTTTACTCTTTCCGAATTAATTTAAAAAAAAAAAGGTACAAACCTCATAAATCAATTTGTCTCTTTTTTTCTTTTATATTTTCACTTAAATTCAATGAAATTGTTTTAACAACAATTTGTTAGAATATTTTTGGTTTTATCTTTTTTTTTATTTTTGCTATAAAATAAATTTAATTCAATTGTTTTTATTTTTATTAGTTTGTTTTTTTTATTTTATTTTTTATATTTTTTCTTACAAAATAGGAGGTAAATTACAATTATTTAAAATTTATTATGCACATCAATTAGTTGATAAATTGAATGGACATAGGAATATTACATACTAAGCGATAAAATGTAATAATGTTGGTATTAAAAAAAAGCAAAATTAAGTAGTATTAAATATTTTTTTTGTGGAAAAATTTACTCGTTAGAGTGAAATTTGTAAAATTGTTGAAAATAGTAGAATATAATACATAAATATAATACATAGATAATATTAAACGTATGTGATGTGTAGAAGAGATGAATAATACACAATAGGGCTGATTCACGTTCCATTTTTATTCAATTTTGTATTAAATTTTCTGAGGTTTAAAGTCATTAAAATCTTTATACTACCACATTTAAATATTTTAAGTTTTTATCTATATTTTAATTGAATCAGTAAATACTATGTAAGTACTTACATGTTCAGAAATCTTAAAGAATATAATTTTTTTGTAAACGTAAATTTAAAATGACGAAATGTTAAAAAAATAACGGACAATTATATATACTACAGAAACAATAATTATAAGGTCTCTTCACGAGGTAAAAATTAAACTTAATTTGATTAATTTATTATTTTTGAAAGTTAGATTTTGTTCGTTTATAAGACTGTGTAGCATTCCCCGTGTGTAGCAAACACAAAATTACATATAAAAGTTTGCTACACTTTTCAAGCAAGCAGTATAAAAGAACTATTTCAAAATAATTCAATTATTTGAAAATAACAAGCCTTGGGGCTAGTTTTCACATAATTCAATTAAAGTTAATGGAATTATTTTCATCTGACAATCTGCCAACTGTAATGAAAATAAAAAAAAAAAAACTACTACTGGAAGTAGTAAGTGAAACAACATTTAAATGCAGATTATAGAGATTGAGATTGAGGCCTGAGCGTCGATTAAATTAGACAATTTGCATTATATTCTAAAAAAGATACAATAGGCTTATGGTAACTGAAGTAGGAAGCAAAAATTTTTGATTGGAATGGAATCTATGTAAATATCGTGTAAAAACCGCATCGATCATTGTTTTATAAACAATATAGAAAACATTTAAATATAATATATAATATGCATGTTATATAACAGTGCAATATAAAAATTTAAAATAAGTAATTTTTAATTCAATTTTTTAATTAAAGATTTAATTATTAACTAAGAGGAAAATTAAAAATATTTTAAAAAATAAAATTTTAATAATCAATCACTTTTTTATTTCCAAAAATTATAGCTTTTGCTAAATAGGTAGGCATACATAATATGTAGGTACCAATAATTTTGTTTTATATATGTAGATTTGATAGATACCAATATTTTTGTTTTATAGAACTTAAATTAAAACAATAACTTTTTGAATGACTAAGCAGCTCAATAACCAAAACAAGCAAAATATCATTAGTTAAAAGAGGTAAAATTTACATTTACTTATCGCATATCAAATTTATTATGATTATACGTTTTAAACATTATTATTTTCTTATATATACCTATTAAAAATATTAAATTATAATTACATTACAATAATATAAAATATTATTAATATTTTTGTCAGTAGTAATTTGGAGTTACAAACATTATTATTTTTTATTAATTATATTAAATTATAGTAAACCTAAATATTTATTATATTGGTATACGATTATAAAATAATACTGAGGACAACATCTATTTACAAATCACAGAATTTAAAGAATATGATAACGCTGTTTTAGTTAGGTCTCCTAAAAATCTTATGCATAGTTGATATAGTTTATAAAATAATATTGTTAAATATTTCCACGAAATTTTTGTCGAAATTTTTTTTTTGCAAATCAAAATTATTAATCAACAAATATTTTTTAAAATTATAAATTTTTTTTTTTATTTAACTTCAGGCAACTTTTTTTGTTACTCTCTTTTGTTTACTATATTTTTTCTTTTTCTTGCATGTTAAATTCTTGTTATCATCTATTTCGCACATATTTTAGCAAATTTGTATATTGATTTGTTTGCAAACAAATGAATACATATATGATTGCATGAGCATACTGATTACTGCATATTCTACTAATTGGAATGGTCTGATTGATATTCTTTGATGAGAACTATGAGAAGAGAACAACTTCAAATGTTGTTTTTTGTTTTGTTGTTTGTATTTAAATGAAAAAATGTTGTTTTTTGTTTTATTTTATTCTGATCATTTGTTTTTTACTTATTATTCTTATTATTCTCTACTATGTGTATTGTCTGTATGTAGTAAAAAACAAAAAAAAAAAAACAGCAAAAAAATTTTGTATTGTTTTTGTACTTATATTTAGAATGTATATGAATGTATATATTAATAACATTAGTGACTCACAATTTATCGTGACGTTTGAGTTTATAACATTTTCTGTACCAAACGATAAACGTCTTATAAGTAAGTTTCACTTACAATAAGCAAGTTGTTTACATGTTTAAAATTTAAATTTGTGGGATTTAAAAACAAAAGACTTAATTTTATAATAATTACAAGATTATAAAGAGAATTTAAATTTTTGTGTACATAATTTAAATATAAAAGATTTTAAAATTAAAACTATTTGTGCAATTTAAAAATAAAAGATTAGAAAAATAGAAGATAATTTGAATTATTTAAAATTAAAAATTAAAAATGAACAAGAATAACTTAATACATAGATATTTTAGTTGAGAATGCTGCATTTGAAATGGGGTGTGTAGGTAGTCCAAAATATTGTCTAAGTCGTTTAACCATTTTTTTTATAAATAATCTCACCCTTTTTGTTACGTGTTTTTCTTGTTTTATATTATTTATTTTAAATTCAATATTGTTTTCGTTTTTAATTTTTGCAACAATTAAAAAATGCAATACATATAATTTTTATTTTTAATTTATTCTTTTTTTATAATTCCATTTTTAAAAAATTCTTAAATTTATTGTTTTCGGTTTTTTATTCAAATTTCGAATCACTACTAAACACTCATGCAAGCACAATCAAAATTTCGAAATCAGCTGTTCTGCAAATAATAACCAAATAATATTTTTAACAACAAAAAGCATCCTCACGAGGTAAGCCTTATAAACCGATAATAAGTTAATCAAATTAAGTTTAAATTTTACCTCGTGAAGAGACCTATAGTTTTGAAATTAAAAGTATGAAAGACAGTTTTTCTATTTCATCAGAAAAAGTTAAGTGATGAAAAATTAGACTAGAATAAACTTGCAAGTATAACAAAACTAAAGTTGACGTTTCAAAACAAGATGAAAAATTTTCAAGAAAACAAAATTTTTCTAAATTTCTATTTGCGAAATTTAATTTATACACAAAGAAATATTTTTAACCCGTAAAAGTCATCTGTTGAAAAAATTATATTCAAAAAAATTATATTTTATACTGGTACTAGAAGAAACCCCCGGGTACATACCCGTTTTCTGTTTTTCTGTTGTCGGAATGTTATTAAAAATAGTTTCCGATAATTTTACATTAATCATATCTATGGGTTAGTACCATTTTCAAATTATTATGAGTGCGTTTCAGTTTCATCATAAAGTTATAATAATATACATATACAATGTATGTATAAGATATTTTAATAACTTTTTCAAAACTTTTGAAATTTAAAAAATAAAAAAAATTTTAGTCATAAATTAAGATTAGTTTCTTTTTTATTAAAATTAAATATTATAAAATCTGTAAAATAAATATGAACAATAAAATTTTAACATAGGTTCGGTATACATAACATTTCACCAATATACTAATAAGACGTCCTAACCAAAATACATTACAAATTATATTATATTTATTGTACCTACATTTTAGCTGTTGAATATGCATATATAGGTAGGATAACTCCTAATTGTATTATATTATATGCAAATATCTACATAATACATCATAGTGTCGAAACTGTCAACTGTGAATACATTCAATGTATGGATAAGTAGGTGTACGTTTCGTATTTTGTTGAAATAATAATTAAAAATTACTTTTTTTTATTAAAAAAATCTTGTTTTTTGTTATTAATTATATTATATTATTATTATAATACATAAAATATATTTGTTTAATAAAAAAAAAAAAAAAAATTGAATTAATAGAAAATCGAACTCACAAAAATTTGTGATATTAAAACCAATATTAATAACATTATTCTACTAATTAATTTGTTTTCCTACTAAAAGTGCAAAAATGCGATAAATAAAAAAAACATAAAAAAAAATTTGACTCAAAAGAGAATCGACAAAAAAAATTGATTGAATGAAAAAACAAAACAAAGCACACGAAAAACCAGGAAAAGTTTGCCTTCAAAATCGTTCTCTTGTGTATTATAATATGGATAAGATAAAAATTGATTTTGATCGTGACGGCCTGCATCATCGCCGATTGATTGAATGAAAAAAAAAAACGAAGCACACGAAAAACCACGAAAAGTGTGCCTTCACTAATCGTGCTCTTGTGTATTATAATATAGATTTTGAAAATATACTTTATCAAAGTATAATATCCCAAACTAATGTGAAGGCATATCCCAATGTCAGGGATAATATACGCAATAAATTATAGTTTTACTGTTTTTGTCATACGCATTGAGTTCTCATATAAAATAAAATTATTTCATGTTTCATTTTTATTACCTTAGCTTAATCCAGTTTTGTTTTTGTCATAATTTTATTTTTTTATTTATTTATACACCAGTAGATTTGCAGATAAATCTGTAGGCCAACTTACAGGTCCCTTCGTCCCTTTTGGATATTTATATATTTTCTATATTGTATATTTTATTATTTTTATTGGATTTTAATTATTATATAGCTGTAATCGGAAAGGTCAGCTACGCATCAATTAAATTTGCAGTCTAACATAAAACGCAACAAACTAAAATCATTTAACTTTTATTGCAGACAAATGGTGACTGGCGACTGCGACTGTTTTGCGAAAAACAATAATCGTAGCATCAAAAAAAAAAAGCAATTGTGCAGTTTTTAAAAATATTAAATTTTACCTATCTGTTTAGTGCTACAAGATGTACGGAAATTATTAAACTTCTCAACTGTTTCATTAATTTCCCCGATTGCAAATGCCCACCTAATATATTCCTCTTTTGATTGAAAAATTGCAGATTAATTTACTTGTTCTAAAGAATATATCTTGACTTTTGTACTTTGAGATTTATTAAAACGGCCTCCGATTCCTTTGAAATAGTCATTATTACTAAGCATTCACAATGTTATATAAATAACTATTCTCTTAAACTTATGTTTCAGGTCGATCAATTTCATGGGCATTGCGGTAAAATTCTTTGAATTGATTTTGAAACTTCTAAAAAATTATTCAAATTTTAGTGAGTATATAGTGAACTTTTAATATTAATTTTTCAACTTATCACAAATGTATTTTTACTCATACGAAAGTGAGTTTTGAAACGTACAAGTATCAAAAGTTTCTATTCTTTCGGAATAACTTTCAATTTTTGGTATTTTTCTTATTTTAATATTTTGCATAAATTTTTTGTTTTTCTAATAGAATAATTTTTTTTCCATTTTGACTGTCTAAATTTTCAATATTTCTTCAAATAGAAATTTTTTATTCATTGTAAAGTTTTTTGAACAATATCACAAAAATGTCAAGACGCTGTCAGAAAAATAAAAAAAAGTTTGCTTACTTTAATCGTCAGATGCTTTCGCATCTGCAGCAATTGTAAAAAAAACGTATACAAGCAATTGTCAAATGCTTAAATTTTTTAAATGCTAATTTTTGATGTCAGATGCTAGTGAATTTGATGTGCAGCTGTCATTTTCGATTACAGCTTATGTTTATTAAATTTTTATATTAGAACCGCTGTGATGAAAATTACTTTTCAGTAATTTGAATCATTTGAACAATTTTTCGAATTTGACGGTGTTTGACCTCATCTCGGTCGTTATATTACTATAGTCGAGTGCTTTGCACTTGGCTCCCGAGGCCATGACTATTACTTTATTATTATATATGTTTATTACTTTAATTTAATCCTCTCTATTTGAAATTATTTTACCCAAACAAATCTTGATAAAAAATATATTTTAAACTTTAAAGTTTTTTTTTTGTAGAGTTACTTGTTTTGATTCAAATTCCATTAAAACCCAAATCGATTAAAAATTTTGGTATTTTTATATCCTTGATTTAAATTTACTTTATTTATCTAAAATTCAGAAGATTTTCACTGAATAAATAATTTATTTCATTATTCAATATCAACATAATTACTACTGAAGGTTCAAATTTATTGTATTAGTAGTTAAAAAAAAAAAAAACAAAAATAAGATAAAAATAGAAAAAAAGAATAATGTATGTCAGTTTCAATTAAAATTTTGCCATACCTGATGGCTTAAAATGTAGAATTCATATAAAAATCATGTCCATTTTTTCTTTGTTAAATTTTTTTGTTTAAATATTTTTATTATTTTTTCTTTCTTTGTAAAATAAATCACTTTTGAAAAGGGTTCTAAAGTTTTAGTTGTAATTTGGTTCTAAACCGAAAAAAATAAATGGATGGAATGAAAAAGTAATGAAATATTCTACAATTCGTTCATGACACATTAGACATGTTCAATTCTAAAAATTAGATAAATTCAGTTTCAGCTAATATTGGAATTGCGATTCAGTATTCACTATTGAAGTACATTCAAAGTCTTTAGCGCGATCTATATACAATATCTATAGGTGCAGTAGATTTCTCTATAGATCGTGGTTATCCTTAAATTTGTGTTTGTGTGTGTGTTTTTAAATCGAAAACTCAAATTGGATCAATTTTTATAATAGTGCATTATTGTACACTATACACTGGTATATACTATTTTAATATGCTTTAATATACCTTCTTTATATCATTAGTGTATATTAGATATTCTATAAAGCAACTGACCAATTAAGCGAAAAAAAAAAATAATATTAATTTGGTTATTGAAAATATTTTAATTACGTTAACGGTAAATTTACGAGTAAACCGAATTAGATATACTAAATCATTAGTAGAAGATAATGAACTGGATTACTATAGAATAAGCTCTGATGTTGTATTTATTTAGTTATTATATTTTTCTAGCCCATCATTCGATTGAGCTATAAATATCCTTATATATCCTTTTTATTATAATTAACAATTATAATGGTAATTTTTATAATGTTAATATTTTAATATTATAAAGAATTTTATCTATATAAATATATTTAGATAATTTTAATTTGGACTGAAGTGAAAAAAAGGTTAATAGAAATGGACATTAACCAAGGTATATTATAATAACATCAAGGATATTTATTTTCTCTCTCATTGAATTAAATTTTTTGATCTTAATTTTTTTTTTTTTTTTTTCTTTTTATGATTAATTTTTTATTTTATAAGTTTGTTGTTGTTTTTGGTTTCCTTAATATTGATTAAAATGAGAAAGGTATTAATGTCATGAAAACTAAATCTTAAAATATCAAAAAAAAAAAAAAAAATAGAAAAAAAAATAATAATAAAAAAATAGAAATTCAGGATGAAGGAAAATTCTTTATTATTTTTCTGAACTGTTCTTATTTTGAAATGAAAATGTCTAGAAAAGATTAAAGCAAAAAAAAAAAAATAAAAATAAATATAAAAAGGATTTTCAAAGAATTATTTAAGCTTAAGATGATTTTTGTTGTTGTTGTTGTTATTTTTGTTCTTTGTTTTTAGATTATTATGACTAAAAGCTATAGTGTACATGGTGTTGAAAAAAATACTATTGAAATTTCATAATTTAATTTTTTGATTTGATTTATCTTTTTATTTAAAGGTTTTTTTTTTTCATTTTCAGTATATGAATTTGCCATAGCTTAGATCTATGGTGCTATATTTCAATTATATATAATAAACTTTTCATAAAATAGTTGATTTGTTTATAGTATCCGTTAAAAATGCCCGTTTATGACACTAACAAATTATCTATAGTAGAAGAGATATATTTTAACTTATTAACAGAATTTGAACTCGTACTAATTTGTATTTCTCTGGACTCCTTCCGATTATGCTATTAAGAGATATAATTCAAATTCAATACATTTTATAATGTATTTAAAATGAAATTAAAGTTAAAACTGCAGTTAAAACAAAATCAATAAAATTACTTTTCCTATTACTGTAATAAAGATACCTTTTAAATAGATGTTGTGACACAAAATGTTCAGAAATATTACTTCGAAAGATCACAAACTTGTAAACAAGCCATGAACGGAAAAAATGTTTCGCAAATTTAATTGAAAAACTATATGGATATATCTTTTCAGAAGGGGTTACTATCACATGTCTGTATTCCATTTGCCTGCATTTTCATTTGCCTGCATTTCATTTGATATAAATATTCTGTAAAAGACGTAGAATTTTGATTTTGAATCAAACTTTAAAATCTCTCCTGACTCAGAATCTCGTACATACATATGTATATAAAAAAAAAAAATATATATATATATATATGTATAACTTTGTATATATATATACATATATATATATATATATATATATATATATATATATATATACAATATATATATATATTGATACATTGATAATATTTATCGTATTCAGTATCCAACACATTCAGGCAAATGAAATGCCGGCAAATGAAATACAGGCAAATGAAAATGCAGTCAACCGGCAAATAAAAATACAGGCATATCACACGCTACCGTTCAAGATATTGCTTAGAATTTCCAAAATAAAGCTTTCATTTTGTTTCAATACTTTCATTTCAATAATTCAATATTGTATAAGCTTCAAATTATATAATAAAGTATATTAATTGTTGAAAATACGTTAATCTAATAGATTTAGGCTAGGCACAGACATGCAATTTTTAGTTTTACAACTTTTTGATTGTACATTTGTGTTCCATTAGTTTATATGAAAGCGCGCACACATAAGCCCAGTTGCAGATGTTCGTGCTTTCATATAAACTAATTGAAGACAAATATGCAATCAAACAGCTGCAAAATTAAAAATTGGATATCTGCTCCTAGTCTGAGTGTAAATGTTGCATTCTACATTAGTGCCATAACATATACTTACATATTAAAAACTCAAAAGACTCAGACGTTATGATAAAGTTTAATTTTGGTTTTAGATTCATAGAAATGAAAATTATTACATAAAATTGTTATAGTTAATAATAAATTTGTAAGATCTATATAATTTTATTTCAATAGAACTCTTGTGATCTATGAAAAATTAATTGTAAAATAAAATTATTAAACTATAAGTATATTAGCATATCCTGTTCTGTAATAATTTATTAAAAATGATGATAGTATAATGATAAGACTTGCATTTGTAAGAAAATTTTCATTCAAAAGATGAGCCAAATATTTTAGTAAAATTAGTAGAAGTTAATCTCATGCCTTTACAAACACATTATTTGGAAAACATTGCGATTAGATTTAATACTATACATACTTATAAAGAGTTTTGCGTTGTTATTTCATCCTATAGTTCACCTCACAAATTGACCATTAGTCTACAAACACCCTGCATATATTCTCATAATGAATATATTATTATAATTATTATTTATAATTTATAAACATTATACATATAGACATATAGACATTTATGTATGTTAAATAAATTAATGAAAAATTCTCATTTTAATATTTAAAATAAATCTTATAATTGAGAACAACGGGGGGTCCAAATCGGATGAGTGATCTAATTTCTTTGAAATTATGCAAAATATTCTTAAGTTCTTATATATACAAATTATATATTTACGTGTTCGGTTTTTTTACATATATGTATATTTATATGTTTTTTTTTTCTTTATGTAAATTATATAATATAATTACATAAGGTTCTTATTTACATATAGGGTAAATGTTTATTTATTATATGGTGGTAGTATGTGGTGGACGATAGATGGTTTGGACTGAGCCAAAATTGTATGATTTAACTTTTAGTTTTTCGCAGAGGAAATTCGATGCACCAAGCAAAGTAAAATGCACCATCATGCACCATACTATTCCACCTATTCTGGTGAGAAAAACAATCCGCCTTGGAATGATACACCCTGCATATTTTATACAATATTCCTTGAAAAACTAGACATATTTTCAATATGATGATAGTTAGTCCTATGCACCAAGAAAAGCAACATGCACCATGCACCATATTACACCACATATTCTTCCTTGAAAAACAATACGCCTTGGAATGATACACCCTGCATAGTTTATACAATATGCCTCGAAAAACTATACATATTTTCAATATGATGGTAATGAATAGCAAAAATTAAAAACTTTGCTTTAAAATGTAAATAATTGTTTTCCTTGTATTCCTTTTTATGAAAAATAAAATAGTTATACAATTGTTTCGTCAGGATCAAATTGGCTTTTATGGTAATTCATGTCTTAAAAATTAGGATAAAAAAGGTTGGGGGGATAGTGAATCTGAAAATATTCAGGCAAGAAACGTAATACAATTTCGACTTAAAAAAAATTATAATTTTGTTAGGTATACCTACTATGTTTTGGCTTGGCAGGTTCGTTTATGTTGATTAGAAAAGTGAGAATATAAATAAAATCCTACAGTTTCAATATCTAAATTATCCTGTATTATATGGAAATATATGAGATTAAAATTACTTAAAATTTATAAATTAGGATAACATTATGGCTTAAGGCCATATAATATACATTTCACAATTTTTAATTTTTTGGGAAATTTATATTTTAAAAACATATTTTGTTGCAATTCAAGGATGAATAAAATTTATTAATAGTTAGTTGTACATAAAATTTATATTATTTATATTTTGAATATAATGTATATGTAATGTATGTATGCAGTAGTAGATAAAAATAAAATTTAAATATTGGTACATTAAATGTAAATAGGAATTAATATTTTAAAATTTTAATTATTTAGTATTTTGCTTACCCGCCGTAGTATTTTGAAGACAATGCACAAAATGTTTTCAAATTTACACTAACACAATCAAATTTTTTTGACTGTTTTGGTCACTGATTTGACTATTTTCTGACAAGTAATTTGGGATAATAATTATTATATATGCATATATATACATACAGATATATATAGATATATATAATGCATATATATACATACAGATATATATATATTATATTTGATATATTGCGAAGGTGTCTATAAAAATTATTGCCATTTACGTTCCACAGCCAGTAATTTGATGTTGAGTATTATATAAACAGTTAATACTGTCATTGACTGTCCGGTGTTGCCACAACAGTTAATACTGTCATTGACTGTCCGGTGTTGCCAGTAATTTGATGTTGAGTATTATATAAACAGTTAATACTGTCATTGACTGTCCGGTGTTGCCACAACAAAATTTTAATTTTGTTAAACAAATTTTATTTAAATAAAAATTGATTATTGAAATATTGACACAATACCAGCTATATATGAGCCAAGAACAATTGGAGAGCTGAATACAAACACAAAATTATACGTTAAGGGTAGATTTACTTATCAACCATTTATGAGTTGGCTTTGGAGTATTATAAATTTTATTTTAGGTTTAAGTCTATCTATAGGCACTATTAAGACACTATTTCGATAGCATAAAACACTCATTTTGTCCAAGTATAATTTATCATTAAATTAATCTAATTTCAAATTAAAAATATATATATATATATACTAAAAGGGAAAAAATATATATATACATCGATTAACAACCACTAATTTAAAGTAATGAAAGTAAAAGGTCTAAGGTAAACTCTAATATTTCAATTAATTTAGTAAAGTTTTGTGATTTTTATGATATGAAAATATTATATTTTTATATATATAGCTATGTAAATATAAATTTCAATTTTAGTTCCATTAGGTAAACCACAAGCAAATTAAAATTACTTTCGTTCTTTTGATAATGATTGGTTAAATTATTGTTTACAAAAATTTTTCAAATTCTCTCTAGGGGAAAATTGGTTAATATCAAATTACGTATTTAAAAAGTTTTTAAATCAATGTGTACATCAGTTCAGCTATATACTATACAAATTCAAACACATTATGTATTTGGTTTTACTTTATTTTCTTTTTGCATAATCATAAAAAAAACCTCAAATAGAGAAAATTATATCTCAAGTAGATATTATACTGTTTAAAGTCTTTCTAAAAATTATAATAAATAAAAAAAAACCGATTATGTTGGTTAAGTCCTTAAAAAATAAATTTATAAAAAGTTGTTTTCTTCCGTTTGGCTTACCACTAGTATAACAATTTCACTAGCTGTATAGAATATTGGAGTTATATATATGTAAGTATATTTAAGGAAATTCGGAATTATGAAAATTTTTCGTTCAGTAAAATTTAGTAAAGTTCACTCTTGCCATTTTTAAAATAATTGTATTTTAATAAATTATTCTATTAATTTTTATAGCTGTGTATATAAATATATATCTTACATATATTAAAGTATCTATTATAATAATAATAATTATGAAAATATTTTCTCCTGACAATTATTTTACCTCAAAAATATGGAAATCTACTCTATTTTTTAATTTTTTTTCTAAGTGATGAAAAACGTACTTGTATTGAATCCAAACAAGACTATAATATTTACTCTATTAAGCTTTCTATGGATTAAAATTTTCAAAATATTTGACAGTTTTAGTGATATTTAAGGTTATGTTTAAAGCTATATGTTTTAATTTAATTTAATTAAATTTTTATCATTCCATAGTATGTTAAACATAATTTTTCTTTCCCATACAGTTAGTAAAAATTTATCAAATTTATTAATTTAAGCATAGTATGCGGTTTGTTGTGAAATTTTACCATATAATATACTTATATTCTCGATAGTGAAAAATTACAATTGGCACAAAACTGTGGGTCTACCGCAACGGATTTTACAAACAAACTTAAAACAATTTGTTGTTGTTATTTTACCAGCGTCGTTTTCGTTCATTTCGATTTTGCTGAAATATAGTTAAAGTGGGTCGTGAAGAACTTACAGCGAAAATTTACAATGCTTTAGTCAAATATTTATTTGCAAATAAATTGTAGGAATGTTGACATCGTACAAAAATTTTAAAGCCAATTAATTATGTATGAAATTTTATTTTTAAAACACTATACTACAGGCTTATAGATAAGCTTGCAAAGGTCATTAATTCATAAAAAATTAAAAATATTATATTTTAAATTATTTTATTTACGTCTACATTTGAAAGAATATAATGTAATTTCAAAGAGAGAAGTAGCGAATCTTCATGAGTTCTATTTTTAAAATAATAAGTTGATTTATGAGTAGATAGAAGATAAAATATTGAATATTTTTTTTTTTTTTGTAGTGAAAATTAAATAATTTGTTTGTAAGCAATATACGACACTATTAGTAGGTACTTATTTTGGAAACAGTTTATCAACCGTGATTTCTAAAATACAGAATATGCATATTATTGTATAGTAAATACAACGAAAACGAAAAATATATATACAATATATTCTGATACTAAAATGCAGTTTTACAGTTTGACTACCGCATATTTTGAGTATTCAACAAATATAAAATCTCAATTATCGCAAATCGCATAATTATGGAAAAAAATGGCAATTATGGACAAAGTATAAGTATCATAGTTCTGTTTATATATATATGGTTTATTAATACCATAGTATTACGTTTTTGATTGCAATTTTTATGTTTAACTTTTGTTATATTAATCAATTTTTCAGTGTGAAAATTAATTATTTTCATGAATGGAGTTGTCTTTAGTATTTTCACTTTCACTTTCATTTCGATTTCCATTTTCGCTTTCACATAACTTCCATTTTTATTTTGATTAAGTAATAAATTAAATTAATACTAGTATTGACCCGCTCCTAGAAATTCGAGGTAGTTTGATAAAAAGTTGTACTTTATGAATTGTTTTCCATCATTTCAATTCATCGTGAACACAATATATAATTGTTTTCTATTAACTTATCTTAGACAACAACTTTATATACCATATAACCGAATACATATTTTAGTCTATGTGCGGGTGTTGTTGCGACAACTTGATAAATTAAAATTTTTGTATGTTAAAATGACTTATACAAGGTGTCAAATTTTAAAGTAAAACTTCTAATTGAAAATTATAAAAAAAATGAAAAAAATATTTGAATTCGCCACGTCTCTTTTTAAATATCTATCATGTAAAAGAATAATAATAAAAATCAGATATGAAATGGTTCAGATATTTGTACCGTACTTTTTTCAATTTACAAATTAAAATAATGATTTATGAAATAAACGAATATTTTGATAAAACAACCATTCCTGGAACAGTAATCGAAACAATAAATTCTTTTGATAAGTAGTCAGATTTCTTAACCACAATATAATATTGATTGTATATTAAAAAAAATTACAAAACAAATAAATTAAAATGAAATATAAATAAAAATGTAAACCACATTTTTCTTAAAATTTTAATATTTTGTTCAACTCACCTGCTTGTGGTTGAATTAACACTTGTATTACTTCTTGATCTTCTTGATATTATTGAATCACCACAATTAACAACAGTACCTTTGCTTATTGAAAAATGTCTTAATCTATATAAGTCATCGCTTACTCTCGGATTATAGGGTCGATCAGGTAATGAACATACTCGTGGTCTTATGTGATCTGGAACTGTAAAAATAATTAAAATAGATAATTCAAATTTTTCTTTTTATTTCGATTTTTATAAATTAGGCTTATAAAATAATGCCTTAATTGAATTAATTTTTAAAATTAATTATTTCTTAAACAAAAAGGAAATTTAAAATGTATTTTATTTCTAACTAGCTTCAAATAAATAATTTTTATAACAAATAATTTTTGTAAAACGGTAAAATTAAATGTCAAAAATAGAAATATCAACTGCATTTGTATTTTGTTCATTAATAATAATTGAATATTACAAATTTAATTAATAAAATAACCTAAAATTATTTTGTTTACAAACCGAAATTGTAACCAACTGGTATCTAAATGGTAATAAAAAGATGTCTGTAGATATACAAAAACAAAAATTCCAATTATATTTTTGTTTTCGATCGAAATAAAAACCACATAAAATTATTTATTAAGTCTAAGAAAATTACCTTAGAGAATTGTTAAATAAATTTACTTCTGAATATTATTTTGACACCCACATAATAAATATAACAAAATAAACAGGTATGTAAGAATAAACAATACACAATTACAGTTTATAAATATACAGTAAATACAGTGGACGAAATTGCAAAACAAAAATATTTACTTTGGTAAATATTTGTCTGTGTACACTAATCATCATATATTACATAATATGTATATATCTATAGACTATACACGATAGGACAACATATTATAATATTATAATACAATCTAATGCTATGGCTGGTACTGAATCAAATTCTGGCTAAAGAGAAAATTCGTCTACTAGACTATAATATTGGCAATAATAAATTAATTAACAATACTTTGTAAAATGTAAAATGTAAAGAAAATACAATAAACCGAGCCCAAATAATGAAATTACAGAAGCTTGTAAAAGATTCTATAGGGTTATTAATAGGATAGCGATGCATGTTCTTACTTCAGTTCAGCACATTACTGGCCAAATGATGAAGTGTTATGTTTATTGTCGTATATGATTATATTTACACGTAGACTATAGTATTATTATAGATTTTTTTATTTTGTATTATTGGATTAGCAGTAGAAGAAGATAATCGTAAAATATCTTTGAACAGAGTAGACCATTAAAATATTGGATAAGCATATTTAGTGAAATTGAAAGAAAAATATTAGACTATTTTCAGTAATCTAAAAATGTTTAATATATTGTCATAAACAGGATAAAGCTGAACACAAGAAGGAACAAAAGTATTAAAGAAGTAAAACGTAATAACTTCAAGAAACTGAATAACAGCCTTGAAACAAGTTTCGTACAATATCCAAGTCCTATGCTTTGGAAGGAAGAAAACAAAGGAAAAATAAAATATTATATACTTTTTTTAAATTTCTCAATTATTTTTTTTCATGTATTTTATCCCAATGACAAAGGGTACTGGACCAGGTCGAAAAAACGATAAATATTTCTTTTTTTTTTGCTTTCATCGGAAACGAAACATGGGGCCTTTGGGTTGTAGGATGTTTTTTTAAATTGAAATAGTATCAAATACAATTCTTGAATATCATATCAAAAGACATACTTTAGATAGCTTAGTTTGAAATATAGTAATTTTTTATAATACATAAGTATCAAAATATAGTTTCAAATTGGAAAAAATAAATAATTATTCCAGACTAGACTAGCTTACTATAATCGAATTTAGAATTATATTCAAATAACATTATTTGAAAGGTATATCTTACCCTTTTGTTTTGGATCGGATCGAGACTTAATAAATAAGCAAATTGACTTGGCATTATTCAATTCAATTTTATTTAATTTAATTTTTACATTTACATTTGAGTTCTATTACATTTTTTATACAGAGTTCAGATGTATTTACATCTACACAACTGGAATATTAAATTATGGTTTTTTTTTTTTTTTTTACATTTTTGTTTAATTCACTAATATTTACGAGTTCATAAAGAAACTTCAAAAAACCTTATATTTGATTTTATTTTTTATTAAAACTTATACCTAATTAGTAACTAACCTAGTCTAACTATTAACTAATCTACTTAACTAAACTACTTAGCCTAAAAGTTGACATTATGTTTATCAATATAGTCTTCTAATGTTGCTAATGATGGTGTACTAACGTAAGCTAATAATACCCGTATTCTTCAATCGTTTAATTGAAATTACTCTAAAATCGCAATATTTTAGTACAACAGATTTTGAACAAATGAGATTAACAAAATATGTATGCATCTACATATTCGTACCGCTTCTCTCATTTTAATTTCTTTCACTGTATATGTTAATAAAAGTTATATTAGTAACAAGGATTCTGGAAAATTTTTTTAAGAAATATTTTTTCAACAAAAAGAAAAAAAAATATAACAAAAAGAAACACTAGAACTGGAAGGCAAACATTTTTATTTTTAATATAGGAAAATTTTTAAGCATCCAGAAGCAAGTAATATGAAAGAGATTTTAATTCCGTCATGTATAAGTAAAAGGTCAAAAACCTTTAGGTTGTTGCTTTTGTTTTTTTTTTTTTTTTCTTTTGCATGGTTAGAATAATTTAGGAGTAAAATAGTAAATATGATAAAATTGAATCAATTAGGGAATAAAAAGGCGTTAACTTATATATTGAAGAAGGTTGAAGGTTTTATAAATTATGTTTATTTATGAGTATTGAGTAGCGAATATATATATACATATAAATGTATATGTACATAAATATTATTTGGAAGTTTTACATTTTTCATGATAAATATTAATTGGCTTCTGTTACTAAGGTAAGTAAGTGGAAAATTGTTTTTGATATAGATATTATTACACTAGCTTTATAAAATAATTATTCATTTTTTAAATTTGATTCAATTGGAAATCCATAAAAGAGATATGAAATTTTTGTCTATTCAGTTTTTTTTTAATGGTAATGTCTTGTGTTTGAAATATTGTAGTCCTATTCTTAATATATAGTTTTTTTTGTACCTTTTGAATAATATTATTGAATTAAAGATAATGTTAGGAAGTCCCATTTTAGTCTTATATAAAACAATTATGATGGATCAATGGTTTCGGTGCTCTTTTCGGATTAAAAATTAACGTTAAGAAAGTAAAAAGGATGAGAATAAATAATACAGGTACAGAATATATAAATATGAAAGGATAACAGATTGGATGTATAAACAACGTTGGCGGCTTTGGTAGCGTAATAATAATCAGTGATTGCGCTTATGAAGATTTATAAAAAGAGATAGAGGTTGTTACTGTGCCCAATTTAAAGAAATAGTTAAATGTACATAAATACTAAATTAATTTTTTTATTTGGTCTTATAGCAAAGGACTTCTGAAAACTAACTGACAAAAAAGATACAAGTAAAGTGAAGAAATCAAAGAGATTGATGAGAGAGTAGAACGAAAACAAGGGAGATGGATGGCACCATCCAAAAACTATGCCTGATGATGAAGGTTAAATACATTAAGATTCTGGAGTTAGAGCAAAACTATAGTCAATAGCTAAAAATTAGAATTCGATGGAGATGTCAAATGAAAGCTTTATAACAGAAGTAGGATTAAAAAAGTTTTAGACTTATTTATTTTACTTAGCCATATTTGGGTTTATGTAAAAAAATTTTTATTGATTTTTCTAACTCACAGATGCTGATGACAGCATTTTGATATAAGTAGGTATCAGGCACGAAGCGTCCATATATTGAGTTGAATGAGTGCTTCCTCAAATAAAATATTATTTATTATTTTTTACAACTTAATATAAAATTTATATTTAATTTAATATAAAAATTGCTTAACTACAAAAATTCAAATCGAATGAAAAAAAATTTCAAGCAAAAATTATATGCATAAAATGATATTAACTACATTATGTATGTTTAGAAAATAATGCCTATATAAACATCATTATTTTCTATTACTTTTATTCTTTCAATCATACAAGCCAACAAGAGATATTCAACAACCACAAATTTAAAATATTTGAAAATAATGCCTATTAAAAATCATTATTCTCTTGCCAATATAGCTATAACAATTATACATTTCATAATTATAATGACAAATTAAATATCATTCTCCTCATTTACAATATACACACAATCAAACACACTGCCTCTATTTAGTAACAGCAACAAAATAATAAGATAAGCGGCAATAAAAAAAATCAAAAGGAAAAAAAAATTATTGAGTTGCTGATATTCACTCCAATCTACCTTTCTACAAAAAAAAGTAGCAAGGAATGAATTAATTTTGTGCATTATTGTGGTTGTTGACTTAATTGAGAGTTAATATTTATATAGATAATGTATGTAGTTTTGGGCTTTTTTTAGAGAACAGTATTGATTTGTGTTAAGTAACTCTGTAGTTTTTTTTATTATTGAATGCTACATCGTTTATTTTCAGCCATAATTTTGTTTTATGCAGTTTCGAAACAATTAATTTGTTAACAAATTTAAAAATTTAAAACATTTTGTTTTTTATTATTTATAAATAATTATAATAGAAAATTGTAATTGTGTTATTGAAAGCTTAACAAAAAATCATTTTCTGCTACAAGTTTTGAGGAAAAATTCTTAATTGTTAAGGATGGTAAACCAATGCTTGATCTACTAATAACAACAACAATAAAACGGTATAATCAGCATTTTTCAATAAAATCTTATAATTCGTGTAAGTTGTATTTTCCAACATTAATATGGAAAATGTATATTCACACTTTTTTACATTGCTAAAGTTATATTTTCAATAATAAAAACAGTATTTGCGAAATATTAACATTTTTAATTGAAACAGAATTACACAACTCTTTTAATGAATAGTCTAAGCTTTGTTAATTGATAATAACACTTCCTCTATAACAACTATTTCAGTTGAGCGGTCGTTTTTCTACATAAACAGAATTAAAACTACTTTGAGAAATAGATGTGAACAGTTTTAACTGTCGAATTTAGCAAAAATTTCAATAGAAAACGAAAGCCAAAGCAAACTTATGTTTCCTTTTATAGTGCTTCCCCAGTTGAAAATTCCACGCCCCGTCACTGGTAGGTATATAGAATTAATCAGAATTTAAAATCAGGAGTTGTATTTGTATTATTACAAAACGATGTCAGATATGAACAAGGTTTGAAAGAACAGATTAAATCATACCCAGAAAGTTTCTATTTTTCATGCTTAGTTTAGTTCTTTTAATAAATAGTTCGGAAAATGTTTAGGTAAAGTATATGTATTAAGTACAATTTAAATGAGTTATTTTGCTTTCTGAATTACGTATTTCATTCCGGATTACACAAAATTTTTGTGAACTATTTTGCATGAATCTGTATACTGCCTGAATACTATTCTTTCACAAAGGTAGTTTTTAACATTAAGATTATAGATTATTTCTTCTCGCTCATTTCACCGTAATTAAAATTAGTTTAATAATTAATTGACTTCAGATAGTTTTAACGAAAAATATCTAATTAATTATAATTACACTGAGAGTAACAGCGCAGGATTGCGTAGTAAAACTAACGAAATATATCAACTAAATAATAAAACAGAAATTATGATAATAAAGGATCATTTATATAAGCAAATTCGTGTTTCAATTGAAATTTTTATTGAAAAATTATAGTATGAAAACTACAAGATATAATTATTGTAATACTACTTACTGATGAAATTCAGAACACTAATTTTGTTCCCTATCATATTTTTTTTTTAAATTTCGATTAAACAAGGTAAATCAATTATTCTAGTTGCAAGAAAATCTCGTTTTTCAGCATTTATTGTAATTAAAATTGAATTCAATTGAATTCAATAAGCTTGTCTATAACATTGGACTCCTTTACATTCAATTTGATTTGTTACATGAATAATATCTAACTCTATAACTACTTATTTATATTATATTTAAAATACATAAATATAACAACATACATATATATAAAATATACATATATATAAATAAAACCTTGAATTACCAAAAATCAATTTTTTTTATATCAATTCAAATAAATATAAAAGTTTATTTTAAAATTAAATAATTTTATGAGAGTAGGTATATCTGTTCTCTCATTATATTATTATTATAAAATTAAATAATGTTTTCAATTATAAATCAATACATAAAAAAATTATCTGGACTTTTATAAATTTAATATTAAATTATATTTAATTTAAAAGCGAAATAAAACAAAATATATATATATATATATATAATTAGAGCACCATTTATATTTAAAAATATGCTAAGAAGGCATAAATTTACTCATAAATCCACAACACAAGTCATATGTAATAACATCTTAAAAAGATATATATATATTGTACAAAATCAGTGAATACTCTTACATACATTTATAATAATTTCCAGAAACTCTCCCACACATCAACATGCAAAAAGAAAATTTCAATTTTTATCACGTGTATAAAATTTTCAACATCCAAAGAGCCAAATTGAACATATAACGTGTAAACCAAATTGCACAGTGGGGCTATTATAATAGAAAAATTATTAAAATGGGTCATGCCAATATTTTGAATTATTTTTGATAATCAAATTTGTTTTTAGTGATATATTAAATTTAGCAATTACAAGTCGAATTTCCTTTCACTAATCACGGAAGCCATTTATTTCCTTCTTCAATGCTTGCGACGAATTTATGTGAAAATTTGACTTTTAATTGCTAAATTTAACATTTTGAGATTTTTTTAATTTATTTTATTGTATTACTGTCTTTTGTTGGTATCAGTTATAGGTTGTAGGTATACATACGTTCAGTTGTTATTTCAGAAAATAAATTTTTAAAACACTAGTTTTACTGATTTATCATTTATATGTTGTTAAATTTTGTTGGTAATATATCGTCGTCTCGAATGTGTAATTTGTGAGTTTGTTTGCATAATAAACACATTTGCGATTAATTCTATTGTTAAATTTAATAAGATAACACATATTATTTTCATATTATTTTATTTTACTTTTCGTTAATTTACTCAGAATATAACTGCTCATTGAATTTTTCCATTTCATTGGTTGATGTTACTGGACATTTAGACCATTAGTTAATGCAAGTATACATATAAGAAATGCATACATATATACATACATACATACATACCAGTGACGGGGCGTGGAATTTTCAACAGGGGAAGCACTATAAAAGGAAGCATCAGTTTGCTTTGGCTTTTCTTTTTCTATTGAAATTTTTGCTAATTTCGACAGTCAAAGTTTTTACTCACATCTACTTCTCAAAGTAGTTTTAATTATGTTTAGGCAGAAAAACGAGCGCTCAACTGAAGCAGTTATTATGTTATTATAAATTTACAAAGTTGGGAATATTTATTAAAAGAACTGTTTAATCCAGTTTGAATTAAAAATGTTAATATTTGCATATACTGTTTTTGTTATTTAAATTTTCATCTGAAAATATAACTTTAATTTAAGCTCTGACTTTAAGAAAGGAATGTAAAAAAGTGTGAATACGAATTTTCTATATTTATGTTGGAAAATACCACGTATACGAATTAAAAGATTTTACTGAAAAATGCTGATTACATCGTTTTATTGTTGTTGTTGTTATTAGTAGAGCAAGCACTGGTTTACCATCTTTAACAATTAATAATTTTTCCTCAAAACTTCTAACCGAAAATGATTTTTTCTTAAAATTTCAATAACACAATTACAATTATCTATTTTAATTATTTATAAATAATAAAAAAAAAACATTTTAAATTTTTACATTTGTTAAAAAATTGTTTCAAAACTGCATAAAACAAAATTATGGCTGAAAATAAACAATGTAGCATTCAATAACAAAAAACTACAGAATTACTTAACGCAAATCAATACTACTCTAAAAAAAACCCAAAACTACATACATTATTTATATAAATATTAATTCTCAATTAAGTCAACAACCACAATAATGCATAAAATTAATTCATTCCCTGATACTTTTTTTATTTGTAAATTCATTTTGTGTCATGCGATATTTTGTTGTTGTTTCCCTAGATAATCTATTTTCTATCAGATATTTTCTAATTATATCAGGTAAATTTGGAATGAATATCAGCCACTCATTCAAATTCAATTGTTTTTCCTTCTAAGATTTTATTTTATTGTCGCTTCGTTTATTATTTTGTTGTTGTTGCTACGAAACTAAATAGAGACAGTGTGTTTGAGTGTATGTATATTTTAAATGCGAAGAGAACTGAGGAGAATGATATTTAAGTTGTCATTATATTTTTTTACAATGTATAATTATTATAGCATATTGGTAAGAGAATAATGATTTTTAATAGGCATTATTTTCAAATATTATAAATTTGTGGTTGTTGAATATCTCTTGTTGGCTTGTATGATTGAAAGAATAATAGAAAATAATGATGTTTATATAGGCATTATTTTCTAAACATACATAATGTAGTTAATTTCAATGCATATAATTTTTGCTTGAAATTTTTTTTTCATTCGTTTTGAATTTTTGTATTTAAGTAATTTTTATATTAAATTAAATATAAATTTTATATTAAGCTGTAAGAAATAATAAATAATATTTCATTTGGGGAAGCACTCATTCAACTCAATATATGGACGCTTCGTGCCTGATACATACATACATACATACATACATGTAGGAGAAGAATGAAAAAGTAATGCGACCAAAGCGACAACTGCAAAACAACAAGGCAGTATATACGTGGCTGGCATATTAACAAGACGTGCAAATAAGAAAGACGAATAAAAGAAATATAATTAATTATTACTATTATTAATCCACTAAATACAGAAATAATGATAATCCACTAAATACAGAAATTAAATTCATTTTTAAATAAATAAAATAATCTAAAACAACTAAAAACATTTAATTCCTACATCAATACATACATACATACATACATAAATACATACCTATATACAACCATAATAATTAATAATAATAATACAATCAAGAATTTTTAGGAGCTAAGCTTTTAGAATATCTCTAACAATAATTATAAATATAATTTTAATAATAATTTAAAGCTTAAAATTAAAAACACATCTCCACCACGTATATTTATTTATCAAAATACGAAGAGAATTAAATTGATTAAAAAATTTTATATAATGTACATGACCGCTATATTTATATAACTGAACCACTGTATTAATGACATTATAATACTTGATCGATTCTTTATGATAAAAATTAAAAAAAATAACTCCTGTTTTTTTGACATATATACAAATATATTTACATATATAAATACCTATACCTATATTTTATATATACAGCTTAATTATGAAAGTTATTAAGTGACATCAACATCTAGGATATCATTCTTGTGATATCCTCTAAGTACTATACCATTTACTTGGATACTTGTATATTTTTATTTTTCATTTGAATTTGATGTCAAAGAACAAAAAATCATTATAACAAAAACAAAACAAAATTGAGTTCAGCACACTAGAGTAAACATCAGAAAATTTCAATGAATAATCAAAAAAAAAAAACCACTGATAACATACATATGTATTGTATAATAATATATCGATATATATATATATATAAATTCAAACATTATTTCACTACTGTGGCTCAGTTAATGGTTGTGAATTAATGAAACGTAAATCCGAAAAAAATGAAAGAAAGAAAATTGTTTTCCATTTTTTTTTTTTGTTTTTTTCTTTGTTTTTTTTTGCAAATTTCATTTAGGAAGATAATAAAAATTATCTTGAATTTAATATTTACGGCTTTTAATAGAATTTCTCTTAAAAACTGTGACGTTTTTCTAAGTTGTCTTTTTTATTAGTATATTTATTTATTTCATTAAAGAGTGGCTTTCAAAGGTTTTTTTAAGGTATTAACATTAGAAGCTGTTTTATTCATTATTGAATTGAAGATGAAAATTTTGGAAATTTAATCTAATTAGTGTGACTTGATAATTTGGAAGAACTGTGAAAACTTTATTTAAAATATTTCTTAAATTATAATGATTTATATATAAATTGTTTAGATCTTAAAAGCAAGCTAATAAAAGTACCTTTATTAAATCAGTTCGTCAATTTATGAAAGAAAATGAGTTTAAAATTTATTTTTATGTATATATATACAAATAAATGAATTATTATTATTATTACTTGAAATTATTAATAAAAGACTTTGAATACCGAAGACATTTATTGCGGCTTTCACAGAATTTTGTTACAAATACATATTATGTATTAGTTTTCTTCGTGTTAAATTTAATAAAAAAATGTAATGAGGATGTTTTTCGGAACTATTACCAATTTTTTTTTATTACATTTTCAAAGTTTATTGTTTTTGTTCAACAACAAATCTAAAATTTTCACTTTGAAATAAAAAAAAAATTTACTTTTAGATTAATATTGCATACAGTTTGAGAAACTAAGGCCTAAATGTAAAACAATAAAAAATGTTAATGAAAACTTTGAGAGAGAAATAATTATACACAAATGAAATAGCAATATTTTCATTTTAATCTACTCTCAATTTATTTGACACTTGAGTTATTTCATTTGTTCAGTCTTTTGAGTTGAAATTAATTGATGAAAAAAAAAAGTTATTTTGAATTATTTCCAGATATCAAGTGAGATCAATGATTTTTAAATTTTTTCATTTTATTTTAATGAATTTTTGTTATAGTAAATGAATATAATACCCTTTTTAGTTGTAAAAACGCTTAAAGAGATACACAAGTAAAATAAAATTATAAAATAATTCAGATTTAAATTTTCTTCTAAACTATTTACAGTGTAGATAGATCTAATATTTGTCTCCAAATGAATTGTTAAAAGAAAAACAAAATACTCCAAATGAATTTTTAAAAGAAAAACAAAATACTGTCTGAATAATCTTGAACTATTTTCCAATCAAAAACTTACACGTACATAATTAGGAAATATTTAAATTATTTAAAAAACAGGACTATTTAATAAGTTGATAAATCAGAAATTTGATGAATAAATACTAGAAAAACATTGTCGTAACATTATGTAGTAAAAACTTGCAATACCGTACTTAATTTAAGCACGAAAAGGTAAAAGGTTCTACCTAAGCTACTGTCAAGAAAATAAAAAAAAAATTCCATTGTTTATTAACAAAAGTACTTATACATATACTTATATACATATTTACCTTATATATCATATTATTTCAGATAAATAAAATTTATTAAGACAATGCACTTAGAATACATTTATATTGACTAATATCACTTTGAAAAGTGACATTGTGATAAATCTGGTATTATAGAGGTGAAACAACACAATCTAATTTACTGTCAATTTAAATTTGGTAAATAGATTCATTACAAATAATATAAGACTCATCTCACACGTCACACGATTTTTCTTTTAATTTTTGTTTTCATATTTTTAAAGCTTTATAATATTTTAAAAAAAATATATTCAAATAAAATTTCATTTCCTACAGAAACATCAAACTAAAATGCATATATGTAAAATGCATATGTATAAGGTGTAATCGGAAATGTCAAATTAAGTTAAAATGCAAAAACATTTGACAATCAAACAACAAAAGTTTGACAATGTTGATGAAAATGCTTTTGTTTCAATTGCATTGCAAGTGATTGTTGTAGTTTGACTTTTAACGTTTGATATTTGTCGCAATTTTGTTTAGCAAAATAATTTAAGAAATTTAATTTAATAAAATGAAAACGCTTACATGTACATCTGTTTATTGAGAAATTTTTACATATATACGGAAAAAAAAAAAAAAAAAAACAAATATAAACAGAATAATGAAAATATTTATATAAATAAATATTATGGCTCTGCTTCGCTTTTTGCAGATTATACAGTCATAAAGAACTCTTTAAGCAGTGAATGTGATTTGAAAATTGCGATGTTAGAAGACCTGGTATTAATCGAACACTTTCTTTCTAAAAATAGACTACTATTAAACATCAAAAAAACAAAAATCCTGTTATTTGAAAATAAATTATTTTCTGATTCAACATTTCCACGTATTCATGTAGTGAAAAGTCATAACTATCTAGGTCTCGTAGTAGATTCCCAAATTAAATGGGAATATCATATTGATCTTGTCTGTAAAAAAAATTATCCTTATGTTTTTATTCCGCGCTGACTAAAAAATTTCTCGATAAAAAAACACTCTTTATTATATACTCGTCATATATTTTGTCAAATGTTGTTTATGTTAACCCTATATGGAGTGGAGCGCCAAAAATTAGTTTAAAAAAAATCGAACTACTAATGAAAAAATCTGTTAAAATAATTCATAATTACCCAATATTGCACCCAACGAGTATGATTTATTCTGATAAGTACCTTAGTTTCGATAACATATGTAAGCGTGAATTGTACATTCTGGGCTTTAAAATTATAAATAGTCAAATTAATCATTATTTCATTTTTCAAAGATATGTAGATGTGCATAATTATAACACCTGCAACAAATGCAAATTTTATCTATCACTGTTCAAAACAAACCGTCAAAAGACAAACTGTTCAAAAAGTTTTAATGGTCTACCTGGTAATATTAAGTCAATTGATAATTTCTGTCAATACAAAAAAAAAATCGTCGAACTTTTTAATGTTTAAATGTGGAATTTTTAAATATATTTGAATTAATGTAAATTTTTAATGAATTTCTAACTGATTGTATTTATTTTATATTAAAAGAAAAAAAAACTATTGTCCAACAATTGAATTTTTATATTATTAATAAATTATAAGACCAGACAGCTTCGGCTACGGTCATAAAACTCTTAAAAAAAAAATATAGAAATTATATATGGAATCTAAAACTACAAAAAGTATTTTTATACCCAAACGCTAGTTAATTTGAAAATTTAAAATAAAAAACTTTAATAAAATTGTTACAGCATCAAAAACTGTTTCTTTTATTTACCTAACATGGTCTATTTCACTCATTTTCTATTTTAATACACAACTAAATTTCATTGCATTTAAATAAAATGTTTTGACAAAATTGCAACTTCACAACACACAAAAATGTAGTACATATAACTAAATAATCGATTATACTTCGAAAGTAATCATCTAAGATTGACATTAAAAATTACATGGCTGCAAATCCATTTTGATCTTAGTTTGACGTTTCCAATTACTGTTATATAATATGATGAAACTTAAAAAAATTAAAATGTCAAAAAAGTTGTAAGAAAATTTTTACGCCATATTTTTGACAATTAATTTTTCCTTTCATTTTTTACTTTTTCTTTCTCTCTTTTTATCTTAAATGAAAAAATAATATGGCAAGTTTAAATATTGAAAGCAAAATTGAAGGAAAATAATAGAATGGTTAACATCTGGATTTTAAAATATTCTGTTCTGCAGAATTAAAAAAAACACACACACACAAATAAAAATACCTAGTATAAATATACAAAGCTGTCAATCTCTCATTGATTAGAAAAATTTGACAACTTCGCATTAAAATCTGAAGAAGATAAATTTAAAAATCCATGTTTTAATAAAAACAAGATTGTGATTGAGGAAAGACATTGTTACAAACAAATACTCTGGAAATGAATGTAGACATATATATAAATAGATAAATAAATAAATAAATAAATAAATAAATGTAAAGAAGCAAGTTAATTAAGTAAATACATATAATGAATGAATGCTATACTGGATATACTCTTCGGATCTCTATATATTTCTGATTATTAGATTTAAGTACACATTTCAGGACAGTTCTATTAATAAAACATTCAATGTAAAATTTAATTACATATTATAACTTTTTTTATCTTGAATAAAGTAATCAAAATTTATAAAATACTTTAAATATAAATTCTTAATTTACTATTATATATTATGTATTATAAAAGTTAGAGTAATTTAAACAACTTTACTCGCACTTTATAAACAAAAAAAAAAAAAACAATAATATATTTTAATTGGAAAATTAAAAACAAAAAAAAAAAAACTTAATATTTTCAATGGAATTCACAATAATTTATAATTATAATTTTCTCTCTAATTTATTTCCCGTTATATAATAGTGATGGTAATTAAAGGCATCAAACTACCCTGACAAAGGTGAAAAATGCAATTTGAGTTTATTTTCACTTTATATTCATCCTTTTTTTTCAACATTGAATTACTTTCTTTGAAATTTCAAACTTTTAAGTATAAAACATAGGATAGAATAAACTTTTTTTTTTTTTATTTAAAAATATTTTTTATCGGAAAAGTTTTTAGAATATGATATTTTTAAAAATAATTTCTGAGAATAATAAGATATTGTGAATAATTTTTCTGAAGTAGTGTAGATGAAAATAATTGCTGAAAGATTTTCTGTTTTTGTTTCATATATTTAAATAAATATATTTTGATGTGAGTTAGAAAAACAATGTTAAATTAATATATTGACATAATATCCAACACTATAATGGGTACAATTACAATATAAAGGAAAGCAAATCATCTTAAATTTATGTCTGCTGACCGTAATATAAATATAGGTTAACCAATAGTTATTGTAGTTATTACAGTACGCTCGCTGGGTAACGCAGTATAGCTATAGCATCTTTCAACTGAAAGGTTAAAAGTTCGATTGACTACGAAAGCAAAAAACAATTGATATATGGGTTTTTCGACTAGGGGATAAAATAAATGATAATATTGTCATTGGGATAAAATAAATGATTAAAAATAGTTGAACAGAGTTTTGATTATCACTAAAAACTATAATGGACCTATTTAATTATGAGTTACTCTACAATACATATAGTATTCCATATTTAAATTAGTAAATATATCATAAAAGTTCTAAAGAAAAAAACTATTGTGTGCAATTATTGTGTATGTCAAATCTCTGTGTAAAAAGCAGTTAGGGTGATTCTGCAGACTTGGTTTTGTATATTAAAAGAAAAAAAGTAAGCTATAGTACAATTGATTACTTAATAACAATTATCTGATAAATTTTATTTATTTTTCATTATGTTTTTTTCGTTCTGTTTATTATGTTTAATTTTAAAGAATAATTTTGATTAACAAACAAAATATTTTTAGGAAATTGTTTCGTTCATCATAGTTACACTAAAAATACCTACTGATGAGTTCTAATAATGTAATGATGAACGAAACAATTTCCTAAACATATTTTGTTTGTTAATTCAAATTATAATAATAATATTTATAGATACAATGGTGACATAAAACATCTATGTATCAAGATTAATTAATAAATCGAACTTGTTCTTGGATTAATTTATATTTATATAAATTTATTTTTCAATAACTTTGAATTATATAACTGAATATAATAGAAACTCTCCCACTTGTTTCACTCTTCTAAAATTATTTTTGAATAAATAAATAAATTATATTTTTAGCCTAATTCGATTTTGTTAATTTATAATAATAATTTGGTTATGTTAACTTCCCATAATATGCTAATATACATCAGAAATCCTAAATCTGTTAATCAACATGATATAATACTACCAGAACTAAGTCATAGAAAGAGACAACTAAACCGTCCGTAGAAACATCTATTGATTGCACAAACCTATTAATACTAGGTATCATAGAGGAATCATATAAGTAGAGTATTCACGCAGAGCAAAATTTGCTAGTCACTTTTTCAAATATCAAAATCACTCAAATAACTTTTTCAAATATCTGTGTTCACTCAAAATAATATTACTCAATTTTTAACTGCCTATAAGTTGAGCGCAATGTATTTTGTACTCATAAATAAAAAAATTTTGTGTACCTATCATTTATGCTGCCAACAGTGTCAACGATATAAAAGTTCTATGTATAGGTACTCAAAAATGTATATATGCGAATGCGCATGCTACAGCATATACATACTTCTTTATTTCGCTGCTCGCATTTCTACTTTACTTATGTGATAAAATTAAAAATTACACAATGTGTGAATAAAAAGCTATCCATGCATTTAAAGTCCTTTCAATAGACCACAAATAATATTACAAATCAAAGTATTGAATTTTTTTTTAGAAATTGAATGAATTCAAGATTATTGCTGTATTTGTTGTTATTTGGACTTGGTCAATGTGATTTATGAAATTTGTGATTTCAAACTTTATAGAGGAGAGGGACAAAAAAATTAATGTTGGTTTTGTAAAATTAAAAATAATTCAAATTGATTTCTATTGAAAAGTATACTGAAAAGTAGGTACCTACATGTATTTTTAAATTTTCAGCAATTTTGATATTGTTAATTTTGTCTGTTTCTTCGTAGATAATAATATGAATAGTATATATATATATGAATACATAATATAATTATGAATGCAAAAAAAAAATCTATCAAAATTTAAAAAAGTAAGTAAAAAAAGTAGAACTGGACATTTTATTCTTTGTATGGATTGTTGGCTGTTTTTATTTCTTCAAAAATTGTTTCATCTGAAATAGAAATACGATTTTTAACCAAGTTCTGAGAAAAGAAAACAAAACGGTATTCCGTAGAAAGTTCACGATTTGTAATGCATAACTAATAAATTTTATTCTTTTATTACCATTATTTTTAAAAAAATTTTCTAGATTATGTGATCCTATCCTATTTTTGAATTATACAATTTCATTCATTATCTTTGCGATTAATTGTGTTTTTTTGCTTACATTTTTCTATATATATTTTTTATATTGAATTAGATATGTAAATATATGGTGAAGACATATACGATATACACTCTTCATATAAATCAAAAGTACAGAACGTATGTGTATACTCTTCAAATTATCAAACAATGCCTCTATACTCCTAGCCTAGTCACTGGGAGAGCAAAACTTTATACACAAAACTAAAACAAAACTTAAAACGAAATCGTAATTCGATAAAATTCCGGAAAAATCATTCTGTGAATAGGCTAGAAGTATAGAGGCATTGTATGAAATATTCTCCTCAATAAATAAAAAAACTGGAGTAAAAATAATTTAGTTTCGAAAATTATATTTGAGTCTTTTGGGGTATTGAGTGAAAATGGGACGGCATTTTCGTGTTTTGTGTAAAAATGGGACGAGATTTTTAGAAGAAAACGATTAACAAATATTGTTCTACGTGAATACTCTACTTATACGATTACTCTATGTTGGTATTCAATTCTGGTGGAAATAAATTATAAAATCTAGATTTACGAATATCATAAGAAATAATTTCAAGTTATAAAAACTTAAATCTCTAGTAGATGAAGCTTGAATATTGAAAATTTAAATTGAAATGTCAAAACATTAGCATCTGGTTTATTTATTTATTCTTACTTAGTTCAAGTGTTTACAAATTACAATATTAAAATTTATAATAAAACCATTTTACAATAATAAAATATAAAACGAATACAATTAGCAGTTTAATTGTTATAAATAAAAATTATACAATCAGTTTACACAAAATTCCTAATAAAATTAGGAAATTACTTTATAAGGATTTCTTTACAACATTTTTACTCATATCAAAATTTATTGTTGTGTTGTATTGTTCTGTGTTTATCAGCATTCTGTTAATATGCTCATATTTCTCGTAGTTAGTTCTGTGAAATGTAATAGAAAATATGTTTTCATGCCTAAATCATGCTCTGGTCTTAATTGTATTTCTTAAAATTTTATCAATATAACATGAATGAATGTGTTTATTAAGTACTTTGGTTATAAAAACAATACCTAACACAGTTCTCTTACCTTTTAAAGTATACATATTAAGTATTAATATTAAGGGATTATTTCAATTTAAAGCTCTTAATGCAAACCTAAGAAATTTTTTTCAACAAATGTCAGTTCAAAATTGGTGCAACACAGATATAGATTTTACTTACAAAAAGGTCAATCCCCTTCTCAACTTCTTTATAATGTGATGCTGTAGCTCACAAATGATATAAATTTTTCCACATATACACTGTCTCTTTTGGAAATTGACATAACCACAATAATAGTGTTCACTAATGAATATTTGAACGAAAAATCATGAACGAAAGAGCATGTACAAATTTGAACAGCAAACCTACATCAATTTATCTGCACTATTACTCTAACAAAGGCAGTTTATTCAAAGGATAACATTGTCAGAATCGATAATTTTATTATTCGCTTCATACGAAATCATATCCAACGAAGCAGCGAAGTTCTAGAAAATTCCTCAATAAGCTACCCTTGGTACGAAAACACCTTATTTATAAAAAGGTCATTAGGCACGGGATTTATTCCGCCAGAGGGATTTGTATTCCTAGATAAAAATAATTACATTGAAAATAACGAATATATTCCTATTATCGCTATAAAAAAAATAGTTGGAATAAAAAAGTACCACTAGGTATGAATGTAGATGATGTGAATGATGCAGATATATTTTAATTTGATAAATATGTTCCTCATCAACACAAATTAAAAAAATCCAAACCTTTATTTTGGAAACAATTAGGATTAGGGTAGGTTATAATTATTAGTTAAGTTTTATTTTGTTCTATTATTGTTAGTTAGTGTATAGTGTAGTATTTAAGTTTTACAAACAAATTTTTTTTTTCAAAAACTGGAGTGGCAGCACGTAAAACGTTTACGTTCAAAAATCAACGTGAAGTATTTTAACGTCAAAGATTTGTTTTGGTAGCATGTAAAACATCACGTTGAAAATTTATTCCAAAAATTCGAAAAAATATTCCGAATGTTCGAAAATTATTTTGACAATCAAACTAACCTATTTAAAACTTCAAAAAACATATGTTTTTCAAATTTAATGGAAGTTTGAAATAAAAAGAAATGAATTTAAATTTTTTAGAATTTTTTTTTTTTGAGTTCTTGTATTTCGCCTTATTATTTTCAGTTTTGAAGAACAAAATTGTTATATAAAAATCGCAAAAATAATAAAAATGATGTGCCCGTTTCAATAGATATAGAATTTATAATAGACTAAAATAAAAAAAAAAAGAAATAAAACAAATGTAAACAAACCAATTCAGTTGATATTTTATATGATATTTTCAATGAACTTATAAATATAGTATTTTATTTAAATAAATTAAAACACTCAATTATTGAGAAATTTAAAAAAAAATTATTTTATTATCACATAAAAATTGCTTGAATTATCACAGAAATAAAATAGTTTTTTTATTGCAAAGAAAAATACTTCAATTATTCCAGAAATAAAATGTTATCAAAACAAATTAAAAATTATAAAATAAAAATTATAAAAACTATAAAATTTAATGTTCTTAAGATTTCAAATTTTATTATAAATATTTAAATTTAATATTTTTATTATTAAAACAACACAAAATTATTAAAAAAAACTATCTTTCCCGTATAAATTTTATTACACGGTAAAAAAATCATTGACGTTCAAAAATAAACGTATACGTTAAAATCAACGAACGTCAACTTGCTTACATGCTACCGAAAGTGTTAATACGTCTTTTTGACGAACGTGAACAAGTTTAGTACTGCCACTCCTGGTTTTTTATTCTGAATGCATACCAAAATTACCAAAATTAGTCCGTTAGTTATTTTAAAAAAAAATCATATATAACATAATCAAAATTATATAATTCAAGCAATAAAATAAGGAAAAACAATACACAAAAAAAAAAAAAAAAAAAATAATCAAAATAAAAATATAAATGCACTATGAATGCAATAAAATACAAAAGAGTAAGAAAACAAAAATAAAAATTGAAATAAAATGTAAAATTAGAAATTGAAATTTTGTTAAGTTAAATAAATACCGTTAGACTCTTATTATAAGAGGCAAAGCAAAAATAATTATTTAAATGCATAGTATGTACAAAAAAAAAATAAATGTTAAAACAATTGTAATACAAATATAAAGCCGATGGCCCTGGTAGCTAGTGCTTGCTTTTATTGTAATTTTAATTATAATAAATTAAGAAATAATAATAATAATATATAATTCAAATGTAAAAACATGTACATAATATCCAATTAATATTAAATATAAGTAAGAGAGCTAGATATAAGTTAGCCATATGAATACTTTAAGTTATATATAAGAAATTCTATTTTTAAGTTTTGTTTTGAAATTATTAATTATATATTAGAAATATAAATAAAACTATTGAAAAAAAAAGTGTTCACTAATAATATATAGGATTGGAATTTTAAACAATCAAACGCGGATATAGAATAGGCTTGAAAAGACCCCGTCTATGAAAAACACATAAAAAAAATTGAAATATAAATTTTGATTGCATACTTATAGGTTGTCACCTCTTTTCTAATCTAATATTGCAGATTTTCTAAATTTTTTCTATTAAATAAACAACGAAATTTCAAATTTTGGATACAACATTACAATTGGAAATTGAATTTTATAATAAAAAACTATTTTTAAATTTTAATTTTCGTCATAATTTATCTTTTTTGCTTTGCATAATCACGTATCGAGGTCATCAGAATTATAATGTGATAACGCAATTTAAAAATTTGAAGTGACAAGATAATGATGCTCATTAAAATAATTATAACACAATTTAATAAAAGAAAATCTTTTCTGATTTTTACAAAAAATCAACTCTCTATCCAACTATAAAGAAAATTGTTTTTTTAAGTTTTTTATTGCAAATTAAAATTAAACTCAATACCATACTCTTGACCTAATTAAAAGAAATTTTCATGTTTTAAAATTATAATTGCGGAAAATAATTTTATCAAAAATTAATTAATGATATCAGAAATTGGTAAATATTGATAAATAAAATATTAGGTAAGAAATGTTATATCAGAATCATCATCATATATTATAATAGAGTTAGTTATCAATGTTTCATTATTCACCAAAAATGATAGAAAATAAATCACCACATCACGACCCCACCTACACCAGTACACTATCCTATTAATACAAATTTTAAGAGCACTGGTGCATAAGCTATGCACTGGTAGCATATGAGTTATATTTTCATCATTAAATGTAGGTAGGTACTTAGGTATAGGCAATCAGCCGTACCGGTGTATTCGATCGAATAAAAATCGAGTACTCGATCGTAAATTTTCAACCGGCGAATTTGATTTAAAAAAAATTCTAATATTTTTGATCGAAAATTTTCTCGTTCAAAATTTTATAACCGAATAATCATTTTTGTTCTTGTGTTTGAAAGTGTTTTGTTTAGAAATAAGAAAAATATTTACAAAAAATGTAAGTTAAAAATTTTATTGTTTATTTTATTATTTAGATAATTATTTATTATTGCAGATATGGAATTGGAATTCCTTATACACCTGCTAATAACAATGAATATCTAGCAAAATGGTATAAAAAAGGTAAAGACTGACCAAATTTTTTTGGAAGGAATGTACTGAAAATTTTAACAATTTTGCCCCTCCAATAGTGCATGGCAAAAGATAAAATCAAATTGGAATTATATAGCATATTACGTATGTTCATGTAGATCTTTGTTTTAACTTTAGGTTATTGGACTGACTATAATTTAAAGAAAAAATACTTATATTATAATAGAATAAGGATTAGTAAAAAAAAACTAAAATTCAAGCTAAAATCTATCTCATTCTCCATGTTAGTGCTATAATAATGCTGAATGATTTTTGTTAATTGTTGAGTGAGTTTTGTTAATTTTGAGTTTGTGATTCTTAAACACAGATAGTGTTATTAAACATGAGAAATAGTTTAAATGAATTATTGATGGGTTATTTGGTTCAAAATCTTTTATAGACTTGAAATACAGCAGCAAAATCAAATAAACTTGGATAAAAGTACACAAGAAAATAAAACACAACTTAATAGCCGAAATATTTCACCGGAGTCAATTTCTGCAGAAATGACAGAAATAACTGCTTCAAGATCTTTCACAGAAAAGAAAAACATACATATATGCATTATATAAGACTGTTATAAAAATTAATAGTAAAGTGTCAGATACCAACTCAATATTTAAAAATTTGTACTAAAAGAAAAGAAATACGACGTTTTAACAGAAATTGTAAAAGAAAAAAGGCTGCAAAGAGAAGAAAAATGTTGGGAAGAGAAGAAAAGCGAAAATAAAATGGTGATCAAAGAAAAATTGCAGGAAAAAGAGTGTCATATCTCTTTAACTTGATTACTCATGATTCTAATATAAAGTGATACATTACATTTTTTAGCTTGTAAGCTATAAGTTCATGATTCTAATTGTAAGTGATACAGTACAGTTTTATTTAATGAAAAGAAAATCCTATTACTATAAATTAAAAAAATCATATTATTGCGTTTATATTAATATAGGTACCTTATTATTTATTTTATTTTCCTTTTGTAAAATACTTATGTATATTTTAATAATTTATTTCTAATGCCTGAAATACATGTGCAGAACTATGCATGCATCGCAGCAAAAATAAATTAGAATACATGGTTTTATATGGAACCAATTACATGTAATTCTGCACGCAGAAAATTTGATGCATGATATCTCTATTTCTAATTTTTGCTGCGCAGCGTCAGAGCTACCAACACGAAAGATTGTAAAAATTGTCATTTTACTCATACTAATAAAAAAATAATGACAAACGTCATAAAACTTGTTTAATATTTACATATTTATTATTGTTTTTTGTGGAAAATAGGTTATCATCAATTTTGTAAAAATTTATTTTAAATTAAGTAATTGAAGAAAAACTAATTAATTTGAAATGAACGAAAATTTCCCTAGTCCGTAGTCTAGATTTTCTTTCTTTTTTGTTGCAATAAATGAAATAACAAAATGATATAATGATATAACAAAATATATGCACAACAAACTAGCACTAATTTATTCATATAATTATATATTTTACAATCATGATAGTGACGACAGATAACAAAATATGTGATTAAAATTTTTTCAGAAATTATTAAATTAAAACTTTTATAAAACACTTTTAATAACATTTAACTTTAAAATTTTTCAAAAATTATTTTATTTTGTAATTTATTACTATACAAACAAATTGTATGTGTATCAATGGCGGCAATTATCTACATTATTTCAAAACAAAACAATTTTTGACAAATAAAATATGCACATGTGTCTGGCACGCAGATATGCATGCATATCTGCATGCAGCGATGCATGAGAATTCTGCACATGTATTTCCCACATAAAACAGCAATCTAAATTTATTTTTTAAATTGGAAATTTGAACTTATTTGACACAAAAGAAATTACATTTCGTTATATTTTTTATTTGATTACATTTTTTTAAATGAGTACAAAATTAGTCTTTCGATCGAATTCACCGTTAAGAAATTCTCATCGAATCGAATAGAGAAATTCGAATAATTTTATATCGAATCGAATTCACCGGTGCGGCTGAATGTAATGTGCATCGTAGTAAGTTGAAAATCAAAATTGTTTTATAGCTATTTAATTTCTAATTATGCGAAATTATAAATAAAAATTAATAAAATTCATTTAATTTCTGAAAAAGAGCTAACGAAGCTCGTTAGCAACAACTTATTACATACAATAATTACAACTTTAAAATTGCTATTCAATTTATTTATTCTAATTAAATTAATTTGTAATTATTTTTAAATTAATAAAACTGTAAGTGAACTACAGATACGTTAAGAAAAAAAAATGCATTATAGTTAGCACTTGTATATGTTTTTGTGTAATATCTAAATTACAATATGTATGTACATTTTATTTAATCGATTATTTAGTGAGTTCACATAAATTTGGGATATTTTGAATAAATTTAAGAATAAATAAATTTAATAAATTTAATAAAGTTAAGTTTTTATTATAGATTTAGATATAACAAAGTTATAAGTTTGACTTAACAAAATAATAAAATTAAACAAGGTGTACTAGTGCTATAGTTAGTAGAATAAATTAAATATTTTAAAGTTGCAAATGGAATGGAATAATTATGGAATCAGTCACAAGTTAGTTGTAACTTATTATTTGAATTGAACAAATTAAAATGTTGTTTCAATATTTTACAGTAAAAATTTTCTGTACGAAATTCGGAAAATCGATAAATTTTAATTAAATGAATAAATAAGTGAGAGTTATATGGCTTCTATAATATGGAAAAAACAAATATATGAAGCGAATAGAGAAATTTGTAAAACCTAATAATTTCATCTCATTATGAGAACTAGAGTAGAGACTATAATAGAAAAAAAATTGTATTATCAGAAAGATTATAGGCACACATTAAGAGACAGCATTTCATTTGTCGAAATAAGATAAACTAATACAATAATACCATATGCTGAAGATATAGTAATTATTTCAAGAAACTACAATATAATGAAAGAAATATTTAAAATACTAAAATATTAAGCCTTGAAAGTTGGTCTGCAAATAAATGGACCAAAGACAAAATATTTAAAAATGTCCAGAAGTGAAGTAAGAAGACAACGTTAAAATATAAAAATTGACGAATATGAAATTTAAGGTGCAAATCGTTTAAGTACTCGGTGTTCTTTCGGTGTAGTGACAATAATATGAAAATCAGCAGATAAGAAAAACTGCAACCCGTTGTTATTATACATAAAAAATTAATGAGATCCGATATTCTATCTAGGAAAACAAAATATACGAAACATTGATTCGCCTGGTAATTACGTACGTATGTGAAGTTTGTGAATTGACACTGAATGACGAGAAAATTTTAAAAATATTTGAAAAAGAAAAACTCTATAACAAATCTACATGGTGATATTAGATTAGAAAATGCACAATATAGCAGAAGATGTAATGACTAACTATATGTAAACTGACAAATGTATATATAATAAAATAGAATATAATAAAGCTATATAATAAAATTTATCAAAAGCCGAATCGAGATCCGCTTAGAATATTCTTGTCAAATGCCATGAGGACAAGAAGTAGAGCCAAACCAAGAAATTGATGGCAAGAAAATATTAAAGCAAACGCAAGAAATCTGTAAATAGTAAATTGGAAGACGACTGCAAGAGAAAGATATAATTGGTTCTAGTTTCTTCGAGAACAGTCAAGAACACTAAAACTCACCAAGGATTGTAATGCTATATGATGATGATGATGATGATACATCCCAGATATATGTATATCTAGAATGTAATGAATGAAACAGCATTTTAATTTGCAGCACTGACAGATAAAAAAAAATGATGTTTCCACACAGATTCTTCAATTATTTTTTTGTCAAATTAGATTTGATTGATAAAAAATTAATAACGGTACATATATTTTTTTTTTGTTTTAAATTCTCAAATTTAATTGACTGCAATTAAATATAAAAGACTCTAATCATTCTTTTTTATATTATCACAAATACTTTAAATATATTTATTATTATTCTGGTGTAACTATTTCCAAAATTAATTTTGAACAATGGAAAATGTCATTAACACGATGTAATAAAATTAATAATTTTTTTTTTAAAACGAATATAGACAAAAAAACACTTCATTTCTTGTGTTTGACACTTTTAAAAGGCAGGTCTTTAAACTGTTCATATATACCATAAAAAAAATAACAACAAACATACAAAGTTAACAAAAATTAAGAGAAAAAAAAAACTCTCTCTTTTTTTTTTGTTTTAATTTCTCATAATTGAGATTAAGGATAATTACAAGTTTTTTTATAGGGCTAGAAGCATTCTTTTTTTATCATAATGATTCAAAAGTTTTGTTAAACTTTTGTACTTTCTTAAATGTTAAAAAAACAAACCACTGACAAAAACACTAGAACTGAAGTAAATATACTTTTAAATGAAGTGAGAATAAATGTAGTCGTTGACCTGGTTGCTTAAGAAAACTTTTTTGCTTTTTTGTTAACCCTTGTGTGCAAATGTGAATACAATGATTCTAGTTGCATAGTCAGGTTAGATTATGTTTGTTGTAGAAATAAATAAATTTGAAAACTATATAGCATAAAAATGGGATTTGTTATTGTACGTAACATGTATGACAACTTCAGAATAAACACAGACACTGTAGAGATCTCAAAGTACTTAATGTGAGATTCTGTTGAAAACAAAATTTGTTTACAAACGAAATGTATATACATAGCAGGCACGAAGCGTCCATATATTGAGTTGAATAAGTGCTTCCCTAAATAAAATATTATTTAATATTTTTTACAACTTAATATGAAATATAGCTATATTTAATTTAATATAAAAATTACTTAACTACAAAAATTCAAATCGAATGAAAAAAAATTTCAAGCAAATATTATGTGCATATATATTAATCACATTATATGTGTTTAGAAAATATTGCGTATATAAACATCATTATTTTATATTATTCTTTCAATCATACAAGGCAATAATAGATATTCAAATGCAACAACCACAAATTTAAAGTATTTGAAAATAATGCCTATTAAAAATCATTCTTCTCTTACCAACCAATATAGCTATAAAAATAATTATACATAGCTAAAAATATAATGACAAATTAAATATCATTCTCCTCAGTTCTCTTCTCATTTATACAAAATGCATACACTCAAACACACTGTCTCTGTCTCTATTTAGTTTCCTAGCTACAACAACAAAATAATAAATGAAGCGACAATAAAATAAAATCTTAAGAGGAAAAAAATTGAGTCGCTGATATTCATTCCAAATCTACCTGATATAATTAAAATATATCTGATAGAAAATATATTATCTAGGGAAACAACAACAAAATATCGCATGGCACAAAATGGATTTACAAATAAAAAAAAGTAGCAAGGAATGAATTAATTTTGTGCATTATTGTGGTTGTTGACTTAAATGAGATTTAATATTTATATAAATAATGTATGTAGTTTTGGGTTGTTTTAGAGACTGGTGTCGATATGTGTTAAGTAAGTCTGTAGTTTTTTGTTATTGAATGCTACATTGTTTATTTTCAGCCATAATTTTGTTTTATGCAGTTTTGAAACAATTTTTTAACAAATGTAAAAATTTAAAATGTTTTTTTTTTTATTATTTACAAATAATTAAAATAGATAATTGTAATTGTGTTATTGAAATTTTAAGAATAAATCATTTTCGGTTAGAAGTTTTGAGGAAAAATTATTAATTGTTAGAGATGGTAAACCAGTGCTTGTTCTACTAATAACAACAACAATTAAACGGTGTAAACAGCATTTTTCAATATAATCTTATAATTCGTATAAGTTGTATTTTCCAACATTAATATGGAAATTGTATATTCACCCTTTTTTACATTGCTAAAGTTATATTTTCAGATTAAAATTTCAATAATAAAAACATTATTTGCGAAATATTAACATTTTTAATTGAAACAGAATAACACAACTCTTTTAATGAATAGTCTAAACTTTGGAAATTGATAATAGCACTTCCTCTATAACAATTACTTCAGTTGAGCGATCGTTTTTCTACCTAAACAGAATTAAAACTACTTTGAGAAATAGATGTGAACAATTTTAACTGTCGAATTTAGCAAAAATTTCAATGGAAAAGGAAAGCCAAAGCAAACTGATGTTTCCTTTAACAGTGCTTCCCCAGTGGAAAATTCCACGCCCCGTCACTGATACATAGTAGTGTTTCTGGCCTAATCAGCTATAATCTCAGATGTGAATGCCTGTATTTATACTTTGATTTTTGATTTCTAATTTTTACTGCGTCGTTTAGATTTTGATTAAATAAAATTAATTTTTCTTTGTATGTATATGTAAATATTTGAATAATTTGATATATACCACAAGTAGAAATCCAAAACCAAAAGAAATATTTCATTGCACTTTTTATGTGTTCTTAGTTGTATTGAAAATTCTCTCTCTCGTGAATTAGTAATATCCCCTCTATAAAATTATTTTGCGGGTAAAAAAGAACATAATGCTTATCATTGATGAAAAAATCAAAGTCTGAATACAAGCATTATCGACATTATAAAAAAGTATAACTCAAAAATGATATAAAGAGTGTTATTATTGGAATAAAACTGATATATTCATCATAATATACACCTTGTTTGAAGTAATTTAGGCTATTATGAATAAACATTGCTGTTCCACCTTCATGTCTTGATTTTCTACTTTTCTACTATTTTCTACTAATCAGGAAATAGTCAACTATGCGCATACCGTGTACATCTAAAATCAAAGTTTCTGTTACACTTATTATATGTATCATGTATGGTATATTTTAGTGAATCTAATAAAAACGTAATTTTGTCTATTTTGTGTTATTTGCATTTAGGTATAGAACTATTCTTAACTGTTATAAGGAGTTATGTAAAATAAAAGTTCACTAGGTGCCGCTGTTGAGTAATTATAATGCAAGTTTAAGTATTAGATTTTGTGTAAAAATTGTGTACCTACAGGTTTTTTTTTCAGAAAATCGCATGTTAAATTGAATCAATGAATCACACGGACTGAACACATCTCTATGTCAAAATTTGAGTTTCAATAAGTTATTTTTCAATTGAAAATACTACTAATGAATATTTTAATGCAATGTGAATTTATCATGCTAGTCTGTTTTATTTGTTTTTTATTCATACTCCTAATTATAAATTATTTTAAGCCCGATTGTCATTGTACAAATAAAGATATGGTATACAGAATAAATTTATTCCAACGATCCAAGAAAATTTTAAGAAAACTTAATATTTATTTTTACCTACCTTACCTACCTACATTATATATGTACCTCATATGCACTCTCTTGATATTTGTAAAAAGTATGCAATGTGGTGGTTTATTTTTTTTTATTATCCCTTATTTTTGGTGAATAAAATTTTTATTGTATAATTTTGAGGTGAATTATTGACAGCTAACTACATTATAATATATGATAATTATAATTACTTAAAACTGATTACTGAAGTCGTTTTTTGCATAATGCTAGGTCAAATATTTGAGTTAAGAATCTAATAAGGCCCGATCGGACAGACCTATAGTAGCATTTAAAAGTACTTTCATTAGATTGAAAAACAATGTTCTTCAATCCTCTAAACAATTTTGTAGGCTGAACAAAATCATTTTTTTTATCCAAAAATATAATTAGTATCGTGATCCTGAAATTTGCTTTTATATCGAATCTTCAAATCTATTGATCGACTGTTGTAATTTTTGGTAATATCTCGAGATCAACAAACGAACTTATATGATAAAAAATTCGAATTTACAAATCTGGTAATTTAATAAAATGTTTTAATTCAAATCTATTAAAGTTGATTCTATATGACTTCGACACTTCAATATACGTCTATTCATGTCCACGTTATATTAAGAAGCAAAAGTATCAGGTTAATCGGAAAGAAAGTATGACAAATTGGAATTATGTGAAATAATTAATGGATAGTACGACGAACATAAGAAACAATCAATTTTTTCAAAATGATGACTTTACTGAAAAAGACAAATATTACAAAGTAGAAAAATTTAACCAATTTTATTGCGACGTAGGGTTGAACATGGCTAAACAATTTAAACCTAGAATATATTATCCTAGATTTAGAACTACGAAAAAATTTAACTTTAAACTGATTGATAAATATGAAACTTCACGGCTGATAGATAAACTAAATAAGTCTAATTGACATGGTGTTGACAAAATTTCAGCGTCGGCAGTAAAATTATGTAAGGAAGAACTTCTGAATAGCTTAAAAAAATTAATAAACTCCTCCTTGATTCAAGGGCTTGTACCTGATATATGCAAAATTAATAAAGTTATTCCTATATACAAGAATGCAGGAGATCTAAATGACATCAACAATTTTACACCAATATCAATTTCAGCTACTCTCAGTAAATTAATTGAAATGTTCGTTTGCACTCAACTTAATGAATTCTTAAAAATTGCTAATATAACCAATAGATGCCAACATGAGTTTAAGGAGAATTCAAGTACTCAAGCTGCTCTATTCGACTTTGTGTCTGAAGTTCAATATGGAGTTGATAAACAATGTAAAGTTGCTGCTGCATTTTTTGATGTATCTAAAGTCTTTGATTCTGTAGACAGGAACATAATGCTAAGAAACCTATACGAATGTGGTGTCATGGGAAAGGAACTCAATTGGTTTAAAAACTACCTCTCCGACAGAATGCAATTTACTGAGTGCGTAGGTAACAAGTAATCTACGAAATAATAAGTGTGGGGTAATACAAGGTAGCTCTCTGGGACCAACGCTATTCTCACTCTATGTTAGTAGTTACATGTTTGTTGATGATCTTATTATTGTATATATGAAGCATTCTGTAGAAACCCTACAAGAAATAATACAAAATGATATGGAAATTATTAATAAGTGGATGAACAAACACAAACTGGCAATCAATACTAAGAAAACGAAATATATGATATTTAAAAATAAGTCAGTTGTGGACACAATCAATATAACATATGATTCATGTACTATTGAAAAAGTAAAAACCTATACAATTATTTGGGAGTAACTGTTAATGATAACTTGAATTGGAACAAACAAATAGAGAATCAACTGCAAAAGGGAAAAAGGATAGCTGGAATTTTTCAAATTATTAATAGAAGAGTACCATTTAAAATGAAAATGTCACTGTTTTATAGCATGTTTCACAGTACTGTTATGTATTGAATACAAATATGGGGAAACACGTTCGACAAAAACATTAAGCGTATACAAAAAATTCAAAAAAAAGCTAATAAGAATCTATATGGCTATGTCGAGTCAAATTATACATAAAAACCATAAAATTATTCCAATTGATCTGCTCATTAAAAATAAATTAGTAACTCAAACACACTTGATGGTTACTGAGAATATTAATACCAATGTCCAGCATAGTTCAAACAATTTTGTTCACAGTTATTCTACTAGGAGTGCAGGTAACATTAGGTTAGTTTCATCTAGAATTAGGCTTAATAGACAGGATACAATAAACAACATAGCATATAAAAGTTACAATAGTTTACCAAATGAATTCAAAGAAGAAAATAACATTGGTAAATTTAAAAGGAAATTAAATGAATACTTTTTGAGCCAAATTTAAAAATAAGAAAATTTGTACTGAATTATTGAATTATTTTGTTCTTACTTTAGTTTTAATTTTTAGTAATAGTGGAATCAAAAATACGCTGTACGAGGGAATGTGCTCTCTTGAAATGAAATGTTAAATAAATAAATAAAATAAAAATAAATAAATATATGACTTTTTGAGTATGACATTTTGAGTATAACACTTATAGTATAATAAGTATAACACTTAATTTTCAACTACTTTTAGATAATGTCGTTTTCGTTCCACATAAATACGATTATTACAATTTGGTAATAATATTCATCAAGGTATATAATATATTTTTTTCGTGTCTAAAGATTTGGTCTGAGTGAATCTATAGTGGTCCACCAATATGGTTAAATAACATTTTATTTTTTTTGTTTTTTTTTTTTTTTTTCTGTAAAGTAATACCCAAATCTGAACGTTTAATTAGTAGTCGCCTTTTTTAATTTGATAAGGATTATTAATTTATTGTCCTTGAAAGAAAATCAAAAATAAAAAGAATAAAAAAACAAGTTGTTTAAAATATTTTTCTATGTTTGTTGTCATAATACGTTACAAAAAACAAAATCAGAAAAAAAAAGTTTTTCCCAAGAAATTCCAAATTTCCCTTTTTTCTTGTTTATTTTTCAAATTTTTTGTTAAAATTGTTATTTTGTTTTTGTTTTTAGTTTGGGTCATAATAATTTTTTTTTATTTATTTATTTTGATTACATCTAATTATTTTATTTTATTAAGACACTTAGTTTTTTTGTACATTTATAATGACAATTTTCTCAGTTTTAATCAAAAATAATAATAATAAAACAAAAAAAAAAATTAATGACAAATAAAAACAGCGAAATTTTTGTCAAAATGTCTTTACCATTCAATCATGCCTTCGTCAAATAAAGACAGGGATTTTTTTTGTTTCTGTTTTTTTTTTTTGTAATAAGTTTTATGCACAATGCCTTTTTTTAATACAGTAATATCTCGTTCTTTAGTTTTTCAAATACTTCAGGGGTTTTATTATATAAAAGAAGCTTATATTCAGTGAGCAAAGATATTTTAAAAGGGTCCTTGACAAGATGATAATGATGTTTTACTTACTTGTAGTAAAAAAAAACTTGTATTGAAACAGAAAAATATTTCCAGATTTTTTTCTTAGGTCATTCATGATCATTAGAGGATCCCGTAATATTCTTTGTGCTAAAAAGATTCAGATTGTCAAATAAATAGTTCCACCTTTTAAATGAGGGTAATAGTTTCTGTAGTTAGTATTTTATTTTAATAAAGTGTGTCAGTTATAATTATCCATTGCTGCCATAACACCATGTGTGATCGTATAGTACTTTCCAGCAACGCGAACAGAACAATTACATATTCCGCGGAAACCCATATAGTGGTGACAGATCTTTGAGATGTCTCCTAATAGGTAATCAAGCATATATTCTTCTAATCTTCAATCCTTAATCTCGCTAGGTTCATACAGTAACACATAATATGGTTAATTAGCTGTTGTGTTTCAAGATCGTCATTGATTTGACATTTATTATACTAATAAACAGTTCAGTATATTAATTATTACTTTAAATTTACTTCTAATGAAGCAGAAGACATTTCATAGTTTACGTAAAATCTAGAAGCAATTTCCTAGGCAACGTAAAAATAAATATTTTACTATTTGTCAGGTTACCAGTAGTGTGATAGCGATCTTTTTTAAAATCAACTAGATCGCTACATATTAACTCGTATGCGCTACCAATCCCTTGGTACCCAAAAAAAGGTATCTTCGAATTGTTCTTTGAGCTATGAAACCAACCAATCTCTACAACTTTCTAATCGCTAAAATCCAGAGCTACAAATAGTCAGAGACAGGATATTTATTATTTTGCTGTTCATCATTGCAATGATACAAATTTGAAAACTGTTCGTATTAATAAATTTTAGGTACTTTGAAATTTTACTGCCTTTCGGCAACCGTATGTTAATTTCGTTAAAAACGTATATAACATAAAACATTATAATGTAATCAGCTTTAAATCCTAATGTAATCGTCTCCCATACATAATTTTAACGTCAATAACAAACCCCATTATTTTTCTTTCACCACTATCAACTAATTTTGTTGTTGTATTTTAATAATCTGGGATCCAACTGAGGTTTATAATTCATATAGCTACCTCCAAAATATTCTATTGCCAACTTCCAGTTTTTACGTTCTTTTTTTATTTTCTTGACAGTAACTCATCACCTGTTTCACCTGTTCGTGCTTAATTAAGTACGGTACTGCAATTTTACACTACAATATCTACAATATTTCGTGCATTTATTTAACAAATTACTGGCTCTACTCATTACCGGCATCTTACTCATTATTTATTATTAAGTGCGATTATTTACATAATTAAAAACACCCTATTTATATATTCCAACATTTTTAGATTCGATTTATTTTTATTAAGTAAATTATTTTCTCTAAACAGCAACTACCGAGGTATTACTGTAAAGTTTTTCAAAAATAAAATTTATATTTGGTAACCAAAAAGAGACAAAAGATAAAAGAAGAAAATAAAAAAAAAAAATTAAAAAAAAAAGTAAAAAACTAATTGTCATCTTTTTCTAATTATACAAGGATTAGAATATTTACACACATAATATATATTATCATATTAGTAGGTATACTGTATATATTTATATACAAATACAGTGTTGGGTGATTTTATTTCTTATTATTTGACGAAGGTTCTTTTATTATTTATATTTAAATGTCCTCTTCTAATATATGTATGTATTTTTATAATTAAAGATAGTAAAAATGTCTTAAGAAAAAGGAAAAAACAAATTAGATCCCCAAAAACATAATGAGTTTATCCCATTTCAGTTGAATAAATAAAATATAAAAAAATAAAAAAGTACATTAATTACTATTATAATAATGTGCTAGTATTTGAATATCGTTATTTGTATAGAAATGATACGCAATTTATGAGAAATTATTTTAAATAAGCGTTAACATATTTATTTCAAATTAGAAGGAGAAAGTTAATAATATATTTGTTTTTGGAATATTCTAACTAATAGACTCTAATCAAATCAAAAATCATATTAAATTGTGAATATTTCTAATTCTAGTTTAATGACTAATTCGGCGAGATGTATTCGCTTTCAATAACGTTATTATTTTGTAACGGTATTTCATCAATATAATGAAATTGTCACTCTGCTCTGATATCGTTAGTGGAATGAGATTTATTTACTTTGTTGTATATATATTATTTTATGCAATGTCACTAATCAAAATATAAACAACAGAAATATTTATTTTTCAGAAATGAGTCCAACAGAACTAATATTAATTAAATTAAAAATTCTAAGTATATTTCAGTGAATTTCACTGAATAGTAGTCTGATGATAGTGTAACAACCAAAATTATTCAATATTTTGATTATTTATTTAATAATATTTGCCCTAAAGCCTATATTCAGGTTATTCGACAAAAATGTATTTAGTATTAACAAAGAACATATAATAATAAAACGTTTCATCTGGATATTTTTAAATTTTTTCGACTTAGGTTGGTACGGGCGGGTAAGAAAATGAAACATAAACAAAAATTGAAGAGCGTAAAAAAATTTAATATTGTAAAAAAAAATACAGTTGTAGTCAACCATTCCATGTATAGATTTATTAAATTTTTTTTCAAATCAAAGGTTCAAAATGAAAAATATAAAAAAAATTTCAACACATGCGTAAAGTAGACATATTTTTAAATTTTCAGAAATTTTTCGTTTTTGCTAATTTTGTCTGTTTTTATTTATCAGTCATATGTATTTATATATGTCTGTATATCTCCTTCAAACAAACAAACTATCGAAATGATAGTTTGTTTTGTTTGAATAACTTGCCTGATTTATTGCTTCAAATAATAAAAGTACTAAAATTTAATGAAATAAACAAACCCTTATTAAGTAATCAGTTATTATATCATTAACTCTATAACTGTATGTTTAACTGCATACTATCTTCAATACATATTATTATTATTTACGTATGTAGCTAGCTATGTATATTCATATTAGTACTGTAAAATATAATTATTTCATAGAAATTTGGAAGATATATGAGAAGTAAATAGAAATGTAAAATTTGCTTGTGTGGGTCTATTATGCGAACCTACAGTAAAAAAAATGTTTGTATACAACACATTTATGTATTCTTTGGTACTAATTGTATGAAAGTTGAATTGTAGATTTGATTGATTGATTTTCTCACATAATACAGATTAGTGCTATATAATCAAGCTTAATAGCTTTAGTCGTGGTATTAAAATAGCACAATTTACTGTCTTAGTTTAAATTGTTTAAATTTAGTTATTCGAATATTTTCCCTGAAGTAATAGGAATTGTTTAAAAGTTCAATCTATCTATCTACATACCAATATTAATTATTCGTTAGTAGGGAGATAGGCGTTTTTGTTTTTTTAATTTTAATGTGCTTTTATTCACTTAAACCAAAGTCCATATAATTACAATTCAAGTGTCTTACTAATCCTCAATTGGAGTTCTTACATTGTGTTTGGTGACTGTGCTTCAGTTTAAGGATTAATCATAATACAAAACTACTGTTAACTATAAAATAACGAACATTTATTTCAATATGACCCAATTGAGTTCATTACAATGTTTGAAAACATTACTTTTATAGCGTAACAGTTTATTATGACAAAACTAATAGAATTAAAAAAAAATGTATGCTTTAAGGTTATGAATTCATTTTAAATTTGTATTTACAAAATTAAATTTTGAATTAGTATTTCAAATTTACCTGTGTGGTAAATCACTGTGTAATTAATTTATTAAAAAAAAATATATATATATAGCTATATATAGTCCTATTTTAAATTAATTTTAATTCGAAAATAATAATTATTTTGAAGGACTTTTGATACTTGAATTAATTAATTTTAAGAATTAATTATTTTAATCAAATTGAGTAGAGGATATTATTTAATGTAGACCTTTAATTTTAATTTTTTTTTTTTATTTTTCCTTTATATTTCAAAACTTACAAAAATGTCAAAAATTGAATTAAACAAGGTTGAATAATATGGATGATAATTTTCCATTGAAAACCTTTTATTTTTTTATTTTTATTTTTTTAAATTTATGTATATATATAAAATTTTAATATAATTTTCCAAAATATTTTTTTAATATTATAATATTGTATTTTTCATTGAGGTCCTTAAATTTAAGTCTTTATATTATAACGTAATAAAAACATAAAATATTTTTTTTTTTTTATTAAAACTACAACCTTTTCAAATTTTTATTATGTTTTATTTTGAATTTGACTTATTTTGAAGTTGACATATTATGAAATATAAATTTTAACTTCTCTTTCTATATTCTTCTTTCTTTCTCTTTTATATTTATTCTCTTATCTGTGACCATTCAAATAAACTTTAATTTTCATATATATAGAGGGAAGATGTTGCAAAAAGAAAACAAATAAATTTAAAAATTTCAGTGGGTGAGTCATAAAAAAATTTTCCAATAACTTCATACCAATAATAATAGTAATAAAAATAAACGAAACATAAAAGGCAAAAAAAAAACAAAACATACCTGGTAATTCCAAAAAATTTGATGTTCTTCTTTGACGTCCTCTAGTTGATGATTGAAATGCTAATGGTCCAATATCTTCATTTGAAAATATTGATGCATTTGAACAAGCACTTTTAATGGATTCTCTTGAACTACGACGACTTGCTAAATATGCTAAACCACCTTTAGAGCTACCACGACGTCTCATTGGTTTTGTTGATTGTGACATTGATACATTATAACCACTATTATGAATACCATTACCACCACCATCATTCATCAACATATCATCCATATTAGTTAAATCACTTGTTGATTTACGATATCGTAATGATACAACACTATCAGAGCATGTACGATCCAATGTTGAATGTGAACTATGCAGAACCTATATATATGTACATATATATTAGAGAAAAATATGAAAATAATATTGAATAAATGACAATAGATTTATTATGTAAATTGTTTTTTTTGTTTTTACTTTTTTGTATTTTTTTGTATGATTAAAGTAAATAAAATGCAATAATATGATGAATGGTGAATTAATGAGACTGAAAAACTTGAATATAAAATGAAATAAGTAAAATTGAAATTTTAAACTATTGTTTAAAAAACTGTATATAGTTTATATGATCTCAAAGGAACTGAATTGATGGCTTTTAATTATAAACTTTTTGTTAAAATAGAAATTGATGAATTTATTTTATATGGTAAATATCACAGGGTTATTTTCTAAATTTAATGATTAGAAACTAATGATTAGAACTCACTAATGCTGTTTCATGAGAATAATGAAAATTAATTATTAGAAATATACAATAATGAAAAATATATATAATGATATAATGATATATAGAAATATAAAAATATATAATGTTGGGACATAAAAAGGCCTCTTTAAACCAATTTTGTTAAATCTTTATTGTTGATAGATCGTAATTTAAAGTTCATATATTAAACTACACATTAACACTTCAATCCTAAGCTTCGACAAATAATAACCCTAGAAAACCATTGTTTTTTCCGTTTGTCAAAACACCTCAGTTTGAAACTGATTAGGTTGAAATTAGTAAAATGATATTATTTTCAGTTATCCTCTACATATTAGAATTGTGTATATTACAAAGTAGCAAACATGTATACGTGATTTCTTCGATTCGTTGAATAAAAAAATCATTCGACCAAATCATTGAACTGTTGGTAATATTTTTTTGGACCCTGAAAACGATGAATGAACAGTGTTATAACGTGAACTGTGTCACGAAAATCATAGTCAAAAAACTTCTCTAATTCAAACATGACGAGTGAATAAAAGATAATTTTACAGTCAAGTGACAATTCAAATGAAACTTTGCCACTGAACCACAACTGAGACAATACAAGACTGTTTAAATAAACTAAAGATTCATTGAAGAGACGAAATATGGGTTGACATTAATCAATTTCAGTCTTTGTCTAAACAGAAGTCATGCGAGATTGGAATTAATGGAAAACACCGTATCATGTATAGGTAAGTAGATTATTTTGTTAGAGTAGATTATTTGGTAAGCTTAAATTAATTTCAAAGTTAATTACATCAAACATAGGTACATATATATATTATATGTTGTATCATTTTTAATATTTCATATACAACATTTCAACTTCAATTCATTCTCAATTCATTTTTAAATCAATTCAATTCATTTTCAAATCTTTTTCAATTCATTTTCAATATTTATTACTTTTTAACGTCAATAATTCATCTTAAAATTTTCAACAATTTATTTATTCTATTTAAAAACTAACTAAGTATTAATAAAATGTATTTGAAATTGAAATATTAATACTATCGATTCGAAATGAAGCGTATTTTACAGAAATCTAGAATTCACAGATAATTGAAACGTTAGCATAATGACGTTATGCATTTCGATTTGAAGGCTCTGTTTGTATTTTATACTTGCTTGCAATTCAATGATTTTTGAACAAGACAAAAATAAATTGAAAATGTACATAATACAAATTTAAAATATTATAAAAAAGTGAATGTATTGAAATTATTCGTCATCTATAATTATAATTGACAAGCATTTAAGGACCTGCGCAGTAGACACCTTTTCATTTTATTTCGATTCTCCTACTCCTTAATGAACTTCTAATATAATATATAAGTTGTATATATAAAACAAAAATGCGCACACAGTTGAAAATCTACAATTATAATTGACAAGCATTTAAGGACCTGCGCAGTAGACACCTTTTCATTTTATTTCGATTCTCCTACTCCTTAATGAACTTCTAATATAATATATAAGTTGTATATATAAAACAAAAATGCGCACACAGTTGAAAATATTTTACTCATATGATTTTATTATTCAGAAAATACATTATACATATGTGAGATCTTATTAAAATAATAAACAAAAGTAAACAAATCAGTTATTATAATTTACATATAATATGTACTTGCAAATGAATCTATGTACATATGCCAAATAAAAACAAAAAAACAAATTCATCTCAAATAAAAAAAAATAAAAAAATAAAAACAAAAAAAAACCAGTTGAATTCTTCATAGGACTTTCAATTTCATCTTTACATAGTAGAGTTAAACTAGCTATCTATAATTATAATAGACAACCATTTAAGGACATGCGCAGTAAGCACCTTCTAACCTTATCTCGTTTCTGCTTAATGAACTCTTAATATATAAATAAGTTGTATATACAACAGGAATGCGCATACGGGTTGAAAAAAATTCTATTTTGTTTTATAATATTCAAACTTTTAAATAAAATATATTCATTTTGTGTAATTCAACATCTTATTATTTGTATACATAATTAAAAGAAATTTATTCTATTAATTTTTTTAAGTAACTGTCTCGAATTATTGTTTTATATATTTTGGTCATTTGTAGTAATCATATGGTTTTGGTTAAAAATATGTATAATGTATGTACCTCTTTAATTACAAAAATATTTTATTTTTAGTATTTTTATCCATTAAATGCCACTGACTATAGGGAATATATTGAAAACGAATCAGTATATGAGGGAAGTGTATTTATGTGTCCAAAATAAAACTTACTAACCTCAAAGCTTTACATTAAACATTAGTGGTTTGTGCCTTATCGTGAGAAGTCTATGTCAGTACGTAAACTACTGTTTTTTTTATATTATAAGTTGAATTATAATTACTGAATAGGGGCCCCTAGTCAAAAGAATAATAAAGTGTCAGTTTATAATATTGACAGCTAAATGTTGTTAATTTTTTGTTTTTTTTCTTACTCATCTTGGGAGCATAACACTTATCATTTCTATTTCCAAGGCAATGTCTAATTTCATTTTTAATCTGTATTAAACTGTCTAAGTTGGGCACTGGCCTATTGTAGAAATGTTGTCAATAACATTGTGAAAAATTTTTCAACAAATTTTAAACTACCGTTAAAAAATCATTTTAAAACCATAGTTTTTAAAAAAAAATAATTATGAACTTTTTTGGTTCATTATCAAAAATTTATAAACTACATATTCTAAACTATTCATTCGTTTCTATTCATTTAAATTTATTTCTCTTCTAGAAAATCTAATAAAATTCAATTCGATTCATTACAATTTTAGAATGAAATGATAAATCAAATCTCAGCACGAATTGCGTTTATTATCAAATCAAAAAAAAAAATTTTTATTATAAATTCACCGTAAGTCACGTTAAAATTTCGAATAAATTTTTATGATGGGTAACTAATTTAAATTTTCATCAATTCTGAAAATGTTGAAAAAAAAAAATGTTTTCTTTTCAGAAAACATCATAAAATGGAGTCGTCTCCAATGAATTTATCGATTTTTATTTCGATTCTTTTTCTATATAGATTTTTTGTTATTCTTTTCGATATTTTTTTTATTTATGTTTTTGTGTTGTACGTACATTTTTTTTTATTACGGTTTAGTTTTTTCATCAAATCATTGAAAATTGGTTTATTGGACTACATTTCGTTTTGTTGTTCGTTTTTATTTTGATATACTTGGATATTTTTAATTTAAATTTTGACCTTGGAATCGGTTTAAGTATCATATTAAGACAGTGTGTATTCAATAGAAATGAAAAAATAATAAAATAGTATACCAACAGAGTCTGGTTTCTTGTTGTTGAAAGAAAATGCAAGTAGTAGTCCGATTTGGTCAATATTTATTTTCTACTTTTAGTTAATTTTAAAAGTCAATATTATAAAAGCAAATAAATGAAATGAAAAAACTTGTTAGTAATAATGTGAGAATATTAATGGTTTGTGGGAAATACTTTGATGATAAAAATTATATTAAAAATGAATTATAGAAAATTTGACATAGACCCATGGATTGTTAATTTAGTTCAAGTGGGCAATATAGTAGGTGTACCCGCAAACATAAATGTATGAATTAAAAATAATTTATTGCAATGGGATGACATCCTAACAATGGGATGCCAACAAGACAATGGGATGAACATGCTATCTGCTATAGAGGGTATTGATATACTATTTTTGATATAAAATTTTCGACTATTGATTCACAAGTACAAATTTGGTTCAAAATAACCAAATTTTCTTGTTTAAAGTAAAATTAATTTTTAACCAGCAATTCACAAATACAATTTTGGTCCACAACCATAAAATTTTTTAATAAGAATACAAATATCATCATTGAAGATACAAACATAATAAATAATTTCAAATTTATTATTAAATATGAAACTAAATAAACCAGACAACCTCCTCAACAGAATAAATAAAAATAATCCATATTGTAAAAAATTTTAACTAACCTGATATCCTGGATTTGATGTAATATTAATAGCATGCCTTCGACCAACTTTTTCTCTTCTTTTTGCACTATTTGAATTTCCATTAATATTATTATTAGTAAAACTATTTGAATCACCAGTATTAATATTTCGTGATCCATTTCCATTACCACCATTACCACCACCACCACCACCACCACCACCATTATTACCATTAGAATTTCCACCACCACTATTAGAATTACCACCATTATTAGATATTTTCATATTACAATTCATTTGTGATTGTACAGGACTTTCACAACTTAAACTTGTTGTCATAGTACCATTTGTTTCACATGAATCACCAGATAATTGTGTTGATTCAGTCATGCAAGAATCTCTTTTTAAAAATAAATTTCTTGTACCCGATGGAAATTCATCTAATAAATGTGATTGTTGTTGTTGCTGTTGTTGATGGTCTAATTGCTGTTGTTGCTGCTGCTGTTGTTGCTGTTGTTGCTGCTGATGTTGTTGTATTTGATATTGATTATGATGTTGATATCTTGATCCACTATTACAACCATTATTATTATTATTATTATTATTACCATTATTATGTTGTAATATTTCAATTGGATCACGTGATATTTTATTTAAAGTAGCAGCAGTTCCTCCTAATCCGGATATACTAATATTATCATCATTATGAGTACAATCACTTGCAATAATATTTGGATTTGGTAATGGACGTGATTTATATGTTTTTGAATTACGTCGTATTGGATGATGTTGATTAATTGATTGACCTGGTGCTATTGGTAATTCACGACCTGTTGCTGATCCATGATGATATATATTATTACCACCACCACCACCACCACCACTACTACAACCACTAGTATTATTTGAATTGCTGTTACAGTGACGTGATGATTTTTCTTCTGGTGACATTGCATCATGATAATAATCATGTTTTTTACCTATTTAAAAATGAAAAAAAAAAATAAAATTTTTATAATTAAAAAGCACTAAAGGAGAAATGAAAGAATTTATTTTTGAAGTGATGCAAAAAATTTAAAACTGTCATATTGTATCTATAAACATACTTATTAAACATTTCTATGTATCTTAATACTTCTTATTTTTGAACAATATTGACATATCTCTTAACATTAAATCTATTTAAAAGATATGTCATAGTAATTTAGATGGATTTTGAATAAGAAAATTTTTATTTTAAGTGTTAAGGAAGAATTGAAAATGAGGCTTTTAAGTGGGGGAGGTAAGAAAGAAAAATTAAAGAAATAAAATCATATGAAATTTTCATATATATACGACGCAAAATATTTTAAATGAGTTCGCAAATTGTACTTTAATGCTTATTGTGTATATATTATCGTCTACTCGTAGGTACTATATACATATTTTGTTGATAAATGTAGAAAATATTGTAATCGGCTCAGAAATCTATTTTTAAGAGTTCATCCCCTTTTTATGTCATTATTCTTGTCATTATGTTGTTGTTGCTATTTATTGTAATCATACTTGTACTTGTATATACTTGTTAAGGTAAGTGGGTTTTTAGAACATAGAAAAGGCGTTCTAATGTAAATATCAGTTACAGTGGAAAATCAACATTATTTTGTTGTATGTATGTACATAGTGATGAATATTGTCATACGTTATTTTGAGTTTGGTTCATTTTTTTATTTTCTTTTATTTCGATCGATTTTTTTTTTTATGTTACTTATTTATTAAATTTTTTATTTTTCTGAACTAGATAAATTTAAAATATTTTTCTTCTTTAATAATTTGTCTTCAGTTTGATATATGGCATAAACAGTATTAGATGATTACACGACCCTAATGTGAATTGCGCTTCTGCTATGCAATAGTGCAGAAGAATTATACAAAATCAAAGTTGATAATGTCAATACATATTGCAGATTTTTAATGTCAGACTACAAATAAGTAATTTTAGTGTCTTGGACATGAAAATTCTATGTTATTTATTTATATAATTACTGTTTTATGTATTTGCCATGTAATATAAACTGTTTCTGAAGAAATAATATAACGTTGCGAATTTCACTAGTACAAAGAGAATGAAGCTGCAGATTTTGTAGCAAAAAAAATATCGGATACGCCTTTCATAGGGCCAAGTTCGTTCTGTGGGATTCCCCTGAGCACAGCTAAGATGCAATTAAAAGTTTGGGTGAATTAGAGGACTTCTGGTTAATGTTCGTGGCAATTGTCAAGCAAAAATGATCCTTCCTAAACGTTCGCTCAAGAAAATAAAAACTCTTCTAAAATTCAATAGGTGCGTATCTTGGCAGGGATAGTAGCAGATCACTGCTTAATAAAGAAATATTATTATAAAATGGGTCTAACCGAAAACAACTTAAGTAGAATATGTGAAATAGAGGAAGAATCTATTGAACTTTTGTGCTGTGAATGCGAAAGGCTAACTCGTAGTAGATTTTGCCATTTGGACAACAGTGTTCCCCAAACAATGGGAGCTATCCAGCACACTATTTAAGAATATCCTGAGTGTGTTTACAAAATCAAGTATCCTTAAAGACTCAGAAACTGACAAACACGGGTAATCACAATAAGCCCATTTGTGACTGCGGTGATATAGGTATAGAATTTAAATTTTTAAAGATATTGAAAATTATACCAGTAACCTATTTTTAAAAATTTATTTAATTATATCAAATGTTGATGATCATTGTTGCCCACGTAACTCTCAACAATAGTATTTTCTTCTTTTTTTATTGCCTATCCATAATTAGATGTCAGCGGTTATATGATATTGGCGACAATGTCCTGATAGATGTTTCGATCCGTTGCTGAATGGATTAAACCGCCAATGTTTCTGATGCCTGTCCAGATTCTAATGATGTTGCGCAACCATGTTAATTGTGTTTTCTTTCTATACCTCTTTTTTCTTCAATTTTCCCTTGAACTATTAACTGAAGTAGGTCGTATTTATTTTCACCCATAATATGCCCAAAGTAGAAGGTTTTTTGTTCTTTAGTCTTAGAAGTAATTTTCTTTCTGTGTTTCTTCACCGTAGAACTTCTTCATTTGTTATATGAGATGTCCACTATATTTTTTGCATCAGATGCACATTTCGAAGGCTTCAGGTTTGTTGAGTTCTCTTGCTTTGTTCTAAAGTCCATGTTTTTACACCATATATAGGAGTATAGATCAAACATATATCATTTAGCGAATCGTAAGCGAAGCCATAAGTTCAATTCACGACAGCAAAACATGATTTGAGAAATGCATTTCGTGTTATTTAAGCTCGTCATCTAATTTGCTTTTCGCAGTTCCAATCCTGATATAACCAGCATCCGGGATATTTGTATGTGGAGACTCTCTCAACTGAACGGTTATTTATTTTAATTGTTGCTGCAGTGTATGGTATACTTTTTCTACTTACAATTTTTTCTAAATTACAATTAATTTAGTTTTTGAGATATTCATTTTTAAGTTGAACAATTCGTTATGATGGTTGACTTTATCGACTACAATATGTTGTAAATCCTTTAGCTTGTAAGGACTTTATTATATGCATATCTTATATTATTTATATATACGTGCCATTTATTTTTATATCAACATCTAAATCGTTCACTGCTTTTTGAAAAATGGCTTCACCCATAGCATTCAAATCTAAATAATATATATAGATAACAGTAAAACGTATACATTTATGACCAAAAAATAAACTTTTATGTATGGATAAAAATAAACTTTTTAAATCGTACTCAGTATTAACCGTTTTTGTAGTTCAAGTGTCAAATATAAAGCAGTAAAATTAAACTCATCAAAGATTTATGATAACTTGTTGCGGGGCTACGTTAAGAACCCTTATTTGAATATAATAGAACGGTGTCACAACAAGTTTATTAGAATCTGTAAGACTACAACTAACTAATATTGTAATAGATATCCATATAGTGATGTAAAAGTAGTCATAAGACAACTTTTTGTAGATGTAGTAGTTGGTATTAATATTCGATTTAAAACACACATTATTATGAGTTACTCTAACTTGTTGTAATAATGTATAGTTAACTAGATAGCTATTTAATTGCCTTTTGAATACTATTTAGGGTTATATATTAAGGAAAACACATAGGATGATGGTTCAACATAGTTTGCTAAATTACTTTTATAAATTACTTTAATTTAAATATATACATTTTTTCATTCAAATTCAACATTTTTTCAAATAAATTGTTTGACAAAATGTTGAATTTGAATGAAAAATTGTTTAATTTGTTTGACAAAATGTTAAATTTGAATTGAATGCAAAGAAGTATACTTTAATAAATTTTTGTATTTTACAGTTTCGGTTTGAAAAAGCTAGCTTATTCACTACAAAATTTATGGGCTCTGCAATTAATTTTTTTTGTAAGTGCAACTTACTATTAACACGTTGATTGATTTGGTAGAGGAAAATGTAATAAACTCGCGTCACGCTAATATGATATACGCTCATGTATGTATTCATTAGTTTGCATAAAAATCCATATGCAAATTTGCTAAAAGTGTAATAGACGATAATAAGAATTTAACGTGCAAGAAAAACAAAAAATATAGGAAACAAAAGAGAGTAACAAAAAAGTTAGCTGAAATTAAATAAAAAAAAGTTTATAACTTTTAAAAAAATTTGTTGAATTATTATTTTTATTGATTTGAAAATAAAAATTTCGACAAAAATTTCGCTGAAATATTTAACAATATTATTTTCTAAACTATATCAACTATGCATACGATTTTTAGGAGACCTCACTAAAAGAGCGTTATCATATTCTTTAAATTCTGTGATTTGTAAATAGATGTTGTCCTCAGTATTATTTTATAATCGTATACCAATATAATAAATATTTAGGTTTACTATAATTTAATATAATTAATAAAAAATAATAATGTTTGTAATTGATTATTAAAATTTTATTGTTTAAAATACTTTTAATTTTCTTTTTAGTTAATAATTAAAGCTTTAATTAAAAAATTGAATTAAAAATTACTTATTTTAAATTTTTATATTGCACTGTTATATAACATGCATATTATATATTATATTTAAATGTTTTCTATATTGTTTATAAAACGACAATCGATGCGGTTTTTACACGATATTTACATAGATTCCAATCAAAAATTTTTGTTTCCTACTTCAGTTACCATAAGCCTATTGTATCTTATTTTAGAATTTAATGGAAATTGTCTAATTTAATCAACCCTCAGGCTTCAATCTCAATCTCAATCATCTGCATTTAAATGTTGTTTCATTTACTACCGCCAGTCTCATGACTGGACTTTCGTTTTTTTATATCTATTTCAAGGATTCAAGGATTGGCTAATCTAATCTATTGTAATTATATAAACATTATAATATATCGAATTTTGTGTAATTTTTGAAACACTCTGTACACCTCATAAAATAAAACACAGAAATATTATATTTTGTTAATCCATCAAACGGTAATCGGATCTAATTTATCTTTTATAACTTGAAAATGTTATGGATAAAATTCCGTAAAATAAAAATAAAAACATTGAAAACAACATTTTCTAATTGATCTCTAATTAACGGTAAGAGGTTTTAAACAGTAAAGGATACATGCCTATTTGTATATATTTATTTATATGTTTATAAAATATGTAATTGGAATTTATTTACAATTACCTTACTGAATATGCTATTATATGAATGGTGAAATCAAAAGGTATATAATATACAAATATGTTGGAAAATTTTTATTCTCCTAATATACACAAATACACATACAATAATCTTCTATACCCAACCTCCCTATATAATAATATATTATATACTTATATATAAATTATTTAATCTGACAGGGTTATATGATCAATTTGATATTATTGATCAGGTTCAGGCTTCGATTTGGGTAATAATAAATTTTGTTTATTTAAAGAATAACCACAAAAATGTAATTGGGAAAATAAGGGTTAATTAAAATAATTATAGGATACAATATTGCAAAACAAAATTGTTGTTATTCAATTTGAATTTCTATAAATTTTTTTTTCCACATATGTCTACTTTAATATTATTGCCAATGCTGCATGTACATAACATATTTTATTTGCCAAGATAATAAATTCAGAAACAAATTTTATAAAGAGTTGTGTACCTACCACCTAGGGGTTTTTAGCCGCAAATTGAAGACAATTAAATGAGTTTATTTTTGCCCTTATATATCTGAAGGTGTTATATTGTGATGATGATACTTATATTCGCTTATCAATAAATATTTACGGTGCAGGAATAAATAAAAGGAAATGGAAATATATCAAATACTTCAAACTACAACTGGTACTTTCTTTTTCCGTTTTATTATATAGTTAAAAATCAGAATTGGCCTTTCTAACAATGATAAATATTCTCTTTTTATTGCTGCTTTTGCTCAGTTTACTTGCAGTATTCTAATGTCCATCTTTTAGCTATCAATGAGATAAGCATTTTATAAGCAGGGGGTCTCTAACCACGTAAAAAATTCAAATATAAGCATAGCATTTATACGAATATGATATGTATCCATTGCACGTAACAAATACCCAATACCAACTGCAGTACGTAGCCAAAAAATGATTTAATCAAATGATTAAAAAATATTATAAATAATTTTCGCATTACATTAATGCTAATTTCGTAATACAGAGTACGAAATGTAAATATGCGAAAATAATTTTATGATAGTAGCAATACGCGGTTAGGCAACAGCAGTATTTCATTTCTATTTTTAAATATAATTTTAATTCTATTTTCGATAATAATTGTCAGATTTAAGTTTATTCCTTTGTTAGTGTATATAAGAACCAATATACTGCCTTTCTTCACTGTTCCTATATTTCATATTTTTTTTTCTAGAGTATGATAAATTTTTTCATTCAATATTACTGCCCTATTAATACAAGTTGATCCTCATCTTTGTTTTTTTTTTATAAACATAAAAACCTTAGGATGTAACCTTTAGTACTTACGTACCGCTTGGATGGGATAGGACAGGATATGAAGAAAGAATAAAATTATTGAGGGAATTCATAGAAATTTTCAGATTAATTATTTTGATATTTTCCTTGAATTTCTGCAAGTTATACACTATGAGTATGGTATTATTTGAATGTGAAAACACACTAAAAGGCCACATTTGTCCATTTTAAGACCGTTTCCATTTTAAGACTAATGTTTGTCCATTTTAAGTACTCATTTTGTTAATAATTTTCATTAGATGGGAAATAAATCGGAATTTTTCTAGGTCGTATTTTGCCTATAGTCTAAACAACAATTTTCTATAGTGCTGCGAATTTACTAAGTAATTAGCTTTCATTCAGATTCAAGAAAAATTTTGAATTTAAATTACAGCTCTGATTTCATATGTATGATTTTCTGTATATTTTTTACAATTTAAATTTTTTCTTAACCCCAACCTATACCTATCCACTAATATTATATAAAAATTATTACGTAAATCCTTGTTAAATTGATTCTTTCTTTTTTTGAGTGATTGATTTGACTGTTATTATAAAAAAAAAATAATTTTGCGGAATAAGTTTAAATGTACATATTATATAAGAGATGAATATAACTTACTATAATATACCAATTCAGATGTAGGATCACATTAAATATGTAGGTAATCCAATATTTTACCTATCATAATCATCAACATCAAGAATACCTATCAAAATAATAAAATGATAATAATAACGAGTTTTTGTATTGAAATGGAAAATTATCCTTTTTTTCAGCTTTTATGGATTTTTGTATGAATGTATGCATGTACATATTAAATAAAAAATTAAATAGAAAACTTAAAAGAAATTATTGTAAAGAAAAACAGAATTACGTATTTATGCTCGTATGTAATACATATATATATATATATATATAAAATACAAGGATTAAATAGGATGACGCCAATATTATTTATATTATATTTTAATTCTTTATATTAAATAATTTGAAATTCTATATTTTAGTTTGTCTTTTTGTACATGTCAGTACCCTGCCTATAACATGTACGTATATAAATTTTTTTTTTCATTTTTCAATTTTTTAATATTCAATAGAATTTTTTTTTTTTATTAGTTATTATTGGTAAAATGAAATATTTTTTTAAATTATATTTTAATATTAATTTTATATTAAATTTCGATTATACAAAGACCATCAATTCATATTTATATATTTTTTTAAATTTTGTATGGAATTAGATATTACAATTTAGTATACTATATTACTACACCATCACAATTCGATTCAAAATTTAAGCTTTAATTGAAATTAGATTTGCTAACTGAACTTCTGTAAAAAAATTTAAATATATATTTGAGTATTGTACATTAAAAATGCATATTAATGTAAACATATATTTTATTTATTTATTTATTTATTTCACTTCAATCTACAGGAATAACCTAACAGATTTTGCTTACAAACTACAGTTTAAAGCTAATACTTATTATTATTAATATAGTAAAATACAATTCAAATTGTGACATTTTATGATAAAAAAAATATGGTGATTTTCCTTTGAAAATTTTGTCTGCTATAATGAAAATCCATTAACGATGGGTTCCGAAAATCCATAGTTCGTCCTATAAGAATCTAAATAAAGAAAATTTCTATCACGAATAGTATAAAATGGTACATAGATATTATATAAATTTAAAATAAAAGGATAGTTTATTTTAGCTGACAAAATGTCATACGAGAACATTACAGCGGCCACATTTCGCCTAGCTTCAAGTGTTGAAATATCTATGAGTTGGCATTTAGCTAGATAACTCGTTGTATAGGGTTGACAATTGAACTTACGAAAACAGAATTTGATCATATTCTTTTGAACCGATTCAATTCTTTTTATATGCCTAGCGTAAAACGGTATCCAAATAGGAGAGGCATATTCAAGGTGAGGACGAACAAGAGAAGTATATAATGATTTAAACGTAATCAGTAAAATTTATGGAATTTCGTTTAATAAAACCTAAATGAAATCTAAGGATTAAATGTTAATTTGCTGTCAAGACCTAACTCCGAGATCTTTAACCTCACTAACATGTTCTATAACAGAATCATGAAATTTGTAATTATATTGAATGAAATTTCTGTTTCTATAAAAGAACATCATACACTTACATTTTTTGATGTTTAAGTCAAAACCATTTTCAATGCACCAGGAATGAAATGTATCTAAATCTTTTTGTAGGGCTAGTCAATCATCATTTGATCTAATGATAGAGAATAATTTGGTGTCATCAACATATGAAAGAGTTCAATTTTTAATTTTACAATCAACATCATTCATGTAAAGCAAAAATAACAGTGGACCCATATGGGTACCTTGAGCAAAACCAGAGGTGGCTTCAAATATGGAAGATTTTTTATTTGAAATCGTAACGGAAAGTTTACGGCCAATTAAGTAGGATTGTAACCATGTAAGCATTTTCCCATGAATTCCTAGTAATTCAATTTTAAATAGGAGTTTAAGGTGGTTTACTTTGTCAAATGCCTTAGACATGTCTGTGAAAATGATATCAACTTGATAACCCTTTTCAACTGAATTAATGGTTTTATGTAGAAAAATAGATAGATTAGTAGTTGTAGATCTACATTGAATAAAACCATGTTGATTTGGAGATATGTTTTGCTTGATTAGAAAATAAATTTTGTCTGTGACAATAGCTTCAAATTTTGTCTGTGACAATAGCTTTGCGGATTGCAGATAGTTTAGCTATAGGACGATAATTTTCAACTAAAATTCTTGATCCAGATTTAAAGATGGGAACAATATTAGAGTATTTCCAGTCATTTAGGAAAGCACCGTCATTTAACGATCTGTTAAAGATTTTACAAAGCGATTCAGTAATGCTTAAAATACATTTTTTTAAAATTAAATTTGGAATACCATCTGGACCAGCGCTTAAATTTAGATCAAGAAATTCAATCTTATTGTAAATATCATCATAAGAAAGTGACATAGAATCTAGATCTAGTAGTGGACCATGTGTATTTAATAGTGGAACTACTGGTGTTGAGGGGTTTTCAAAGACTGATTCAAAATATTGTGCAAATATGTGATTAATAAAGATCTCGTCGTATGCATGGGTACATGAAATTAACTTTGTATTACTTTAACCCATTAAGCACGGCTCATAAATCCCGTCGTACAATCATGATGAAATTTTCTAAGGATGGTCATAGAGGTCATAGAAGTTGCCTGAATTTAGACCTCTAGCTTTTGCCACGCCTGAGATTTGGAATGGGTATTTAAATACACAATCGGCGTTAGCGCTACTACATTTTACATAAATTTTTTAGTTTTTTTAAAAAAAAAAATATTAGAAAAAAATACAGTTTCAAATGTAGTGTTATGTAAAACTAATTAGTAGGCTAAGATTAATGTAATTCTGTTTAAATTACTATAATGCCCAATTTTTTGAGACATGGCGCAATGTTCCATACAGAGCGGTAAGACCGAAAAAATCATAAGATAATAATTGACCAGCCCACTGGTCATTCATGAGTATAATAAACGGATGAAAAAGCGATTACTTTGCATCCCAAATGCTTTTTTGACTATTACAATGATGTGCCACGAAACAAAATCAAAATTAGAAAGCGAAATAATTTTTAGAATTAATTTTACAATATTATTATTTAAATACTTTTCTTTTTTAGATTTCTTCAAAAAAACACTCTGAATTGTGCCTTAATTTCATAAAAATATAAAAAATTTTTTTTCAATAATTTTTATAAGAAATTCTTCATGCTTTAGACGGTTGGGTATTTAAATACCCATAAAGGTAAGTCATCTCTAGAGACGAGGTAAGTACTCCAATCCAAAAACAATTTTTTTTATTAGATTAAGAAAGTTTGAGGCTAAGTGATCGTTAGAGATTTTCCCGACTATTCCATTTTCCAATTTCCCAAAAACCACTTTTTATGGAAATTTTCAGGGCTTAAAAAATGCTTAGTATTTGAGTCCCACTAACAACGACAGTTCTTGAGAATTTTGATTAGCTCACTGAGAACGAAAACTAGTTCAATATCTATTACCCAACGGTAGATATAGCTATTTTAATGCACTAAGGGTTTTCGGTATTTAAATACCCAATAGGCAGTAATGGGTTAATGTGCGGCGATATGAGACCGGAATCCTACTTGTTTTGATAAATCTAATTATCTTCGTTCAAAAATTTCTATTGTGAAATACGCGGTGGCGGTATTATTTCATCCCTATAAAGGTAAAAGCTAGAAAAGAGAATCTATGCAAAATCAATAGCAAAAGAGAATCTATGAAAATTTAACGAAATTCTAATCTAAAGTAGCAGAACACATAATCTAAGATAATCACAGTATTTCCAAAGAAGACAAAGCAATGGTTAGTTATATAAGAGATTCTAGGAAACTAGATGCAGCTGAAAGTATCGAAATTTATAAAACTAAAAATGGCTAACTTCTAAATAAAAACCAAGACAATGAATTCTTCTTTATTTAAATTTTTATTTAAACCAATAAATCAACCACTAACTGTCACTCAAAACGTTTGAAATTATATTGCAAATAATAACAATAAAATAAGTAATAATATTATGAATAATAAAAATATAATTAATCAACCCTCCACACCTGTGCTATTTCACTGGCAAAAAAAAGAACCATATCCAGCTGCGAAAAAGGACGATTTGCTATCTGTACAATAAAAATGAATAAGACGATTTTAGATTTCTTTCCTCAGTCGAGTACAAAACCCTGGAGAAGAAATCTGTAGGTCTGTCTGTAGACTAAATACGCCTATCTGTATGATAAAATATTTAGTAAAATTAAAAGAAAAATATTCGACTATTTTCAGCGAATGTGGCACTTATAATTCCATCACATATCTGTACCCCAAATATGAATAGTTGACCTTCATAAATTTAAAATGAATATCACTTTGACAATTTCATTCATTACTGTCTTCATGTCCGTCCACTTTCTTTTTTCTCTGATTTCCGATACCCTAGTTCAAAGATACTGTGGCAGATAAACAAAAATACTGTGATGGACTCATCTGATTTGTTCCAATTAATGTGAAGAACTGAACTTCTCTTTGTTATACTTATACTACAATTGATCTAATACTACTTTTACTTGAACTAATTACTTATGAGGGTACTCATTTCATATGGGTGTTCACTATAACACCACCCGGTGCAGAAGATCTTAATTAAATAATTTGGTATACAATTTAATTTAATATTTGTCAAAGTATGTTTATCAAAACATGGGGATTATCTCCACAGGCAACTTTATGTTTGAACAAGTCTATAATAAGACCTATAATATCTTACGCGACATTTGTATGGTGGGCAGCATGTACAAAGCATGTACTAAGCTTACTAAAATACTATATGAATAGTATATCTTGGGGGTACTGGAGCACTCAAAACATATCCTACTCTGGCCATAGAAAAATTCTGAAACTCCCACCAATTCGTCTATAACTGATGAAGACGGCAGGAATGACAGTAACAATTTAACAAATAACATCCAACCCAAAAGACCAGGACACAGTATGATCCTGCAAAAAATTAAATTACGAACTGTAACAATTGCAAAGTCAGACTATATGACAAAAATAATTGATTGCCGCAGGAACTTCACTGTACTATTACCTAAAAGGGAAGAAGTCGAATGTTTAATTTAATTTAAGTATGGTATACGGATGGCTCAAAATTCGCTGAGAAAATTGGTGCCGGCGTATTTGGACCAAGATTCAAATTAAGCGCGACACTTGGCACCGACTGCTTTTCAAGCTGAAACCATCGAGATATATTTGCATTACAATGCAGTAAAAGAGGATGTAAAAGTGCTAACATATAGACAATTTCAGATAGCCATCAAGCTACTTTAAGCTCTCTGGCTACCACAATTTTTAAATCAAAGCTTATGTATAGTGGTTACAGAACTTTATTAAAGCTAGCGGAAGGAAACAGAGTTACTTTTATACGTATTCCTGGACATGAAGGAATACAAGGCAATCATGTTCTTGCAAAAACAGGTACGAAGAGTCAATTCTTGGCGCCAGAAATTCAAACCCAGAACATATAGGATAGTTGCCAAGAACTTACGCAGTCTAAAAGAGCCTTTTTCAAACTAAGTATCCAAAGACTAAATCAGATAATCAGGGAGACTAGATCCAATGCCAGGCTACTGACATGGCTTATCACAGGTCATGGTCCATTTAACAAGCATTTGTTCAAGATTTGTAGATCGAGCACAGGCAAATGAAGATTTTTCTTAGAAAAAGAGGGATCCTTTTCTCATATTCTATGTGTTTGGAACGCCAAAGCTCGTAAAAAACATAAACATTTCGCCTGATTCTGGAATTGGCATCAAAGCAATAATAGTATTCCTCAAGGACATAGACCTATAATTCTGAAATCAACAGATCTTAAGAGGTCGCGCTTACGTAGAACTTCCCATTAATACGAAACAAAAAAAAATCCAATGTTTAATGTTACTTTAGTGGGAGTGTAACAAGCTGGTAAGCAATAAACAGTACTTCATTTTGGACAGTGATTCCACCCATTATTTAGAGATTCATATATGAGTGATAATATATAAACTAAACATAGGCTGCAGTACAATATAGAATTAACGACCGTTGTTTACATGGATAGTCTCGGGCAAATTTGCTTTTTATCTACTGTCTAGTATGTACCTTTTTGCTGTCCAGTCATTAAAATGAAACTACTTTTAAGAAAATATTATCAATCAGCAACAACATTCCACGTATAAACCCAAAGTGAAATCCTAAAGTAAACGGAACACGGAGGTGCATCAAATAAACACCTGGCGAAGATCGATACACCAAGAACTGTTCAAATGCCTACAAATCAGTGACATGCGACATAACTTTGATTAAAGCAAAAATCACAAGAAAAAGTAGGATACGATGGTGCTTCCAAGAGGAGTAAGAAAACAAAAAACCTACCTTCCCATACATTTCAAGCTTGATGTTCCAAATTTTATATTTTCTTTGATTTTATCATAGGTCTTCTGTTTTAATCATTTTAAGTCATTTTGATAAGTAGCTACTAGATAAATTTTTTATTTAATAAATTTATTTAATGCACAATAATTTGAAAAATGAGTTACTAAAATTATTTTCTTTTATTATAACAGTAAAATAAAATTTATTATTTTTATAAGTTATCTATACATATATTATATACATACCTATTTTTAGTGGATACTTTTTATTCGAGAGTTAATATTAAAACTTTTATAAATTCCTACACAAAATAGATACCTCTAACAAAAAAGTTTCATTTCACCCATAAATAAGTTTTTTCATTTTATGTGCTTCTATGTATAGAAATTGAAATTTCAATGAACAGGATGAATCAAACTTAAATCTGGGATATGAAAATATTTAAATTATATTAGAACCAAAGGATAATAAGATTTTTTCTTCGAAATTCGAATGATGATACCAAGTAAAGCTTAAATAAATATAAAGAAAATATGTTTGATTATTAAAAAGAAAGATAGAGTCGTTAACGTACGTAGAGCTGTTCATGATAAATCCGATGAGCATATTCCAATTGCAACGGAATCGCAACTACATCGCAACTACATTACTATCATCCCATAGTTTCTATCTGAATTAACGTTTTTATTTAAAAGGCGGATATACGGTATCCTGACAAAAAAAAACCACTAACCAAAATATTGGTTTTGGCCACCAAAATATATTGATGTTATCTACACTAGCCAAAATATTTCAAAATTCGGTTTTTAAAATCCCGCTTTTACAAGAAATTTGCGAATCCGCGAATACCAATTTTAACGTTTTTTTTATAAATATTTTACCTTTTTCCAGAAATTTTTTTTAATTGTATTTTAGTTAACAGTATTTTGAAATGTTGGTACTTTTAAAATATCGCGATTTTAATAAGCAAGTTATTAGACAGAATATTATACGGCATCCTCAAACGTCTTATTTGAAGTGACATAAATATATAAAAGTAGTTTTATAAATTAAAAATAACAGTTATATTTAGAACACCCATCAATATTGTAAAATTTAGTTTCTGAACGTTATTTATATCAGTATATTTACTCGCAGATAATATCAATACATTTACTAGAGCTTTAATAGTGTTAAATAAATCAGTTATAAATAATTAATATGTTGAACAATAATGGCTTAATGGAATAAACGCGCTCTGGGTTCTGAAATGTTGTATACACATTTTTTGTTCAATTATTCTTTGAACTTTGAACAGAAGTTAAACAAGGCTGCCAACTATCTTACACCCTCCTGTTCAATACAGTACTTGATGAGATTATTAAGAAAGCAACAACCTTAGCCAGAGGAGCAAAATGGACTCTCACAGTAAGACTGAGAGGCTTGTGTACCTCAATATGCTGATAATATTGCCCTTCTCGTCCATACACACAATTACATGACAAAATAACAAGGACAAAATAACAATACAGGACACATACAGGACAAAATAACAAGTTTATAACACATACAGGACAAAATATTAAGTTTATAAAAATATGCGTTAGAAGTTTGTGTCTTAAAAACAACGCCAACAAAACAAAAAGTATACGAATTAACGCAAGCAATAGTTCCATTGTCAGTACAATCAACAATGAAATAATAGATGTCACCGAATTCTATTACCTCGGTAGTATAATTACTACAAGTGGAGGCACTAAGGAAGACATAGAAAATCAAATAAAATTAGTCAGAATCGGTTTCGGAAAGCTGTGTGCTGCGTGTCTAAGTTCACATCGCTAATATATGATGCCTGAGTGAAATCATCACCATTGTATAGTACCGAGATATATTGCTGATAAACCAGAATTATACAAGACAAATGTAGATCTTCACCAACAAATGCTTGTGCATAATATGCAAAATATTCTGGCCCAGAACAATTGGAAACAATCAACTCAGGAAAATTATCAACCCAAGTCCACAAATGAAGCAGAGAAAATTGAGGGGGGTAGGCAACATCCTTAGAAGACCTACGAACAATATGGCAAGGCAAGCATTGGATTTGAATCCGTAGGGTAAATGAGGAAGAGATACACCGCTGGCAACATGGCTCAGATCCCTCCATAAAGAAATAGAGAATAAGAATATACCACGGAGTGAAATTAAGGACCTAGCACAGATTAGAGCCAGATGGAAGAGCTTTGTGGAAGCCCCATGTTCCCAAAGGAAATGAAACAGGAAAAAAAAAATCCTTAGACTTAATTTCGAATAAAATTTTATTACCATAAATGGAATTATGTCATTATGTTGCTATTAAGTTGATATATCCAAAAATTTAGAGAAAAAAAAAAACTCATGTATGGTAATTGGATATACCATAGTCTCTGCGTAGCTGAGACGTTCATCCTATAATCCAGGAAGAAAAAAAAAACACAAAATGTCAGTAAAAAACAGCAGAAATCGTATGAATTATTTAAATTTCAATAATTGTTTTAACTTTAACTGTTCTAACGCTATCTGTATAATTTATTAACTCTTTTACTACCTATGTCCTTTATAAAGGATCAAAATTCGAACAATTAAAGTACTTATATTTTATTATAAAATCAATTTATTTTCATTCCATATAGTAAGAAAAAAATATGACACATTTTTTTCTCTCATTACATCATAATTCAGTAGTGAAAGGGTTAATTGCTTTTTTTTTCTTTGGATATTATAAATTTAAAAACTAATTCATTATGCTAATTGAAATAAATTTTCCATCAACATAAAGACATCAAAGGAACGTTCATTTTATTTCATTTTAATAATAACCAAAATAGGAACTTATATAATCCATACATGAGTATTATTATGTATAAAGATATATATGGATATATATATATGTATGTATGTATATAGTTGGACTATAAAAAGGCGAGTTCATTATTTAAATTAGTTTTTCATTTTCAATTTTTCAAATTAGAAAAATTGAAATTTATAGAAAAGTAAATTTTTTTATGATCATAAAGGGAGAAAAAAAAAATAAATGGTTAATAAAATATTTTCATTCATAAAATGCGAGATTTGAAAATTTTAATTCTATTTTCTATATATACATATATATATACTCTAAATTGGCATACCATTTTTTGAAAGGTGTTATAAAAATTAATTTATAATTAAAAAAATTAAAATTTTTAATAAAAAATAAATAAAAGATTATAACTTGAATAATAGATCAATTGTCTAAATAAATATATAAGCGTCAAAATTGATGAAATTTATTTATAGGTTAGGATAGGCTTTTGGAAACTGTTTGATTGTATGTCTGTTAACAATTTTAAAAACATAATTATTGCAAATAATTGCAAAATATATTGCAAAGTTTTTTTTAGAATGTGTTAGACAAATTTTGTGGGACCTTATATATGGTCCTCAAAACGACGACAGAAACAGTTTCGTATCTTTCACAAGAGGGAAAACTTATGGAGGTGATCAACAGAAATGGAATATATTAATGAAAATAGGCCCAGGATCTACGAAAACTCTATTGATTTTTTTACTACATTTCAGACACTTTTCAAGTATAAACTGAGCCGTACAGGTAGAAATTAAAATACGCCAAAAATTAACTACTGGTATGAATTAAAATATATCAATATTCAATTGGACGGAGCTTATTTAGAGGCATAAAAAATAAAAAAATAAATAATTTACTCTATAAATGATTATATAAATATTCCACAAATTTCTTATTTCTTATTTATGGAGACACTGGACTGGATACAGGATATTCCTATACAAACAACCATCCTAACACAAAATCCCACCATTTCAAAAATCTAAATTTCAAAATTTTACTAATTGAAATTTAGCCCAATTTTACGAATTGAAACCCTACAGTAAAATCTAGACTGGAAGTTACAAAGTATTCAAAAATCATTCAAAGACTGTACTTGTCAAACTCAAACAACCACTCAAACTCTGAACCAACTTATTTCAACCTGGGTTTTTCCAACGGCAAGACTTTGGAAAAATAATTAAAAAAAAAACATTTTTTACTTCTAGCTTCCAACCATTGAACAAACATCTGGGAAATGATAAATAACAATATGGCAAAAAGGGATATTTCCGGGATTTCCAGCAAAAACTGTATCGTAATTAGAGATTTTTTAAATATCCGGAAAGTAGTTTTTCTCGTTGGGATATCATACTTTGAGCCCTCCTGCTGTGAATAGAAATACAAATCTTAGAGCTCTGAATGGGGCGCGCTGGAGAGTACGAAAAGTGTGTTCCGTGAAGGGTAGCTTTAATCAGTTAAAAAATTCAAATAAATATTGTTGCTGAAATAAAATAAGCTCGAGTATCAACATCTATTCCCACTGTAAATATGTGATGAGCTCATACAATAAATCCTAATAGTCCTAATAATGGATAGTACAGTATAAATAATACCTAAGAGAGCCAAATGTTTCCTTTTGCCACATTATTGTCTAATAATATTAGAAATTATACCAAATCCAGGTAAAATAATAAAAAATATAAACTTCTGGATCCCCAGAAAATTAGAATAAATGTTAGTATATAATAGGATACCTCCTTATGCTGGTTCAAAGAACGAAGTATTTAAGTTTCGATCTGTTAATAGTATTGTGATGGGTCTTGCTATTACAGGCAAGGGTAAGAAAAGTAAAATTGCAATAATAATTACAAATAAAAAATTTTTTGGCATTCAATCAATGGTAATGCCGATTGAGCACATATTAATGTAAACAGTAGTAATAAGATTTACTGCCCTTCCCACGTAACATTTTATTGTTATAAAAACAAAGTTAGTGCTACAAGATTTCTACATGACTCCCGCTAAGCACTAAAGGTGTTATAATGATGTTTTTATGGGAATAATGTGATTAATATTGCTATAAGAATGTTCTTATAGCAATTGCTGGAGTTGTTATAATGGGATTTTCCGCAAGTGATACAGCAATGTTTTTATTAATCTAAAAGTGCATAATCCTATATTAAGAGTTAAAGTGTTGTTATAAGAATAGAATTGCTGGAATAGCAGTAGTGGTGTTATTATTTTACTGTATTCCTATAAATGTACTGTAGCTTTTAGATAAATATTTTGCGATGGCCATTATTTTCTACAAACGAGGTAAATTTTTTTTTAAATAAACAAAAACTGAAAAGTTTTATTTTGCATTATTTTCGCAAAAATATCATTTTTACTTGAAAGAATAATTATATAAATATCAAATTTGATGTTATGCATTAATTAACATACATTATTAAATATTTTAAAGATGCAATTTAAAAATATATTTTCTTTTATTTATTTAAAAATTGGTTGTTTTTGAAGGGCAATGTATTTTTTCGAAATATTTTTATAATAAATGTCAATGAAATTTCATTCCCAGCCAAATTTTGCATTTTGGTCACGATAATTATAAATATTAATACAATTATTTTTGACCGTAAAATATTATTTCTTAGTAAGACATTTTTTATGTTATTAACTAATATCCATCTACCTTTCTCAGAAAATAAATATAAACTCCACAAAATTATTATTTGAAAATAAAAAATAATACCTTTCTCACTCTCGCGTAACATAAATTATTTCAAATGAATACTAATAACGTGTATACTAATCCTATAACAATATTACAGCACTTGCTCCGATGCCTTATAGGATTCTCCATTTTAGTGCTATAACGTATTTATAACCTTTCGCAGCAATTGCGGAGCACCCAAATTCCCACTAATACTGCTATAAGAGTCTTTATAATAGTGTTATAAGAGTGCGCAAGAGATTTAAAGCAATAAAATTGTTACGTGGGTTGTCGTATCGTTCGTATCGTATCTTTATTTACTACAATTAGAAATTTAATAAAAGTTAACACTGCCTGCCAGGGATATCAGTTTAATGGTGGATCAATGTTAATCAGTTGAATGAATTGAATGAATTTTTATCTTCAAAAATGAAAAGGGTATAGTATGGTGATGAACATTGTTAGAGGAGATGAGTATAACAGTAAATTAATTTAAACCATCAATATTATTCGAAATAAATCAATATACGTAATATCTCATAATCATCCACATTCAATCACTTTAGTATTTTCCAAATTAATCTCATAGTTAACATTATTGTACAAAAACGAAAAAAGTTGATGTATTCAATTCAATTTCTCTTAAACATTATTACATTTTTATGGTCAATTATAAAAACTCTGAATGATGCATGAAATCAATTTGGTTTCTTCTTTATTTTTCTTTTTTCAAAAATAAATTACCGAATTGTGGGGTAAAATTATTTTTGCATTTTAAATTAAAATAAAAGATTTAAAGATTTAATTAAAAAAGTTGTAAAAACAATTTTTTCACTGTACACAGAGCAGTTATCTGAAAAGCTGTGAAAATTTGAATAATTTAAAAAAATGAAAAAAAAAAAAACAAAAATTATTTTCTTTTCTATTCAATTGTCTCGTTTTATCTTTTCAATTACATTTTTTTTAATATATTTTTTTTTTGTATTTTTAATTTACAAAATACATAATTTAAAAAGATTAATTTATACAAATTAAAATCAGGTCAGTTGAATAAAGTTTAAATTTTTAATTTAAAAATGAGAATAAATTTATTTTAAAAATAATTATCAGAGGAGCACATCAGTTAATAATGAAAAGGTTTTAACGCAATTTTGAATCGTTTTATATAATAAATTTTGATTAATTCTACTTTTTTTGGGATTCAAATAGAATAGTGATGAAAACACTATTTTATATGTTTACTTGTGAGCTAAAAGTGCGCAAGGAGGGCTTCTATATATTATAATAAATTTAAAAATATTGATTTTTAAAAGAAAAGGGTTGAACTATTTATTGGGCTGGACATTTATGTCCTTTCGAGTAAAATAAATTTAATTAAATTGATATAAAATAAAATATTAATAATATATACAATAGTTTTAATAAAAATAAATGAAATTAGTATAATTGAAGAGATACTGAAGAACTTTAAATGAATAAATTAACAAAACATTATTCATAGTAAATCAGACTTTTACAAATTTATTCAAGACCTATATGAGTGTTTGACAAATTGTTTTGAAACTTAAAAAAATTTGCATCGAATTAGTTTTCATTTGTAGTGGAGATAGGGGCTTAAATTAACAGGGGTAAGAATTAACACTCAATTTACGCATATACCAACATCTTAGATCTTGAGTTGTTTTTATTAAGGTCTCTATTGAATGACTTTATTCAATTTGTCACTGAACGTTATGTGAAAAGATTAAGTACAGTCTGAATTTTTAGTTGAAAATCAAAATTTTTTGGATAACTAAATTTTGACTTGTAGGTAAGTTTACAGTTAATTTTGAATCCAATCTATATTTACCTACTCTATTATTAGTTAATTTTTATGTTGCTTTACTAATTTTAAATAATATCCACAAATTTTTTTTGTAACGTCAAAAAATAATTATAAAGAGGTAATGAGGAAAGCATTAACATATTGACGGGGCAAATTATAATATTGTTAATACATACCCCATTAATTTAATGTCTTTGAGAAAAAATAAATTTTTATTATTATATATTTTTTTTTAGAATGAGAAATTATAAAAGAAAGACAAACAAAGGTTCACAAAGTTTAGAGATTTACGCAGCAGCTGAGAAAGTTCCGGAGAGAAAAATAGTTTGCGCAAAGTAGTAAAACATTTCGATCTATGTTATGTCACTTTGTACAAATTTATAAAAAAAAAGGAACACTGCCATTTCTATTGGTATAAACCAAGAAGAAATCTGTATAACAAGAAAAAAGGATAACTGATTATTTATTAAAATATTCCAATATCTATTTCGGTTTGGTTCCTAAAGAAGTAAGAAAACTAGCTTATCAATGTGCTCCATTTTTAGAAATTGATAACATTCCACCTTCTTCGTATACAAACGAAATATCTGGACCTGATTGGTTTTTCACATTTATCAAAATAAATCCTAGATTGGCTATTAGACCATTAGAGCTACGTCATTTAACAAAAGTTATGTAGAGCAGTTCTTTAAAAAAAATTAACAAAATAAGATATAGAATGTAGATGAAACTGGTATAACTACAATACAAAACCTAAGAAAATTGTAGCTCAACGTGAACTTACTAAAAGTAACTAGGCAATTTTTTCTGTAAAAACATTCTTATTAAAAACCTATTAACAACTAAAAGAAAAATATTTCAAAAAGTAAAGGCTATGTGATTATGCTATTATTTTGAAAAAACGGGATATCAGAATTGGGATCACCCCCTTATCTGAAAAAAAAAAATCTCGAAAAAACAAAAATCTGGAAAGCAAAAATCTTGAAAAAAAATATATTGAAAAAAAAAATCACGAATTTCAAATCTCGAATTCTAGATTTTTTAATAACATTTATTTACATAATAAAATCGTTTTCCAATTACAATATAAGCAAATTGAAAAGAAAATTCAAATAAATATATTGGAAAAAGTAATTATTTAAAAGTTAAATATAAAAATAATTAGAGGGAATTAAAGAGTAGGATTCCAAATAAGCCAATCAAAATATTACAGGGTATTTCTTTCACTAGAATATTTATACAAGTGTATATGCTAGATCCTGAACTAGAAAAGAATTTAGAGTGGGACTCAAAATAAATATATTCTCTATTTCCAGAATATTTATATTAATTATTTTTATGCGTAGCCGTTGTTGGATGCAAAAAAGGGGATATATCCCTTTTTCCAGAATATCTACCATAATTATTTTGGAAGTTTTGGAAATTGAAAGTTTGAATTTTAATATTTGGATTTTGAAAGTTGGATTTTAAAATTTGGCTTTTCATACAGATCTAGAAATTTCATAATTTCTGTCAGTAATAACGGAAAGTAGCTTTGTTTGAAACAAAACAAAAATTATTTTAAATTAACATACGAGTATATTTTACCTTATTTGACATTTTTTTCTTCAACATTTTGTTTTTCAATATTAAAAAATGACTTTATTTATTTAAGTGAATTTAGACGCCAAATTGTCAAAGTGACGTAATGAATCCTTAATGCCATAATCGCTAATAGATACTTTGCAGAACTTAATTCGACGTTATGACGTGCCTTTTTGTAAAATTTCAAAAAAATCGGTTAAGATAGTTTTTCGTATGTATATCCTATGTATACCCAATATTTTTTATTCGAGATTTTTTTTTTTTTGAGATTTTAGTTAATTCGAGATTTTTTTTTTTTCAAAATTTTCTTCATTCGAGATTTTTTTTTCGAGGTTTATTTTTTTCGAGATTTTTGTTAGTTCGAGATTTTTTTTTTCAAGATTTCGGGGGTGACCCATCAGAATTATAATTTTATTAGAAAATATAACTCATTTTCAAAAAAATATTAATTTTAGCAGTTGTCTCCCCTATACTGTAAAAACACTTTATGACCTCTTTTATTATTTACTTCATATAATATGCTGTGCTTGGTGGCACAGTATGTAAACCGTCTTTCTATGAACAGAAATGTTCCAGGTTCGATAACCTATGAAGACAAAATATGGATTTGTGTGACCTGGTTTCAGTACCCTTTATCGTTGCGATAAAATAAACAACAAAATGTAATTGATAGTATAACTTGGTACCACCTTAAATAAAATAGACCTATTTAAAAAGGCCTTGTTCCTTATAGTATCAACATTTTCCACATTTTAAGAGTTGAATAAAATTAATAAATAAATACTCCAAAAATATTAGAAGGATGTAATAAAAATTGTAGTACCGGATACTAATGAACGAAAAGGTACAATTGTCACGATCATAAAAAAATAGCTATAATTTAGTTTCAGTTTCAAAAAGTATTTGAGTAGATGATATACAATATTTTGATTAATGATGGTTTGAAGGTATGTTTGAGATAAGTTTTAATTTTGAAGTACTATTTTGAAGTTTCTTGTTTTACTTTTTTTTTCTTTCTTTTAATTTTAAGATTGCACCTTACTTAATTATAAGGATCTGCAATATGTAATCAAGATTATATTAATATAATGTTCTTAGCTAAACTATGGATGGCCCAAATTTTCGTATTCGGGAATATACGCCAAATTTCAATATTTTTATTCGTATTCGCCAAAATAATGTACACGAATACATACTCGAATACTTTTTTCAAAAAAATTTGAAAAGGAAAAAAAAAATTCAAAAAAAAAATTATTTCACAGTTGAAACAAGAAAATTATTCATAAGTAAATTAACTGAGAAATATATCTGGGATCATACAACAAATTATTATCTAATATATCGTCAAATCTTTGGCATAGCTAATTTTTTAATTTTAAAGTAAAGGTTTGTATTGCTTCATTGAATTTTAATGTATGGGTGATTTAATTTTCCAAAAATTTTATATGCGATTTGATTAAAGGTGTATAAAGAAGAAATACTTTATTTTTGAACTGCGCAATTCGTTTGTAATTTCCTAAAATGGTTTGAGTAATGTGACACATTCATTTAATAAGCTCCACTCAATGGCAGTAAGCTCTGTATAGTAACAATCACAATTAATTTTTAATTTTAGTCATTCTTTGCATAATATTCGTGAATTAGTTTAAGTACTAATTGGTCTAATACATCTTGGATCCTTTTTAATTCGTTTATTGCCATCATTGTTAAATGATGGATGTGACTTGCGATTTATTTACATTTTTTGAATAAAGTGATGATAAGCTCATTTGCTTTTAAACCTGCTCTAATAATAAATTGTCAACAATGGACAGTACATTCAAAATCAATATCCTTTAATTCTGACATATAAATCACACGTTTCATATTTGAAGCAAGATCTTTTAACACAATGCTACTCTACTCTTTAGAATATTTTAGAAATTTAGCATTTCGTTGAATATATTTGAAATATAAGACCCAGTATGATGTTCTTCCAATAATTGAACTAGAATCGTAATGATTGAACATATAAATTTTTTAGTCATTATGTGACTTGAGTTGTAAATGACATATATTCAAAGTCCGGGAGTAAAACTTTCACTTTGCTAAGTACTTTTTTGTACAAATATAATAAACTGTAAAATATTTCCATCCTTTTTGTGTACACAGTGATTATTTACTCCAATAAGACATTATAATTATAATAGAATAATAATAAAAAATAATCTTTTTGTAATTATGATGTCTAATTTTATATTTTTAACACATAAAAAAGTTATTTATTGGTGTTTTCCAACTATTCGTATTGGTTGTTCTTATTTGCGAATTTTTTATACTCATTATTTGAATTCGTATTTATAAATTCGCGAATAACTATATTGTTGTGCACCTCTCTAGCCAATACTTAAAACATTTTTTTTGTTTGCAGTGCTTTGTTCATATCTGTAGTTTAGATTAATTATATTTTTGTATTATGGAATCGTCTATTGAGAATCCTACTACTATCCTAGTTTAAGGATCCTATTCTGTTACCTACTATCTATATGCTATTGTATTTGAGTTATGTTCCAATTTAATCTGGTAGTTTCTGTTATTCTTTTATATGTTTTTATCATCTTCAATTCCCATTATTTTCAAGTCGTTATAAATATTTGCATTGTTTCAATAATGGCTGGCCTCAATAAGCTGGCCTTAACATTGCTAGCAAGATTTTCCTGTCTATAAATAATATTTAAATTAAATTATACCATAACATATACCATAATTTTCTAGTTATCATGTTTTGAATTGTAAAACTATTTTTGTAGTTTTTGAGATTTGAAAATGCAACTGCACACCATAGTTGAATATTGGTATATTGGCCAAAATACGTTTTGTTATTGTTTTATATAATAATCTAATTTCAACTCGCAACTTCTTATTTTACTGATTTTTTTAAAATAATTCGAAAAATTCAACAAACATCTTTAATATTTAAATTTTTAAATTTCTTTAACATCGTGTCCATAATAAAACAACAACATAAAACAAATAAAGTACAAAATTTTCTCTTAAGGTATTAAAATCAAGTGTTATTTTTAAATTTATTTCCTCTTATCTTAATAAAAACTTAAAAATACATCATCAGGAAATCCAGTATTTGCCTCTTACTTTAATAACATATACGAATATTTAAATATAGACAATATGAATAACACATCAGGTGTAGACCGATGTTCACTGAAATGTTCCTAAAAAACAAAAAATATTTTTTTAAAAGAATTCCTATTAACTTTTTTTTTTAACATCAATTCACCACAATTGTTGTACAGATCTCATCATCATCATTGATTCATAAAATTGAAATAAAACGTGTCAGTAATTACAATTTTTTTTCCATTTCGCAATTGAAAGCATGAATAAAGTAAGTACCATGATAATTTTGGTTTAATTTTGCTCTTTGAATATATTTTTTTTTTTGTTTTCATAAAAATGGAATGGAAAATTTCAGATTTCAGGTTAAGATGATGAAAAGTTATACAAATAAAATTAATTAAAAATTAAAGCAAATAGAAAATAATGTAAATTTTTTAAAATCATTTTTACAGTTGAATTATAGATGATATCACCGTTATAAAAATGTTTTTTTAAATTGAATTTAATTAGAAAAATCAATTTTTTTTTTGAAAGGCGATCGAGATATCAACATAAATCTTAGGTCTATATAATTTTTTTACATGTATTATGTGTGATATTAATGCACAAGAGATGTATGAACAATGTAATGCACTCGTGAACGCAGGATTGAATAAACAGTGCAACTCTAGTGATATGACCATTATTCTTGCTATTCACGTTGCAGAATTTGAATATTACTGCGGAGTATATACAAATATTATGAACATAAATACAATGTAAGCGTTGATAAGTTATACAAAGTATTGTGATCCTAAATGCCATACAAATATTATGAATATAAATACAAAGTATAAACGTTGATAAGTTATACAAAGTATTGTGATATTAAATGCCATACAAATATTATGAATATAAATACAAAGTATAAACGTTGATAAGTTATACAAAGTATTGTGATCCTAAATGCCATACAAATATTATGAATATAAATGCAAAGTAAACATTGAGAAGTTATACAAAGTATTGTGATCCTAAATGCCATACAAATATGATGAATATAAATACAAAGTAAACGTTGATAAGTTATACAAAGTATTGTGATCCTAAATGCCATACAAATATTATGAATATAAATACAAAGTAAGCGTTGATAAGTTGTACAAAGTATTGTTATCCTAAATGCCATACAAATATTATGAATATAAATACAAAGTATAAACGTTGATAAGTTATACAAAGTATTGTGATCCTAGATGCCATACAAATATCATAAATATAAATACAAAGTATAAACGTTGATAAGTTATACAAAGTATTGTGATTCTAAATGCCATACAAATATTATGAATATAAATACAGAGTAAGCGTTGATAAGTTGTACAAAGTATTGTGATCCTAAATGCCATACAAATATTATGAATATAAATACAAAGTAAACGTTTATAAATTATACAAAGTATTGTAATCCGAAATGCCATACAAATATTATGAATATAAATACAAAGTATAAACGTTGATAAATTGTACAAAGTATTGTGATCCTAAATGCCATACAAATATTATGAATATAAATACAAAGTATAAACGTTGATAAGTTATACAAAGTATTGTGATCCTAAATGCCATACAAATATTATGAATATAAATACAGAGTAAGCGTTGATAAGTTGTACAGAGCATTGTGATCCCTAATGCAGTTTTAAAGTTTGAATATACTGCATATATTTTGAGTATTCACTGCTTGTAAAATTTTTTGTTATCTTGCAAATATGTAATTTCGTTCGACACTTGAAATTTAAAATCGTATGTCTTTAAAAAGATTTTTTTTTATTATCGTTTTATTGAATTTTTGTATGTATAAATATTCTACAATTAAAGTATGTATATCTAAAAACAAAATGAATAATAAGCTTTATGCACATAAACACTTTAAAATGTAGAAAATTATGATTCAAAAAGATATTAATCAAAATTAATATTATTCAAATCGTATTTATAATCAAAGTATAAATACTTCATTTATACATTGTATTTATATGCAATGTATTAATACCATAGTTCAACTTTTTTGATTGCAAATTCGATGCGAAATTCGATTGCAATGATATTAATTAGAATTGCACAACAATCAATTACATTTAGATTGTATTACCTTCACATAACACTTTGAATGAAATCTCAGAGAAATTTGCTTCTAGAGAAAAGCAATTATTTCAACCCAAACATGATAACAAAAATAAAGATGAAATGAGATATTTACTGACTGTTTTCTCTCTGATAATTCGATATTTTGGTCATATTTAATATATTTTATAATCTAACACACAAAAGACTTGTTCATATGAACAGAGATTTGTTTAACCTCCGAAGAACTCCTAAGCAATTCACAGCAAATTATCTTCATTTGTATCGCAAAATCAATGATATACATAATATAAGGTTAAACAAACATGTTTTAATATATGTGAGATTAACTCACATTTAAAATATAATCACATACAACATCAAACATTGGATCAGCATAACAATAAGAAAAATTAAATCAATTTGGTTGAATTGTAATAGCTTCAAACATTTTTCATTTTGTCGTCTTCTCTTCTCCACACGTTGAACAATTTTGTAATCTCATTAAATAATTACATAACACAGTAACAATTAGCTCAACTTTTTTCCTTTTAAAAACGAAGATTAAGCCAATTTATAATTATAATTTGAATATAATACAGCAACCCCATCAAAATTAATGACATATTTTGATTTCAGGTACTCTCTAAATCTTTATTCGTTGTGATCAGCTCGATTAAACAAAAGTTTATAATTCCTAAATCACATTCTAATAGAACATAAAGTCGTACGTCGTAATAGTTTTGCATGTACATGGTGATTATTATATCAGTGCGCTCTTGTGTACCATCGTCTAGCCTAATCGTCTATAGGTAAACTTCATATGGATGGAATTTTGATTCCTACTTGAACGGTCTTCAAGTTATCAAAACTTAAATGAAACTATCTGGTTATTGAAAAGATGTTTTAAATTAGATCATAACTAAGTTCAAAATTCAGCATTAATGCTTGTATAATCTTAAAGTTGTTACATGGGTGTAGAATTATATTGGTTTATATAGTTTGATGAGATAGAAAAAATTATGGTCACTACAATCTCAAAGATTAGAGGAATATCTTCCTAATGAAGATTCAAGTTAGTTTCTACCACATTTTAGGTGCTTCTGTTATAGGGCTTTATTCTGAGAATGTTGCACCTTTTTAATAATTGTTGCAGCAGCAGTTGCAACCAAGTAAAGCAAATATAGCACGAAAAATTTAAAAATAAGCATTATAACTATTGTAAAAGTACCGGCATGATAAGGGCTTGACCATTGTGGCATTGCATTGTAAATGTATAGAGTAACAGCAATAAGTATTTTAATATCATGCTTAAAAGCCATTAAAAGATTTATTACAATTGTTATAATGCTTCGTTTATAGTGCTAGTTGTCGAATAAGCAATAATGCTTCAAACAGTGTAGTACGTGCATTATAACTGCTATAATGATAATTTTATAGTGCTAGTAGCATAATAAGGTATAATGCTTCAAGCAGGGATACGTGTATATAATTTTATCTTTAGCTTTTTAAACTTTTTTTTTGTTTTGTTTTTGTTGATTTGTTTTCGATGCTTAGCAATATGACGCGTTTTGTAACATACCTCTTTTGTGCTACTACGCAAAATAAAACAGTGCGATAGACAAGTGGTTAGCGTGTTGAAATTAGATAAAAAGATGTGTGTTACAAAAATACGAATGATAAATTTGTATATAAAAAATAAATTTCCAAAAAATATAACAGATTGAAAAAATAAAAAAAAAGTTCTAAAAAAAAAAATATTATTTTTTTGCTTCTTTAAGGAAGCAATTATTGTTACATTTCCAAAAATGCTTTTATCATGCTTTTATAATGCTTATGAAATCTATATTATAATATACAAGAGCACGATTAATGAAGACACACTTTTCGTGGTTTTTCGTGTTCTTCGTTTTTTTGTTTTAATTCAATCAATCGGCGATGATGCAGGCCGTGGCGATCAAAATCAATTTTTATTTTATCTATATTATAATACACAAGAGCACGATTTTAAAGGTAAACTTTTCGTGGTTTTTCGTGCGCTTCGTTTTTTTTTCATTCAACAAATTTTATTTTCTGAATAATAAGTACAACTACTAATTTTATATAAACATTAATATTTATACAACTATTCATAATACTATATTTGTTTTCAAAAACATTTTTTTAATTAACCAATATTTTCCATTTTTTAAATTAAAATAAAATATAGGTAATCAAATTGTTATTACTGTATAGAATGATAGAGTGAACTGTCATTCCGTAATTTTATTCTGTTTATTCCAACTCTGAGATGGAACAAAAAGAATACGTTCGGAATATACGGAATAAATAAAAAAATACAGAATAGAATATTTGGAATATTCCGAATGAATAAAAAAAACGCTTTTTGACATATTCTGAATATTCCGAATATTCGGAATGAATAAACGAAAACAACATAGAACAAAAATATAATATCTACATTAAAATCTACATAAAAATCCATCTGTCGGCAAATAGAAAACTAAAATTTAAATTACCTCAATAAAAAAATAAAATATATTCATTCGCTAAATTGTTAATATTTCAGTAAAATATTAGGTTTATTCAATAAACTGTTAAAGAACAATCTAGAATGATCTAGAGTAAAAAAATTTGTTGTGTTCAGTGTTGTGTGTTTCCGTTAATTTAACTTATTTGCCCAAAGGTGCTATGCTCGTTGTTGAATAGATTGTTTAAAATAATTCTAAATTGATCTGTTTTGTTCCGAATTTTTTTGTGCCAAAATTTAGTAGGTATAGTCAGAGATTTAAAGTATCTGAAAACAATGTATAGAATAATAATATTAATAGCAAACCACAAAAAAATAAAAATTGCTCAAAGTTACATACTTTCAACGTGTCAAATGTAAAATTGTATTAAAAATACAAAATACAGAAAAAATCCTTTCTTTTGCTCGGCCGTGTATGTACCCGGGGGCTTCTTCTAGTATACTTTATAATTACATAGTTAATTTCATTTTTAAAACATGCCGTACTGTAATTATGCAACTCGACACATACATCCATATATCAACAGTTAAGCATTATAAAGTCATCACTTTGTTGATATAAGTGTAGTATAAATGCATTATAGTAGTCATATGACCAAATTTGCATTCTTTAAGCATAATAAATTAGCACTACTACAGCATTAATGCTTATATAATCCTAATATTGTTATATGGGTATATAATTATATTGTTTTATATAGTATGGGAAATACACAAATACATTTATTTTAAGCCACGATCATCACTCGATCTTCGCTATCGTCCTTGGGTGTAAAATCCAAGCTCCATCCAGAATCCAAGACCTTCTAATCTAAAAGATCCAGTCAATTACATATAACAGTGTATTTATATATAACTCACCCAGTAATTGAACGTATAAACTTATTTCTAAAAATTTATAACTCTTTTCTTAAAACTTTAAAATTAAATTTGATTCCAAAAGACCCAACCAAATACCATTTAATTTCACCATATATTATTATGTATGTGTTGAATTCATTTTAAATCTTCTTTCAACCTCCTCCTATAGCACCGCATCTAATAATAATAATAACAAACAATAACATTTAAATGTATTTTTAATGTTCAAATGACACCTGTTGCCAAGAACATGAAAAAATTAAAAATTTATAAATGGTGATATTCCTTAAAGAGCAACAAAAATTTGTTCTTCATTTTTTTTACTTTTAATTGGTTATCCTACAACAAAAAAAAAACATATACGATGACTTCTTATTCATATCCGTTACCGTAATGCCTTCTAATATATGCATTATTTGGAATATATTTATAGTTTTTTGTTTTTTTTTTGCTTTTTTATGACTTCAAAGTCTACAACCGTGAATGAACTCTCACTGAAACAAATTTTATGTAAAGATGTGGGTATACACTTAAGCGGGTCCATAATGAATTCTAATGATTTTGAATATTTAATGGCCCAGAAACAAAAGAAGAAAATTTATTCAATTGACTAAAAAAGTGAATATAAAATAAAAAAAATAGAGTGAAATATTTTGTGTGTGGGTGTACAAGAAATGAAAGAAAACCAAATTGTAAAAGATGCGAATAATAAAGTTGGTTGGTTGAATCTGGTCACTTTAGTATACCATAAAAGTGGAAATAATATTTAATAAATAATCCAAGGATATTAAATTAATATATTAAATTAATCGAAATAGATAAAATTAATAATTGGTAGAATTATTTCTGTCAAGGTATAAACCCCGCATAGGTTTAGAATTAGAGGTAAATATAGAATAGAAGTAGCGAAAAGGCGGATATTAGTGGTAACAAAAAGAGAGTTAGAGGTAAATTAATTTATATTAAGTTTGAATAATATGAATGAAAAACTGGGATTAAGACTATTACTAGAAGATTTCTATATAGTCTAATTGGTAGGTAGCCAAGTGATGCTAAATAGAATAGCAGAATTATCAAATACTTTGTGAAAATCAAATATGTTTAATTGATATGCACAGTCATATATGTTTGAGCTATGCCAAAGCTAGGTACTATAAATGATAATGACTTAAATATGAACAGAATATAAAACTATTAATGAACCATTATACGACCAACACTACCATCAAATACTAGACTTCAGCTTATTTTTCTCATATTGGATGTTAGAATAATTTTTAAGCTCAAAATTTTCAGAGAACATATTCCAATTCAATATAATTGAATGCTGACTGCAATTGGAAATAGTGACAATAATATAATCAAATCAAATGCGATAAGAAAGTCAAATGAAGTTCCAATTTTAACCAATTTTAAATTTTTGGAATTCAGGATTCAAATTTATTTATTTTTATTTATTTTATTAATCAAATAACTCAAATGAGCCCAATCGATCATTCAGAGAATATATTTTACAATTATTATAATGAAGTGTAATTGACAATAATAAAAACACAATAAATGAATGAGAAATAAATATTTTAGGTTCGCAGTAAACAGTATCCGTAGTTTTAATACTCGAAAACGCAAAATTAAAAAAAAATTGAATCGTTTTTACCTACCATAGCAAATGCCAAAGTGATTATCTTTGGCAAAGATAAAACCTCTTGTGACTGCAAAATATCGTATAAGATCTAAATTGGTTGGAAGCGATGAATTTGGGATATCGTTTAAATATTTTGGAGTATGCAGAAGTTTATTTTACGCTTGACCGAAAATATGAAACATTTGAATCAAATAAAAAAGGGCCGAGAGTCTGTTAATGCTTGAACGGCATGATGTGGGTGAACAAATAAATGAGTGAAACAGGAAAATTAAAAATATATAAAACAAAATTAGTTTGCTCTATTTTGACATACGCAACCTGCACGAATGTGTATATATGTAAAGCCAAAGCTATTTCACGGGCAGCTGAAATGAAAGTACTCGGAAAAATTATATTAGGGCTCAGATGGTATTGAATTTAAAGCGCGGAAATTAGAAGAGCGTGTAATTTCAAAAATGGTGTAAAATAGACCGGAGCGAGAAGATGGGCCTGGAAAATATACGAAATGGCAGATATTGGTGTCTGATAAAATGATGTAGTTGATAATATAATCATAATCGCCATTAATACCACTATTACCAATACAATCATTGGTGTGGGTATCATCGTTTGCTTGTGTAGTTGTGATTTTTTTACTTCGCTGTGGATTATCATATTTTGAAAACCACATTTCAATCGAAAAGTCATTTCAATAATAAAAATATATTTTGTTGTCCTTTAAATCTCTCAATTACATCAAAATATTTGAAACAAAAAAAAAAAACACAAGAAAGATAGATACTATAAATTTAAAGTGTTTATATTAAAAAGCATATATACCGAACATTCAATCAAATGAAAAAGTTTTAAAAGACAAAGAAATTGTATAAAGTTTTTTGTAAAAAAAAAAAAGTTTAATTTATAATTTAAAAAGTTTTAGGTCACCATTTTGAAATCAGTAAAACAAATACATAGAAATAATGAAAAGAACAAAAATAAAAGTTTTGCCGGTTTAATGATACTAAAATATTTCCAAAATATTCAAATATTGAAATTACAATTTTTTTTAATACAATTTTGAGCATCTTTACGACTTATATAGTTGTCTCGACACATCAGATGTTCAACAAAAAGCACTCATTAAAGAATGTGAAAAAGTAATCAGCATCGCATCAATTTATCAAATAATCGAATCATAAAATTAAATTAATATAGAAAATCTATAAAATATCGTAATTTGAAGGTATTCATCAAAACTAATATTACTTCAGACTTTTTTTTTTCTTCTTAATTTTATTAAAATTCTGAACGCTTTTTTAATTCAATATTTTCAAAAGCAAGCCTATATTTGACAAAATTTACCCTTTGATAAATATTAATTTTATTAAATGTCAATTTTTACAATAGATTAAATTATATTAGATTTATTGATTACCCTCAGGACATGCTTTAATACTTTGCTGGGCAACTTCAATCGTTCGAAAGCATTGATACGAAGCAGAAACGAATTATCTAGAATTGGTAGTAATTTAGCGACGAGGGAGTCCGATAAATCTCGTAAACGAACAGATTATTAGATTTTATTTTTATAAGAAGCCAAGCGTTAGGATGTAATTTGTAGTACCGTATCGCTTGAATGGGATAGAACAGGATAGGAAAAAAAAAGAAAGTTATTGGAGCAATCGATAGGAATTTGTAGAATGAAACTATTGATGTTTTCCTTGAATTTTTGCAAGTCATACACTATATGGTGTTATTTGAATGTGGAAACACATTAGAAGTGATATTATTCCACATTCGTGAAGTCCGGACTATGAACGAATTTCCTCAACCTGTTTAATGCCATCTAGGTATTTCTACTGTGTAGCGATGGGCATCTTGTTTGACGATGAAACTGTTTAAGAGGAGGAAATAGTTCTTTGATTTCTAATGAGATTTTCCACATCTACGAAGTATCTATAAAACAGAGAAAACGTTCCTACTATACGACGATGTTCAAGATAAGTTAAGAACGAGGTTACAGTTGGGTCGTCGATTAGACGAATTGCGAGCACGATTTTGAACGCGGTCAAGGTAGTTTAATGCTGAAAGAGAAACGTCATCCTAAATATATGAATTGGATTCCATCTCGGGTCATATAAATGATTTATAGATATTAAGGAGTTCCAAAGTTGCAAAGAAAGTATTACATCGACTCAAATATTCCAAAATAATCAAAAATGCTCCTTATGCGATGGCAAGAATATAGTTGTTCCAGATCATTTTTTTGTTCTCGTACATACATAAAATGCTTAGACCATTTGAGTTTTGTAAAGTAGCACCTTAAAAAGGGAGATTTGGTTCAAATTTTATCAGTTTACGTGACATTAGACAATTTTGAATCTTAAACTGAACTCCGTTTTTTTGCCCCATCAGTCAGCAATTTTTATTTGACTGAGATTTGAAAACTTCAAATAATTTTTTTTTTTAAGTTAAAATAAATCAAATATATGAGCTTTCATTGAAACTAAATTCCGGAACTTAACGTTTAAATTTGAATTTATATAAAATATTTTTACTACCATACTTTTAATAATTGAATAATCTGATAATTAAAACTTTTTGTCAAATCTTTTCATTCCTTTAGAGATTTTGCTAACATATTTTTACTACATTTATACAATAATTGAAATTTCTTAAAACATTTTTATTATCATTATTAACTAACCTTTTTGCTCATAACTCGGACTAATTGCATCAAAAACAAATTTTCTAGGTGAATTTGGACTTAAACGCGGTGATTGATTACGACTATCTGTATAATAACCAGTATTATTAAATCCACCGCCAGCACTGCCAATATTTCCACTACCAGAAGTACAACCACCGCCAACCATATTAGCGCTTCCAATGCTTCCTGTACAAATGTTTGGACTTCTGGAGCCAGATGTTGGTGTCTGATAATACGACGTAGTTGATGATGATGATGCTGATGTAATACAATCATTTTCATCATCGTCATTAATACCACCATTATTAACAATACAATCAATAGTATTGGTATCATCGTTATTATCATCGTTTGCATATGTTGTTGTGATTTTTGGACTTCTCGGTGGATTATCATATTTTGTACAGCCACCATGATGATGTATACCTGTAGTATTTGTTGTTGGACTACGTGCTGTAACTAAAACTGATGATGATGTATCATAATAGCAATTATTTGATGGTTTGCTAAATTTTCTGAAAAGTTACAAATTATATTGGATATATTCAAATATTGTTCTTGTTTTTAATAATAATATAATTTTAATTTTATTCAGTTAAAATAAGAAAAACAAATAAAACGAAAAATATAATGAAAAGTAAATCATTGAATGTATAAATGTACTTTTTGAATCGGAGCATATGCATTTATATTTATAATTTGATGAAAATAGAATTGTAACAAAGTTTTGCTATTTTTGCTAATTGATTTAATATACATAATTTATTATTAAATAATATTTAACATTAATAATTGAATGAAATCATAAAAAAAAATTATGTTTTAAAATAATTTAATGGAATATTATGAAATTTAAAAATGATATTTTTTTACCTAGATGATTTTGGACTTTTCGGTGGTTGTTGTAATATAATTGGTGGTTGTTTTCGATTTAATATATTTGTACCTGTTGATGGACTTCTTGGTGGTGGTGGAGTTGAATTTGTTGAAGTTTGACGATATGGATCAAATAAATCAATTGGTGGTGAATTACAATCATCCCATGATTGTTGTTGTATTTTGGGTGCACGTGGACTGGCTGGTGGAGTCCTTTGACAGGACATTATTATATTATATAAATTTATTCTTTGATTTTATTTATTTTTTTTTCCTTTCGATATCTAAAATAAGAACAAATTTTTTTTATTATTAGTAAAATTTAGTAATATTTTTGGGTAATTGTTATTATATTATTAATATAATAATTATTTGACAAATAAAATTTAATTTAAAAATTTAATACACAGAAAATTTTAGTTAAAGATGATAAGATGAAAGATGAACAATTACTCAAAATTGTTATTTGTTAAATTGTTTTTTTGACATTATAAGGTCGATTCAGTTCAATTTTATACAACATTTCAAATTAATATTTTATACACAGTGTATTATTTAGACAATTAATGAGCTTTATTCTGAGAAGAGAGTCTTAACAAAAGCCTAACTAAAGAAAAAATATATATTTGGTATTCTAAAGAAACGAAAAAGCTTTTTTTATCGAAATTTTTCAATATGTTTCAATTTTGTATTGTATTCTAAGAAGCGATTTTTTATGTTAGCTGTCATTAAAAATGATAAATTTATAGATAAAAAATTTACAGATAGCAAATGAGGAAAAGAAAGTTCAAGAACATTAATTGTTTATAGATTTCAGTTTAATACCAATTATTTAATATTATTTTATATTTAATTATTTTTTTTTTTTTTAAGTTTTTGGCAGTAAGTTAAGTACACCGTTGAAAATTTAGGTATAAAACTAATAAATTTTTCCTATTCATATAAATCCTGACTAAAATCATATTTAACTAATAAATAGAGAACGTATTAAAATCAATAAGTATTCTAGATTAATTTAATAACTTATAAAGATAAAATTATTTAATATTTAGCAATATATTAATTTATTATATTATATTAGATGTTTTTATATCTTGGAATATATTAATTTAATATTCTTATAGGTATGAATCAAATTTATAGTCATTTCATATTAAATTTATATGACTGTAGGTATTAGAATTGGATATGCCAAGCTTTATTGATTTAATAAGTTAATTTCATATTAATATTTATAAGAATAACTTGTTAAAATAATAATGAAGAATTTATTTTATTTTATACCAAAATTATATTAAAATAATAAGAAAAAGGTCTTATTTTTCATATTACAATTTATAAAAGTATATACCATTTATGGCATACAAAGTACTCAGATGGGATCATTATACATACGAAAAACATTGCCCAAAATGAATCTCATAAAAATAAGTAAAAAATTATTGTATGTACTTAAATTTATTTATTTTTTTAAATTTCTTCCAAGTAACAATTTACCAAAACTTATTTATATTGTGTATTTTTACACTATACATTATAATAGTTTGCAATACAATTTTATTATATAGATAAAGTGTAATAAACTAATGTTTTAATACTTTTTCATTATTTATATAATTATATAATTTTTTAAATTTCTGGATAATTGCTTAAAATATTGATGCTTCGATTCATACCTCATTGTAGAGTATTAACTTAATGAGCCCATTTTTGCCATAACATTCGGATAATGAATAAGAATATGGGGTTTAAGGATGAGTTTAATATTATAAGTATTTACAAGATTAAATAAATGTTCTTCAATTAATTTTTCAAGCCTATTAATTACAATAAAGTCAATATAGCATAATTGATTAAAATCGTCACTAAATTTTTGTACTTCCACAAATTTAAAATTATTGCCAGTATTTATTATTAAAAATACTCGAGACATTTGAATTTTAATTTATTATAAATAAATTACTTTAATTTTTTTAAAATACTTCCCAAGAACAGTGCTTCAGCTTCAACTTCTTTTCGAAAACTGCATCATCTAATTTGTTTTACGTTATATAAACTTGTATAAACTTTATAATAATGTACATAATTATTAAATTGATTGGAGAAACGTATTAATCGAACAATATTAATAAGTAAATAATATTAATTTAATATTATAAGTTTATAAAACAAACAAGAAATTGTATCATTCTAATAATTACATTATATTAGCTGTTCGCTTTCCGTCAGATTTCAGAATGTATCGCTTGAAATTAACTATTTAATGCAACTTATAAAATTAATACTGAATAAAATATAAATGTTATAAAGAAATACTATTAAATTTATAAGATTATTTTATAAATTAATTTTTGAACATTTACTTAAAATATAGTATTTTATAACTTTGTCATATTATAATAATATTTTTATATTATGCACAGAATTTATAAATTTTACTTATCAAAATTAATATATTTCAAATATAAATATAGTAATATTATTTATTAATTTTATCTAAACTAGGTTATTACTTTACATTGCATAGGAGTTTCATATTAGATATATAAGAATAATCAGATCAAAGTGATTTATAATTAGATGATATATTAATTTTGAAAATATATATACATAACGTATATACGAAAAAACCTATTAATTTTTATACTTAAATTTTCAACCGTGTATAATTACCTTTTCGTGCTTAATTAATTACGACACTACAAGTTTTTACTACATGTTTTCCCAACTATATTTATTTATCAAATTTCTAATTTCTAATGTTAATTGGTAACAGTCTAGGGTTGCAGTGTATAGCTTTAGTAGAAGTTCTTAATTTGTACTCGAATAAATTTTTTATTGCTTTGTTTTGTGAATTTTTTTATAACTTTAATATTTTTGAGATAGACTTTTCCCCTTATCTGAATAACGTACGTAATTGAACTATAGAACATACTGTAGTAAATTGATCTTGTTTGGCTTTGTAAAAAAGTCTAAAATTTCTAGCAATTCTTCTCGCTTTTATTATTTGTTCAGAAATTTGTGGACACTAGGTTAAGTTGCTGTCGATTATAACACCTAGATATTTATATTGAATAACAAATTCAATATTGCAATAATTGTCGTATTTAATATTTATTCTGTTTCAAAATTTTGAAAATTGGAGAGCTTCAATATGAATATATACATCCCACTCCACCTACATAACAAAATTATTTTCCGGGTGTTTTTTTCTATGTTTCATCCTTTATTGTTAACAATTTTCTGATAAAATTCAAACTTTAATTAATGCTATGAATCACATCAACCAATCTCATATATTTTGCTGAATTTTAGATATTATTCACGATTCATGAGTCACTAGAGGTTACATCGTTTGTCAATAAAGTTAAACAAAAATAGTTTTATTTTTGATTTCGAATTTTAAAACTGACATTAATTTGATATATTTTTTTTTTTTTTTTTTTTTTTTAACTTTTATTTTGATAATATGTATAATCTTATTCTATCCTTAACCTACAAAAAAAAGTTAACAAAACAGGTTTTTCTTATGGTAAATTAGTAGTCTTCTTATAATATAGGTGTAATTTTTAAATGTGACCATACTTAAATTGGTATGTATCTAATCTTGTAATTGTGATCGTGTAATTCATTGTAAAAATATGACAAAAAACAATGTTAATCTGTTAATTATAATAAAAACATCCTAACCTAACTTATACATGCCTATTCTTAAAACTACTTAAATTAACCTTACAAACTAAAGAATTTACAAATTTATTCAAGTACTTTAGCTCGTTTTTATTTATTTGTCTTATTTTACAAAGATATGTTGACCACCAATGATTATATCTTATAGTTTTGTCTTTATCGGTATAGTCATGTCGTATTCCATATTATCCCTATCGATATTGCCTGGATTGTATTAAATTTTTTTACATGTGGCCCGTCTAGGTACTATAATGAAATAGTATAAGGACATGAATTTGATTTTGAATGTAACCATTTTTGTCTAAAAAGATGAAATGCTCAGGAGCTATGAAACCCGTCTTAGCAATAAGCATAGTCTTTTTGATGTACTCCGCATTGTGGTAAAATATATGTGATATTAGACCATTTTAAGGAATTTTTAATGCTCTATCATAATCGTTTCGAATTAAATTTATAATAATATTATCGATTCTTATGATTTTTGCTTCTTTATACAAATATTTATTGAAATACAAATGTTTGTATACATTAATTTGATCAAGAGATTCATGAGAAATTTTGCATGTGTTTTCTCAACATTAATTTTCTATTGCATATTTTTAGGGGTATAATATAGTTTTGTTATTTTTGCAAGAATCAATTACTTTTATCAAAGACCGTTAATATATAAAGATACAGAAAAGTAGTTTGATCGTACAAAGATTAGAGTTGAGATGGGACATTTTTACGATCTTACTATTTCCATATTAAAATATAAACAAGCACACACCATTAAAGAAACAAGAAAAATATGCACATTTTTGTTTTTTATTTTGTTTTTAAATTTGTTGTATAATTAAATTATTATTCGTATAATTAAATTTATATTCTATTGAAAATGTTGGCGAGATATCAAGACAATATATTTTGTGAAATTAGTACATTTTATTTATAGAATTTAGGTATAGGTACATTACCTAAATTCAAAAATTCACACTTTTTTTCAATTCAACCAAAATATAAAAAGGAAACTTTTGGAAGGAGAATTGAAAAACAGATCAAATAAAATTCTAATTCGATATATAACTAAATATGGATCTATACCAGTGTGTATACTGTGTACAGCCAATACATATTTATAATTTGCATAATATAGAGTACACTATAATATTTTGGTAATAGCTTTGGTTTGGTCTTATATATTATATAGGTTTTTTTTTTTTTTTAATTCTTGTTTCTTTAATGGTGTGTGCTTGTTTATGTTTTAATATGGAAATAGTAAGATCGTAAAAATGTCCCATCTCAACTCTAATCTTTGTACGATCAAACTACTTTTGTGTATCTTTATATATTAACGGCTTTGCTTTTACCTTATTAATTCAATCTTTATTTTTAACTTGATATATTTTATCTAGTATCAAATTTTTGTTTATTCTAACTAAAAATCAAATTACAAAATATTTTCCAATAAACAATTTTATTATAAAACCCCGAATGATATTATCATCAATATTGATTTAAAATATTATTAAAAACCACTAATGCTTAACCTTAACTATAAAGCAATTAAAATGTTTATTAGATTCGGTTTTGATATAGTCGGAAAACAAAAAAAAAAAAAATTACTCTTTTAAAAGTACATACGAACACAGCTAATTTGATTTATTTCAATTTGATTTTCTGTGTGGTACCTACTAATAGTATATAATGTATATATCAGGAATTTATATAAACTACATTCTATATTTCATCTCATTGTTTTAGTGATGGAATAAAAAAATTAGAGAATAAATATAGAAGATAAAAGCATAGAAAAGCAAATTAAATTTTGTTATAATATTTTCTATTTTCACTTTAATTATGACATAGAGAGAAAATCCTTTTTGCAAATCTATATTCATTCTGAAAATTTGCCATTTTGTGCGATGCATAGTGTTCCAAAGAATTAATTACAATATTTCTAAGTAATAATTTCTAAAGATTATTTTATATATTTATTATGATTTAAGATAGTTGTTTTGCACAACAATTATTATTAAGTTTATAAACGTTAATCACATTAAAATAGAATCTAAATGCTTTTGCAACGAAAATATTGCATATAAATTGCATTAATAGAAAGTTAATTAAAAAATAATTATTAATGACAATAAAAAAATTGTTTCTTTTAAAAAAATTGAATGTACAAGTGTTTAAAAACAGTAGATATATGAAGGGACTCATAAAAGCAGTCTTCAGAGCAGATTGGAATATAATTGGTCTACGAGATACGAAAATACGAGAATACCTGTTACCTGTTGTAAAACGTTATTTGTTGCAAAACATATTTCTTCTTTACATATTTTTTTAACGTTTTGAATTCAATAGTGTGGTTTGTTGCTTGTAGTGGACGTCCTAGTTCATATTGTCTCATATTGTGGAGTAATTTATATTTTTCATTTTTGCAGTAAATAGTTCGTTGTCACCTAATATCAATGTAATAGCGTTGCATAGATAACCGGAAAACCTAACCGTATAATACTCCTCCAGTTCAACGGAACTCCATTAAAACGGGAAGGCTAGTAATTATTTCAAATTAATTTTTTTTTTTGAAGCAATAATTTTTAAAATAAAAAAATGTATTTGAATATTGCAATAACATTGATATTTTAAGCTTTTCGTCTGATATTGGTCCATCCTAGAACTAATTATGGTAGATTTGAACACATTAACAGAATGTTAATATTGGGAAATAAATACAAGAGCGTAACAAAATTTTTATTTTAAATCTTGTAATACAAGATCACTCATATTCTTACACCTCTAACTCTTATTTATTTTTAATACTCATAGAAATGAAATACTATTCAATCTAAATCAAATTTACTCTAAATCTAATCTAAAATCTAATTATATAGATATATCTATTAAATTTTTAGTTGTTATTTGGGATTTTTTCCTTTTTTTTTTAATTTAATTTATTTATTTATTATGTTTTTCTTTTTATTTTTACTTTCAACCCGGAAGAAGATATTGCGTTCTTCTCTTCGTTTGCAATAAATGTCGCATCTAAGTGTCATTCCATATGCCGTATGTTGTGTATTTTTCGTTAGTTAATTTTAATGTTTCTATGGTGATTTGGTTGTTGTCTTGTGTATTGGTAGTTCAGTAGTGTATGTTGTATTGTTTTAATTTTTTTTTAATATGTACATATGTTCAGCAGGTACCAGCTTTTGTACAGCCCAACCGAATCCTGATTAGTTTCACACCTAGTTGCCTTGTTCTAGTCGGCAGTATTAATTTTGTGTTAGCGTCTATTGTATGTGATCGTCTCTAAATGAATTTGATTGATCTCATGCTTCTTGTCTTTTTATCTGATGTTTGTCTGATGAATGTTTTGATTTGTCTACTCATATGTTTGTAATATTATCGTTAGTAATGGTTAGTAATGGCATAGAGTAATCATATAAGTAGAGTATTTTTTTTTTTTTTTTTTATTTATTTGTTTTATTCTCAAAAAGAGCGTTAGCTCATACAGAGTGATTATTATTAGTTAAATTTTTTTTAAATTAAATGTTAAATATACATCATAGTAAACAACAAGTGGAAATAGAAGTAGAAATAAAAATATGATATTATAAAAAAGAAAAGAGAAAACATAGTAATAAGATATATAGAATATTTACAAAATAGAAAATTTTTAACAATTATTGAGGAATTATATTATAATTCAATTATTAGAAAAGAAAAAAGAAAATTATAATAATTTGATTAATTAAAATTTTTTATATATTTTTTAAAACTTATATAATCTTTATTTTTGATTGTAGTTGGAATTTTATTATATTCATTGACCGATGTGCTATAAATGTTGCTTATACCTCTTCTTGCTCGAAAATCAGACGCATTTCTTGTATTATGTTGATGAACCTCTGAACCTTGTTGAAGTGTTGTGTTGGTGATTATTTGTTGGTGTACTATTTTATATATATGACTCACTTGTACTAATTTTATTTGATCCTGCATCTTTAAGATCTTAAAGTTCTCATATAAACTGTTAGTAGACGTTCTAATATTTAAGTTGTACAGGTTTTTTATAGCCTTGTTTTGGATAGGTTTGGATTTTTTTCAAATTCTGCAACGTACTTGTTCCCCATATTATTAGCCCATACACTATATTTGAGTGAAATAAACTGAAATATAGTGACCTTTTTAATGTATGTGGTATATTATATGAAATTTTTTTGAATATTCCTGCTGCTCTTCTACATTTTTTCATAACTTCGATGACGTGTACATTCAATGAAATATCGCTGTCAATTATCAAACCAAGATATTTAAAGTTATCAGCTTTCTGAATAATGTTATTATTATAGAACAATTTTAGATTTTGACCGATTGGTGCTTTCAATAACATGTATTTTGTTTTGTTTGCGTTTACAGTTAATTTGTATTTGTTGATTACTTTAAATAAGATTTCATTATCTAGGTTGATTTTATTTTCCAATTCCTCATAGTTATTCTCGGTATACACAATTGCTAAGTCATCAGCGTACATAAATATTTTCCCATTCAGTTCTAGGTTAGCAATTTCGTTTACATAACACAGAAAAAGTGTTGGAGCTAGCGAGCTTCCTTGTATTCACGTAGAACAATATTTGTTAATCATTTTCTTCTAAAAATCCCGTCCCATTTTTACTCAAAACACGAAAATGCCGTCCCATTTTCACTCAATACCCCAAAACACTCAAATATAATTTTCGAAACCTAATTATTTTTACTCAAATTTTTTTTTATTTTTTGTTATTTTTTATTTATTGAGGAGCATATTTCATACAATGCCTCTATACTTCTAGTCTATTCACAGAATGATTTTTCCGGAATTTTACCGAATTACGATTTTGTTTTAAGTTTTGTTTTAGTTTTGTGTATAAAGTTTTGCTCTCCCAGTGACTAGGCTAGGAGTATAGAGGCATTGTTTGATAATTTGAAGAGTATACGCATACGTTCTGTACTTTTGATTTATATGAAGAGTGTATATCGTATATGTGTTCACCATATATTTACATATCTAATTCAATATAAAAAATATATATAGAAAAATGTAAGCAATAAAACACAATTAATCGCAAAGATAATGAATGAAATTGTATAATTCAATAATAGGATAGGATCACATAATCCAGAAAATTTTTTTAAAAATAATGGTAATAAAATAATAAAATTTATTAGTTATTCCTTACAAATCGTGAACTTTGTACGGAATACCGTTTTGTTTTCTTTTCTCAGAACTTGGTTAAAAATCGTATTTCTATTTCAGATGAAACAATCAAATTTTGATAGATTGTTTGTTTGTTTGTTTTCATAATTATATTATGTATTCATATATATATATACTATTCATATTATTATCTACGGTAAGAAGCAGGCAAAATTAACAAAATCGAAATGGTTGAAAATTTAAAAATACATGTAGGTACCTACTTTTCAGTATACTTTTCAATAGAAATCAATTTGAATTATTTTTAATTTTACAAAACCAACATTAATTTTTTTGTCCCTCTCCTCTATAAAGTTTGAAATCACAAAATTCATAAATCACATTGACCAAGTCCAAATAAAAATATTAATTCTTCAAATTTTAAAAATTAAAGCAAAATAACAACAAATACAGCAATAATCTTGAATTTATAAAAAAAAATTCAATACTTTGATTTGTAATATTATTTGTGGTCTATTGAAAGGACTTTAAATGCATGTATAGTTTTTTATACACACATTGTGTAATTTTTAATTTTATCCCGTTATTAAAGTAGAAATGCGAGCAGCGAAATAAAAAATTATGTACCTACATACTGTAGCATGCACATTCGCATATATACATTTTTGAGTACCTATACATACAACTTTTATATTGTTGACACTGTTGGCAGCATAATTACAAATAAATATGTTCATAGGTAGTAGGTACACAAAGTTTTTTTATTTATGAGTACAAAATCCATTGAGCTCAACTTATAAGCATTTAAAAATTGAGTAATATTATTTTGAGTGAACACAGAATTTTGATATTTGAAAAAGTGACTAGCAAAGTTTGTTCTACGTGAATACTCTACTTATATGATTACTCTATGGTAATCGCTAGTTTATTAACCTATATTTCTGCGTATATTTATATTTAATATAATATATGTATATATAACATATATACCCGGTATCAATATAATTTTGATTTTGCCTTCTGTATTTAATTATTATGTTGCTTATAATCATTACGATGTGTTCTGTGCTATCTATATGTTTTTTATTTTTTGTATCGTGCTCAGACTGTCCGTGTATATCGGTGTTTGTTTTTCTTTATTTGTCTTAAAGACAAATCTCTTTTTCTCTTAAAGATGTTTCGCTCATCAATTTTACCTAATATTTAACCTACAATTTAACAATAATTTTTAAATTTTTTATTTATGAGTGTAAATTTGTTATAGAATTTATATAAGTGATACCAATTTTCTGATTTTTTATTTTCTCATCATTCATTTTCCGTATATTTTATTGAATAACAAGTCTTAAAAATTTTTTTCAAAATATTTAAGTCACGTAAATTGTACTTATATATATAATCTAAGAAAGTAAAATTTATATGTAAATCATCACATCATAAAAATTCACTTGGATTTTATATATTAGTATCTTTTTCGGTATTCTTATATAAAAAAAAACGCATATACTATCCTCTAGATAGAATTTATGAATAGTAAGTATATTTTCTCTTTAAGATATTCTATATTGTCTCTTTAAGATAATAATAATATATCTTTATAAGTTTTTTTTTTCTTTTTATTTTTTTGTTTTTTTTCAACTTTTTCAACTTTTCAACATTTGCAAATAAATTTAATTATTTTAGTTCTCAATGGTACAATTAAATTGAAGAACAAAAAAAAAAAAAAATTAATATCGGCTTCAACATTTCATTCAAGAAAAATTCCAAGAATAATTCATTTTTTCAAATACTTTAAATTGTGATCTTCAGCATTCAGCAACCTTCAGATAAAATCAATAAAAAACAGAAAAATATATATTATATATTTTTTTTTACTTCCTTATATGACAGGATATACTTCTTAAAGGCTAACATCAGTACAGAAATGTTCATGACGTTGAAGTTATTTGATTTAAAGATGAACAGGAATATAAGTTTTGTTATATAAGGTTGGCCTATTATACGACATATAAGTATACGTTAGTGTTGTTAAATTCCCAGAAAAAATAAATAAATAAATAAAACAAAAGAAAATGAGAAGAATAAAAATTTTCTCAAAATTAAATTTCTTAATGAAAACCTTTAAGAGATGTTATTTGAAAAAAAAAATTTTTTTTTTTACCCTATAATATTATAGAGTGGAACTAAATTGTATTAAGTTGATTTTATAAAAGGTATATTTGTTTATGTTTTTACAGTATAGGGATTTGCTATTCATTTTATGACTCCATACTTATGTTTTACTTATAGTCCACACGCTGGGTGGCGCAGTAGATAGTGTACTTGGCTTTCAATCGAAAAAAAAATGTTTTATCTGAGCCAGTATCATAGGGATAAAATAATTGACAAAAAATAATTGAGAGTATAATCTGGAAACAACTTAAATGAAATAAAGCTATTCTATTTAAGAAGACTTATGATCTGACAATTTTTATTTATTCATTTATTTATTTCGCTCTTTTTTTTGTAAGTAGAGAGTTATATTTCGTTTTGTGGTTGTATTTTATACAATGAAATAATATGGGGTATTCTGTGTATTCTGTATATGGGGGATTCTGAGAGATGTTGAACCCGCGTTGAACCTAAGTAATGTCTATATATCAAGGAAAAACCTGCTATTCTAACTTTCCAAAAATATATATCTTTAATGGCGTATTTTATCCTTTAAGGGCAAAACGGACTGTTTGATAATATTTTATTGATTTTGTTAATATACAAAATTTATTTACTGTAAAATTGATACAAGCTCATAATATCGTAAATTAAATTACACGTTACAAGAATATAATATAAATAATCATGATTGTTGTCAATGTTAATGGTTGAACAATCGAAAAAAGACTGCCCATTCCCATTACAAAACCACATGTATGGCTTAAAAGTTGACAGTTGACAATGGAATAATACTGCATAAAGATAAGGTGCATGCGCATTAAATTATTTCTGTCAACAGAATCATAACTACATAAGGTATGTACACGAGTAATTATTTGTTTGAAAATTGTTATGTTTTTGCAGTTATATTCCATTGTTAACTTACTCAAAATTATTACTTATAAGTTTTTATAACAGGACATTTAAAGGTATCGTTGTTGTTTTGATGTTTTGTATATATACTTTTTTCCATTTATTTTACAAATTGTTTGACAAATGTTGAATTTGAATGAAAAAAGTATAGCACTGTTTAGAGAGTTTAACTGAATGTCTAAACTGTTATACATTTGACAGCTCTGTATATGGTTGTTGCAGAGCAAAATTTTGATATTCTCTTTCATTCTAACTATAATAAGTCCTGATTACTTGTGTTTACATTGTGAATATCTTTCCGTTTTATTAGAGATATGTTTGTATGAATTTGTTTACATAATATTTGAAATATTAACTTAATATCAATAAAATATTTCGGAAATAATATATTTTTTTGCTTATGCACTTAAATCTCTTTACACTTGCTTATATAGACCTAATTTGGAATACGCCAGCCAGATATGGAATACTTTCTATAGCATTCATATTAACAGAATTGAATCGGTCCAAAAAAAATTCCTAAGATTTGCTTTACGCAATCTCCCATGGGAAGATCCATTAAGATTACCTCCATATGAGCACAGATTGAATTTGTGTCAATGAACGTGCATCCAATGTTATCCCTTGAACTATGTAAATTTTTATAAATTACATTATTATGTTATTTGTAACTTAGTTCATATCAATTTTTCAATTTTCATTTTTTATTTTATTAATTTTTAATTCAATTGTCAAATATTGTGATTTTTAAAAATGAACTACATTTCTATCATCACTATCATTATCATTATATCATTATTAATTTTTAGTTCTTTGTTATTTATTATTTTTTTTATATATATTCTTTTTTTTTTTTATTCTTTTTTCTTATTCTTTTTTCTTAAATTAAAATTTTATATGTAATTTAACCAAAATTGTAATTATTTGTATATATTGTAACTTGCTTGATTTAAGCTCGAAAAATAAATAAATAAATAATAAATAAATCGTTTTATCCCCCCCAGTTTAATCAATATACATACTTTATTGCTTTATTTTTTATTATTTGTAACTCATCAATGTTTAATAGTGGTCCCCACAGCCCTCATTCTTTAAAGTTTTTTACATAATTATCTTAAGTTTATTTCATTATTATTTTTTAACATAATGTTGTTTTAAATTTAGATTTTTGATTTACTTTTTGTTTCTTTTTTTTGTATTGTAATTTCAAATTCATTTTTTTTATCCTCTTTAAGTTTATAATTTTGATTTTAGCCTAGTTTATATTACATATATTAGAAAAATTCAATTTTTTTTATTGGTTTTTATTGAATTTCATTATATTTTATTGAAAATGTCAGTTTTTTAAGGAATGCCATGATATTAGTTGTTGCTTCTATAGTATCCTGTGTGAGTATATCAAGTCCCGTTATTCCAAGCCTGGCTCTTACATCAGTGTATAAAGGGCAAGCCTCAAATATGTGCTGTATATTAATTGGGGTATCTGGAACACAGTGACATGTTGGCTGTGCGTTTTGGGGTCCATCAAAGAGATAGCTGTGGGTGTATCGTGTGTGTCCGAACTTAAAACATATGTAATTTATATCATTCGGTCGGCCTATATAATGTTGTTCAATATCCTACTAATGTCAATGAAATATCACAAACAAAAAAATAATTAAAAACATTTTAATAAATTATTTTTTATAAAATAATATTGGAAATGATTGTGAAGTAAATTGTTTACAGGGTTTCTTCAAATTGCAATATTGTTAAGAAAAACTTATAAAAGGACTTTTGGATTGCTGTAGTATTTTTTGTCTTTAACTTAACACTAATAACTAAAAAAAAAAGTAGTAATTTCACATTTGAAAATAGAAAATATTTATTCAAAGATTACGCAAAAACATTACATTTGAAACTCACTGTACTCTACACATAATCAAATATAGTTTAAACAAATAAATATCCTTTCATCAACCTTTCAAAAAGCTAAAATGAAGATCTCTTAGAAAATAATAATAATAAAAAAAAAAATGATATTAAATCTTATGATGAATTTTTCTTATGTGGAATTTTTTGACATCATCTCAACCTGATTTCAATTCAAGTTGACTTTGATTCTAATACACTTCGTCATTATTCTATCATTCAAAAATAAGAAGAAAAAAAACTCTTCCATGTAAATAAATCTAATGTTGTGTTATTATTATTGTCCTTGGTTGTCCTTTTTAGAATATGTGTGTACGTGTGTAAATAAAATGTTTATTATAATTTTCTTTTTTCTGATTTCTTTTTTGTTAAAACTTTAATTTTTTTTTTTTTTTGCTTTTTTCATTAAAAAACAACAACAACGGCCACACAACACAGATTAAACAAAAGAGAAAATGTTTACAAGATAACAAAAAAACAAAAATAAAAAAAAAATAAATTTTAATTTTATTTCGTATTAAATTCATATATCTTTTGTGTTCACATTTTCTGTATTCTATAATTTTATTTCTTTTTAGGCTTTAAGCCTACAACATCATCATCATCATCATCATCTTAAAAGAATTTGAACAATATAGAAGAATTTCATTCTTAAAATCAAAGACTACATACATACATACATACATTTAAATGTCAATTTATAGAATTGCCATACTCAAAATGTACTCCTCACTGACTTCAATAAATTTATTACACAGCACGAAAAGTAATTTTTATTTATAATATGAATAAAATATTAAAGAATCTATTTTATTTATGAAAATTTTGTTAAAGTCAGTGGCTCTCAATCTGCTTTCTTTAATAATCATTATTTCAAAAAACAAAAAATATTATTTTTACAATAATAGTTTAGTGGTCTTTGTATAAGATTTAATCCAATATTTTATCAATTTGATGTAATCGATTATAAAAAGTTAATAAAATTTAATGTTTAGCTAGGAAATATTTTGCCAAGATTTTAATACACATAAGAAGCAGGTATTAAGCTATTTTCTTTTCGTGCAAGGTAATATTTTTTTTAATTCTAATTGTATAATTATAAATTCTATAGAAGGTTTTCGACTCTTTTAGAAAATATTAAGTAAATGAATAAAATAAATTATGTTGATTTCAAATGTTGATTTTAAATCTGGAACAAAATGGGCAGAGATTATTAATTAATTTTTTTCAATAACGTTATTGTCTCAAATAATCCAACATGGTTAACATTTTGCAATAATTGTTTAATATTAAAAATTTATTAAAATGTGTTAATGTGAACTTTTCACTATACGTATCTTCAGTGTTAGAAATACAAATTATTTCTCTTTCTTGTTGAATCGAAGAGAAATTTTTCATATGTACGTTACTAACATGATAAAAGCTCTTAGTTTTCAACGCTAAGTAATGGTACTCAGTAATGATAATCTTTCCGCCCTATATCCCACGTATGAGACTACAGGACAATGATGAAATAATGCTAAAGAAATCACTTTTGACATAGTATGACCATATAATTTGCTGTGCAAATTTTAAATCGTTATAAAAGCTAAGCTCATATAAAAAAAAAATAACATGAAATTCGAGAATGTATTTGATATTATTCCAACAAAAACTTAGCTATAACCAAAGAAGTGATTTGGCTGGATTAGTAAAATGTTTATATTTAACTTTTCTTTTACTTTGAACAAATAATTTGACATTTCAGTTTTTCCTGACTTAAGTGAAATTTTCAAGAAATGCTGTTATAATAATGGTACAATAAAAATTCACGGTTAAATTTCATAGAAATAGCATACTATATAGCTATTATGTACTTTATACTTTTATTTGTAAAAAATTGCAAATGAGAGAAAAAATCACGTGATCATAAAATTCTGCGAGAACAGTGAAAATAATCTCATTTGCAAAAAAAAGTAAACATGAATAATTTTTTTATGTCAAAAATTAATTGATTTTTAGGTTATGAAATTTTTTGAAATTTTTTGTACAATTTTTTTTTTCTTAAATGAACATTTTTTTGTGAAATGACTACGTACTTCAGTTTCTGGAAAAAAAATTGCTCAAAAGTACTTATATTTTTTGTCTCTTAAATCTTACGTCAAAGTATTTTTCTTTCCTATTTTCAATAAATACACAAAAACAAAATATCTTTAATACTCTGATAACAGTTTAAAATTAAACCTATTTTCTATACAAAAATTTTACTATTAAAAAAAAATCTAAGCAATTACATAATTAAGCAGCTCAATTATTCAAGTAGGAATCACCATATTATGTATAACTTTAGTCTATAAATCTTTTATCGTGTGGTTTAATTAATTTAAGTATATTGTCTATATAATCCAGGGTTATTAAAGTTATAAAAAAATCATCCCAAATAGTCAGTAACATCCAATTAGGTTAATGAAGAAGATGCAAATTTATTGGAGATTTTTTTAGCGGGGATTATTTACAAATGCCAAAAATTCGTCAATTTTCAATAAATGTTTTTGGACCGTAACCGAAATAAGCATAATTTGTTTCGGAATAATCATACTCTCAACAAACCATTACAAACAAATATATATTTTTTTTATCAAACATAGTGTATCGAATTTAAAATACTTCAAAATATCTCAGAATTCAATAATAAGTTGTTTTTTTGTGCAAATATACACCTCTTTAAAGATATTCTAATTCGGCATAAATTCCCCCTTTTCAGTTCTTTTTTTTACCTATATTTTAATCAGTTGAGAAACACTGTTTTACAAAAGTAATACATAAATCCATTGACAGCTTCTCTACAACAAATTGTTTTGTGTACTCTTGTGATTGTATTCTCTTACTTATAGTATAAAAAAAACCTCTTTTAAACAATTCATTTTCAATAAAATAAAAACGAAATAAAATAATCGAAAAATCTTTGTCAACATAGAACAAAAAAAAAAAAATAATAAAAAAAAAACCCAAAAACCTTTAAAAAAAATTAAAAATGATGGAAAATTGGAAAAAAAAATGTCTATATTTCACCTTTATAAACCTCCATCTAACCTCCACAATACTTTTTTTCATAATAATTGATTTATGGAAGACTAAAACTGTCAGATTCATGAAGTTGAAAATGCGGAACGAAATGTCACAAAGCAATAAGTGACAATAACCTAAAAAGCAATCAGATAACGGCAATAACAAATTGAAAAAAAATTTTCATTTTTTTTTGGGATGATATAATAATAAATTTGCTGATAAAATCATTAACCCTGATGTGTTGATAACCATTTTTGAGGTATTATTTTGTTTTTATTTCTAAGATATGGATAGATTGTATATATAGTTTTTGTATATGATTTACAACTGTCACTATTATTTTATTGTATTTATTTATCAATAAAAATCAGATACAGACTCGATTAGCAGAATTAAAATTATGTGATTTATTGAGTCACAATATTATTCCATTTTGTATTTACTCAAGATTTATGTACAATATTTTAAGAATGTATAGCTTGAGTGCAACAACAATAGTTATTTATTTCGATTCCATTAACTTGTTTGCTGGCAAACAGCTTGTTGGCCGCAAGGGATGTAAGTCGCCTTAAGCGTCCTAGCATTCTGCAGCTACCCAGTAGGCAATAGGAACAATCAAATGGAGGCAAAGAAATACAATGGAGTATTATGTTGGCATCATGGGTTATCTCATCTGCTAGTCAGTGTAATTTACCTGTATAAAAATGTCATACAAACTACAAAAAAAAAAATAAAAATCAACTTGCTTGCGAAAAATAATCCCCCCTAAAAAAATCTCCCATAAATTTGCATCTGCTTCATGACCTAATTGGATGTTAGCGACTATATGGGATGATTGCGCGATTATATGGATTTCTTACCGAATGTTGTCAATCAAATTGGTTTATATTGTTCTCTATCATTTGCCATGTATACTATGGTTCTATAATTGTACTCAGGCCTGTTTAGTTTTTACTGTTTCTCAACCATCCCAACTACTTCCTTCCATTTTACTGTAGAGCATTAAAAAAGTGTTTTAGATGTCGAATTATATGACAGAAATAAGTAACTTTACGATGATTGGCGGTAAACAGTGGTTTTTGAATTTTCTGAAGCCCCCAACCAATTTTTCCTTTCTTGGACTATCAAACATTTAATTTTTGATTTCGTTAATTCCACATTTAAAATTTTGAATTTTTGGTTTCGTTAATTCCACATTTCAAAAAGTCAGTCTATAATATTGATAGTTTTGGTTATGTCATTAATAAGGTCGTAGTTGTTATTTTGTATGTTGTCCCTATACAGTAAATATTGAAACATTATCATTCTTTCGGTAATGCTGAATTGACGATCAATCAATTAACTTATGACTATTATAGTTGCGGGTATATGCATAATTTAGACGTAGTGTCTTCGATATTACCGGACATAAATTTATGATTTGTGAATTGATATTTATTGTGTATATTTTTAGTTATTATTTATTTATTTTACCAGTTGATTCTACAGATAAATCTATAGGCCAACTTTGTAGGTTTTTTTTTTTTTATTTATTTATTTCCAAAATTCTAAATTTACAGTAATTAATAGATTTATACACATTAATAGATTTAAGGCAGATCCTGGAGAATGCCCTCGAATTTCAAATCGATACGCACCATCTTTTTATCGATTTTAAATCTGCCTATGACAGCATACATCGATCAGTGCTTTACGAATCAATGTCGGAATTTGGTTTCCCAGCCAAGCTTATCCGTTTGTCAAAAATGATCCTGGAAAACACCCGGTGTGCTGTGGTGATTGGGAGGCACATTTCTGATTCATTTCGAACGTGCTCCGGATTTCGACAAGGCGATGCGCTGTCATGTAATTTCTTTAATCTGGTGTTGGAGCATATAGTGCGACGTTCCGGTGTGAACACACAGGGCGCTATATTTTACAATTCGGTGCAGCTCCTGGGTTTCGCTGATGACATCGATATTATCGGAACATCACGACGAGCAGTCATCGAAGCCTTTACAGAGATTGAAGAGGAAGCAGGTAAAGCGGGTCTTCTCATAAGTGAGAATAAAACAAAATATATGCTGTCGACAAATAAAATGTCCTCACAACATCATATAGGACACAACATCACTGTCGGCTCATATAATTTTGAGGTAGTTCAGGAGTTTATCTACCTTGGAACCAACATCAACTCCACCAATAACATCGATGTTGAAGTAAGGCGAAGAATTACCCTTGCAAACCGTTGCTACTTCGGTTTGTCGAAACAACTTGGTTCAAAGCTCCTATCCCAAAATACCAAGGCACAATTATACAAAACGCTCATCCTTCCAGTGCTGCTATATGGTTCTGAATCGTGGACATTACCAAAAGCAAGCGAGCATGGATTTGGTATCTTTGAGAGAAAAATTATTCGTCGCATTTATGGTCCTGTGTCTGACGAAGGGGTTTGGAGAAGAAGATACAATGCCGAACTATACCAGCTGTACAACGACATGGACCTAGGTAAAAAAGTCAGAATAAGACAGCTTCAATGGCTAGGCCATGTAGAGCGTATGGATGAAAATGCTCCGGCTAGGAAACTCTTCGAATCCAAACCCCAGGGAACGCGTCAACGAGGGAGGCCACACCTTCGTTGGAGAGATGAAGTATCGGCAGATATGAAAAAACTTCAAATCACCAACTGGAGAGATTCCGCTCGTGACTGAAATCAGTGGAGGACAATTTTGCGCCAGGCCCAGGACCTTCAAGGTCTGTAGCGCCCAGCAAGTAAGTAGTAAGTAATAGATTTATACAACTTTTTAAATTACATGAATTTTGAAAAAAAAATAATTTTTTTTTATTTAAAGCCGTAACTGTCTGGCTTAATATTTGTTTTTAAGTGTCTCTAACGTAATATTTTATTGAGTTCGAAAAAAATTTTTTATTTCCTTTTTTGAATCTTTGATTATTATTATGAAAATAAAAAAGAAAAAATATTTATATTTTAAATAATTTATTTTTACCTGATTTTTTAATTGATTTTAAATCTAAATTTGAAATTTCATAAATTATGATATAATGTTTTTTTCCTTTCGAAATGTGGGCTTTTTTATTAAATTATATTAATTATTTGTTATATATTTTTGTATATTATATATTTATATTATTTTTGTATTAGTTATGTTATATCTTTATTAATTATTAAGTTATATCAGAACCGATGTGGTTGTATTGAAAATTACCTTTTCAGTAATTTTCACCATTTTCACCTTCGGTCGTTACATTACTACACTCGAGTTTTTTACCACTCGGCTACCGAGGCCACTTTTAGTTTTTATTTAAGTTTTCTTAAATTAAATTTTTATAAAAATATGTAATAAAAATTACAAGCAATTGGTTGTAGTTACATATTCTCATGTTTTTGTCATCTCTCACAACACATTAACCCAGAACAATAGCGATTAATAACTAATCATAAATTTTTTTAATTAGTTTTACATAACCGAAAGCATGACTTTTTGTCGATTATTGTAGCCGACTGTAAAACCGAAAGCGTGATGACAGTTAATGTTTTTACAGTTATGTTGAAAACACAATCACGACGAATGACGAGTGACGAATGACCAAAATTCGCCGTTAGAGACACATCCACGACGAACTATTTGCGACGAACAATTTTTTGTGTTTTGAAATTTCAAAATTTGTTTATAAAAAAAATGGAGGAAAAATTTAAAAAAAATTTGTTTCAAAAATTTTTTATTTGAATTTGAATTTTAAAAATGTTTTATTACAACCATTTTGACCAATTTATGTTGGTAGCAATGAATGTCGTTCGCATTCGTCGACGAGTAAAATAGAAATAGATCTATTTTTTGAACGCGAAATTTTGGTTATTCATCATTCGTCACGATTTACATATAATCTCATGTATTTGAAAGCGAAAAATTTGTCATTCGTCGTGATTGTGTTTTCGATATTATAACGAAGACGACGTAACCAAAATCAGAGTCATACAAACCTTATAAATTGAGTTCCTATATAAATAACAATCACTTGTTAGCATACGGGTTAAAACATTTTTTTTTTAAATCATTACATTAGTGTATGTGTAAGTGTGTGTATAACGTGTTGGTAAATTTAAAAGTTTTAAACGTTTTAATACGAAACAAAAATAAAAAAAAACATTAAGAGATGAAAAAATTAAAAGTTTTATGTTGTAATTTTTAAAAATGACAATTTTTTTTCTTTTTGTTTATTTTACTTTTCTTTTTTTTTTTATTAGAAATGTCAGTTTTTCTAATTGTTCTTTTAATGTTGTTTAAAATCTTGAAATTTCTCTAGGTAATTAAAGTAATTACATTTTGTTTGAATTAAAATGTTTTTTTATTTTGTTTTTTTGTTTAATAATAATTGTTGATAATTTCAGAGTTTTAATTGTTTAAAAATCTTATTTACTTAATTAGTCCATCTGGTAGTCATTATTATTAATGTGGTGTATTTCTATATTTTATTTAATTATAATTTCTAACATGATTTTACTAAATTTCAACATAAACAAAAATACATTTTGTTTCACATGCGAAATGTCAAATTTTAATAATTAAAATGTGAAAATACTTTCAGATTGTGCATGTGTACTGCTTTGAGCTGTCATTTATTTTATATGACTGCTATTTAAAATTTTAATTATAAATTTTTATAATTTCCGAGTTTGTTACAGAGTAGTTTCGTATGTTCTAAGAAGGTATTATAGAAATATTCCAAATTTTTAATTATTCATGTTTTGATGATGTCAACATCAGTGTTCATCATGGATTACATTAAATAGTTTGGGCAAATCTATGTAAATATAGACGTAGTGTTATACAAATACATATTATTTTATACTTTTACGTATGTGTTTGACAACACTAGGTTTACGCAAATTTTCCAAACTCTTTATTAATAATTTGTTTAATGAATGAAATTTTTGATGTATACTATCTTCGGAGGTAATTGGATTTAGTCATGAATCCAAATATTTTTCTCTATAATTTTTTGTTAAGTTTTACAATTTCTGTCAACTCAGACAACTCAAGGTAAGCGTTCAATTTCATTGTAATTTTAATTATGATCAATCAAGGCCGATTTTATATAATGCTACATTTTGAATAGATTATATACTAATTAATAGTATGGCAGTTGAAAGTATGTATTAGAGGAGGTGATAAACAAATTGTTATAACAAATCAACGAAGCAATTATTAAAGTGGTGTTTTAAAATTGTTGTTTTAATTTTAATATAAATTTCATATTTCCTAAATATAAGTAAAAATTATTGAATATAATATTAAAAAATTATGATAGTATTAATTTATTTTTTATATTTAAATTAAAAATTATGCTTGTTGTTTTAATATTAATTTTTATTCTAATTTTAAGACATATTTCTTGTGTAATATGCTTGTGTGAAGTATAATAAAATGAAATAAATAAATAAATATTAATTTGATGATAATTTAATAAATAAATATCGATTATAGTATATACATACTTTCACCCCGTAGAGGTATAAAAACAACATAAAACACTAAAGGTGGTTGTTAATTATTCAGAATACAAAATTGTAAATGTTGTGAGCTAAATAATAGCATTTTAGTGGCAGTAGAACTCAAAGCAAACTGTAATTTAATATAAATGATATAACAGTGCACTGGTCTATTATAGAAGTGATAATTAAAATTATTTTAAATATTCATAATTAAATTTTTCAACTTAATACTAATTTGTGTACAACCAAAAATTAATTTTTAATTTCTAAAATATCAATTTAATTTTCACATGCCATAAGAAAATATTTTTGTAAATTTTTCTTAATACAAGTAAAAAACAAAACAAAATTTATTACGTTAGTTAGAGTGAATACAATTTAATAATTTGAATTTTTAACGCAAGAGGGAAAACATTAAAAACGTTTTATAAGATTGCTTTTTTTTTGTTTTGTTTTTTTTCTTGTTTTTTGATTGTTATTCGTTTTTAGAATGAATTAATTTTATAAATAAGGGAAAAAAGAAATTTCAGGAAAATCTTTTTAAAAAGTTTGTATTTTTTTTTATTTATTTTTTTTTTTTTGAATATTTGGTTACGGATAAGGAGAAACGCTGTCATCATCGTCATCATGATATGATGAATCCATTGAATTTTATGATTAGAAAAATAAAAAATATCTATGTAAAAATATAATGTTAATTTATAATAATAAAAAAGAACAAAAAAAAAAGTAAAATTTTGAATGAAAATTGCTTGTATCTTCTTAAAACAGATGACATGAAAAATGAGAAATAAATCCGATTTGTGTCTATCTTTAAAAGTTAAAAATATTTTTTTTTTTTTGGAGGAAATTTAAAATGATTTCGGATATAAAATTAGAAAAAGGAAGTTAATGTTATAATATTTTAGTCGATTTATATTTCAAAACTGGGTGTAATGTATAAAATTTTTAAATTGGAAAGTTTTTATAATTTTCGTCCTAAATGTATAAATATAAAATAAAGCGTGTTCTTAGTTGCAGTAAAACATGCGTCGGTGTCTTGCAGATTTTTTTCTCTGTCACTTTGAACAAAAACACTTGCGCAGGCGTGCAGAAAATTGTTTAGCAATGCTTCTTGTTGATAGAAGCAGCACATGCACAATCCGTTTATATAGTTATATTATATTATTTATAATTATATTATTATATATTTTTATATATATTCAATATATTTTAATATATTTTATATATATTTTTTTAAATAATTTTATAAATATTTTTTTTAAATATATTTTTTTTAAATATTTAATATATTTTAATATATATATTACTTATATATTAAAATATATTAAAATTATTATATATTTTTTTCAATGTATTTATTTTATTATATTTATATTTATATATTATAATTATAAACACATTTATTTTATTTTATCTATTGCAATCGCTGCATCGAATAATTAATTTTTATTTTTTACTTAAATATTTTCTCAAGACATTCTTATTTATTAAAAGTTAAATGATATGAACTTTAAAAATCATTCTAAAGCAGACGCACTAAAATATCTGCACAATCTGTCCGACTGTGAACGCAAACGCCTGCTTTTTATCTGCGCAGAATTTTTGATGATATGCAACTACGAACAAAAAATCTTTTTTGTTGCGCAGGTGCGACCACTACTGACACGCCTATAGTTTTAAATTTCAGATTTCTATAATTAATGAAATTTCATAGTTATCGGTAGATATAAACAAGTGCTATATATTCAGTAGCGATATTTGTGCAGAAAGTTTGCATTGGCTTGATCCATTTGATGAGTATGGATTTTTATCCGTATTTTTTCATTGAGTAACAAAATTATTGAAGAAGAGTTGACATCGTCTGCTTATTTGGCATAGCTAAAATGTCAGAGATATCTAAAACAAAAACTTTATAAGCCATCAAGAGTTTCAATGTAATTCGAATTTGGGTGATCAAATTTAAGCTCCTGAAAAAAGTTGATATAATATGATGTGATATTGTGAACATGTACCAAAAGTCAGAATTAAGATAGTATTCCAGATTTTATTGTGAGTAGTTTTCTTTAAGAACGGTTTGAAACAATAAACATTAAAATATTAATAAAAACAGAAGTTTGAATAATGAACCTGGAGTGGCAGCACGTAAAACGTTTACGTTACAAAAACAACGGTGAAGTATTTTAACGTCAAAGATTTTTTTTGGTAGCATGTAAAACATCACGTTGAAAATTTATTCCGAAAATTCGAAAAAATATTCCGAATGTTCGAAAATTATTTTGACAATCAAACTAACCTATTTAAAACTTCAAAAAACATATGTTTTTCAAATTTAATGGAAGTTTGAAATAAAAAGAAATGAATTTAAATTTTTTAGAATTTTTTTTTTTTGAATTCTTGTATTTCGCCTTATTATTTTCAGTTTTGAAGAACAAAATTGTTATATAAAAATCGCAAAAATAATAAAAATGATGTGCCCGTTTCAATAGATATAGAATTTATAATAGACTAAAATAAAAAAAAAAAAAGAAATAAAACAAATGTAAACAAACCAATTCAGTTGATATTTTATATGATATTTTCAATGAACTATTAAATATAGTATTTTATTTAAATAAATTAAAACACTCAATTATTGAGAAATTTGAAAAAAAATTATTTTATTATCACATAAAAATTGCTTGAATTATCACAGAAATAAAATAGTTTTTTTATTGCAAACAAAAATACTTCAATTATTCCAGAAATAAAATGTTATCAAAAGAAATTAAAAATTATAAAATAAAAATTATAAAAACTATAAAATTTAATGTTCTTAAGATTTCAAATTTTATTATAAATATTTAAATTTTATATTTTTATTATTAAAATAACACAAAATTATTAAAAAAAACTATCGTTCTCGTATAAATTTTAGTACACGGTAAGAAAATCATTGACGTTCAAAAATAAACGTATACGTTAAAATCAAAGAACGTCAAGTTGCTTACATGCTACCGAAAAAATGTATACTTTACGTTTTCGGAATTAAATCAACGTCAACGTTGCTTACCAAAAGTGTTAATACGTCTTTTTGACGAACGTGAACAAGTTAAGTGCTGCCACTCCTGACTTGCTTCACTTTGAAAATACATGCTCATTTGCAGGTGTTTGATTTACAGTGTTGCCAATATAGTGAACCTAAATTTGTTCACCCATTACTCAATCAATTATTTTAATACTTCCATTTGAAAAATTTTTAAGTTAAGTTGTCTTCGAAATTCAAAACTTTTCAGCCCAACTATCGATCGTATAGGAATCTTATATTGGCATTAAAATAAAGTTGAATGGATCAAAAACGGATTTACAGTACTACAACAACAATAAATAAAACTTTTTTGATTGGTTCAACGGTTTTTATTAAAAAAAAAACAATAATTTTATTTTAAATTTTCTATCATGTACAAAACAGTATTTTCTCTATTTTTATTAAAAAATTAAATCTCTTTACGGAATTTTAGAAAATATTTTTTTAATAAAAGAAAAATATTCACTTGTTATGCAAAAAAAAAAAAAAAAAAAAACTCACTGAAATTTTTTACCGTACTTAAAATCATAAAATTGGCTAATTCAGCTAAAAAAAAAAAAAAAACGTTTTTATACGATATTTTCTCTGTATTTTTTGCGGTAAAGCAAAAAAGATTTCAAAAATATTTTTTAAATTAAAATAATTCCATTGTAAAATTAAATAAAAAAAAAAAAAAACAAATGAAACAAAATGCCCCTACTCCCCCAACACAAATTCATATTAAAGAGCTAAACAAAATAAGACTAAATTTAAAAAAATTATTTGAAGGTAAAATTTTTTATTTTATTCTTTTTGTAAAGAAAATATTTCTTAAATTTTTAAATAATTAAATTTTACTCTGCAAGAGGGAATCAAATTGTGCAATAGAAGTAGAGTAGTGAAAAATTAAAAGTATACTTGAATATATTATTCAATATTAATAAGTCTCTAATGATTGGGTATTGTTTTTTTTTTATAGATGGCGTCTGTTATCCCCACATCATAGTATACAATTTTTACTGCAAAATCAAATGAATTTTGATTGATTTATATAACAAACTTATAAAACATTTAAAAAAAAATGTTTAACGATTCAGTAAACCACACCATATGCATTATGTAAAGACAGCTTTGATGAATAGAAAAAAAGAAATATTCTTGAATTTTCTGGTAGGGTCAAGGTACAAAAATTTTAAATATTAAAAAATAGAAAATCAAACTCTATGTTTCACCATGGATGCTTAGACTACCACGCGTTGATACAGATCTTAACACACACAAAAGAAACGAAACAAATAACACGCAATACCAACAACTATTCAAAAACAAACTAAATACTACCTATAAAGACTACATACCGATATACACAGATGGATCGAAACAAAATAACATAGCAGGATGCTCATTTAAATGTATCAAACATGAAAAAAAATACAGACTTAACGAACATACAACAGTATATTCGGCGGAACTATATGCCATAAGCAGGGCAATTGAGTATGTCAGCCGTAGCTATGAGGGGAGAAGGTTCATAATTTGCACCGACTCCCTTAGTAGCCTACAGGCTCTCTCATCTGCTACCTCAAAACTCCCGACAGTGATTGCAATCCAAGATCAGATGCAGGTATGTAAAAATCATATAGCATTTCTATGGACTCCGGGACATGCCAATATTACCGGTAATAAAGAAGCAGACAGATTGGCAAAGGAAGCACTTTTAGAACCACTTTCCGAACAACAAAGCCGGTACTACAGGGATTATAAAGAGATATGTGATCGAACTTTATGGGACATACACAACACAAGTTGGGAAAATGAACCCCTCACCAACAAACTAAGGCACATTAAAAGAAATGTATCCAGATGGAATAGTTTAGACCAGGCCAGTAGGAAAATCGTTGTTGTTCTGACTAGACTCCGAATAGGACACACACGATACACCCACAGCTATCTCTTTGATGGACCCCAAAACGCACAGCCAACATGTCACTGTGTTCCAGATACCCCAATTAATATACATCACATATTTGAGGCTTGCCCTTTATACACTGATGTAAGAGCCAGGCTTGGAATCACCGGACTTGATATACTCACACAGGATACTATAGAAGCAACAACTAATATCATGGCATTCCTTAGAGAAACTGACATTTTCAATAAAATATAATAAAATTCAATAAAAACCAATAAAAAAAATTTAATTTTTCTAATATATGTAATATAAACTAGGCTAAAATCAAAATTATAAACTTAAAGAGGAAAAAAAAAATGAATTTGAAATTAAAATACAAAAAAAAGAAACAAAAAGTAAATCAAAAATCTAAATTTAAAACAACATTATGTTAAAAAATAATAATAAAATAAACTTAAGATAATTATGTTAAAAACTTTAAAGAATGAGGAATTGACAAAACCCACGTGGTTGATAAGCCCATAATAAAGATCTTATAAATAAATAAATAATAAACTCTATGTTTTACTTAGTATAATTAATTTTTTGATCGATTTGGGTTGTTAGTCATCATCAGCAGGTTGATTGTAGAAAGAGTATTAATAGAACAAATTAGATGAGTTTTTCGTGCAAAAGCAACAAATTTTGTTTACATATTTTACCATTATGCTGTTGGCAATTTTTATTTTATTATCTTTAAATAAAAAAAAATAAATTGGTTTGGTATGACACCAACATTATTTGACATTTTACATGACTAAATTTAAAATTACATTGAGAGAAAATGTATCAAATCTAAACATGAAACTACTTTGTACAAAAAGAGTATCTAAGTACATCAAAAAGGATGTAATACATTCCATACACAAACATATTTGAGTAAATTTTAAGGTATCCTATCCTATAAGCGAAAACTTTTTAAAAATATTACAATCATCAAATTAATGCGAACTTAATAGTAATAATAAAGAGTTGAAATCAGATTTCTTAAGAATATTAAATCATGGCTCTTATCTTTTGATCACTCTATTGAAAATCTTTTGAACCCATTAGTCTAACATTTTTTTTCTAATAGTTTTTTATTTTTGTTTTTAATGTTTTTATTCTATTAAATTTCTATTATTTATCAATTTTATATTTTTCTAAATATTTTGTTACTTTTTTGAACTTTTTATTTTTCATTTGTTTATATAATTTCTCGTAGAATTTTGTTCTAATTTTAAATAGCATAAGCATAATAAATAAATATTTGCAAGCATAAGCAAATAATTTACATATTTGTAAAAAATTTTCGAAAAAACTTGGTTTTTTGGCAAGAATCAGAAATAAAATATCACTAAAGTGTGCAATATTAATTTATAATGCAATTATCTTACCACATTTTGAGTACTGTTCCTCGATTTTATTTATATGTAATACTGAAAGCTTAAATAGATTGCAAGTACTTCAAAATAGAGCTATGAGAATTATATTAAAGTGTGACAGAAGAACACGAAGTAAGGATATGCTAAATAAATTGGAATGGATGAGCGTAAATCAAAGACTAAAATTTAATGCAATAATGTTCGTATATAAGTTGAAATATGATAGGATGCCGCAATAGGGGTGATTTCAGATTCCCATTATACAGGAGAACCAGAACACAAAATAGTCTACTCTATAAGGGTACACAATCTTTTAATTTGTTACCCAATGCAGTTAAGAATGATATGGATATTTCAAGATTTAAAAGAAAATTAATTGATATTATAAAGAACAATGAGATGTAAAGTATTTAAATTTTATTTACTTTTGAAATTTTATATAGTTAAAAATTAAAGTTTCATATACGAATGTTTAAAATTAAAACTTTCAATATTCCTTTAAATTTGTAAATTTTGTTTTAAATATGATGTTATAATAGTTTTTTATTGAACTAATAAAATTAAAAAACAAACAAACAATAATTATTTTATTATATTAATATTTTATTCTATTTTATACTCAATTTCCACATTAATAAATTTGTTTTTTTATCTAAGGATTCAATCGTCACTTATTGTTTGGATAACAGATTGAACCTGCCTATTTCATTAAAATACTAGACTAAGAAATCTGAAATAATTTGTTATATAATTTTGTAAATTTAGTATGTAAGTTAGCTTAAGTTGTTAATGAAATAAAGAATTAGCTATTATTTATTATTAATAATAACAGAGCTTTATTAGATTGAAAATTTTTTTTATATATCATTTCAGATATTATTTCACATTTTCCATTCTTAAATTTATCGTATTATTTACATTTCGTATTTTATAATTAATTTAATTTAAAATTTTTCCAAATTTTACTTTTGCAAACATACTATCTCTAATTTTTATTTTCCGTCCACGGTTGCTAGTAGATAAGTTTCGAACAATTTTAATTCTTTTCCTACTATACCATATTTACATAATTTTTTAATCTCAATATTAGTTCCTTCCACACTCTACTTTAGTCCAATAAGTATTTCGCAAGGTAATTCTCTAGTTGTGTATATGGATGCATGTTCCAAAATTTTTTTCAAATGTTAGTTTTTCACATTTTTATTGGCCTGAGCTCTTCATACTTAAATGAATTTTTTACTTTTTGTACTGGTACCACTATGGACTCTCTACAACAATACATAAATTTCGAACTTATTTTAGTACTTTATTCATCAATTTGGTTAGAGTTTCACCCAGTATATTTCAATTATCTAAAATTAATTTGTACCATTGTTATCTTTTTACTTGCTTTTCTTGCTTAGCTTGCATTATTATTTATTTATTTTATTGGGCAATGTAGGGGTCAAAATAAATTTTAATTTTATATCTGTATTTGTGAGTTACAATTTTAACCAGTTATTAGTTTAGTCAATTGGTTAAGGCGTCATGTTAATATCACAAGGTATGTGAGCTCGATTCTTCTTTGAGTCAAATTATTATTTTTTTAAATTTTTTTTTTTTGTTATTATATTATAAAATTTATAATATTAATTTTTATAAAATAACTAGAAGAAACCCCCGGGTACATACCCGGCCCAGCAAAAGAAAGGAATTTTTCTGTGAAACGGCACAATAAAATGATATTTATACAATTATACATTCGACACGTTGAAAGTATCTGACAACAATATATAGAATAGTAATATTAATGCAAACCACAAAAAAAATAAAAAATTTTCAAAATTTTAAGTTAATATTAATTTTAAAATAAAATATCAAAACTATCAGATAGAATTAAACTTTCTGTGTAAGATTTAATTTGTTTTTATTATTTTTGATTTCTCGAGGGTAGGTGAAAGCCTCGAAAAATACTAATCACGCCGCGCATGTAGGTTGCTTTGCTATGTGGAACACTAACCCACTAAAACCACCGAAACCCTTTACCATAATTGATATTATTAACCGATTAATTGATTGTCGCGTTAATTAGGAAAACGTGTGTCGGAATGTTATTAAAAAATAGATTCCGATAATTTTATTAAACCATTAATCATACCTATGGGTTAGTACCGTTTCCCAATTATTATGAGTGAATTTTAAAATTCATCATATAAGAAACAATTGGATAAAATGAAGTATTCTTTACTTGGTATGCAACATTGTCATATTGTCAACCTCCTGGTATACAAAATTGTCAGTTACAGTGTCGTTGTCAGTAGCTTTCCCCTGTCTTGGTTCTGCTAGAATTATAGTTTTTAGAGCAGTGGATTGTGTAGAGCTGACCATGGGTGAAGGTAGGTTGAGAAAGATGAATTCCGACTTTTTGAAATGTTTGACCTTGTGATTTATTGATTGATATTGCATATGCAAGACTTACTGGGAATTGATGTCTAATAAATTCTTATAAAATAACTTTTATTCTATATCTGATATTTTTTTTTTTAATTTATAAATAAAAGAGTTAATTTTATGAAGATTAACCTAAACCTTTGAGCAATTTTTATTTTTTTGTGGTTTGGTATTATAATATTATTATTCTATACATTGCTTTCAGATACTTTAAACATGTCAAATGTTCAAAATTTGATTGACTTGACTATTCAGGTGCTCAAATTAAAAAAAAATATACCTACAAAATTTTTGTACAAAAAGATTCGGAATAAAACACATCAATTTAGAACTATTTTAAGCAATCTACTCAAACGATCAGAGCACTTTTGGGCAAAAAAGTTAAATTAACGCAAACTACTGAACACAATAAATTTTTTTACTCTAGATCGTTCTTGAACAGTTTATTGAATAAACCTAATTTTTTACTGAAATATTAACAATTTAGCGAATGAATATATTTTTTTATTGAGGTACCTTAAGTTTTAGTTTATTATTTGCCGACAGATGGATTTTTATGTAGATTTTAATAAATATTATATTTTTGTTCTTATAAAAAAAATAATTGTCACAAAATAATTGTTTTCAAGAAATTCAATCATTCCATTTTCGAAGTAATTCAAATTACTTCGAAATAATTTTAAATTGAAAAAGGAATACAACTAATGAAATCATATAGATATACCTCAGATTTGTTATACGGTTTAATGAAAAATCAGCTTCATTATGAATTGTATCCATCATTTCAATTTATCCTTGGTAGGTAAATACTATATTTTATTTTTGTATTGATTTTACTTAGAAAACAACAGTATACGTAAATAACAATTTATTTAAAAAAACAATATTTTGTATGTGTGTTAAAATGTCTTACATGGGGTGAAATTTTTTGTTAAAAATTACAAAAAATTTAAAAAAATATATAATTCTGCTTAGTTTCCTTTTAAATATCTATCATTTTAATGAACATCAAATTATAATGAACATCGGTTATTAGATGGTTCAGATTTGAATCGTACTTTTTCAATCTATAAATTAAACATACTTAAATTATTTTCAAATTCAATTATTTTAATTTCGTATTTTCAAATGACTATGACCAATGACATTAAAGAAATTATCAAACGTATTCATATTCATATAGAACTATCTGGAACAGGTTACTGAATAAACATAATATTTTACTATTTTTCTTGTATGAATTTTAAATTTTAGTTTGATTATTGGCCGTCAGATGGTTGTTTATGTAGATTTAAATAAATATATAATTTTGCTGCTGGTTTTTTTTTAAAATAAATTTTAAAATAAGATATTTTAATAACTTTTTCAAAACTTCTTACATTTAAAAAATAAAAATTTTAGTCATAACTTAAGATATGTTTTTTTTTATTAAAATAAAATATTATAAAATCTGTAAAATAAATGTTAACAATAAAATTTTAACATAGGTTCGATATACATAACATTTCACAAATATACTAATAAGACTTCCTAACCAAAATACAGTACAAACTATATTATATTTATTGTACCTACTTTTTAGCTATAAATAGGTAAGATAAAACCTAATTGGTATAATATATTATATTATATGCAAACATCTACATGATACATCATAGTGTCAAAATTGTCAACTGTGAATACATTCCATGTATGGATAAGTAATAAGTATTGATTTGTATGCTTAGATTTATATTAAACTAAACACTTTCGTATTTTATTGAAATAATTGAGAAGAGAGTAATAATTAAAAATTACTTTTTTTTTATTAAAAAAATATTGTTATATATAATATAATATATTAAAAATTATTATTATAATACATAATAATAAAAAAAAAATTTGAATTAATAGAGAATCGAACTCACAAATATTTGGGATATTAAAATCTATATTAATAATATTACCCTACTAATTAATTTTTTTTTCCTACTAAAATTGCAAAAACCAAAATGCGATAAATAAAAAAAAATATAAAGAATTTGACTCAAAAGAGAATCGACAAAAAAATTGATTGAATGAAAAGAAAAACGAAGCACACGAAAAACCACGAAAAGTGGGCCTTCAAAATCGTGCTCTTGTGTATTATAATATAAATATAATAACAAACAAAACATTTAACAAAAAAAAGTAATTTTTAATTATTATTCTCTTCTCAATTATTTGAACACAAATGAAAACTTTAGTTTAGAATAAATCTAAGCAATTCTTCTAAGCATACAAATTATGTATATTGTATACTTATTACTTGTACATGTATTGACAGTTGACAGTTCAAATGACACTATAATAATATTGATGTAGATGTATGTGTATTATCGTTGTGCTTTACAAAATGTTTGATGATATTAAATTAACATAAGAGATTTTGTGTTAATTCGATTCGATCCTATTTTGTGTCAAATTTTTTTTTTGTATTATTTATGGATTATTGCATTTGATTTTTTGGACTTTTAGTACGAAAAAAAAATTAATCAGTAGTACGATAACATTAATATAAGTTTTAAAGGAAAATCTATTAAAGATTAGTATATCCTTTTCAAATACACGGAATTTTTTAGGAATTTATATAATTTTACAGATTAACACATTTTAAAGAAACATCAATGTAACAAAGATAATCGATTAAAATTTTAATGTTCAAATTTATTTTACAGGTTTTATAATAGTCAATTTTAATAAAAAAGGAATATTTTTTAATTTATAACTAAAAAGTAAATAATAATAAAAAAAAAAGCTGTTACACAATTTTGGTAGCAACATTAAATGCACTAAAAAGGAGAACATAAATTTTGTAGTTCAAGGTCTGTTAAAAAATGCTATGTGTGAAATTCTAACATTTAACTTTAGACAGAAAAAAGTAATGTTAGATGAAATGTTTGTACGAAAAATGCAAAATGAACTTGCCATGAATAAAAGTAAGGCAAAAGTTTTAATCTTAATTTGTAACACAATTTTTTGAGTAAATGTATATAAAAACAATAATTTTTTGCAACAGATGGTTTTGACAGTTGAATTGTTGTTTTTTTGTACATAAAATATATTTCGCAAATAGAAATTTAGAGATATCTTTGCAACGGTCTATTTTATTCTTAGATAAAAATTCAATAAGCTATCTCCCTTTTTAGAGTCAATAAAATTTTTAAGATTTTAAATATTGCTCAATGAAAATCCACCTTTAGTAAAAACGAAACTAAAAAAAGGAACAACAAATTAATTCCGAAAGACAATAGAAAGAGAAATGTAAACAGAACATTAGAATGGTAATGCTAAAAAAAATTGCCTACAAATATATAAGTTTTGGCAATCTTTCTTCGAAAATGCTTTTGATGCAAGGCAATTTCGCAGGTTCATATTTCAGACATTCAAACTATATGCGGGATCTATACAATCACTTTTTAACATTCTGGGTACTTCCACAGGATAAATATGATAATTTTTAACTTTTTATTTATTCTTTGGCGGTTTAGGAACATCTTATACTTGAAGGGGTCGAAACATATAATTACAATATTTTTGGCTTATTTCTGAAAATGTTTTACAATTAGAGAATTATGCTTTACTCTTTGTTGGAAGTTTTTTTTTTGTTGTTTTGAATTATAAAGGTCGTGTGCAATTATTTTAAAACAAATCAATGCAAGAAAAAATAATATATTTTTTGAATTTATTTTATTACTATTGGCAACATTTTCTTAACTTCTTCTCTGTTTACATTATCTGCAACAACAAAAAAATTTTCAATTTATTTTATTACTATTGGCAACATCTTCTTAACTTCTTCTTTGTTTACATTATCTACAACAACAAAAAAATGTCTGCTGTGAAATAGGTTTTTTTAACAAAAAAGTTACATATTTTAACTTCGGTTTTATTTCAATAAAATTATTTTGATTTTGATCTATATACATTTTAAATTTAAGATTTTAATAGCAGAAAAATATATTGTCCAGCAGGCAATCCATTGTTTTTTTGTTTTCGAATTTTCGGCAATTAAATGAAAATAAAAGATAAATAAAGTGAATTCTTTTGTTATTAAATTTTAACTTGAATTCTAATCTAATAATAGAAATAAAAATTGTTTTATTGTATTAATAATTAAAAAAAAAAAAAAATATTTTCAATGGTAGTTATGAGATTTTCATTTCTTTCATTTCATTCTTAAAATTTATACCCACATATTTTTGTATTAAAACGAACTGATAAAACAAAAGATTTTGAATAACTTAGGAATGAGAATCAATTTTGGAAACCGAAATGAATGAATTTAAGACATTACATTATATTAGAGTATGCTATTCATAAATATCTTATACATTTTTGTTTTGTCAGAAAGTTATTGTTACTTTGAGAAGATTTAAATTACAATAGTTTTTAAAAGTGTATTAATAGAACTGGAGAGCGACCATAATTCATAATACAATAAAATCGTTATTGAGATTATTATTCGCATGTGATATATTGTCGAAAGTTAAAATAAACCAACGAGAGTCAGTAAATTAAAGATAAAATTTACAATTTTTCGGCAGGGAATCTGTCCCCTATATCACCGCAGCCCCAAATGGGCTTATTGTGATAACCCGTGTTTATTAGTTATTATAACTAATAGGCGGTCAGTAGTTGTTGAGTAAAGTAAATAATTGAAATAATACGGAAATTAAATTAACAAGTTTACGATTGAAACAGTTTTAAAGATCAATCTTTTATCGATTTATAAAATCAAAAATTTAGTAAATGTTGTTTTTCTTTTCAAAATTAGTTGAGAATAATTATAATTTTTTATGTATTTAAGCTAAAGATGGGATATGCGAACTAAATGATATATATCCAAAGATAAAATCTGGTTATCAAACTGATTTCATATAAACTGACATGAGTAAAGCGCTTGATATTCTACCACAAAATGTGATTGCGAAGGAGCTTGCTAACTTTAAGTTCCAATCAACATTCATTAATTGGATTCAATCGTACTTAGTTGACCGAATATTTATAATGTACTTTTAAAATCAGTTATTTCTGATCCATACAATGCCAATTTTGAATTTCCGCATGGCAATCATCTAGGACCGTTACTGTTTACTTTATCTATTAATGACATATCAACAGTTTTGAGAAATAGCAGCGTATCCTTTTAAAGCTGACGATATCAAAATCTTTAAGACAATTAAACCACCTAATGAAGTTACTTTACTTCAAGAAGATCTTAATTTGTTCCTCAATTGGTATAACGTTAATCGATTAAAATTGAATGTGTTAATCCATTAAAATTGAATGTATAGTTTCGAATTATACTCTTGATAACAAGATTATCAAGAGAGTTAGTATAGCTTTAATGATCTTGGGGTCATGTTTAATGATAATTTAACATTCAAACAACATTTCATTATTATCATCAATAAAGCAAATTCAATACTAGACTTTATTAAAAGATGGTCACAAGAATTTAATGACCCTTATGTAATTAAATATCAATTTACTTCTTTAATTCCTTCAAATCTAGAATATATGCTAGTTCAGTGTATTTTCATCTAAAACTATGTCAATCATATCAATAGGATTGAAGCTATTCAGAAGAAGTTACTTAGATTTGTTTTACGAAATATGCCTTGCTCTGATTCTATACGTTTACCACCTACACACTAAAGCTCTTATTTAAACACTCTTTAAAGAATAGTTACTGACGTTGTATTTATTTTAATGATCAATTCTGGTATAATTGATTCACAAATTATCACAGATAAAATCTTATCGTTATATTCGTTCTGAAAATATATTAAATGTTGGCCATCATTGTACAAATTATGGTAAGTTCGAACCTATATTAACAGAATGTTTATCTTGGTTAAATAAAAATTCAAATTAAAGGAGTGATTTGTACTGGAACACTCATCAATATCTTATCATCAGTAGATATGTTAATCATATATATATATATATATGTCAATCATATATCAATATCTTATCAACAGTAGTGTTAGACTACTTGTACAGCTCCTAGCTTGAATTTGAAAAGTTTTAAAACTCATATATAAATTTCATAGAAACCAATATATGTGAGTTATAAAAACCAAATCAAATTTCTACTTCATAAAAATTATTTTAATGCTGTAAGTCGGTTAAAATTGTTTATGTGGTAAGTCAACCTTTTATTACACGCTATAGCTTATATCTTGCACTAGCAAATATCAACCTTTTAATACATACTAGCTTTGTAACCCGCCATAAATGATGGAAAAAAAATTCTAGCTCTTTCTTTCTTTAATAAGAGTTTTTATTTCAAATTAAAAAAAAATACGTATTTACTTACGAGTTTATCATGTATTACAGTATTACACTATGGATACCGAAATATATTTATTGTATGTTAAAAAACAGTCCAATACAAATTTTTACATGTATTGCAATTTTTATACGTATTGGATTGGATATGCGTTCCATCCAATTGACAGATATATGCAGGAAACTATATATATGTATAATCATTTTGGTGATATCTTTAGCTCTGGTCCGAAATCATTTCATAAATACTCAATTCTGTTCTTTGTTTGTCGTTATTATTTTGAAAGGGTATTTAAAAAATCTGAATGTTTGATCTTACTAACTAATATAGATCTTACCAATAGTCGTGAAGTAATATGAATTATAAATCTAATTTCATAATTTGAGTGTTCAAAGATGGTACTATTGGTACTATTCGAATTCTTATCAAATTCAAAATTTACTTATATAGATATGAAACATTACCAGATATAATTCTCGTGTTATTACTTAAGATTTCTTTGTAATATTTCAATACAATATTTAGAAATAGGATTTAAGATGACAACAATGAAATTGTTTACTAATACACAATTTTTGTTTTCATTGTTGTTGTTCTTCTTTTTACCAACATTAGTCATCTTCCTTGAATATTAACTATATGGCTTCTATTCCCTTTTTTCATGTTCTTTTTGTTACTATTATAATGGAAAAGAATTAAATTGATTTTTCTTTGTTTATATATATAAGATGTATATAATATATATATACATAATTTTACTATATATATAAGATTTAAAAATTTGATACCACATACTTTTATAATTATTTTATCGTAAATTTATTTGTTATCGCTATTTTTTTTTTATTTCTATTATTTTTCTTATATATATTTTTCTATTAAGATAATTTAATTTTTATTAATATAATTTGGGCAGAACAAAAGGAGTAGAAAATGATTTTATTATAAATAATTTATTTCAATTAAATAAAATTAAATTAAGAAATATCAGAAAACAAAATCAAAATAATGATAAGTATTTGAAAGTATTAAAATATTATTATTATAATGATAGAATGATTGATTTTTATTGATACGGAGTGTTATGGTAAAGAAGAGAACAATTAAATTTGGTTACTTTGTATATAAAATATAATGCCTATTTTTAAACCAACGGTTTGTTTTTTATACATTAAGACTAATTTTATGGAGACAAATTTCACTAGATATTATTTATTATACTTATTTTTTTTTTTTTTCCTACATACATCTCTTGGGAACATAGATATTTCACTTGACATTTCCATCGTACTCGATTTCTAGCTGTTACTTTAACTTGTATTTCCGAGGCAATGTCTAATTTCATTTTTAATCTGTTTGTACTGTCTAAGTAGGGGATTGGTCTACTGTAGAAGACCACTTTGATAACTTTATCTGCGCCTACGTGGTAAGACGACGCCATATTTTTCTGCAAGTTGTCGCTGCGATTTGAACCATATTTGACGTTAAGATGGCTGACGTTACTATGTTTAATGGGTACGTCATGTCACATACTATTGACAATTGTTGACAATTGTGTAATTATTATTAGTGTTTGTCCAATATTATTTATTGTGTTATTTGATTATTGTGTTGTATGATATATATGAGTATTGATATAGATATCGATATAGGTAATATTTTTAGTCATATAAAGTATAATATTAATTATTTTTATTGATTATTAATTTTATATATTATAATATTTTGCCATTTTTTTTTAGTTATATTTTATACCCCCCACGAGAATCGAACCCGTGACTACCACATTGTAATTCAAACACATTTCTGTGCTCTAACCGATTAGGCCACGTTAGAAATTATTATACTTATAGTCAGTCATAATGGCATGATTAAATAATGCTTTTTTTAACAAACAGCAGCGCGTTATGATAAACTTTTTATCTATGTACAACATAGCACAGGTAGATTGGGCAGATAAAGAATATTATTTCAATTGAATAATATTCATCCGCATAATTTTTTTGATTTTAACGGTATCAGTTTTCATCAAAAAGGCTCTGCGGAGTGTCGTTGTTGCTTATAAAATAAAGATGCTCCTTAATATTTAATTTTTCTTTCTTTACGCACATTTATTGTAACCCATAAGCTCGTACTGGATTCAACATTGGATTATTTATTTTATCTATTATATTAATGATACATTTTTCTTTGTATATACTTTTTCCTTTGTACATCTTACATACTAATTTTGTTATTGTCTAAAGCGTTTTATAACAACAACAATAATAATGAAAAAACAGTTCATTATGAATGAAAAAATGAAAATTCAGAGAATAAATCAATTTTTTTTTTAATATATTATGGAAGTAGGTGTAGGTAGGATGATACATATGATACATATTTACTTTACATTGTCGTTGGCGTTTTGAGTTGTAATGTGTATACTTTTTTAAACTTAGCTAAATAGTAAAACTAAATTGCTAATCTAGTAAACTTTTTAAACTTTACTAAATTAGTAATACCATTATACTAGTTACTTATATTATTACTCATTCAATGACTTTGACTTATTATAATGATTCCATACTGCTAATTATGTAGTTTGAACACCATGAATAAATTTTACAAAATATTGACAGATAGAGAATATTAAAAGAAGATAATGAATATTCACAATAGATTTAAAGTTTTCATATAAGTTAATAAAATGCAAATTCAATTAAATAAGAAAATTCTTTAAAGTGAAATTTTCTTTTCATTCTCTTTTAACTGAGATAATGAAAATTCAATTTGAATATGACAAAATAAAAAAATGTTCTTTTGCAAAAGGAAAAAGTTGCTAATTATAATAAAGAAATCATCAAGTTGAAAGTAATTTAAGTCAGGTAAAAGAACTAATTAAAAAATTTTTTAAGCAAAAGAACAATTCAAAATTATTATTTTCAAGAAATGCAATTGTAACGTAATTAAAAATCTCAAGAGAAGTAGAAATAATGTATGCAAAGGTATGTATTTGTTGACATTCAAAAAAAGAAGAAAAATGCCAATCAAAAATTATTTGAGTTAAAATCTCATTGTTTGTCAATTTTCTTTTAAATTGCATACTTTTAGGGTTTTATTTATTATTGCATATTTTTAGTTAATATACAAGGCGGAGCCGTTCTGAAGTGTTGAATAAAAAAGTGAAATGTAATTGATGGTCTCGATTATGTAAATTCATTTTATGTCAATTTTTTTGTAAATTGCATACTTTTAGGATTTTATTTGTTATTGCTTATTTTTAACCACTATAAAAGGCAGAGCCGACCGAGAGCAGCGAAAAAATATCATAGTTAATTAGCGTTGATTGGGTTTTTATTTGAACCATAGAAGGTAACTGTGTAGATCGAAATATACAAAAAATTGTATTGGATGGAGACAAAGCTGGAACAGCGTAAAAATGTGTAAAAATTTAAAACTAAACCGACACATATAATATTTCCATACAATCTTTTTACCTTGTGGGTTAGCAAAATTTTTATTCTGGTTGTCTATCAACAGAGATGGTATTATAGTTTAAGTCGAGTACAAAACACTGAAGAAGTCTGCAAGTAGTAGACGAAATACACGTACCAGCACGATAAGCATAATTAGTAAAATTAAAAGGAAAATATTCGACTATTTTCAACAATTATAAATTGTATTGTTTTTCGGTAAACTGCAGATGTTTCATTTAGCGTTTTATGAATATTAAAGTCGATTTTCCAATGACATCGTCGGTATAACCTACAACAAATATGGCTATTAAATATGGTTATAAGGCAAAGAACTGATCTGGCTAAAAGTTTAGGACGTTTAAAAAAAACTAATTTTCTTTTTCGAAATAAAGCAGCTAATTCCCGAAGTACATCAGAATCACCTGCATATGCTTTTTGATGGTATGATAATCGAATTCACTAATCGATCCCACCTATCTTTTTCCATTATAACCGATTGACTAATGATTTTTTTTCGTAAATATTTCGTTCTTGACCATTTTAAGTAGTGACTAGCTCGTTGGGTTTCGTTCTCTTAAGTCGAAGAATATTGTTTTCTATATCAAGAGTTGCTACCATTTTCGAATTCACATGAGTTTGCAATCGATGTTCGTATATTTTACTGCATATTTCTTGATCTCTTCAATAACTGTTTCAATGTGCACGTCATAATGGATATTGTTGTTAATACATACGTACCATGGTGCATTAACTTTACACTGAGAAAACAAATATTTTGATTTGAGTTTGTTACAAATGAAAATCTATAGCAATAAAAGTAAGCAGATTGTTATAATTAACATTTTATATATAGAGAAATGAAATAGAGTTCTGATAATGGAATATCAGTATTTACGATGGTTATGCGAATTTAATGCAACCGTCAACTTTAGTTCTAGCAACTTTTATTTACTCGATTTATATTTCTTTGATATAACAGGCGCCTCCATTATACGGACGAATTTTTGTGTTGTGTAACAAAAACTAATGAATGTTAAAAATTTAACCAAAAGATGAATATGAATGTAAACCACGAATAGACCGAAGTATCAAAGACGAATCGCCTACTGACTGGAGGGTTGATATAAAAACAAATATCAAATAAAATAATTCTTCACATGATATTATTAAACTATTTAAATCTACTCAAATTAAAATTTTATTTTAAAAACCTAATTAAATTATATTTGGGGTATAACGGGTATTTTCTAATACCTAATATTATTGCTTAGACTCAATTATGATTATTTAACAAAATAAAAATGAGTTACTTATAATATGTGCCAAGTTACTTAATATATATATGTACCAGGCACGAAGCGTCCATATATTGAGTTGAATGAGTGCTTCCCCAAATAAAATATTATTTATTATTTTTTACAACTTAATATAAAATATAGCTAATTTAATTTAATATAAAAATTACTTAACTACAAAAATTCAAATCGAATGAAAAAAAATTTCAAGCAAAAATTATTTGCATAGCTCCATTTACTCTTAACTCTTTTACTAATTAACTCCATTTTGTATGTTTAGAAAATAATGCCTTACATAAACATCACTATTTTCTATTATTCTTTCAATCATACAAGACAACAAGAAATATTCAACAACCACAAACTTAAAATATTTGAAAATAATGCCTATTAAAAATCATTATTCTCTTACCAATATAGCTATAATAATTATACATTGCATAATTATAAAATGACAAATTAAATATCATTCTTCTCATTTACAATATACATACACTCAAACACACTGTCTCTATTTATCAACAGCAACAAAATAATAAGAGAAGCGACATTAAAAAAAATAAAAAAATTTATTGAGTTGCTGATATTCATTCCAAATTTACCTGATATAATTAGAAAATATCTGACAGAAAATAGATTATCTAGGGAAACAACAACAAAATATCGCATGACACAAAATGAATTTACAAACAAAAAAAGTAGCAAGGAATGAATTAATTTTGTGCATTATTGTGGTTGTTGACTTAAATGAGATTTAATATTTATATAAATAATGTATGTAGTTTTGGGTTTTTTTTTAGAGAGTAGTATTGATTTGTGTTAAGTAATTCTGTAGCTTTTTGTTATTGAATGCTACATTGTTTATTTTTAGCCATAATTTTGTTTTACGCAGTTTTGAAACAATTAATTTGTTAACAAATTTAAAAATTTAAAACATTTTGTTTTTTATTATTTATAAATAATTATAATTGTGGTATTGAAAGAACAAATAATTTTCTGCTAGCAGTTTTAAGGACAAATTATTAATTGTTAAGGATGGTAAACCAATGCTTGATCTACTAATAACAACAACAACAAAACGGTGTAATCAGCATTTTTCAATAAAATCTTATAATTCGTATACGAGGAATTTTTCAACATTAATTTAGAAAATTCATATTCACACATTTTTTACATTGCTTTCTTAAAGTCAGAGCTTAAATTAAAGTTATATTTTCAGATGAAAATTTTAATAATAAAAACAGTATTTTCGAAATATTACATTTTTAATTGAAACAGAATTACACAACTCTTTTAATGAATAGTCTAAACTTTGGAAATTGATAATAGCACTTCCTCTATAACAAGTACTTCAGTTGAGCGATAGTTTTTCTGCCTAAACAGAATTAAAACTACTTTGAGAAATAGATGTGAACAATTTTAACTGTCGAATTTAGCAAAAATTTCAATGGAAAAGGAAAGCCAAAGCAAACTGATGTTTCCTTTTATAGTGCTTCCCCAGTGGAAAATTCCAGGCCCCGTCACTGATTTGTACAATATATACGGATTTAAAAGTCATCACTGAAGAAAATATTTACAGAAAATGATTAGTTTATGGAAAAACAAAATCAAAAAAAAAACACAGAATTATTATTATTATTATGACAAATGAATTTAAAAGGTTTCATATTTCTTTTTAACATTGGTACTTATTTTTAACGCAAATTTCATTTTTCTTTGTATTAAAATTTATTTATTTTTTTTTATTTCTATTTCTGATAATATTTTCTCTATTAATATTCTTTAAAATAAATCACGCAATTTTTTATTTTTTTTTTTATTTTTTTTTTTGAGCGCGAAAACACATTCAAATGGTTTAAATACAATTCTACACAAACACACATATTTTGATTATTTCACGGTGATTATAAAAGAGAACAGTTTCAACAAAAATATCAACAAGAATCACGGAAGAGAATAAAAAAACCATGATTTTTTTTTTTATTTTCACAATAATTTTCACAATAATTTGTTTTAATTTCCATGGACTTCACTATATAAATATTCAGTGCAAAACAAACAGAAAAAAAAAAAAAAAAATCATTTAATTATAGCGTTATTTTTATAGCCGTCATCAGAAACCCCAATGAAAAATTCTTTTAGTTACAATTATTTTCTCTTTTGATTTCCAGTTCACTGTATATGAGTATTGTTTTTTTTTATTGTTATTTTTGTTTTTCGGTTGTGTTCCTTTATCAAACATCCGGTGGAAATAAATTCTATTCCTTTTTATTTTCTCTTTTATTTTGTTTTGTTCCAATCAACCTACTTTATAAAAACCTCAAAGGTAACCATTTTTATTTTTTCTTTTCTTTTATATTTCTATAAACGAATATGAGTTTAAAAAAAAAAAAAAAAAATAAACAAAAAAAATTTTTTTTTTTTCAAGGATTCTTTACAAAACAGAAAACAAAAAACAAAGAAAGTAAAAATATTATAAAGTAAAAATATTATAAAGTAGAGGAGTTAATAAAAATTTAAATTAATTTCCTCTTTTTCTCAATTGGTTCTTAAATTGTATAATATATAAACATACTTATATATATACATATATATATTACATATATTATATATGCATATGATCTCACAGGAAATATACATATATATATATATATACATAATTTTATTATATTATGTAGATGTATGTTAATGTACAAAAAAAGGAAAAATAAATAAAATACATAAGTAAATAAACACCTGGTGCCGATAACCTTAAGGTTGACATAAAATTTATACACTTATAAAACCATAATGGATTTTTATAATATAGTAGTATACCTTCTCTCATATTAATATCAAGAATTTGAAATATTGTTTAAGAATATATCAAAAGAATTCATTTATATTTATTTTAGAGGATTTATATAATATAAGTTGGATGAAGAAGAAATGTAGATTGGGTTGATCAAGAAAGGCAGTGAACAAGAATTAATATTTGTACAAACAGTGTAATACTCGTATATAAATTTCAAGAAATTAAATATTTTCATGTTTAATTTTATAATAATGAATTTTGATTTAAAATTTAAAAATTAATTCTAATACAATGTACTTATACATGATGAATATTAATTGAATAAAATAAAACCACCTTATTTCAAGCAATATATATATACATATACGTACATACTAGTATATAACAAATATGTACTACTCAAATGTAATTTATTTGGAATTAATTGATGGTTATTAATATTTTATATTTCAATATGTCTGTTTTTTTGCGTTTAGGTAGGTTGTGATAATTTTTTACATGTATCTACGAAAGGTTCGCACTTCAAGTGTATGTGAGACTACTGTGATCTTGTTGAGTTATCCACCAAATGGAAATTAAATGAATACTTCTTAAGCCAAATTTAAATTTTGTTCTTCTTCAAAAATTTAAGGGTTGTTCAACTGCCTTTGCTGATGATGTTGGTCTATCCTACAATAATAAGTAATTTTTTGAAAATGTATGTAATATTAATTATGACTTGGACTTATTACGTCGCTGGTTTTGCCATCACAAATTATTATTAAGTGATAAAACTAAAATTATGTTTTTCAGTTTAGGTAACTCTATTCCCACATGTGATAATATTTTGTATCACTGTGCTAAATGTAGAAGATTTCCTCTTCCTCATAATAATTCTCTTCTTACTCAGAAATTATGTAATTTTAACGAAATGTATAACTGTTCCGCAGGTTGTTTTAAAGTTGATTGTGTGGATTCCTTCAAATATTTAGGTGTTACAATAGATTCTAAGTTAGATTAGTCAATTCATACACGAATTTTGAGTAAGTGTTTTCATTTAGTTGTTAGACAGTTTTATCATCTTAAGCAGTTCTGTTCTTCTAAACTGCTTACGTCTGTATACTATGGTTTATTTAATTCTAAATTACAATATGGAATTGTTAATTGGGGTGGTACTTTTAATAATTATCTTAAACCTTTGTTAATACAACAAAAGTGTGTTATCAGACTAATTTTAAAAAAACATCGTAGGGAAAACAGCTTCCCTTTATTTCAATGTTTGAATATTTTACCTCTGAAGCATCTTTTTTACTTCCGAGTCCTCAAAGTATTCTTTAATAGAAGTGGTTACTTACGAAGTAGGTATTCTGAAATATATAATCTGAGAATCAACAACAGAAGATTAGCTATCATACCCCCTCATAATGTACATCATTTTTTACGCTCATTTTTAGCAATTGCACACCTCGGCTTTATAATTTATTACCTCCACCTTTAACTAACAATTGTTATGGTTCTAAATTACTCGGTTTGGTTAAACTCTGGCTTTTTAATTTCAATCATGATCAAGTAAATGACTTAGTACGCATAGTTACGTAAATTTTTTGTATTTAATTAAACTTAATTGTTTTTTTTTTATAAGATATTGGTTTTTATTTTTAGTTTTGTTTTTAATAGGGCAATAAGCTCTTATTATCGGTTTTTATTCGTTATTATATTTCTATTTTTATTTTGGTCAAATATTTTTTTTGTAACTACACTCGCTACTGCATGCTTTTTGCATAGAGTGTTTTTAGCTTTTATTTTTATTGTTTGCTTAGTTTAGTTTATAATATTTTGCTTTTATAGAACACTTTTCTTTTCGTTATTTTATAATTCTTAATATATAATTATAAGTTTAATTGATATTTTACTCTCTAACTTTATTTTTGAATACAATTTTATAAGTTTCTTTTTTTCTTTTGTTACTTACTTAAATTTTGTTAATTTTGTTAATTGTTTAATTTATAAATTATGTTAATTTGTATTTTTTTATTTATTCTATTAAATCATTTTAAATTAAAAAAATTTTTTTTATATTAAAAACCGCTTGTCTATAGAACAGTTATTATATTTTAAATAAACAATAAAATAAAAATAAAATAATAAATAAAAAAAAAAAAAATTAAACAAAAAAAAAAAAAAAATTGTTTTATATTTTATAGTTTAAATTATGTTAAGATCTAAATTTCGCATTTAGTAATTTTTCTTATACTTAAAAAAAAAAAAAAAAAAAATAACAAAATTTGTGCTGAATTATTGAGTTATTGAATTATTTTGTTGTTACTTTAGTTTTAATTTTTAGTAACATCAAAAATACTCTGTACGAGCGAATGTGCTCTCTTGAAATGTGTTAAATTAATAAAAAAAAAAAATAAAAAAAAAAAATACTCACATGGTGAAACCAAACCGGAACCTCTTTCCTATTACTTAAAGTTCTTCCGTTTTATAATTTTCTTCTATATTTCTTCTTCTGGATCATATAAATATATAATAGAAACTTTAAAAAAGCCTTAAACAACCCAAAGAAGACATGGAATGTTATGAAAAACATATTAATGAATAAAAATTCACAAAAAATTAATAAGTTTACTAAAGGACTAAATAAGGTAGAAATAAAAACTAAATTAGACGAATTCAATGAACTTTATAGCACAATAGGAAATAAAATGAGTATTTTTGATACAATTTATATCCCAAAAAAAAAAAAAAAATACTTTTTAAATTTAAGCCAATAGACAAATACCAAACAGAAAAGCTAATAGATAAATTATCTAACTCTAAATCAACCGGTATAGATGGAATTAGTTCTGACATTGTGAAATTTTGTAAGACAGAGTTATGTATACCGTTAACTAGATTAATTAATACAACATTGAAAGAAGGTAAATTACCAAGCATACTTAAAATAAACAAAGTAGTACCAATATATAAAAATATTGAAGAAACTCAAGATATAAATAATTTTAGACCAATATCAATATGTACAATCTTTAGTAAGCTAATTGAAACGTATGTAAACATGCTATTTACGGAGCATTTTGAAAAAATAACAAGTAAAATACAATATGGGTTTAAGAAAAATTCCAACACGAACGCGGCTATTTTTGATGTCCTAACCAATATTCAAAATAGACTAGGGAATAATAAAAAGGTGGCAGTGATGTTTTTTGATCTCACGAAAGCATTTGATATGGTAGATAGGAAAATTCTCTTACGTAAATTATATATGAATAGTGGTGTTAAACAAAAATGGTTTAGGAGCTATCTAACTGAAAGGAAACAATATGCATGTACAGAACACATCAGAAGTACAATCGAAAAAACGGACTATGGCATAATACAGGGTAGTTCGATAGGTCCTACACTTTTTAATTGCTACATAAACAGTTTTGCTTAACTAACAGGGGCAACCATTTCTATATGCTGATGATCTTGTAGTTATATATGACGCTAATAGTAATATGAATTTAGAGATAAACATGAATATTGACCTAACCACAATATATAAATGGATGTGGAAACACAAATTGACGATAAACATAAAAAAAAACAAAGTATATATATTTTAAGTCTAAACACTCTGAGTCCTTAAATCTACTATATAACAACATGAAAATTCAAAAAACTGACGAATATAAATATTTAAGAGTCGTAATAGATGCTGAGTTGAACTGGAAAACACAAATAAATATTCAAATTGAAAAAGGTAGGAAAATAGCAGGTATATTCAGAAGAATAGCACACAGGATACCATTTCAATGGAAGAGAACTCTATTTTTTAGCGTATTCCATAGTTCATTTGTATATGCCATTGTGGGATAGGGAATAATGAACAAAACCAAATTACAAGAATTACAAATAATTCAAAACAAAGCAATAAAAAACATATATGGACTAAAACAAAGAACATCAACACTACAAATACATAGAACACACAAAATATTGCCGCTACAGCTGTATATACAAAAAATGATCTGCATACAAATACATAAAATGCTTACTGGGAATGGGACCATCAATACAAATACAATTTTAAGAACAGTAAACGAAGTACACCAACACAATACTAGAACATCGCATCTGCTTTAAGTAAATAGAGTTGCTAGTGGTATCAGAAATGATTCGATTTACAATAATGCTGTCAAAGAATACAACAAGCTGCCGATGAATTTGAAAAACATGAACAATTTAAAACGGAATTAAACAAATATTTTATTGAACTAATATAAAAAAAAAAAAAAAAAATTATTATATTGTAACTAGTTATATTATTTTCTCTCTCTTCTATACTTTTTTTTTCTGTAAATTTACTTAGCTCTTTTTATTTTAAATTCTTAAACTCACTTATTAATCTTAAAACACTGAATTGTAAATTACAACTAACAACAATATATATATATATATACTCTATATGAGCAAATTGCTCTTTTTGAGATAAAATAAACAAATAAAAAAAAAAAAAAAAAAAATGTGAGCTGTTTCTTTCTGCGTAGTATTACTATATACTTTCTATGTATTTAGCTATTGATTTCGTTTCATTTTTCTTGGTTTTCAAGCATTACAGAAATTATATTTTCTGCTGTTAATACTCCTACTGCTAGTATTCTAGATCCTCTTTCTGTTTCCGCTAAATCACATTCGAAAAAAATGTGATGCGCTGTGTCATGTGTTGCGTTGCAGTAACTACATCCTAGATTGTTTACTTTGCCTATTTTGTAAAGGTAGAATCAAAGGTATTCGTGGCCTGATAAGAACGTGATGGGTGATGTAAAAATTTATTTCTTCGTGGTGTCGGTTAACCCAGACTTCTACTTGTGACAATAATCTATCCATCCATCTGTCATTCTGATCGTTGGATGGATAGAAAAAAACTGAAAAAATATAATTGGTACAAAAAATGAATACATTGACTATACAATAAAAATTGCTTTTCAATTTTCCTTAATAAAGTTTTCAATTAACGAATCTAGAAGTATCAGTTATTGTATCGGTATGGATGATGAAAGTATCGAATACTATTGATTACTGGAATGTATTGAACATGCACATATGCCTAATATATATATCTGCACTTCTAAAGTGTTATTAATGCAAAATAATAAATTTGATTCAAGAACTGATAATAATTTCTCTGTAGAAATAATTAAATGTTTCAACTTAAAGTTAATGGAATAATCACAATCAAACTTTAAACGTTTTCGTTTTTTAGTTCAGAGCAGAGCACGAACTGTCAAAAACTGATTCGGGTTTTTTTTGCTCAGAGCGTTCAGAGCTTGAAATCCGTATTTCTTTATTTGTTCAGAGCGCGCTCATACCGTACTCTATGTGCTCGATTTAAATTAACAGACCACATAGAGCGCTTGAATATTAAATGTCAAAAAGAGAAGTTTATTTTAAAACAAAATAGATGACGGTACTATATGATAGTAAAAAAAGTAAACCATTTTAAAATTTAAAATAAATATCCACAGTGATTTTTACAATTTAAGAAATAATAGACAACGATATTTATTAAATAATTAATAATTAATCAAAAATAAATATATCAGAAATAATGATATTTTTTAGTTTAGACTTTTTGTAAATCTTAACTTTTGTAAATTTAAAAATTTAAAGTTTAAATTCGATATATTATGACAAATGACAATTTGAAACAAAAATGACAGTTTACTCAAATTGTGTTTTTTTATTAAATCTGAGCAGCACTCGGAGCTTATCTGTTCATGCTCTGCTCAGACCGTGCTCATTTAAGTCAGAGCGCGCTCAGATCTATGCTCTGAACTAAAAAACGAAAACGTCTTTTGGTTAGTAGAAATTGAAAATCCAATAAAAATTCGAGTTAAATGTGCAATTCGAGTGAAATGTACAGAATCTATAAGAATCTAAAAGGACAGCAGGATTAGTCAAATTGATTAATGGCTACACTTTTTGAGCTAAGATTAAAAATTTAACATGTCTTTCTGTTAAAAAAACAAAAATATTTAATATATAAATTATAACAAAGTTCGTCTATATAGTTTAAAGTAATGTACAATCACGTCACTGTACAAAAATATTATCTACCATAATATAATAATAATCAAATAAATATTCAAATCAGTCACTTAAGTGTAAGTAAATATATACTTCTTACAATTCAAAAAATGTAATTTATCGAATCGCCGCAGCTCACCAATAACACCAATATTTTGTTTTCCTAGCCAGAATTAAATTTTTATTTTTAAATTAATTCCTACGTATGTGGTTGTTGTCTAAGATAAATCAATAAAAAAATATTATATATAGTAGAGTAAATTGAATTGAAATGATTGAAACAATTCATAATGAAATTGAATCGGAATTTTTATCAAACGAGAAATACGTATAGCTACTTCTATAAACTAAATAACTTGACTAGGGGCCCCTGTTGAGTAATTATAATTCAAGTTAAAGACAAATTTAAAGTTTTTAAAAGAACAAGCATTTGCATGGACTAATATAGACTTCTCATTCCAAAGCAGAAAACACTCATGGTTTAATGAAAAGCTTTGAAATTAGTATGTTTTCGTTAAAAAACATAAATACCTTACTTCTCATTTTCTTTTTCGTTTCTACCTATTTCTTAATGTATTTGGCGAATAATAATACCATATGGTTAAAAAACTCTGATTTTAACTGTGTGAGCATTATTGTTTTATTTACAATTTACTTATTATATATTAAGAGTTCATTATGGAGAAGAGCGATAAAATGAAAAGGTGTCTACTACTATAGATTGTTGTCAGGTTAGTCCGCTCACTAATAAATTTTTAATATTTATATGGATATTTCGTAAGCAGCATACTTCCTTCATCAGTGCTGGTGTATAACATAAATATAAAAATAAAAATCCGATTAATAAATTTAAAAAAAAATAAAAATATCTGAATATGTTTCTGGGTCCCTTCTATGTAAAATTCTCCGTTTCGCACTATCAAACAAAACCAAATTTTACATACTTAGGTTGCATTTTGGAAAATCTAAACTATATAAAAATAATTTTCTAATGTCATGGTTTAGTAACACTTTGTCAACAACATAAACAATTACAATATAATTTGTTAACAAACAAATTGATAGAAAATATACGAAATCGAATTCGACAGAAATGTACCAATAAAAGACTTAAAAATATATAATATATATATGGTCGTAAACCGTGCTAATATAAATTAAACAAATATTAGTACGTTTTTTTTACTTCCATTTGTTTTTTTAGGTTAGGATTTATTATTAAGTTTTAATTTAAGAAAAAAAAACGTGAAAATTTGTTTTCCTTAATTTTTACAAATAAAACCAAATTATAATAAATTAATAAGAATTGAATAAAGATTATAAGAATAGAATGAGATATAAAAAGTTAATATAAAATGTATAAGATGGTTAAAAAATTTATATGCAGCGAGCTGCAGATGAAGGGATATTATTAAACATTTATGAAATCCTACACTTTATTAGGTTAATAACTAACTTTGTAAATATAATAATTGAAAATAAAGTAAACATAAAAAATTAAATTGCAAAATATACGAAATCGAGTTGCTGTAGAACGAGAACTTATTATACCAAATATACTAAAATTTTAACTTGTGTATTTCAAGTTCTTAAAATTTATAAAGAAAACAATTATTTTCAAATTACAAGAAAATTATTAAAGAGAAATTTGTTTAATTTTGTTTTTATTTTGTATTATATGTAAAAAACAAAAAGAGAATAAATAATAAGAAAACCTTCAAAATTTAAAAATTATCTTAAAAGTTAGCAAAAATATCTTGTATTTATCAGCCTACATTAATTTTTAGTTGAATTAAAATAATAATTTCTTAATAATATAAAAATATTGTTAAAGAAAATTTAGAATTTAAAAGTTAATTATTTTTTTAATCAAAATTAACAAAAATTCTACAAAAGCGAGCATTAAATTAATTTCGATTGATTTATAGTCTAGCTAGAATATTTATATGTAATATTTTAAGTATTTCAAGGTTCAATTTTAACAACGCATAAACGTTTCAAATTATATAATTCTAGCTTTCTATATATTTTATTAAATCTCAAGAAATACTTAGAAAATATATTATATGGGGATGCCAATATTCTAGATTCTCTATCGAGATACTTTATTTATTTCATTTATTCATTTATCTTAACAAGAGCTAAAAGCTCACTTAGAGTATATTTAAATAATTTATTTTATCTTCAAAATTAAAGTGTAAGAATAACTAAATACATATCTATCAAAATGAAATATTTTCCAATTAACTCACGTAAATCGGTATGCGATTTAGTTCAGTTTACTGCCAAATACAATACCAAAAACTAATTTAACATGCTATAGATACAAAATTGGCTATATTTAAAATTGGCAATGGTTGAAAATATTGTAAAAATAATTTATTATAAATATTTAATTAATAATTAATATATTAATAATTAATAATTAATAATTAATAATTAATAATTAATAATTAATAATTAATAATTAATAATTAATAATTAATAATTAATAATTAATAATTAATAATTAATAATTAATAATTAATAATTAATAATTAATAATTAATAATTAATAATTAATAATTAATAATTAATAATTAATAATTAATAATTAATAATTAATAATTAATAATTAATAATTAATAATTAATAATTAATAATTAATAATTAATAATTAATAATTAATAATTAATAATTATTATTAAACAAAAACTATGAAAAACAGAATGTGGGTGAAAATTAATTTACAACCTTAGCGTTCCATGTATAAAGTTAATAGAAACTGTTTTGTGTTTTATTAAAAATTGCATCTCCTAAAATAATATTTTTATTTAATTATTTAACCAGTTCTTTATTTCCAACTGCCAAAATTCTATCAAGATAATCACCATTACTACAAATAAGCTTTAATTTTATTAAATTTTAACACCTAGACATTTATGAATAACAAATGTTACCGTTTCAAATCCAATTTCAATTGCATATTCTGTTCTGTTTTTTATAGCCCATGTTTATACGAGGAAGAAATCTATCGCAGATCTGCCAAAGAAAATAAGTAAAAAAGACTGGTAGATTTCTGCCATTGTTGCTGTCAGATCACTGAAATATCAAGATGGCCGAAAATAAAATGATTGGCAAAAAAATAAATAAATAATTTTTTATTATTTTTTTAATGTCAATCCAACAATATTATTTGTATTTATTTGTTATATACCACAACAATTTCTTTGCAATTTGTGCATAAAAAAAATAAAAATATTTTAACTCTGACATATACTCCCAGAACAAAAATCCAACAAAAATCTACCAGAAATTTTTAATTTTGAAATAACCCCTTACCAACAAATTTTGGTAGATTTCTACATTTTTCTAACCGTATGAACATGCATCTGGTTCTGTTTTTTAATGATTCTGTTTTTTCTGATCACCGTTATGAAGTAATCAATTAAATGAAACAAAGTTTGCAACCACATTAATTTTACATATAAAAATGTAGATGGATGCAAAATTTAAGTGGACAAAGACCTTCTTAGACCTTTAAGAGAGACAAAGAAATAAAGGAGAGTTGAACCTCTTCGAAAATACGAAACTGTTTACTCATTACTTGAGCCACAACCGGATTTGTCAATGTTCACTACTTTTATAGTCCGACTTCATAATGTAAAAAAAAAATTAAGTCCAATTATCAACGCCTGACTTCAATGCCTTATATTAAAATTAAGTATTTTTTTTGAGTATGTAATAATAGCTTGTGAATGACATTAGGATTTTTTTCACCTCATATGAGAAAATTTGCTTTATTAACATACACAAATAGGTGGAAATGTACTCCATCAGAAAAGCAGATTTTCTTAAAAAAAAAAACAATCGTTTTTCATCTGTTTCAACACTCAATATGCATATATTCTTCGTTGTTCATGGTCTCTGAGTTCAATTCCTGTGTTAACTGAATTTTATAAACGTTGTGTAGATGCAAGTTGTAATGTATGTACAGCTATAATAAGAGCGCAATATCTGCAAAAGTCGACTCGGTATGTGTTCTAGTTCAGTCTACTGCCGAATAAAATACAAAAACTAATTCTACATGCTATAGATACAAAATTGGCTATATTTAAAGTTGGTGATGGTTGAAAATAATGTAATAATGACCACTTATAAACTTCAAAATAATAATTATTTATTTATTTAATATAAATTTAATAATTAATAATAATTAATAAATAAATAAATAAAATGTTTGTGTTTCTCAGCAATACTTTCACTACCTTCAAATGCTTTCAGTTTTCTTCAAACCTTCATACTACATTGCGAATTGTTGGTTAAAGTTAAGAAAGTTAAGATTTCTCATTATTATAAACAAAATTAATTGAGTTAATAAACATTTTCAGTTAGAAGAATCTTGGATTTTCATGTCTTAGTTTATAAGTTTAAAAAATATTGGTAATTCAATTTTGCAATTACAATCTCAAAGTAAAACCGTAGTCAAATACTTTTAACTAAAACACTCTTATATAAATTCTGATTAACTAATAAAACTTTAATAGAAAACATTTCTAATGAATTTAATAATATTGTACTTTATACCTTGTTTTTAAAAATAGTTATTTTTCTACAAAACAATATCAATGTAAACAGTTCTGCAAAGTAACATTTTTTAAAAGGATATTTTTGTAGCCTGTAGGAAAACAGTTTTTCTCTTATTAATCTATTTTTCTTTTTATATTATTCTAAAAGCTTTTCATTTAAAACTCATCATCATAATAAAATTATTATCTTTATTTTATTTTTTTTTATATATCAAAGCAAAATAAAAGCAGTCACAGTCATACCATTATTATAAGTCAACATAACCATATGGGAACACTTAAATAAAATTGTTCCATTCTGTAATTTTAATTCAACTAACAAGAATTGATATCAAAATATTTTTATTTGAATACACACAACCACATTATATTCACTAACGTTGTTTGCGATTCCTCTTTTGATATAAATCATAATAACAATAATAATAATAATATAATAAAAAAAAAAAAATGTAGGAAAAAAAATAAATATTACCCAAGAGAATGAACATAAAACAATTAAAACAGTTACATATTCAATTTTAACCCTTCATTGTCCAACTTATATTCAGTTGGATATAATGTTTGTTTACTTATCCTATTATTTTGGCCTAATATAAAAAAAAAATCTTATTTACCTCTATGCGGTCATAGATAAAATTAAATTCGTGTATTATACGATAGCTATTGCAACCGACAATTGATAGAATAGCAACAATACACTCATAACCTATTTGACAAAAAAATAATGGTCCCAAGGAACTGAAGTATGATCTTCAACCTATAATAAATCTAAGTTATGTTGACATTATGACCTTTTCAATAAATTCGGAACCAACAAAACTTTTCTACCGAACTGAGTAATCCTAAACCGATATTTTGATTACGATTTTTGTGACGCACTTGTTTTAAAGTTCAAAACTTAAATTCGTAAAATCGTAAAATTGTAACACATTTACTAGAACATTTTTATTTACAACATCACTTTTTCCAAATACATATAGGTCCGTCCACAAAATATCTGAGACTTAGTGCCTATAACCGTCGATTATCTTATTTGAATTTCAATCTAAAAATTTCTGAATCAAAAAGTCTTGACACACAGCAACACTATTAAGCTAGTTTTTTTAAGAAATGTCCGGATCTAGCGAGAGCTAGGCTTATATTTTTAGAAGAATATTATTCTAAAACCTATGAGGTATTTTCGATTCCTGTAGTCAAATTATAATGTTAGACAAACTTATGTCGTTTTAATATAGGCTAATCTGTGTGGGTTGCAGAAAAATGCAATCTAACAAGCAATAGTTCAAATCAATTATGGAATAAAATTTGTCTCTTGTACTAGACAATAGGCAGGGTAATCGACATTAACTAGAATTTAACTAGAAACTACTTTGTCACAATAATGAAAACCAGAAACTGAAGGACATCCTTAAAACTAGAATATTTGAGCTATGCTGAAGTCATATACTGCTAAGTAAAATGAGATTAGATTGAAAAAAATTCATTTCAATCTGCGGAAATTTCTCAATAATATATAAATCTGTCATGTAATTATGTCTGCTGCAGACAATTATTGATAAATGCTTGCGCTCTGTTTATTTTAGCATCGTATGAGCTTTAAAAAATCTTTTAGAAATTTAGAAATTGAAAATATTTTTGCTTATTTTCTAGGTTTCACTCTTGCTCTTGGGAGCATAGGGCTTCCACTTGACATTTCTATCGTACTCGATTGTTAGCTGCTGTTTTCACTTGATCCCACATTATGCTTGTGTTTCTAGTCCTTGTTGGTTCTACGCCAGGTATTCTTTGGACGATCGGGTCTTCTTTTATATTGTGGGTTTCATTCTAATCTCATTCGCGCGATGTTGTTTGACGGCTTTCTGAGTGTATGAGTGAGTGTTTCGATATGGGTTCTTCGCTGGCTAATGTCCAAAGGTTCTTGTTACTTATTGTGTTTGACCAGAATATTCGGCATGTTATTCTTATTTTTTTATGTTTATGTTATAAATAAAATTTATGACATAATTTATTTAGTAAATGTATATTTTTAAGTATTGTATTTTACTATAATATGAATAAATGAATTAAAAATCTAAATCTGGATTTATGATGATTTTTTTATGTTTCACTGCCGTATGTCAAGATTGATTTTACACAAGACCAGAATATTATAAGTTTAATTGCTCTGGATATTATCCTATTCGTCCATATTGGTTTCAATCTTCCAACAGAGAAAAGCAGACTCTTGCTTTCTTTAATCTGTTTTCCACATCTTCTTAAGCCCCACCACTAGTTGCTCTGATACCCAAGTAACTGAAATTGTTCACAAATTATATTTGATGTCCTTTCCACCTTAGATATTCTGTGGTGGTTTCACGCTTACTTTCTAGGAATAGTCATGATATTGAACATAGCCTATTTTTGACTGAAGCTTATGTGAGGCAACAGATACTAGCGGGTTAAAAATGAATAGAAAGTAGAAATATATTTGTTGTAATGTTATTTTTGTTAAAAAAAAATAAATAAAAAAAATAGTTATGAAAACGAAAAGTTAAATTAACGTCTACTTACTTTGAATCAAATTAAATTAACTAACTTTAAATTTTCCATATACCTACATTATACATCACCCTCAGGTAATACTCATGTTTCTTACCGTATCCCATCACTCCTTGAAAACAACTCATTGTTAACTGATTCTATATTTTTTTTCTAGTATGACTTGGCATAATTTTTTGTATTTTTATTTTTTGTTATTTTTTTTTTTATCTTTATTTGGTTATCAAAGAAACTAATTTAATTTTATATTATATTAGGTTAATTAGCAAACTTATACCAATGCAAAATGTTCTTCTCGACTTCTAGAAGTGGAAAAAAATGTTCACTCGGGTTTTTTTAATACAGTCAGATTTAATGCTTAGAGCAATCACATCAGACATCTATCAGAAGCACAATTTTGTGCAATATATCATCATCAAATGAGGTTAGTTTGAACCCAACACTGGTTAAAGAACAAAATGGTGCTAGATGTGTAAAAGCAAAGATTATATAATTACTGATAAGATGTTTCACTTCATATAAGCAAATTTCACACTGTTTTTTGGCTCTCCACCCATTGGTAGGTGGAGGAATATGTGCCTGAATATTTGTGTTTCAGCAACATTGTATCTAAACATTTTCATTCCATATGAATAATTGTTGATGAAGAGGAAATACAAAATATCTCTATCTATCTTTACGTAAACAAAATCTTGGCAACATTTTTTGGGAAGTTGAATTGTAAATCAATTAACAACTCCTAAACGGGGTTTCAGCCCTTAAGCAGACTTTTTTTTAGAAAATTAAATTTTCTTCATATTTATGAAAAACAAAATATAGGTCATCGCTTTAAAAATTAAAATATTTCATATCAAAATTGAACATTTTTTTCAATGTTTCCCAAAATAATAGAAATGATATGAGTATGTATACCCAAATTTATATTATTATGTGCAAAACTAATAACATTATCAAAAGCGTACAGTTTACACCAATTTACTATATCAGTTCATATTACTACACATACATCGTACATTCTCTTTGCGATGAACACTGAAGAATGTTGACAACAAATATTTTAAACTTAATTTTTCAACAATTGTTTAGAAACAAATAGTACAGCAACATTAATTTTTTGCTAAAATTGATTTCATTGTGACATTTTTTTATATGAAATGAAACATCTTATAGTAATTATATAATCTTTGGTAAAAGTCATGTTATTTATCGAATATTATGAGTAAAATGATAGTTTAAATTGATTTAACAACTCTACTTTATACATTTGATCACATTAAAAATATTGTAAATATAACATTCTTTATTAATTTATACCTCTTAAAATGCATTAAATTCATATTAGATTTTATTCTGATTTTAACAAGTGCGATAAAAGTATATGCTATCAACTTGCAGTTCGAAAATATCGCCGACCTGTCATAGCCCACAGGTAATGAACCCATAATGAACTTGTGTCCCACCACAGAGCCCATAAATTTCTGAGACATAAGCCCACAACACAACATTTTTAATATTCATTTATTTATTATTAAATACTATTTAATTATAATGTAATCGTGTACGTTCACTTCCATGCATCTTAATGTACTGCCTTATACACCAACTTATACATATATAATTTATTGTTGCTTACGCCATCACTTTTATATTGTATTGGGCGAGCTAGCAACATTTTATACATGTTGCATAAACATGCAACTAATATAAACCCTACAGCTCGTCCATCCTGACTCAAATTTTTATTTTATTCTTTCTTTCTTTTAACATAAATTTTCAAAATACATAAGCATATTCTTTCTTTAAACTTTCTTGGTAACTTACATTTTTTGTTACGTACATACATATCTTTCTTTAAACATTCTTCGTAACTTAAATTGTAAAATTATATAAACAAACATATTTCTTTAAACATTCTTCGTAACTTACATTTTTGTTTGAGTAGAAATCCAAGATCGAATACGGGAGGCATCAAAAATACCTTCAAAAGGTTTTTGAGTAAGTTGAAACCCCTCTACATCCTTTAGGAGATAACGTTCATTGCCGATCACTTTATCAACTTGATAAGGGCCACGATATTTTGGTATCAGTTTTTTATTTACACCTACGGTAGTATCGACATTGGAAATCATAACTAAGTCGCCCACTGCGTATACTTTCGCTTCTTTTCTTTTTTTATTAAAATGTCCTTCATTATATTTCTGACTCTTTTCATTATTTACTACAGCATCATTACGAATTTGTTCAAGTGATTCAACTGAACTATCTAATACAAAATTTTCAAGATATTCCCTTAAATTGTCATCAATTCTACCTTTCTGGTTAACTCCAAATAATAGTCTAGAAGGTGTATCTTTCGTACTCTTAGAACAACTATTATTTAAAGCAAATTCAACTTGGTCTAGAGCATTATGCCAAAAAATTTTTCGTTCATGATTAATTAATTTAGAGATCATAGGACCCATAGTACGGTTTACACGCTCTACTTGGCCATTCGCTTTCGGACAACCGCTGGCTACTAGGATATGCTGAATATTATTTTCCTTCATAAATTCTTTAAACTGTAAAGAAGTGAAACAAGTGCCACGATCGCTAATAATTCTTGAGGGTCTACTATAATGCCGAAAATATAACTCAAGTGGTTTAATAGTATCATTACTACTTTGAGAATTACAGGCATATAACTTTGTAAATTTGGTGAAAGCGTCAATAACTACTAAGATATACTTCTTTTTATTTTGGATCATTTCTAACGGTCCGTAATAATCGATATGGATGGTTTCAAATGGGACAGCTCCTTTTGGAATTGAGTGCAAAAAGCCTTCCTGCTTTCCTGACTTAGTATTGTACGTAATACATTTTAGACAATTTTGAATGTATTCTTTCACAGTTTCTTTTAGATTTGGAAACCAATACGTATATTTAATGTATTCACAAGTTTTTTCAATACCTAAATGTCCTAAGGTCTCATGAGCACTTCTAATAACTTGGAATTGCATGTTTTTAGGTACGTAAAATCGAACTTTATCTTTTTCAATCTTACGATAAATTAATCCGTCTCTCATTTCAAATAATTTACTTTCAGTACTTTCTAATTCGGTGCGCAGAACTTCGAGTTCAGGATCTCGACTTTGGCATATACCTAATGTCCTTTCAAATGAATCTTCCTCAACAACTAATATAGCTAAAGACCTACTTAGAGCGTCTACGTGCTGCATACGCTTTCCTTCGCGATGTTCAATATCATAATCGAAATTTTGCATTTCGAGCGCCCATCTACTTATTCGAGGATTAATAATTTGTTTGTTTAGAGTTAATGTTAGGGCATTGCAGTCAGTAATTATTTTAAATTTTCGCCCTAATAAGTATGTACGGAAACGACGTAAAGCATATATGATAGCTAATGTCTCAAGTTCGTAAGAATGATACCTGCTTTCAATATCAGTCGTACGTTTGGAAAAGTAGAACACAGGGTGCAACTTTCCATCATCTTTCTTTTGTAATAAAATTGCTCCGTATCCGACAGAGCTCCCATCACAGTGTAGCTCAGTCTCATGCAATGGCGAAAATATTGATAACACCGGTCTTTCTAGCAATTTCAACTTTAGCTCCTCAAAAGCTTTTTGTTCATTTGAACCAAAATTAAACGTTTTCGACTTGCTTTTTAGTAAATCCTGTAAAGGTTTTGCAATTCGACTGAAATTTAATATGAATTTTCGAAAATAGGAACTCATTCCAATAAATCTCTGAACTTCTCTTATTGTTTTAGGAATAGGAAATTGTAAAATTGCTTCAACATTACTTTCATTTGGTCGTATTCCTTCCTTACTCAACGTATATCCCAAATAATTTATTTTTGAAAATAAAAATTTGCATTTAGCAATATTTAATTCAAGACAATTATCAGATAAGATACTAAATATCTGTTTTAGAATCATTACATGTTCGTCTACAGTTTCGGTAGCTATAAGCAAATCGTCTATATAAATAGTCACTACTTGCTGTTTTATTAATTCACTAAAAATTCTTTCAACGTACCGTTGAAACACGGAAGGGGCATTTCTTAGCCCGAATGGCATTCTTTTCCATTCGAACTGTCCTAAAGGTGTTATGAAACTAGTAAATTTAATAGAATTTTCCTCCATGTGGACGTGGTGAAATCCACTTTTCATATCCAGTATTGTAAAATATTTTTTGTTCGCAAATCTATCTATTAGATCTTCAATTACTGGCAAGGGGTAATTGTCACGAAGTGTGATCTTATTCAACGCTCGAAAATCAATGCATAATCGATAGTCGTCGACATTTTTCTTTCTTATTAGTACAATAGGAGAACAAAAAGGGGAAGAGCTTTCCCGAATAATACCGTCTTTCATTAAATTCTCTAATTTTTCCGCTAAAATATTTCTTTCATGAAACGATAAACGACGCGGTTTAGAAGTAAAGAATTCTTCTTTTATTAAATTAATTTTCATTTCGCATTTGATCTTAGGTTTCTTAGTATTCTTACACTCATTCTTATAATTTAAAAATAATTTTTCAATTGTATTTTTTTCTTGAAGAGAAATTTCTTTACTAAAATTTAACTCAAAATTTTCAACATTATTATTAGCAATATTTATATTCATTAATTCATGTATACAAGTTACTTCATTATTATCTTTAAATTCAAAATTTTTTATGTTATTGTCAATAATAAATTTATTTTCTTTTGATTCAAATATTAACTTAAATCCTACTTTATTCAAAAAATCCCTACCTATAATAACATCGGCTTCCATTGTTTCATTTGGAACAACCAACAACTTAATTAATTCTAATTTTCCACAAATGTTTAAATAATTATTATATGAACCTAATATTTTTAATTTGGAATTATTAATTCCATAGTAAAATTTTAAAACTTCTTCTAATTCAAATTCATTAATAAATTTATTTTTTATAATTGATATTGGACTACCAGTATCAAATAATGCTAACAATTTTATTTCAATAAGTTTACCTAACTTTTGATCTTTCACATACAGCCCTACTGATGTTGTGTATTCGGCATTTTGAATTTCATATATATATTATTTGTTGTACTTGTTGTTGTACTTATCTTCAAAGGACAATTTTTTATTTGGTGATTTGATTGTCCACATCTATAACACGAACCTTTTTCCCTTTTTGATTCACTACAACTGGTTGCAACATGGCCTTTTTTACCACAATTGTAACAGCTGATGTCATTCCTTTTGTTGAAGTTCAATGGTGTTGATGGTGGTACATATTTTTTATTTAAAAAGTTTTGCTGATTGTGATTTTGATAAGTTCCACTAACATCTTTCATTGTTAATTTGGAACAGACTTGTAAGAGTTGCTGCGGTGACTCAAAATTTTGCATTCTTGCTTGATTTCTTAAATTAAAATTTATGATACCATCAATTATTATATCTACTATCTCATCTCCTGGAACATTCAAACGATTAATTAAACAGATTTTATCTTGATAATAAGACGAAAAAGTTTCTCCAGCTTTCCATATTCTGCTTTCAATTTCCTTCCGAAGTATTAATTTGTTGGGCCTACTATCAAATACAAGCTTAAGTTCGGCCATAAGTTCTTCAAAAGTAAAATTAATATGACTTGCTTTTGAATGAAACCACTTTATTGCTCCTCCTTTCAATTTCGAAACAATAATTAATTTTATTTCTTCATCTTTTAAATTTTGATAAATTTTTTTAACATTATACACTTGACTGTACCACACCATAAAATTTTCATCTCCTTTAAAATCAGAAAGAAGTTCACTAATTTCTTTCAGGTTATAACTCGAATGTTCTTTCTTAACGGACTTTTGCTTACTTTCGAATTCGTTTAATGTTTTCTCTTTCTTCATTAGTTCTAACTCTTTCTTTAATAATTCAATTTCTTTTAACTGCAGGTTTCTTTCTACGGCGGCTGATTCTACGGCTTGCGACTGGCTTACTATTGGCGTGCTTGTTTCAACATGTTTTTTGTTTAAACTTCCATTTACAAGAATTTCATAACTTTCTTCTTCCGAACCTGACAAATTCTTCTGTTGATCAACCTCCTTCAACCGTTTATAAAGCTCTTTACGCGTACCAACACAACTGATGCCTTTTTCCACACATAACTCCATCAACTCTTGCTTTTTATAACTTTTAATGGCGGACATTTTTTATTTTAATAATTTTTTGGATTTGTATCCCACTTCTGATTTTGTAATCGTGTACGTTCACTTCCATGCATCTTAATGTACTGCCTTATACACCAACTTATACATATATAATTTATTGTTGCTTACGCCATCACTTTTATATTGTATTGGGCGAGCTAGCAACATTTTATACATGTTGCATAAACATGCAACTAATATAAACCCTACAATAATTTACAAATTTTAAATTAAAGCTTATGTTTAAATTCGGTCAAAAAAATGAAAATGAATTTAAAAATTTAATTAAGAAAAAATGAACAAAATAAAGTTTGTAATTACATCGGAAATTTTACGTTTGAGCTGACAAAATATATTGTATAACTTTAAATTTGAATTTATTGTAGTTCCTTTCCAGTTTCAGATCTGTGGGTAATTCATTAAACATCTTTAGACCACCATACATTAGTTGATTTTTCGCAGTTATAAAGAAATCTAGTCTGAAGTTGAATATATTTCTTAATCTATAATGTTGATCATTTTGAACATATATGAGTTTGGAACTAAGATAATTCGGTAACAATCTATTTTTCATCTTAAATACAAAAAGTACATGTACATGTATACGAAGTCTTTGCCTTATGTTGCGCCATTTTAACGTTTTTAACATAAAATCAATTGCGGTATACCTATTGCATTTGAGTATGGTTCTCATTCCATGGTTTTATAGTTTTTGTAATCTTTCTATTATTTCATTATTTACAAATGATGCTGTGATAGTTGCACAATACTCAAAATGGGGCTTAATCATGGTGCTGAAGATCCTTATAGTACTTATAATAGACAACTTATTCGACTTAAAAACCCAAGTTTTTTTGAAATTTTCTTGCACATAAATTCGACGTATTCTTTGAAATTTAATTTATTGTCTATTACTAGACCCAAATATTTGATATGCTCAACTATTTCAATAATATTTTGATCAATTATGATATCATAATTACATTTACCATTTATAACCATGGCTTTAGTTTTGGTAATGTTAAGGCTCAGTTTGTTGTTTTTTAACCATTCAGCTAATTTAAAATATATACATAAGCGCATGCATGTAACTAACCCTCTTAACCAACTATAAATTATAACAATAATTTTTTACGTAACATTATGGTATGATAACTTAAAATTTTATGGCATTATGACTTAGAAGCACTGGGTCAAAACTCAACAACTTTTATATGACGTTTGGTAAGTTATAAACCCACAAAACATTCATTTGAGGCTACCATTATGGGCTTATGACCTGTGGGGCTATGACACATCGCCGAAAATATTATTCACATATTTTATACTTTCTAAAACTCATTCCAGTTTTGATTTTAAATAATGTTCATTTTACAGCTTTCTTCTTGGTTCTACAACGGTTAAAAATTTTTTTCTTGTTACTTCAAATGTCCAGTTACAAAATTCAATTATTTTCACATTCATGTTAATCTAATTTTAATTATCAGAATTACAATTTTGAACTGCGAATATTTTATCCACATTCTAAAATCTCTGTATAAACTATAAATTAGCAGAACAATAAGAAAAACAATTGAACAATTATATTGTAGAACCCTATAATTTTTTTTCGATGTATTTGAATTTCACTACCTTCAAAAATTTCTGAATTAAAAATTAACAGCATAAGAAAACATTAAAAAATTAGTTTAAGGTTATATTATACCTATATACAACATCAGGAACATAAATAATGAATATATACAAGGCTATAATTTTAGGTAATTTGTTCGTCTCAATTCCGTGGTGGTAATCTTTGAAATAATTAACTGGCAAGGTAACATCGAAGAAAACTTAAGATATTTTATTATTTTCAAAAGGTAATTTATTACTGTCAGTAACATGTTTGCTTCTATTAAAATACTGTAATTTATTAGTATTGGTATTATAATTTTGATATAAAATTAAATTAAAGTGACCAGGTATTGAAAAAAAGTAAATATAAAAGAAGTACGTTTTTATATTAAAAAATAATACGTGCAGTACCGCACAATACTAGAGTAAGAGGTAAACCAGGATTACAATGGACAATTGTCGAAATATTGGAATCAATTGAGGGAGGACAGTCGAACAAGGTAGAGCAGAATGGAGGAAAATTGTAAACGAGGTTAAAGGTCACTCTGAGCTTTAACGCTTATTTATTTATTTATTATGTTTAATTCAAGCACATTCCAAGTACTTATTCTAAATTTAAATATTATTTAACGTTTTACCTTGTTTTTATAATTTTAAATTAAATTAACAAGTGAAAATATCACAAACAATCAAAAAAATTTAAAAAAGAAAGAAAATAAGATCAACTAAAACTAAGACTAAAACTATACAACTACCAAAACTTCTAAATAATAAAACTAGAATATTAAAAAGAGAAGAAAAAAAAACTATGGCAACAGGAATAAAAGAAAATCTCTCAGCTGAACAACGGTCAGGGTAAAAAAAAATAATGTATTAGAATTTATTGGTGGTAACGAACATTCTGGTTAATGATTCTGATTTCCCGTTTTAATTGGTTCTTTGGAATGTACGGTTAAAATATTATTTGAACGGAATCAGGTACTAGAATTAAGGTATGAGTAGTACTATTGTTTTAAGAGTGTTGGAATCTATATTTATGAGTAGCGTAATACGGATACCAGAAGAGACTACCATATTCCAAATGAGGTCTTATGAGTGATGTGTAAAGACATTTAAAAATTATATGGATTATTAAATTCATTATATAAACACATTATATGGATTATAATGAATTCCAACCTTGGATTTGATTTATTTACAATAGCATTTAAGTGATGAACAAATGATGATTTATCAATAAAAATTACCTCCATGTTTTTGAATTGAATTACACGCTCGTCGACCTTGTTATCAAAGGTATAATTATCAATAGATGGGATACGGTGGCGAGTAAAAGAAATGATATTTGATTTGTCAATATTGAGTGGAAGATTGTTAACTATATATACACTAGTTCATGAAGGTATTTAGGTCTTCTTGAAATAGGAAAGCTAGTTATTAATTTTTGCAATTTCTTTAAAATATTTCATATCATCCGCATAATAGATGACATTACAGCTCTTGATGACCGTTATTACATCGTTTATGTAGAAATTATAAAGACTAGAGGACCCAAATGGAACTAATAGATGATGATGATGACCTACTTATATTGAATTATACAATCAGCATAATTTAATTGATTTAATTGGTTCATTTCAGTCGGAAATACAACAGTTAAGTATCATCAATTTCAAATTTCAATCTTGGTTGCCATTACAATTATCTCAGAAGGTCATTTTTAGTCTCAGGATCATCTTATTTTAAATGAGAATGAAAGAGAGTCCATTTGATAGTGTCTTAAATTTATCTGAATACTTTTTTTGGTTTTTGGATTAATAACTTTACAATTTAATTTACACAGAACCTTAGTATACTGAAAATCAAACACAAAAGGATTTTCTTTTGAAATTTTTGGCATAATTTAATCATTATCATAATCATCAATGACCTGCAACCCCATCCGTGGGGCATAGGGCGGATTTGATATAATTTAGTTCCTACTAATTTAAAGGAAATATACGCCTATCTATTTCCTTTACATAGTGGTTCAGTATTTTAATTGCGGAACTACAATATTTTCATATATTGTAAGAGTGAGCCCCAAAATTTTACTCGCGATCACTTTTTTTATTAAAGAAATTTGTTTTTCACAGAACAGAGGCAAATCATTAAGAAAAAACAGATTTAGCAATACCGAACAATCACAACCAAACTTCTAAGACAATCTAAAATTTATATAATAAGATCGAGAGGATGTAAAAATTTTGTAGAAATTTTGAGTGAGCAAATTCTTGTTATCCAAAGCATTATGATAACATTTTTAGTATTTAGATTTCTGTGGTCTGTGGCTGGGATAGAATAGGTTAGAATGAAATCGGCGGAAAAGTACAAATTAGTATATGAAGTTGAATAATACAAGTTTTAACTTTTTCCTAAAACTTCTGACATTCATATTCAAATAATATTGAACCTTCTCAGTTCCTTCTAACAAAACGCTAATGAGTTCAATAAAAGGTCATAGACAATGGAAAATTCTTTATAATGTACAATAAAGGCGACAATATAATAAAGTATATAGGTACGTGTATGTAGTAGTGGCTGCCGAGAGTACGCCGACACACTTAGGCCAGTAGGGTCGATTGTGATACCATTCTCGCATAGGACTCTACTCGTTAAACTATTTCGAGCTTTTCACAAAACTCTTTGGTGCCTTTTAATGCCTTCAAGGTCACCCAACGAAAGAAGTCCAGAAAGAAGTCTCCTAGATAGATTTTCCTTTTATCATAAATATCAGGTACAAAGGTACAAAGTAGGTGTTGGACAGTTTCATCTTCTTTCTCCTCTTTACACGTTCAGTAAAAGTCGTTTGAGGGGAGTCAAAGTCTTCTGGCATATTTACCAATAAGAAAATGACCCGTAATGACCCCTACCATAAAACTGATGTCATATCTTTTCAAAGACAGTAGGTTAAGCAAACGCTTTAGGTTCAGTATATCCCAGATTTGCTTGGTAATGTTGCAGTCTGATCTTTCTGAATATCTAAAAAGTGTGAAGCCTTTATTGCATTTCTACGAAACAATAAATTAAGTAAAGCATATAAGAATAGAACAATTTCGAAGATCTAGTTCCGCTCAAACAATGTCAAACAATGCCATTCCAAAAATTTACTTAACCGTAGAGTAGAAGAGAAAAAATTGGTCACCGAAAAGTCTAAACAAATGAAATGATACTGTGGAATAAAACGTTATATATATAACGTCTAATATTACTCCATACGCCAAATTGAAAAACAAATTAGGGATCACCAATCTGTGAACGAAAAGCAAAAACTAGATTGATCAAGACCAAGATTCGAAGACGATTTTTGCAGTAGCATAGAAGAAATATTAAAATATTAGTGAACAAGAATAGTTAAAATCCGAGAAACTTGGGCTTGATAAACCCTAATGTGGTGATAATAAATTCATAAATAAATAAAAATAAATTAATATAGAGACTAGTACGTTTCGTTTTGGAAGCTGTACACATTGATACCAGTATAAAATTAATTTTAATTGATAAACAAATAAATCTAAAACATTTCAAAATTTCAAAACGTGTACTGTTCACATACATAAAAACTTTGAATGTAAATTACTTAAGTAGGCGTCTAGGTAGGCGATTATATTATATAACAACAACGTTTCTTAATGGCACTCTTAATTATTTTGATTTAAATAAATTTCTTATTTTTTTTTTTTGTTTTTATTTTTTTTGTATGAGAAGTTGAGCTTCTCATGACAACATTTTGTAAAACATACATGGAAATTTTATTAAAGAAAATGTTGTTTTTGTTATTTTCACAAAACTTGTCACAATATTAAAGAAAATTTAAAGAATATTGTATGACAGTAGAAAAAAATAACAACAACAGAGAAAAAATTTAATTGTTCAAAGTTTTTCATTACTTTAAAATAACAAAATAATTTAATGTTTGTACATACATATATATATATATTTGTATATTTATCATGTATAAATGAATATTAACATTTTTAAGATTCGTAATTATTAAATTAAAAAATATTATTTTTAAAAAACGAACAATGAAAGTAAATCAAAAGAAAGGGAACAATATAGAAAACTGATGACAGATCTTTTTTTTTTGTATTACCGAAATATAGGAATAATGGAGCAGCTACTTGCGTAAAGCTTGGGTATTTTCACAATATTCAAATATTTAGCGCAAAGAAGTTTTTTCGAGAATGAAATCATTTTAAGGATACCGTGTTAAACGTATATTAAAGTCAATATATGCTCTATAGTAAGATTTTCAATTTGCACTATTCACCAGCTCTTTTTGAAATATGTTTGAATAAATAAAATAAATAGATACTATGTATATATATATACTCTTTAGGCCGTTTCCGAACCTCTCGCACTTGCACTTGATACTCGCACTAAACCTGTCAAATCGCACTTGATTTGTTGTCAAAATTTTAGTGTAGTCTTAAATACACTAGATATCGCAAAATTAAATTTATTAAATTTATTGCGATTTGACAGGTTTAATGCGAGTATCAAGTGCAAGTGCGAAAGGTTCAGAAACGCCCTTAGTAGGGTTCACCATACTCTGCTCTATAGTAGAGTTCACCTTACTATGTTCTATAGTAGGATTCACCATTTCATCGTAAAAAAAATTCCTGTGCAACAAAAATTGATAAAAAAATATTCTTGCATAACAAAAAATATAAAGCTAGTAAATTAAAGCTCAAACATTTTTTAAAGATTTATTTGAGAAAGATTTTTGTCATAAGATCGTTGTTGGCTACAAAACTAAGTGCATTTTATTCAACCTAAGTGGTAATATTCCACATGATTGCAAATTATTCTATCACAGTTGCTCTACATTTTCGCTTAACTTACACGATAATAGTATTTGTTCTTATAATGACTCATTGGCTTGTTACAAACAATGTTTTAAGCTTGAACTTGTTGAATCGTTAAAATATTTGGGGTATTGTTTTTGACAATTGATAAAACTGGTCTAATCATTCACGTAATATGAAGAATTATCGTACTAAAATTACAACATATATGTAAAGTTTTGAGAATGAATTACTAATCTCTCTTTAACTCAAAACTTTAGTATGGTATCACTTGCTGGGGAGGTGTTTATTTCAATAATATTTCCCCCCATCTTGTTTAATTTATATTTTTATAAGTCTTTGAAAATATTTTTTAGTAGGTCCGGCTATTTAAATCAGCGAATTGTGTTAAATTATAATCTTAGAATCAATAATAGGAACCTTAAGCGTATTTATAATTATTTATGATTACTTCGAGAGAAGTTAATAAAAAGAAACTGCTACTTCCAAACACCAAAATTACCTTAAGCTTCATTTTCTTGACAGCATGAACATATAGAAGGCAATTATCATCACTGTCCTGTAACCCCATCCATCCGCAGGGCATAAGGTGGAAATAAAAATTTTTCATCGGTTCTTATCTTCGACTAACCTCTTCAATTGTGGCCACGTTATTTGTTACTGTTGTTGTACTGTTGTTCTCCATGCTTTTCTCAGCCTTCTGCGACGCGAATTATATTCTAAGAATTCCATTCGAAACATTATTTCGGTATGTTGTTATCAGGTTTACTCAAAGTATGGCCGATCAAACCCCAATTCGTCGTCTTTATAGAAGGTAAGAAGTTCTTCTAAAAATAACAAAAATTGAAGCTCGACTTAAAAAAAACAACAGAAAATATTTTAATCAAATGGGGTTAGTGAAAAATTAGATCGCTCTCTTAGAAAATGTATAACTTACTTACTTATGTGGGCAACAGACAATGTAGGCCCTTAACTCATCAAAGTCCTCCATTTATATCGGTCACGAGCGGATATTCTGCAGTTGAAGATACAAAATTGTAGAAAAGAAAAAAATGTTTCGATCAATCTTAAACAAAATCTCATCTCTAAGGACGAAATCCCCAAAAGAAAATATCCTTAAAGCCAAAATCCCCAAAGACAAATTTGCCAAAGGCAAAATCCACAAAAACTAAAATGTCGTAGTATAATGCAGAACCGGAAATATCGCATTTGTCCAAAACAGGGAAAAAAAATTTGTTTTGAGTAGCCGCAGTTGCATACAAAAAAAAGTAATATTTCTACTGAGGATTTTAGGGATCTCGTATCATAACCATTTTCAAGACAAATATCCAGACTTTTAAATTTATTATTTTCCCTTTTAAGAAACAATTTTTTTGAAAAATATTTTCAAAATTTGTGAAAATTCATTTTCAAAATCTTAATGCTCACGTTTTCATCAGTGCCCGATCTATTTAAAAGAATGGAAAAAAAGGCTAAATTATCAATACTCAAATTTACTTTTTTTGAATAAAAGTTTAAAAAAATTTAGATTCTAAAGTAATTTCCCAATTTTTAGCTTTAAGTTTCTCCTCCTCTTCCTTTATTTTTAGCAGAAGAAATAGAAAAACTTTTTTGATAAATAAGAGAGGCAAAGTTTTCAATTTTCTTTATTTTAAAGAAAAGCATCAACATTGAGGGGATTAAGGTTTTTCAAAAAAACAAAGTGAATGTTTTGTTGGACAGCAACATAAAATTTACAACAACAACAAAATACAAACAACTTGTGACAAATGATGTGCCTTGTCATGTATAAAAAAAAAAAAAAAAGAAAAAAAACACAAGAAAACTAAACAAGGACATGTTTTATATTTTAAAATAATAATAATAACAAAAACAACAATAAAAATTAATAAGTAGAAATTTATTTTTTACATATATATATATATATATATATATATATATGTATATATTATAAGGAAATCAATTTTTTAACAGAATTTAAAAAAAAAAAACAAAAACCAACAAAAAAACGAAACAGAAATTTATTTTAAAATGTTTATGTTTTCTTGGAATTTTTTTATGTGGTTTTGAATGATTGGACGTTACTACTGAATAGGACAAGTGATTGCCTACTTGTTATTTTCCAATAAAAAAGCAAAAACATACGTCCTTGAAACGATAAAAGATTACGAGATAGAATATGTATATATATATATTATATATATATATATAATTTTTTACGTTTTCATAATCTTATTATTATTCAGAGTTTGTCTTTTTTTATTCTAAGTAGCTAGGGAGAATGAAAGTATGTTACAATTTTAACGAAATTTATGATTATTCAAGCTTTCAATTTTCTTTCAAGCTATTTTCTAAATTCTGATATACTTATAAAAAATTTAATTTCTTGTTATTATGTACATTTTAAGAAAATTCTTAGCTATGAAGTTGATAAAATCAGAAAAAAGAACAGAGAAGTCGATCAAATTGCTGGCGAAACAATGAAGTGAAGAAATTTTATTGGTTGTGGCTACTAAGTTAAAAAACATGCTCAAATGAGAGCTTTAGTAAGCAAGCCTAGCAAACTAGTTTTACGATTTATACAAATTACAAGTTGTAGCGAAAAAATTACAAAATATAATTAATCAACTATATCTTACTACAAATAAACTTACTACAGCTGGAACATTACATCAATTACATAAATTTTACTAAAATTTGACGTGGCTACTTTTTTTTTTTACTTTATTTCAATAAAAAAATATAAATATCCAAAATTCATACAAGCTTTTTTTTAAAAAGAAGTAATTATAAAAAAATTATTTACAAAAATAACGAAAATTCAATTAGAGTTTGAAATAAAAATAAATAATTTTATACAAATTTTGTGATAATACAATTTTGTTGTATAAGTAAATATAAAGTTTTTTGCCTATGCTGTTGGGCCTTATGATTTTACTTAAAATTATCGTTTGACTTGTTTTCTTTTATTTCTTTATTATACATTTTATCTTTTTGTATAACCAAGTTTCAAATCTTACTAAGTTTGTCTATTAAAATTTTTCATTATTAAGAGATGAATTAAAATAAACTAAAATAAAATTATTATAAAATTAATACGCAAAGCAAAAACAACTAACGTAGGAGAAACTGGTTCCAAATTCAATTCAATGTGTATTTCCAGACAAGTCAACCCTCAACACAAGCTGAAACCTGACTAGTGTGTATAAAATGAAGCTTATCTAATAATTCAAACTGAAGTGAATTTCGTAGAACGCTATTATATGCATGTATATTGTAGAACAGAATCTGGCATGTCATTGAGTTGGAGTTTTGGGACATGCAATTTTCACTTTATTTAAAACCTCATATTAGAAAAATTTTCAAATATCATTTCTATTTGAAAATTAGGCATTGCTACACGATTACATTTTATTTTTATACAGTAATAAAAAAACTTGTATGCAACTTATATCAAAGTATCGATGCTTAAATGTCTGTAAAATATAAAAGCAAAAAAAAACAATAAAATAAAATAAAATTCTGAAGAAAACTCTCAACTTAAGTGTTTTCGAAACGAAAATAAAATTCTTTTAATATTTATTCAACTATCAAAGTGATAGAATAAATTGTTGTGCTTTTGTTTTTCTACAAATTAAGGATTATTATTATTATTTTTCCTTTTTGATCCTTTATATCCCCATCTAAAATTTTTATTTGTTAATTCATTCATGTTTGTTTGTATATATGTTCGATATTAAGATACAAACAATGAGAAGCATTTCTGTTTTTATATTTTTTTTGTAAAATAAATATAAAATTCATTTTTTCTTCGAAAATTTAACAATTTAGGAAAATACCCAGCGCCAGGTAGGTTAAAAATTATTATTTTGATAGGCAGACTGAAAGTAACATCTCTGCAACATTTCTATATTGTTTGTAAAGGTTAAAGTTCAAATTTGTAAAAAAAAAAAATATTATATTTGTTAATAATGTTTAAATTTATTTTACATAAAATTTAATTGACACATTTTTGTATATACGTAAATTTTTGTGTACAACAGTGTACAGGGATAACATTGCATTGTACATAAAATATACAGGAAAAAATATTTTGAAATTGTTCCGAAATTTTGAAAATTAAAAAAAAAAAAATATTTTATAAGAGTTTCATTGTGAAATAAAATTGTGAAATTATTGTGAAATAAATTGTGAAATTGTTGTGAAATAAATTTATTCAGAATATTTATTTCGGAAGTTGCCTGAAATCGACAACAATAAAATGAAATGTTAATTGTTGAAGTACAGAATCTACATTTTCCGAACTAGTAAAGTAAATATGAAGATTTATTTAAATTAATGCTTTTCCAGTTTTTTTTAACAATATCTTGTCATTTATAAGAAAACTGTTTTAGTTATATTTAGGGTTGGTTTGTTAAATTAAATTATATTTAAAATACATTTTAATTTCATTATATTTAATTCTTATAAGAAAAATCAAAAAACTATAAAACAATCAAAGTTTGTTTGTTCAATCAAAGTAATAAAAATTAATGAATTTTAATTTAAGTAATGGAACAATTAAGTTCTAATATATAATTGTAATTGATAAGCATTTAAGGACCTGCGCAGTACACACCTTCTCATATTATTTCGCTTCTCTTTAATGAATTCCTAATATATAAATAAGTTGTATATAACACAATAATACGCACACAGTTGAAAATTTTTACTCATATGCTTTTATTATTCAGCAAATACATTATGCGTATTTGAGATCTTATTAAAATAATAAACAAAAACAAACAAATCAGTTATTATAATTACTTGCAGTGAACATAATGTACATTGTACATATGTCAAGTAAAAACAAAAAAAAACAAATTCATCTGAAATATAAAATATATCCATTTTATGTCATTCAACATCTGTTCACAATTTATTCTATTATATTATATATAAAAAGTAACTGTGTCAAATTTTTGCTTCCTATATTTTGTTCATTTGTAGTAATCTTTTATTTTGGGTTAAAATTCTGTATAATGTATCTTTAATTACAAAATTTTTTTTATTTTTAGTAATTTTATCCATTAAATACCAATGACTATAGAGAATATATCGAAAACGAATCAATATATGAGGTACGTGTACTTATATGTTCAAAATAAAACCTACTAACCTCAAAGCTTTTTATTAAACATGAGTGGTTTGTGCTTTATCGTGAGAAATCTATGTCAGTACGTAAATTAATGTTTTGTTAAAAATTTTAAATTTTGCTTCAACTTGAATTATATTTACTCAACAGTGGCCCCTAGTATTAATATAATTTCTAAAAATTCTAATCTAATCCTAGTCTTAAATATAATTTAAAAAAATGTATTTTCTCTCTTCATTTTTACAATTTAGAAAAATTGGAGGTTGAAATAAATTCAATTTAAAAATATTTTGCTAAATTTGTAATAATGTGGGTAAACTTTTAAAATGAAAAACTTTATTAGAATCATTTATTTCAAATTCAAATAAAAACACAAAATGATGGTGTTGTAGGATTTTCAATGATATTTTCACTTGCAATGGTTTCGCAGTTTAACAAATTTATATTCAAACAAGCTTTTTTTTTTATGATTATAGAAAAATTTTATTTGTTTGGTATTTAATATACTTAGATTTGCTATATATAGTATATAAACTAGGGTAAGTCTAGTCTATTGAATTCATTTCATTCTCAGTCTATTCAATTCATTCATTTCGTCAAGTCAAGTCTATTCAACTTGGAATATATTTTAGAAGTACATACGGTAAAATTGTAATACATTCCAAAATTATAAAATTTAATTCACTAATGTAATGTCATGTCATTTAATGTAATGTAATAGGTCGCCTTTAATGTAATGTAATATGCAGCAATGTAATGTAATGCAGTAATGTAATATTATGTAGTAATGTAATGTAATGCAATGTAATGTAATGCAATGTAATGTAATGCAATGTAATGTAATGTACTATAATGTAATGTAATGTAATATTTCGCCTTTGAAACAATTTTATTTAGTGAAATATAATGTCATATAACAAGAATGTTATGTAGTAGAATTTTCTGTAACGCAATTACATATGATAAATTGTAATGTAATTTAATGTAATACATCACATTAAAGTTTTTCTAAAATAGTTTTCATACATATGACGGCATATATAATATAATTTATATACATATAACATACAATATATATATTTTTTAATTTCAGTAAATAATAAATTCTAATAAATTTTCATATTTCTTTATTTGTATATATTTTATTAAACTAATATAAGAAGTAAAAACACCTGGAAAAACAAAACTGTAAAATTTATATCCTGTCATATATTTTTTTTTAATTTTTTCCATTTGTGATTTCATATTTATTAATTTTTGTTTGTTTTTTTTTTTTTTCATTTCTTTCTAGATTTATTTAATGCTCAAATATTAATTTTATCCTTTCTTTTCTCCATATTACTTGTATATAAATTTCAATAATCTAGAAAGCCATCATTATAACTGCCATTTAAACTTATATTAATACAAATGTCTGTTTGTATAAGATTACATATATAAATAAATTATACACATTATAAATAAACAATAACAAAAACTTTACTCAAATACTAAAAAAAAAAAAAAAAATAAATAAAAAAACAAACTCTATGGAATGATGAAATGAAGTATAGGAAGAAAATGTTTTATTCATTTATTTTTCATCATTTTAACAACATAAAGTAGATTGACCATATACTACGAATTTGGTAATATAATCCTGATGTTTGATACAATGTCACGTAAATAATTAGGCTTTAAAAGAACTTTTAACTTACAACAGTTGTATTTAATTTACAGTTAGAATTTTCATGCAAATGTTACACATTAAATATGAAAATTTAATCTAATCAAAAAATTATATTTTTGTTTTAGAACTTATCAAAATAATTCTACTATAGTTACTTGTATAGTTAAGTTAGAACTAAAAATTAAACAAAATGTAATGAAATGCACAATTAATTTTTACTTAAAGCCTGTAGTATAGTAAATTTTGAATTTATTAGGTGTTACAAAAATGTTTGGATTAATATTTTGTTTCTCAATAAAAAGTCAACTAATTTTGGGGTACTGAACATTTTGGGATATAATTTTTATGAAATTGGTTTATTATTTTGTGATCATTATCATTGATTATAAACAGGGAAAATTAGTCGTCTAAAAGCAAAAAAAAAATTTTTTTTTAAATGATTTAATTTAATTACAGATGCAGTTATATTATGTCTGATGAGTCGAAAAATGAATTAGTTAGCATCAACACTTTTCAAAATATGAACATTAATATACAGAATCAATTTTGAGACTAGCTTTGCTAAATAATTTAGGTACTCCAAAATGTTACATGTATAGCTACATATATGTGATTTCTTTTGTGTAGCCAAGTATTATTTAATTGAGCATCTATAATTATAATTGACAAGCATTTAAGGTCCTGCGCAGTAGACACCTTTTTATTTTATTCCCATTCTCCTACTTCATAATGAACTTCTAATATATGTAATGTATAAGATTGTATATAAAACAATAATGCGCACACAGTTGAAATTTTTTTAATCATATGGTATTATTATTCGCCAAATACATTAAGAAATAGGTAGAAACGAAAAAGAAAATGAGAAGTAAGGTATTTATGTTTTTTAACGAAAACATACTAATTCTAAAGCTATTCATTAAAACATGAGTGTTTTCTGCTTTGTAATGAGAAGTCTATGACAGTACGTAAATTACTGTTTTTTTAAAAACTTTAAATTTGACTTCAACTTGAAATATAATTACTCAACAGGGGCCCCTAGTGTATATTAAAATAACAAATTTGTAAAATGAAAATTTAAGAATATGCTTGTCACGTCCGGTATTGATATCCTAAAAATATGTTCATTCTTCTAACATATACATATCAATTCTAAATTAAATTCAAAATAAAAAAGATTCGAATTATTTTTACAAGTTTAAAGAATTAAAGAAATCCAAAAACTAGGGAAGAAAAACATATATTTTAAATAATATATATATATATATATAAAATCAAAATTCGTATTGATATCCTGTCGTCCTTAGACGATTTCTATTTTGTTTATTTTATTTATATATTTTTTATTCTATTCATATTGTGGTTTTTAATGGTTGGTTAGTGGAATATTTCCCATTTGAAAAAACCATCATTTCATGTATGAACTCAATTTTTTATTTGTTAACACATACATAATAAATCAATTTCGTTCTTTTATTTTACTGGCTAAAAGGACACAAAAAGGATCTGGCATAAAATGTGAATCATATTGTCATTTATTGTATTACACTAGTTATGTCCATTTTCGTTTTTCGTTTGTTTCTTTTTTCAATTTTTATTCAATTCAAATATATCGAGAATGAGTTCAATTGGAATTGTAATCATTTCATACACAAAATTAAACAATTTTCTAGAAGAAGAAAAATGAAAAAGGGGAAAAACAAAAAACAGAATACAATTTCAAACCAAAAATTATAATGTGGAAATGCTGATGATTATGAGATGTCATTGTTTAATATAGGGGTTTTTTTTTTTTTAATCAAAACAAACAGAGTGATTTTGAAGTAAATAAGGAGTCAAATATGATGGAATAGTGGTTTAATTAGTCGAATAGTGGTCCAATAAGATTGAGGAGTTCAATATGACCGAATAGAAGACTTTTTAATTTTTTAAAATCTGGTTATTTAAATAAAATTACTTATTACAATTATTATTTTTTCTTTGATTTTACCATCCAGTTCCTGTGTTTGCTAATCTTTCATTCTTTTTCTATTACGATCTTGATCTCGAATTTTCTTCTCCATTTCGGCATCAGTTAATGTTTCAAGTAATGGTGCCCAAGAATCTGCATCGCTAAGGTTTCTAAATGGAACATCAACAATGGATAATGGAGCTTCGCTAAAAGCATATGTCCTTTGATGCCATGATAATTGGCCTCGAATAGAATATGATATTGCAGTAACGAATTCGCCCCCTAAACCTAGTTCTGCACAAAATTTCATTACAAATTCATCTGGATTATTATTTTTCTCTGACATGTCCCATTCTATTTGATCAACTAATGATGTATTGCCAACATGAATATTTAATTTTACTATAACTCTTTTATAAAAGCTTTCATCCGCAACTGAAGGCTCACTTGGATGAGCTGCGATTTGATGACAAATTGCTTGAGCTATAGCTGGCACGAATGCAATTGGATTCAAATTTAAATCATCACACAAAACTTAAGCAAACTGTTCAGGTGAAATTTTTATTCCAAGTAAATGTATCACGCAATTTTTGTCCTTCTAACTCCATATGTAATCGTATAGGTACTAATATTTCCGTTTGTAATGCATTTTCTAAATTTGCAGTGGCATCTGTATCATCAAAGCACATTGGAAATGTTCGAACTTTTTTATTATGTACACGATTTCTGTTGATAGGTGTTGCTTGTGGTACAGCATCCAAATGATTTGAATTAGGCATAGTTGGAACCCATTGTGAAGGCTTCTTAGATTTACTTTCTCTAGGTAGAGGAGGTTCTGAAGTACAAATCGAAACTGCTCGATATTTTTCATCATTTCCAGAAATTATTTCATCGACTTCAGTTGCTTTTAAAAGTGAAACTGAACTTGCTAATATATTAATACTCAGTCCAGACTCAGTTAATCTTTTTCTTTCTTCATTTGAAAGTACTATTCTGGCCATTCCTGGGTACTTTTTATATAGTGTGCCTCGGAAAAGGCGCAAATAGTTTACAATCTCTGAGCGGACATCATAGTATTCTCCACCTTCTTCGAGTTGAAAACTAATGGGTTTATCACCATACGTTTGTAAAGCCATGTGATTTTATTTTAAAGATATTTGTCTTAAAGATTTATTTTTATTATAAAAGTTTTCCTATTTGGTAAAATTTTAATTGAAAAAACTAAATTTATGGTAATTAGAAATAAATTTATTTTTTAAAAGACGACGCCGAAAAAAAACAACAGAAAATTGACTGAAATATGACTGAATAGAGGAGTCCAATATGATTGATTGCTTACTGGTTTGTTCATTGATACCAACATTGTTTGCTCAGATATACCAAAATGATATAAAATGAAAATTTGTCTTTTTTAGATAATTTATTTCAATCTTTTCAGTACCAGAATTTCTAAGGTCAATTTTAAATTATTTTTACCCCTAAGACTGTCACCTAACTAGAAATTATTTACTCTACAACTGATACTACAATAGATTGTTTGATGTACATATTAATTTTATAAAATTTGTGCAATTTTTATTGGTATATAGTTATGCCATATAGTACTATTTTAAACTCATAAATATTCAAAGGCTTATATTCATTTATTACAACTGAGGGTTTGAATCTTCGGTGCGCAAATATTTATCTTGTAATTTTAATAAAAAAAAAGGTATTATTGGCTTGTGAAATTCAGATATTAAATTCTTCTGTTGGTAGATTATTGATGCCACATTAAATTTTGGTAACAGTGGACCCCAAGCATTTTACTTTATTCTTTAAATCTATTGTGCTAGACTATAACTAAATCTAGATTTTCCATTCCAGATTTTGTAATAAAATATTTCATTACATTCATTTTGTTTTTAATACTGGTTTTTATGATTTAAATTTAATTTATGATTTATTTTTCAATATTTTAATATTTGAATTTTTTAATTATTGAACTTATATTTTGTTTGTGAATTTGATTTTTGTTTCACATGCTTGTACACATACTACTTTATCTTAGTTTACTTATTTTGTTTTTTTTATTCTTTTTTTTTTATTTTTATGTTTTCTTTATTACCTAGATATTGTATTATTTTGGATTTTTGTATTTGTTTTGGTATATTGAATTTTTAATACTTTATTGTTACTCCACAATAAATTTTGTTAAAGTGGAGTTTAACATAATTTTCTAAATAAAAAGTGTCACTAACTATTCTCTTATTTGTAAAGTAAATTTATATCAAAATCGCTCTATATTTGTAATATGTTACACTTTAATTGTAAATTTGAGAATAAAGAATTTTAAAACTAAACTAACAACTACTTTCAGCTGTTTTTCATTTTTCATTGTTCTATATTTTTGCCCAAATTTTATAGTGCCATCAGGTTCAACTCCTTAACTATTATTGATTACAGATCAAGTCATAATAATCGAATCGCATGCATTTAAAACTATTTGTATTATCTTTGGAATTTAACTCGACTAATAGATTTCTAATTACAGCTTCCACAAAAAACTGTATTCATTTTTCTGCTAATGATATTAAAGACTACTTTGATGCAAAGCTACGTAATGAATCTGCAAAAGCTGCACTTACCAATTATTTTATCTGCTGTTGGTATTAAAGAATAATTTGACGAGCTACGTAATGAGTCATATTGAATATTGCAACAAGAGTGGCAAATTCTCAATAAACTGTGCTGAACAGAATGAAAAATCTAACTTTCAAACTTAATTTATAACTAATTTTCTACTATTTTTCTATATTGATTTTGGTATAATAAAATATACAAATTTCTCTGAATCACTCTGTTTAACAATACCATTGTTATTGATAATAGTATATCTTTCCATTTTTCTTTTTTCTTCATCATTATAATATTAAATATCGATTATGGTTAAAACTTGACAATGACGACAACAACAACAACAAAAATATTAGAAAATTCAATCAAAATCTATCAATAGTTAAAAGTTGAAAAATGGTAGACATTAATAAAGTATAAGTAATATTGACCTAGTTGCTGTTAGCTCTTAGTTCCTTTTTCCTTTTTAAAAGTATACCTACTTATTATTATATTTCCAAATATACTAAGTAGAATGATGATGATAAGAGTTTGAGTTTTTTTTGCTGAATAGTTAAAGGATATTTTTCTAATTTATTAATTTTGGTTACTTTAATACAGACAGGATTGTATATAGAAGAGCTATAGAAACCACAATTTGAAATTATAGAGCATCCATTTGTATATTTATTTCATGTACTATATAGTTACGTATCCAATTTCTGCCAGAGTAGGAATAACTAAAATTTAACTTTGGAAATCGCAAGCTCTAAAATATTATCACAATCTGATATACTTTGGTGAATTAGGACAAAAACATATAGTATAGGTATAATAGAATATGTGCTACACTATGTCTTAGAATCGTAACGATCAAATACAAATACTTATATGCGAAAATTCAAATCATAATAATGGATTTACATACTTACTAAAGTGACCAACTTATCGTACATGACCGGGGTCTGATTGATCAACGTGCCATCAGTCACTGGCAGCTTCTCTTTATCTAAAGAGGTGAACTTTTTCATGTTACTTCTCCAACGAAAGTTTGATCTGGTATCTTCCGATTTGAATTCAAAAATTCTCTTGCCTGGATTATTTTCGTCACGTATTGACCTGCTATAGATTCTTAACTTTAATTGTAGTTATTATGTCTACCTCATTACACAACTAATATATGTTAGCATTATATCTTTTCTTCAGCCTTCAATTGTCATTTTCAGAACCATTTTTCTAGTCTAGTATAAATCAAGGGCATGTTCACTTGCGATCAAAATTCTAAGCGTTTTATAAATCTGGATTTTGTATCGAGATAGGACGTAAAATGTTTTGGCAAACAGCAGGGTTATTCCTTTGCCGGATCTCTACATTGGTGTCATTTGGGGATTAATGCTAGTTCAAAAATATAACTAAACTTCTGAACTATCTCGAAATTATGTGTGCACATAATGATGTTTGAACATATACGATATATCATTAACATATATTGTTGTTTAATTCTTATCTACTTCAAGACTAATTTGTTACGTTTTTATTTGGCAAATGAGGTCAATTACGTTGGCATATTCTAGATAGGTAGGTAGGTAGAAGTGGCCATTCCAGTTGCTTCTTGAAAACTAATTAGCTTCCAGTTGCTTCTTGAGTGACCTATTTGTTATTAATTGTTGGGGGATCAACGCTGGGTGGCGCAGTAGGTGGAGCGCCTGCCTTTTAACCGAAAGGTCCCAGGTTCGATTCCCGGCGGAGGCAAAAAATGCTTTCTGGATTTTTCGACCTGGTCCAGCACCCTTTATCATTGGGATAAAATAAATGATAAATAGTTGAGAGTTTTGGTTATCACTAAAAATAAAATGGAACTATGCTATTATGAAGGCGAAGTACTCTACAATAGATATAGTTTTCCACATTTAAATTAGTCTATACCACAAAAATTCTACAGAAAAAGCTATTGTATGTGATTGTGTATTCCAAATCTCTGTTTAAAAGCAGTTAGGGTGTTAATCCCATAGACTTGGAATTATATAAAAAAAAAAAAAAAAATCATTCTCTCAGTACTAGAGCCTGCTTGTGTGATTGATAAGGTTGATCAAATCTCAGATTTTTCATTGCGCGATAAAACCTATATCGTCGTCCGGAGTCTGACTCTAGTTGATGCTGGGCAAGAGTTTCTGACTCATTTTAATTTTTGCGACTGCGACAATGGGGCGGAATACCTAGCTTAGCAACGTGGCTTCCTATCGACATAGTCTATAACTATCGAATATAGTCGAATATTTTCCTTGTAATTTTACTAAATATGTTTATCATACAGATACGCGTGTTATTAGTCAACTACTTCTGCAAACTTCTTCAGTGTTTCGAACATGTCGACATATTCTAGGAGTTCAACAAATCTAAATAATATAATGCCAACATGTTTGCTACCGCTTATTACACTATACGTTCAAATATACTATGAAGAGCCCGCTTAATGAAAATAAAAATTTTAAATTTCAATTTAAAACTTTGGTAAATCTGTACCGAAGGTCTATTTTTCTAAAGAAGTTAAAAAAAGAAAAATATCCAAGTAGACAATTTCTTCTAAGCTGAAAAATATTTTTGTTGTTGTATGTTCATAGAATTTTTGTATGGGGTTTGCCACAGTTAAAGCATTGTCTATATTTTTACTTTACAACTAAAGTAGAACCGTGATTCAAATTTGTTGCCCCCGCATCTCCACCACTGTTTTTATTATTATAACATGTCTGTCTATACCTTAACATAATTGTATATGTATATATATATATATATTGTAAAAAGGATAAACGAAGGAAATAAATTATTATTATTATGTCCTTTTTACAGAATGAACCTCAACTGAATGTTAATGTTCTTTTTTTGTTATGGGCTGTTCTCAGCTTCTTTTCTGTAATTATTTATTTCGTTTCGTTTATTTTTTTCTGTTGTTGTTGTTGTTTTTTTTTGCTTTTTTTTCAATGTAGATATATACCTTGAATTCATATTTAATGGTTTATGGAGAAAAAAAAACGAATGCTGTACTGAAAGTTTACTGAAGATAATAGAAGAATATTAAATTGGGAAGAATTGTTGTGCTGTGCTGTGTGACACCATATTCTTAGTTCGCTTTTGTTTTTGTTAAGCTATTAAGAGCCTAAAAACTGACTAAAGAAAATAAGTTCAAAATAAAATATAAAACAAAAACATTGTATCTGTAATGATGATATACACTAGAGAATATGATTTGATGATTATAATGGTGACACACACAAGTTGATATTGTAAAAAAATGGTATAAAAAAAAAAAAAACTAAAAAACAGATCCAGTTAAAATCTTTTTGAAATTTTTTTTTTTTTTTATTATCCTTGGATTTTATACCTTCCTTTCCTGCTGAGAGCTTCTGGGAAATAATTTAGATTTACTTACATTTTATATAACATCAGAAGAACCAAAAAATAAAAAACAATTATTTAGTTTCATGACTTGAAAGTGTTTTGGGAATATCATAAGGAAATAAATCCTCAGCACGATCATTAGTGAGACCAATACTTAAAAAAAAAAATAAAAACAAAAATTTTTTATTATTTTTTGTGTTTTGGGGCAACTTTACCAGTACATTAAGTTTTTCAATTATAAATTATAATTAATTTTAAATTTTATTTTAATAAAATTAGAATTTAATAAAATTGCTTTGAAATTTCAAAATTTTCTAAGTTTTCATGTAATTTTTAAAAATAAATAATTAAAAAACGATTTCGATCGATTACTCTTCAATTTTTTATATTCTAAATATTTCTCACATATTTCTGAAATTAGTTTATGTAAAAAAAAAAAACTAAATAATCTGTAGAGGATATTAAGAGATTCAAATTCCATTAGATATTTTTATTTAAACTTTCACATTCTCAAGAAATCTTTCCTGAATTTTGGAAAAAATCGTTTATTAGACCAGTTCATAAAAAAGATTCTAAGAATGATATAAAAAACTATCGCCCAATTGCAAAACTTTCAAATATTCCTATTTGACTCTAAGATCATTGCTCAAACTTACTGTCCCCTAACCAGCATGGTTTTATGAAAAAAAGATCCAAATTAATTAACCAATTTAATAGAATGTTGTTCTAAATTCAAAAACTGTATGGAAGCTGAGTTTCAAACCGATGTCATATACACCGATTTAAGTAAGGCCTTTGATCTTCTTCCTCATTCCATTATTATACTAAAATTTAAAAAATTGGGATGCCCTCCTTCTTTTACCAATTGGATTAATTTCTAATTAATTAACAGGAACTACAACGTATTATTTACATCAGCTACTTCTGAACCTTTTGAAGCTAACTCTGGCGTTCCACAAGGCAGCCATTTAGATCCGCTTCTCTTTGTTATTTCCATTAATGATGTAACTTCCGCCATTAAGCATAGTAAAATTACTATTTATGCAGATGACATGAAAATTTATAAAAAAAATTACATAAGCAAGGGACACATCCCTTCTTCAACAAGACTTAAACTCTCTTTTAAATTGGTGATAAAGTAACAATCTGACGTTAAATATTAATAAATGTGCTTAAATGACTTTTTCTTGAAAATACATCTATTGAACGAGTCTCACACTTCAAAGACCATGGTATTCTCTTTGACAATAAATTGTGTTTCAAACAACATTAAAATGTATCATATAAATGAATTTAACTCCATGCTAGGCTTCGTCAAAAGATTTTCTAAAGAATTCAACGATTCATACGTCCTTAAATCACTTTTTACGTCTCTTGTTCGACCAAATCTTGAATATGCCAGTCAAGTGTGGTCGCCTCATTACCTTAATCATATCCAAAGAATTGAAGCTACACAAAAGAATTTTTTGAGATTCGCACTGCGTAATTTACACTGGTCAAATCCAGTTATTCTGCCACCTTATAGGAACCAGTTAAAGTTATTGAATCTTAAATCAACAGAATACAGAAGGGAGGGTGCTTATATCATATTCATTATTAATGTTTTAAATAATGAAATTGATTCTCCTTATATTAGAGATATGATCCACTTACATATTAACAACATAAACCACTTTAGATCGGAAAATATCTTTCGTCCAATATTTCATCGTACCAATTATGGTAAATATGAGCCTGTTAATAGAATGTTTATGTTAATAAATAAACAAAAACACCACACCGATTTTACATTAAACAAAGCCCAACCAAAAAAAAAAGCTGCACATAAATAAATAAATGAGTCAAAATGTGTTTTTATTCTAATTTCGTAGATTGGTGCAAGTCTTTAAAAAGACACAATCCAACCACAGTCTTCTTCCAAACTAGCAACAATCATAGCACAAGCTAATCCTACTCTTTATTTCTACTTATAACCTATTTTATTTAAGCTTCAACTTATAATTTTTTCCCTCATATTGCGAACAATTCGAATGGACGACTGGAAGATTTCAAGCATTGTTCCAATTTTTAAGTCAGGTTCTAAGCGTTTTGTTGAAAACTATCGACCAATTGCCAAACTATCAGCGATTCCGAAATTATTTGAGGCCATAACGTAAATGTACCAATTTTCGCCCCCTTAAGGAAAAATTAGTTTAAGTTGACAAAATAAGCAAAATATAAGCTTTTTTTAATATTTTTTTTTCAAATTGCAATAATTAGTATTTTTTAATTAAAAAAAAAAATATTTTCATCTAATTATAATTTAATTTTTTCTAAATAAATAATAAAATATCATAACTGCCAAAAAAAATTTGATTGAACGTATTTCCGCTCAACAATTTCAATCTGAACTAATTCCGCCCTTATATAAACTCAATTCCGTTTTTTGAACCTATTTGCGATTCGCAGTATCTAATTACGATTTTATTTAAAAATGCTATTTAAAATAATTATTAAGAGTAACATTAATAATTAATTTTTTAAATAATTAACTAGTACTTAGTTAAATTATAAAAAATATTTATTATAATAAAAAAATCAATATTGCTATATTTAAGTAATTTAAAAAGAGAAAAAAATATTTATAATGTAAGTAAAATTATTTACACATAAAAATATACATTTATTTCAATATCAAAATTAAAAAAAATTAAACAATGCAAAGATTCAGTATTTCAAGCAAAAAAAAATAATTTAATATAACCATTGATTAATAATACTATTATAGTATTATTAATCAATGATATAACATAATTAACTTAAATATTATAACAATGCACATTTACTTAAAATAAATAAATAAAAATACAAAATATTTCTTATGCATACAAAGTAAAAATCATATTTACTACTTCTTAGTTTGGGCATTTTTTATTTGTATGATTTCAGGTACATTATATTGTCCTCTGCTGTTCATTAAAACTGGAGGCTCAATTTTGCAGACTATGTCACTGTTTGAATATATTAGAATATCTTCTTTTACAGGCCATCTCCAAAATGTGCCAGACATGGTCATGGTTTTCACTCCTCTATTAAACTTATTGTGAAATGTGTATAAAGAAATTATTTTGATAATTCATAATGGACGCCTTAATAAAACTTTGGTGGCAAGGTAAGATAATTCCAGAGATTTTTTAAATTATACAAAATATAATAAAAGTAAAACATAGTTTGGGAAAAACTTATTCTTTAGGGTTAGCGTTAGAGTATAATTTATCTAATTGTTAAAAATAATCGAATATTTTCCTTTTAATTATACTAAATATGCTTATCATACAGATACACGTATTTCGTCTACTAATAAAAAGAAAATATTTGCTTATTTTCAACAACTAAAATATAATTTTTTCTTTAAATATAGACTTGGTATGAATTTAGTGAAAATAGCTTACACCTGCATATTTAGTTCGGAATTAGGACATAATGAACGTATTGCCGACCCACTTTTTCATACAAAATTTTTATAAAAACTCAAAATTTAGTTGTTACAAAAAACACATATGCGAAATTAAATTTATAGGTCGTAATTAGGTCCAGCTTAGTTTGTTCGATTTCAATTTAAAATCGTCCAGTTGCATCCTTATATAATCAAAAATAGTTGAATAACTTAATCAATTATTTCGATATATCATTTTCCTAATTCCGCCCGGTCGATCGTAAATACGTACAACATAAATTTACGTGTACCTAATTCCCGCTCAAAACTAATTAGCAATTTTAAATATTTTTTATTTACAAATTGAAGAAAGTATGTATTATAATCTATTTAATAATATATCTTTTACAATTATTTGAATAAAATAAATAAGTGAACTGCATAGTTTAGTTATTATGGTCTTAACAAAATAAAAAAAAATTTTAAACGTTTGAACCAATATTTTCACTAAAATGTCTACCTAGTTTAGTTTTCTATCAATAATTTATTTATTAATATGAATACAAATGTGCATTATTTTGCATTACAACGAGGAAATAATATTCTTTTTCTATTTCAAAAATAAATTTGGAATATAAAGCGTGGAAGTATTGTATTTACAAAAAAAGGGCTTGGGCGGCATAATGTACTAGGGCGGTGATAGGTACATTTACGTTAGTCATTGATAAAATTTATTTTATGGTCAGGGATCATATTTCTTTTCATCAACACGGTTTCATGTCTGGAAGATCATCAACTACCAATTTAGCTGTTTTCTAACACAATGTTATTAATTCTATTGAAAATGGTTATGAAATCGATACCATCACCACTGATATTTCTAAGGCGTTCGATAAAGTTACTCATTTCTTACTATTGACTAAATTAGAAGCTAGGTATCTATGGTATGTCTCTCAAATAGATAAAATCTTATTTGATTGATCGCAAACTGTGTGTCACTATTTCTAACGTAATATCTTACACATTTATAGCTACTTCTGGCTTTCCACAGGATACTCATATGGGGCCACTGCTGTTTCTTCTTTTTATGAATGATTCACATTTTAAGATCTCAAGTAATATTTTATTATTTGTTGATGATACTAAATTATTTGCAGTAATAAAATGTTCGAATGATTTACTTAGTTTGCAGCAGAATATAGATAAATTCTTTAATTGGTGTTGTTTAAATGTGTTTATTGTAAATATCTAGTTATAAAGTTCAACTATAAAATTAATAGCTTCGATATAGCTAATGTCAATGAATATATAAAGATCTTGGCATTATTCTTGATACGAAGTTAACATTCAATCCCTATATCGACCTTCTTATATCTAAGGCTTTTTCAAGGTTAGGTTTTATCAAACGTAATTCCAAAAACTTTTCAGATCCGTTTAAAGCTTTATATATCACACTAGTTCGCCCTTTGCTGGAATATGCTTCTCCAATTTGTATGTTTTTCTACGCTAAGCATATCAAAAGAATTGAGTCCATTCAAAAGGAAATGGTAAGATTTAGCCTCAGAAAATTTAATTGGCAACATTTCATAACAAATCAAGAGGCAAAGTGCCTTCTTTTAGATATATCTACTCTTGAAGCCTGACGTAAAGTCGCTTTTGTTGTGTTTTCTTATGACGTTTTGTCAGCCAAAATTGATTGTCCATTTATTCTTAGACAATATAATATTTATGCACCAACTCGTGACTTCGGAAATACAAGTTTCTTATATATTAGTGCACATAGGACTAATTATGCTTTCTTTGAGCCATTAGTAAATTCCCAACGCTTGTTTAATGAATATTATTCGGTGATGGACTTCAATTTTAGTTGAAATTGTTTTTAAGAGAAAAATCACTAATTTTCTTAAATTGAATCAATAAATTAATCTCTTTAATTTATATTTTAAGTTTATTCATTTTTATTCTATTTTTTCTATATTGTATTTTTTAATTTACATTTTAGTGCATAAGTAAAATCTGTAACGGCATAGCCGAGTAGATTGTTTTTTTTTTTTTTAAGTTGGGAAGTTCTAAATACCCGCTACTTCTTTAGATCTAAAGCCGAGTAGATTGGAATTAAATAAATAAATATTATAACAACGATTTGAGTCAAAGAGATTGACACTAATAACAGGACCACCATGATTAGATCGTGTACAACGACAGTTTACATAAGGACCATCAGACAGATGAAAACCATAAAGAAAAAAATCAAATGTATAAATTGCAAATACCAAACAAGATTAGCTTCTCACCTAAATAGCTTGCTGCAAACGTCTTGTTTTTTTTTTATATTAGGCCAACACAATGGAATATTCACAACCCACAACTGCCTTTGCAGAATTTAAGCCAATTAAAAATGAAGGAAGAAAAAAACAGAATAGTAAAGAATAATTAACAAAATTATAAAAGAATACAAAACAATTAGAATAGAATAGAATAAAAGAGTTAGTACAAAAATTTACGGATAGGTTAAAATATAAAAGTTTCTTCTGTTGGTTTCAAATGGCATTAGTCGACTGAAGTCGACAACATTCTGTAACTATCCATCAGATATTGTATTGTAATTTTTATGATTTTTATAAGATTTCGATTTTAAACTTGATTTCAAAGTCAACTTTTATTATAGGTCATGGGTAGACCCATATAGTTCCAAACTCTAATTAAATATGCACCTGGGTACCTTAAGCAAAATAGTCAAGAATTTATCTTCGTCTTAAATCTTTAAAGCTATTTCATGGAAAATTAAAAAGAACATTTTGATTGCATGATTTGCAGTTGACCAATGATCCGTATTGTATTGAATTTCTACCACCCTTACTACATTCATTGCCAAGAACTTGGTTTTTTCTATTGCAAAACTATCATATTGCGTCATTTGGGTAGTTCGTACTTGACGGCTTTTGTTTAGTTTTCGGTTGAAAGCATTGCTTTGCCATGAATGAATTAATTCCATAAGAAAAGTAAACTGTTTATATAGAGGGGCTGCATCAAGGATCAGTTTCAAATCACTAAAAAGTTCTTTAATTGTTTTTTATTTTAAAGCAAACTATAACGGTTTCTACATACATAGCTTTCGGCGTTTTTGAGATATTTACCGTTGTTTAAAAGCAGAACAGAATTTATGCAATTTTCCGTTGCCTGTCGTTGAGTTTTTCGTCAACATTTGTTGCTGTTGTCGTGGAAACGATTTGACAATTCACAGACATATTTTTTTATTAGGGAAAAATTTATTAAATGTTGAAAATAACAAATAATATTTTCTTTTTCTGTCATTGAATCGCGACGAGCAAAATTTTCAAATTCAAATTCAAACACAGCGAAATCGACGCACGCAATACTGTACTCTTAAACATGAAATACATATTTTTGAATTTTTGTTTAGCTTTTTATAGTGAGAGACAACAGCGACAACTACTCATTATGTTCCAATCTCTAAATATCAAATTCTACAATGGTTCTGTTCAACCCAAAAATTGTAATGGCTACTACTGTGGTTGTAAACGAGAGCAACGGCATCCAGTGGCGTATCAGCTAATTTGATTACGCTGACGGTGTATGTTTATTGTCACATACGAATAAAGGTTTAAATGATTTGGGACAAAAACTGTATGACACTGGAAAAAGTCCAAAAACCAAAATCACAACTCACACATTACAACATTCGATTGTCCATGAAGAAACGCGAAGAGAAAAGGTGAGTAAATTCAATTACCTGGGCAACATGATTTCATCAGATGAAGGTACCGATTTGGATTTTGAAGCCCGCATCAGAAAATCTGTACTGCTTCGCTCTCAAAAATATGACACGCAAACAACATTAACCCTGCACACTGAAATAACAATGCTCAATGCAAGTGTAAAATTTGTTTCATGTACGCCTCCGAACAACTGAAAGTTTAAGTTAACATCACCAATGAACTACAAGCGTATATCAATATAGATGCATCTTAAATATTCATTGGCCACAAATCATTTCCAATAGAACGCTGTGGCAAAAAGCGAATGAACAAATAGACGTGGAAATCCGATAGAAGAAATGGCGTTGGATCAGTCATCGGGACACAATATTTTTAATAGAATTTTCAAGGTATAAGTCGCGTCGGAAGGTAAAAAATGAACAACAACAGTCTTAGTTGAAGAAATTATGGCCACAACGTGGTTAGCCGTTAGACGTGGAACGTGGCCACAATTGTATAGGTTAGCCGAAGATAGAGGATGGTGGAACGATTTTACTATGACCCACGGTTGGCATTACAGTGCAATGATGATGATGCAACCCAAAAGTGTGAATAGAAAACCTCAAAAATGTTCATAAAATTTAATCGGGTATATAAATTTCGTTTCAATCGGCTACGATACATTTTCCTAGTACAGCTGAGAAGTGCAAAGTGTACCTTTGTACCAGCTGAGAAGTGCAAAATGTACCTTAATTATTATTCACTTCATTTGATAATGGTATAGTTGGAACGCATTAATCAAACCACCATTACGTTTTCCACGACAGACCGTAATAAAACAATATTGGTTCAAAAAAACTATAAAATTGTTTTAAATAAAACCAATGAAAGAAAATAAGCATTGTTAAATTATTATAAAAAAAAAACAATAATAACAAAAAAAAAAAAGTTCTTTTATTGGCAAAATTTGTTAATATTTATATTGGTAAATTATCATTATTGTTCTATTTTAGATAAATATGATTTTGAAAATTCTAAAATAAAAACATAATAAAATTCGCTGTCAATCAAAAAAAAAAACAAAAAAAAAACAATATGAAAAGAAAATTTAAAGAAAAACGAAAAAATGGAAAATTTTCTCAAAAAACTGAATTACTTTTATTTTCTTTCTCATCTTTTGTTTCTTTCTTTCTTTAATGTTTAGAAGATTTAATGCTAGACTGAAATTGTCGGATTCATCAAAATTGGAAGTTATATGAAAAAAGGTGACAGAATAATAATATAACAAAAATAAAACAACAATAACAACAACAACAAGAAAAATTCAAAACAAATTTCATTCTTTAGATTAAGATGAAGAAGAAAAAAAAACAAAACAAAAATAACAAAAACAAAATGTTTTAAGATGACATCTATGATGTGAAAAACTTTGAAAAGAAAATGAGAAATGTAGAAGAAAATTTTTATGAGTTTTTAAATTGTTGTAAAAAAAAAAACAACACAAAAAAAATATACATATAAAAAAAAAAAATCGTTTATTTTTGTTGAAAATAACTTTTATTGTCATTGTTGCTGTTCAATTTTTAAGATGTTAAAAATATATAAATAAAATAAATAAATAAAAATAACAACGACAAATTTTCGAATAAATACAAAATAAAGAACCATAAAATTTAGATCTTTAAAAGAAAAATAAAAAAAAATAAATAAAAATATTTTGACATATTGTGAATGTTATTTTGGAAAATTTTATGACACTTTAGTTAGGTAGCATGTCAATTTAATTTTTTATTTTGTATATGTGTGCTTAGAATATGTGTACCTATTTTTTATTGAATTTATATGAATTGTATTATTGTAAGTAAACCCAATATAGCTAGCTATAAATGGATTAATATTAAAATAATAAAGATAACAACCTATCTTTAGCATGTTTAAATATATATATATATATATATATATGTATATATTGTCAGATTTAATGCTTAGTACAAAATATTTTAGATGGCTATTAATAAAAATAACATTGGGAGATTTTTTGTACAATGTATCATTATCCATTATGGGGTTAGTAAAATCCAGCCACTCTTAATGAATGTTATTTAATTAAATTAGAGACATGCTATATTAGTAACATATTCCGTAAATCCGATGGCCCTGGTAGCTAGTGCTTACTTTTATTATAATTTTAATTATAATAAATAAAAAAATAATAATAATAACGTATTCCTTAAGTATTGTTAGCAATTATATTTAAAAATAATTGCTGATTAGCCACAAAAAATGATGTAAATTACTTAGGCATACATTTAGAAGAAAAAGGTTAAGCTGGCGTAAACAAATTGCTAGTAAAAGGAAATAAATAGATATCCAATTTAGAAGTATGTACTGAGTAGTGGGAAAGAACACACAGAGTTATCATTAACAAATAAAATATTAATTTATAAAGTATAATAATAAAACCTATTTGGACATATTGAATCCAGTTTTGGGGTTCCGAAGCGAAAACTAATATCATTAATATACAAAATATCAAAAAAAAAGGTCAAAAGGTGTTAAAAGGTCACTCGTAAATGACTTTTGGTTAGTAAAATCAGCGAACACGACCAGTGTAAGGGCTAAATGCAGCACCAGCTACAGATTCAAACTGCAAGTTCATCCAAACAATTTATACCGCAGTCTAATGACAACTTAAGGTCAGAGGAAAAGAATATAACATGAAAAACAAATAATAATAAATTAATGTCAATTGATTGAAAACGCTACTAAAAGTCAATAAATAAATAAATTACATCATAAATATTTGCTTGTTATATTTATACTTAATATAAATTGTAAATAAATTTTGGAAGTAATAAAAAAAAAAATAATCAAAATTATACCTAATTTATTATGCAATCTACTTTTGACAGTTGTTGTATTGCTCAACTGACGATCAAAAAATATTGATTTACAATTAACTTCACAAAGCATTCTATATAGTGATTGGCTCAATTTCCTTTTTGTGCTTAATTAAGTACGACACTGCAAGTTTATACTACAATATTTTACTATAATGTTTTTGGAGCATTTATTTATCAAATTACTGGATTTAACTCATGAAATATGGTAAATATAGTAATAAATAAAATATATAGAAGCTATGTCTTCTTAAATAAAATAGAATAGCACCAGTTTTATTTAAGTTATTACCAGAATTAAATTTATTAAGTTTTTTCATTAAATGTGGAAAACTACTGCTGTCGTCAGTAATTAATACTTCTTAAATAGAATAGCTTCATCTTTACATGTCGAATATACTCTCAATTATTTTATACCAGAATATACTCTCAATTATTTTTATTGTTTTTTGCCATTTATTTTATTTCAATGGCAAAGCGTACTGGACCAGGTAGAAAAACCCATATGACATTTTTTTTTCGTCTGGAATCGAACTATGGACTTTTTGGTTGAAACGCAGGTGCTTTTACTACGCCATCCAGCATTAATATAATTATGATCATATTCAAATGAGTGAAATAGATTTTCCATTTTCAAGGCCTCTATAATGACAAACAGTTTTCTGGAATATTTTTTTCTTGAATATTCTAAATGATTTTTCATCTTATCCTGTTAATGTCCATACTTTACGTCATAACTAGTATACAAATTAAGTGATCAAAAGAAAGAAGGAAAATATCCCACTATATATACAAAAAAAAAAAAAATTTTTAAATAAAAAAATAAATAAAAATAATTAAAAGAATTTCTTATGTAAATAATAAAAGCAAACTGTTTTATTTTAATTGAACTTTAAAGAAAATGTTAAAATGTTAATAAAAACAAAAACAAAACAAATCAAATTACAGAAATTTTCATTCCCATGATGAATATTACATACCTCCCACTTAGTACATTATTTATTATAAAAAAAAAATGAAACTTGGTGCGAATTAAATCGAATTTCGATGTTTCTAAAAATAAAGAAAAATAATGCCAACAGTGTTGAACACAGTTTGATATTCCCCACATATACACACCAGTATTGAATTTATCACACATATCACATAGTGTTGAAATAGGTTTTATATATATATTTTATTTATATATTTTTTTTAAAGTGGTTTTTTAATCAAAATAATAAAACTAGAAAAGGATACAAGGATGTTGTTGTTTTTTTTTTTTTTAGAAAAATAAAATTTGAAAAACTTCAAATGCAGTTACTTGGAGTGTAAGGTACACATAATGATTGGAATATTTTATACGTGCTATACTAAATTAAAGTGTGGATTTATTTTGATGTTTGCATTGTATGCATATAATGATGACTTTCTGGTTAAAGCTGTTTTGTGTGTTTGTTTGTTTTTAATGCATTCGGTAAGTAACTTATATGGCAGAATTTGATGCAGAAAATAATTCAAGTATCTCCAATTTAACAAAATATGAAAATACTAGTTTTGTAACCCGCCATAAATGACGGAAGCAAAATAAATTCTAGAATTTCTTTCTTCATTAGAGTTTTCATTTCAAGTTTAAGAAAAATACGTGCTTACTAATTTATCAATATCATATCTTTATTAGAATTATTAGAATGCTTTTAATTACGATATAAACAGAATATTTGTAGTAAGATGCAAAATTTTCATCGATCATTTTAACGACATATTATTTGCCATCATTGGAAATTTAAACATATATTATGCTAAGACCTCAATAATTCTAAATAATCAATATTCTTAGACATTCTATTGTACTCAATTAATTATAATATAAATTAGTCAAAAAGATAATTTCAATTTAAATTAATATAGAAATACTAAATTCAAATAATATTTTTATTGAGAACAAAATCTAACTATATAATATAAACTTACAACAATTTTATATTTTTACAATCATAGCAGCGTTCTACTGTAAAATTCAAATTGTAAAATGAAATTAATTAAGACATAATAAAAGTAAAAAGTTCTATGGCGCCATCTAAATTTAACACTTGAATGGCATAACAATCATTATGAAATGATTGGCAAATGACACAGATAACAGATAACAGATGACAGATGACAAATGACAGATAACAGATGGCATAAACAAGCAATAAAAAACAGATACTATGTTTATGACAATTACGTGATGTTACAATTTGTATATATATTTCAATTTGTATATGTGTTGGAGTATTCCGTCGAACTTACAAACATCCAGATAAATGCAGAAAGTTATATATATAATTCAGTTTATAAATTTGAAATTATAGTTTATTTTAAATTTTAACTTTCTATTCAGATTTAGTCCGTAATTTAATTGTAATCGTTGTGGGATCTATCTTCTGTGCTTTGGCATTCAAAAGGATGTATTTGTTTTAAAAGTATGCGTTTATTTCTGTTTTTTCCAAAACTATATGAGAGAGAAAACAAATAAATTGGAACTTTTAAAAGTCAAACATTTTAAATCTAAGAGGGCAGTTTGAAAATTATCCTGTAACAGCATCTTTTTGTCAGTATTATAAATTTTTGTGTTTACCATTTCAAAGAACAATCTTTTATGTTGTTGTTTGTCTTACATTTTCAAATCGATTTGTCAAATAGTTTACTGTGAAACAGCTATCTCTAGCGGTCGTACAAGTGCAAATGATGAGACCGAAAATAGCTAATCCATTAAAATTATAAAAAGACTACAAATTATGTGACAAGTGACAAACGGTCGCCGAGTAAAAGTTCGTGAGCTGGCAGATATATTAAAAATATCAAAAGATAGCGTTGGATGCATTTTATATGTTTTGTATACAGTTAGCCGAATGTTAAATTGCAAAACGCCAATTTGCCTAATATCTTTTAACAAAAAAGACATTTCGCAACTTTCCATTTGACATATTTGACCATTTTACAAATGGTTGTTTGGCATAATGAGATACTTTGCAAAAAGATATGTGGCAAGCATATATTTTGCAAATAGTATTTGGAATTTACAAATATTTTTGCAGAATATAATCCTCCTAATTCAGATTCTCTCATATACATATATATACATAAAAATTCTGTAAAATGCGTAAAACCCTGATTTTGAATCCAATTCTAAAATCCTTCGTAATTCACAATCTCACATATACATATATTTAATATTCTGGAAATAAGGAAAACCCTGTTCAATTAATAATGAATTAAAATAATTATTACTTGCAGTGTTGTTATTAATTGTTAAGTGGATTTTTGGGAAAAGTATTAGTTGGAAAGTGTCCTATTTGATAAATAAACTATTTGCAATATTGTAATTTTGCTAAAATAAAATTTTGTGAAATACAACATTATGCGAAATAGCATTAAGCGAAATGGGAATTTGATATATAGATTTTGCGAACAGGACCGCTCCCTTTTGTATGATGAACTCATTATTAAGAAGCTATCAACAAGATAGGTGCCGTGTTTATTAACATGTCCCTAAACAATAATTCATTGGACATGTTGTGAGCAGCTGTTGGCAATATATCAGCGTAATACAAATGAATTCTTACGTCAATTTATAACTGTTGATGAGAGTTGGGTCCATTACAATATACCAGAAACAAAAAATCAGTCCAAACAATGGATAGAACCAAAGAAAGCCAAAGGAGAAAAATCCGCAGGAAATATTATGGCAACGGTTTTTTGGGATGCACAAGATATAATATTCATCGACTATCTTGAAAAATCGTATTTTTCAGACGGGTATTAAAAAGCTTGAATAATGTTTGATAAAGTGTATTGAGTTGGAAGAAGACTATATTGAAAAATAAAAAAAAAATTAAAAAAAAAAACCGTTTTTTTTTTTATATGAATACAGAAAATTTTTCAGACTGCCTGTTATAGATCTATTTTATATGAGACATCATACACTTTGGCTGAATGAAATCGATATCTTCTCATTTCCGATCTTTAACATTATTTTACAACATCCTTTTGAATTCATTGCGGTATTTCAATTTTCATTTGATATCCTTTTTTAAAGCAGGACCTGCCCAAACATATTGAATAACTACTTGTATTGCATATATGTAGGTATCATTTTCATTCAATTTCTGTTGTATAAAATTTAACTTTCTATAAACACGCAATATATTTGTTTAAATGTAAAACATTATTTTAATAAGATTTTTAAAAATACAAAATGTGGAGTTAGTTCATTTCAATATATGAAGTAAAATACAACAGGATAAAGAAATGCAAAATCTAATCTCATACACTTAAATCTAGTTACACTTAAATGAAAGGGTGTAATATACAAAATCAGTTGTGGTGCAATTGCATATTTAACCGAAACGAATAATCATAAATAAAAATATAAAACAAAATTTTTTTAAGTACATAACATTTTGAAGCATTTAACAGCACAGTATATGACTACTTTTGTTATAAAATTATCATCTGACATCAGTTTTCAGGATTAACCCTTTCAGCTGATCTTTTGAAATAACGAAAAAAAAATATTTTCGCTATTATTTTTGTGTTAGAAGAGTTTTAGGAACAAGAATATAAATTTTTTCAGTCGGCCCCATGCCTCACTGGGCGTCACTGAGAGAATGTGTACAATTGTAAACAAATATAGTAAAGGGTTGTAAAAACTGTATTAATTACTCCATAAATATTGCACGAAATTTGAACTAAAAATCAACTTTTCGATGTTTTTACTTAATTAGGAATGAAATAAGAGTGGAAAAACTTCTAAATTTTATATCATATGTAACAAAAGAGCTAAATAATTAAATATATAACTTCTGATTAATGATCAAAATATTTTTTATATTGACGTAAAAAAAGAAACATATTGATAAGATTACATTGATAAAATTAATTATAAAAGGAAATAAAGGTAAATAAAGCATATTAATGTTTTGAGAGAAAAGCTATGAAGGCTTAGATGCACATTCTACTTGCAGCAGCGAATTCTAGACTTCGATTTGCAATTTTAATTTTTACATCTATCTGGAATTTATATTATTTTGCATCGAATCGACCAATGTTCTATGTCATCATACCTAATTTCCTTCATTGGCCGATGTTCATATGTAAGCCTTCTTTTAAAGTCCTTATAACAACTATCTGAAAGAACTATTCCTCGTCTTTTTGTCTCTGTTGTAATTAATAAAACTTTATCTAAGTTCAACCCAAATTTTAATAGGCCTTTTATTTGCTTACGAAGTATACCTTTGATGTTAGCATCTTTCCACGGTATTTAAGCCAAGCAGCTGTAATCGCAAAATCTAAAAAGTTATTGGTCAAATTTATCAACTCAACGCATTAACTGATTGTATTCATTTACAACTTTTAGTCTATCTATTTCATCATATGTTTTTGTTATCTTGCTAAAGCGGCGCTTAACCTTTTCTTCTGAACTTTTGCCGACGTAATTGGATGCAGATAAATAGATTTACCATATATCCTTTTAACTACAGTTATTTTTTCATTAATAGAAATAATTTAATCTAAAGAGCTTCTATCTTTCATATTCATATCTGGCAAAATGGTGGCTTAGCAAAATTATTAACACGGATTGCTCCAACTGAATTAATTTTCGTTTAGGTTGAAATTTCAAAAAAATAAAAAGTGGATCGAAGTAAAATTAGAAAAGAAAACTTTTGCGCTCCAAATTGTTTACTTCACCTTTGAAAACAATTTTTTATATATAAATTTTTTATACACAAATTAAAAAATTTTTGCGAGTCTTCACTTTTTTAGTGTACAATTGTACACATCAATTTTTGCTTATAATTTTTCAAAAGCTAAAGTTATAATTTGTTTCAAATATCATTTATGCTAAATAACTGCATCTTTAATAATTAAAAAATCTTAAATACTGATTGTTATCCATATCCATATTTATTTTTAACTATTTAAGTTAATTTTTTTATAACTACTTTTCAACAAATACTTTTTTTACAAATTGAGCCAAAATTAAATTGATTGCTACAACAAACCTAAATGCAAGATTCTGCTAATTTATCCTTTTTTTTTTTTCTTTATTATTTCAAACGAGTAAAATACAAATTTTGTTATAATTATAATCTTATTCAAATATTTATAAGATAAAGTTCAATTTTATTATCAAATCTATTATTAAATCTAATAGTAACATGATCTTAAGTATAGAGAATATTTATATTTGATTTAGCAAAAGATAAAAAAGATAAAAGAAAGTAGTTTAGATTAAGATTAACATTATATACTAATTAATTTAAAATGTAAAAATATATGTTTAAGATCTAGCGTAAGCTGTCTGGTCGAATTATGTATTATAAATCAATTTTATTTACGTATTAGAACGATCACATGAATATACAATAATAATATAGAATTAATGTAAAATGTATGCAAAAGTGCATTTTAGCATTGATTAATAATACTATAAAGATAGACATTTTCATACAACAGAAAATGTTCAGCTCACTTTTTCCATTATATATATTATCTGGGATATAATCAATGTGTTGGTGCATTTTCTATATTCAATTTGAATTTTTAAATTTTTGAGCGTTTTATACGACTTTATTCTCTAAATAATTTGTATGTGTTTAGTTTCTCTATACTGTTCTTGAATATTATTGTTTTTAACTTTTTGTTATTTGAATTTGTATAGGTATATTTGAATTTTTTTTTGAATTGATAGGTACAAAAATTTCAAATTGGATAGCATTTTTATCGAGTAGTCTTTTAAGAAAATTTTTTTTTTTATTTTTCTCTCAATATACATTGTAATAAAAGGATTTTTATAATTGTTGATATTGTGCATGTGTATTATTTGTAATAATAAATTATAAAATTATATTATATTAGGAAACGAAAATATTTTTCTTGTTTTAATTGAATAATTTTCAAAAATAAAACAATTTCAAAAAATTCAAATAATAGTGAACATTCATCCACGTAATGATTTCTAATATATATTCATACATACATATACGTACATATGTATAAATTTACAAATAGAATCAAATTTTTATTTTTAAAAGGCTTTCTTTTTGATTTTTTCAATATGTGGATATGTATGTACGCATGGATTTTAAAATTATAACAGAATTTAAAAATATTTGAAAAACTCATCATTAATTTTTGTAAAATTTATAAAAATTCTTAACGGTAGAGTAAATTGAAAAGTATATTTAATATGTTTTTTTGTTGCAGTAAGCACACAATTTATTTTTAAGATAATTAAAGCTTGCAACGCACAATTTTACAATAACAACGGAGAATTTTTAACGGTTGTGAATTCAAAATTTTTAATTTTTTGTGTTAAAATTTGAAGAATTTGAATAATCAATTAACTAGTTAACTCTTAAAACAAAATCAACAGTCAGATTGGCTTTATTACTCAATAAATTAAAAAAAATTCGATCAGTGTTATTTATTGCTTTTATGGCTGCATATGTACTATGACTAAATAATTGAAAAGCTGATTTTACTGACATTTTTTCAAATGTGTTAGAATTAATATGGGTGCTACGAACTTTATGTAAAATTGTTGAAAGCTAATAATATCATTATTCCAGTTTTCAAAATCGGGTTTTATAAAAGAATTTCTGACAGATTTTATAAGATGCCATATCAAACTAAGCATAAATTTTATTTCCATTCCAATCATAAAAAAAGAGTCTACCTTATTGACACCAAGTAATTCATAAGTATTTCGATTTGTACTGCATTAGTCACAAGCAGGTGCAACAGTTTTAGAACCAATCTTTGTTAGCTCCTTAAGATATTTTAGTAGTAAATTGATAAAAAAATGAAAGGTTTTAAAGTTACTCTTTTCAAATTATTTTTGGATAAATTGTAACCCTATGCGTACTTATAACTTTCATGTAAACTTTGAGTCATAAAGAAATGTGCTTCTGTTGCTAGCTTTTGTTTTCTATCCCCATCTAAATCTTCCACACCATCTATACAATCCCTTTTTATACTGTAAGATGTTTCTTTTCCTTTATAAATTCATTTATATAAAAAATGATTTTGGTAACTGGTACATTTTATGAAATTATTAACTGAGATATAATTAAGAAAATTGTTTCCAAAGAGAAAAGTGCTCATCAAAAATATTGCCCAAAACTGGAAATACTCATATCAGTCCCAGTACTTTGCAAAAAATCTTAGCTGTTTTAGCTTTTCGATTAATTACATATGCAAATATGTAGCTACGAAAACAAAATAATTATAATTTTAATTTTTTCATATAATAATGAGTAATAAAGTAAACCTGCTGTTGTGAGTAATATGTACACTGCTGGTCTTTCTTTAAATTCTTCAAATATTTATACTAAAAATACGTACAAACAACTATTAAAAATTGTCCATATTTGTTCGTAGAGAAAATGTTAGATTATCTTAAAAAATTAAAAGTTCTAAAAAAATCCACCTGCACAATAAGATTTTTACAAATATATTACGAATTTGAAGAATTTCATTTACAACAACAATATATTTTCAAAGCTGGAGTAAATCATGACAAACCTTTGGATATTGATATTTAATGCTCTTGTTATGAAATAATGATAAAGTAGAAAACTCTGAATTTGAAAAATACCATTGTAAAATTGTGCGTTGCAAGCTTTAATTATCTTAAAAATAAATTGTGTGCTTACTGCAACAAAAAAGCATATTAAATATAATTTTCAATTTACTCTACCGTTAAGAATTTTTATAAATTTTACAAAAATTAATGATGAGTTTTTCAAATATTTTTAAATTCTGTTATAATTTTAAAATCCATGCGTACATACATATCCACATATTGAAAAAATCAAAAAGAAAGCCTTTTAAAAATAAAAATTTGATTCTATTTGTAAATTTATACATACGTATATGTATGTATGAATATATATTAGAAATCATTACGTGGATGAATGTTCACTATTATTTGAATTTTTTGAAATTGTTTTATTTTTGAAAATTATTCAATTAAAACAAGAAAAATATTTTCGTTTCCTAAACATTATAAAATTATATTATAATTTTATAATTTATTATTACAAATAATATACATGCACAATATCAACAATTATAAAAATCCTTGTATTACAATGTATATTGAGAGAAAAATAAAAAAAAAATATTCTTAAAAGACTACTCGATAAAAATGCTATCCAATTTGAAATTTTTGTACCTATCAATTAAAAAAAAATTCAAATTACCTATACAAATTCAAATAACAAAAAGTTAAAAACAATAATATTCAAGAACAGTATAGAGAAACTAAACACATACAAATTATTTAGAGAATAAAGTCGTATAAAACGCTCAAAAATTTAAAAATTCAAATTGAATATAGAAAATGCACCAACACATTGATTATATCCCAGATAATATATATAATGGAAAAATTGAGCTGAACATTTTCTGTTGTATGAAAATGTCTATCTTTATAGTATTATTAATCAATGATTTTAGTTAGTTTCATACTTTTTAATATAATTTTACTTGCATTTAATTTTATTACTTTATTATCAATTATTTTTTTTTTTTTTTTTTGCATTGCTATTTTTATTGTTTTAATTACATTTTATATTTTTTATGATGGATTGAAAGAAGTATAAAGACAAGATATAAGAGCTAGAAGAAGAAAAAATAACAAAAAAAAAACAACAACAAATAAAAATTATACATTTCTGATCATAAAGTTTAAAATGTGAAAAGAAAAAAAATTCAAAAATCAAAAATATATACTTTTGAATGCTAAAATGCATGAATTTTAAAATGCAGTTAGGTCAATCAATATAAACTACCCAATTTTCTAGTAATGTGTTACTTTGTTTTGTTTAGGTAATGTTATGTGTGCTTAATAAGAAACAAGTAATATTTTTTATGTGCTTAATAAGTGTGGTAAATTTTCTATTTCTTTTAAGTTTGTAGGTAAGTCATTATAGGATTTTAGGCAGTTGTAAAAGCAGTTTGTTTTTTGTTTTTCTGTTCGGAATAATAAAAAAATAATTCTAACACTACATCAGCATGTCTCAGTTTAACAAATTTTATATCCAATAACATCGACAATGGGAAATTTGTTGCTTGTATATTTTTGGATCTACAAAAAGCATTTGACTGCGTTGACCATTAGATACTGTTATTAAAATTGATTAATCTTGGTTTTAGTCCATCCAATATAAGCTTTTTTAAATCATATTTCAATGATAGGCTACAAAGAGTCAAAATAGGAAATTCTCTTAGTAGTTACCTTACTATTAAAAAAGGGGTACCACAGGGATCAATCCTAGGACCAGACCTTTTTAAGCTTTACATTGATGATATATCCCGACTAAAGCTGAAAGGCTCAATTCAACTGTATGCTGATGATGCAGTAATACGATATTCAGCAAAAAGCGAAATCGAATTGAGGAGGGATATTGAAAACGATCTAAATAATATTGAAATATGGATTACTAAACACAAATTAAGCCTAAATGTAAAAAAAACCAAAATTATTTTGTTTGGAAATAAATTACATAACTCAGAAAATTTCTTTTATAAATCTAAATTAATAGAAACTGTAGATAGTTTTAATTATCTAGGGTTGATTATCGATAAAAAGTTGAAATGGACTGACCACGTGCACCATATTATTAGCAAAATATCACCCTATCTTTTCATATTGCGTAGATTACGGAACTTTATCTCAACCAAAGCATTATACGCAATATATTCGTCTTTTATAGTGTCACACATTGTATATCTCAATCCCGTATGGAACGGTGCGAGCCAGCAAACCTTAAGTCAGCTGGATGTCATTCATAAGAAATCAATAAAAATTATTCACTTCTACCCACGTATGTATCCAACAAATTTATTATATTCTGATAAATATTTAAGTTTCACTAATATTTGTAAACGAGAACTATATCTAGTAGCGTTTAAAATAATTAATAATAAAATCAAACATAATTTCATTTTGAGTAGAATGATAGACATCCATACACACAACACACGAAACAAATCCAATTTCTACCAGGTACAACTTAAAGAAATTGATTCTTTTAGAGTTTTTAAAACCGGAATACAAAAATTTATATTAAATATTAGTTGACAATAAAAATAAAAAAACAAAAATAAATAAATGGAAAAAAGTAAAAATAAATTATAAATAAACAAAAATAATTGAATATAAGAATATTTTGTATTATTACAACAATAATAATAAAAAATTAAAAATGTTTGATAGTAGTAATTGCAGTAAAAATGTTAAAGTTAATTTCATAAGTAGTTTAAAATAGTCTTTATATATAATTTTTATAATAGAATTAGTACTTTTTTGTTTTCTTTTCTATTTTTTTTTTCGTTTTATAAATTTAAGCATGGAAGTTTATCTTATTTTTTAAGTTTTCCTATAATGTAATTTATTTTATTTCATATTATTGACAGTTCCATAGCTTTTCTTTGTATATTAACTTTTATTTGCACTTTAATTTTTTTTTAAATTTTAAGATCAGACAGCCTAGGCTAAGATCTACAACTTACAAATTAGTTTTAAGTTAATGAAATTTTATATTAAATTAGTATGATTGAAATAAAGAAAAAAAAAAAAAAAAAAGATAATAGTTTGATTTATTTCTTGTATTGTGAGCATATAGATCAATATTTCTGTTAAGAATGAAGTTGTGTTTGATATAGTTATTTATAATTTTGAAAGCTAATATATATAATTCTCTGTTGCATATAAAATCGAGGCTTGGAAAGTCAGGGGAGTATAGTAAGTTTGTTGGATGTAGTATTGGGTAATTGTTAATAATTTTGATAGCTTTTTTATGTACAACATTTAATTTACTTATGTGGGTCTTTGATGCTCTACTCCAGATTGGATTTAGATATGTAATGTTGGAAATAATATATGATGAGAAAATAACAAAGAGGCTTTTTTTTATCTAAGAATTGTTTCAGTCTTTTTAATATGAATATATAAGGAGAAATTTTTTTACATACAAAGTCTATATGCTCTACCCATTTGAGATTAGAATCAATCACCATTCCTTAGTAATTGTAGTTCTTAACAACATCAATTTGATCATTTTTAAATAAGAAGGTGGGATGAGCAAAAGTTTTGTTTTCAAGTAAGAGGATTTTAGTTTTTTTTAGGTTTATAACTAATTTATTTTTTACTAACCACTCATCGATTAAAAATAAATCGTATAGTATTGACGACTTCGGTTTCCTTAAAGTGAAAGGCAAAGGTATAATGGATAAAATTAAATTCAAAAATTCATATGTTACTGTTTTACGTTAATTGAAAAAATAGGAGTGAAACTCATGTGTACAATTGTACACAAATTTACTGAAAGGGTTAAGAGAAATGTCTAGAATTACTTCAATAATATCAATAATTATTTAGTTTTTAATATATTAAAATACACTTTCCACTTCAAATCTGTACAGAAGTAACCATCTGAAATACTATACAACAGAAATGTTAATACAAGTAATGAAAGTAAGCGATACGTATCAATTGGCTAATTCATTTGATGTTGGGATGAATTGAGGCTGGATGCTTAATCTTTATAAAATATTAACTGATAATTTATAAATTACTGCTTATAACATAATACATTCATATACACAATATGTTGAGCAAAGCCATGTTTAATTTACTCCATATCCTTAAAAAAATGCCGCAAGAGTCATCATCAGAAAAAGAAAAATACAAATTTATACCACAGAAAACAGTATCCATCACTCTTGCATATAAAGGGTTTTCCAGCACGGATGATACAATTTAAAAATTAAAAAAAAAAACACATAAATTATTCAGTGAGACACAATTTTTTTGTTTTATATTTTTTACATTATGCCATTATGTATGGAAATAACATCATTCAAATGGCCACCACTCAATTTTTCAACACTTTTTCACATAAATTTGGCTGTATTTAATCAATAGGATGTTTGATGTTGATTTTTAATTGTTCAATTTTTATTGGATTATCAGCATAAACTTGTGACTTAACATATCCCGAAAGAAAGATGAATCTATTAAATTATACCACCTGGGACGAAAATTAACTGGACCATTTCTTGAGATAATTTTATCACCAAATTTTGTTTTCAATAAATCGATTGTTAAGGTGAGTGGTGGTACCGTCTTGTTGAAACCACATATCTTTTAGATTATTCTCAACAACAACAGGTAAAATTTTTAATTTAATATATACATACATAATTCAATTTAACATTGTTCTGTATCGTTCACCAACGACTGTTACTCTTCGACCATTTTTTTTAAAGAAATATGGACCAATCACTCCACCAGCATGAATTACACACCAGACAATGACTTTATCTGGATGTAATGACATCTAAACAGTTTCGTGCGGATTTCCAGGACTCCAAATGCTACAATTATGTTTGTTTATACAACCATTTCAATAAAAATGAGCTTCATCAGTGAATAAAAATGTAAACAAAAATTTTTTGATAAAAATGTTCTTCATGTTCATCATTCAGGTTGTTCAAGCGTGTATATTTCACTGATTAAATGGCATATAACATAACCACTGAAAACAAATGACATAATAAATATTAAAAAATAATACGCAGTGTTGCTAATTTACCCATTTTAAATTGTATCATCACTATTGGCAAACCCTATACATACTTTATATATAAAATTCACTAAATAAGTCCATACGAACGTATTTTATAGCTTAAAATAAGGTCGTTAAAATCATCTATCATAGATCAACATACATATTTCAATTCAATATACATATTTTACCTTACATATATTACTCCCCCAATATTACCGCATCTTACTTAATATTAATTTGATTTTTATCGTACTTATCATTTTCTACCCAATAAGACTTTAAGGATATATACAGAATCCTGATGGGTGTTTTATATTATTATTACTTATGTATTTATTTTATACTTTGTATTTATGGTTTTCACGTGCTAGTTAACTATAATTTTTTACAATCATTGATCCTTACAATCTGAATTTTCGATAGCATTTTTTCATAAGTATATAATTTGTAAATAAAAACAATAAAAAAATAAATAAAAACAAATAGAAAAGAAAAAATTTTGTTTCAAAAAAGGATCTTCAGTTAAATATTGAAGTTTTTGTTAAATATTTTTCTTAAAAGGATTATTATTAAATTGAGTATTTTAAAATATGTGTCCTTCAACGAATATTGAGGGTGTATTATTTTAGAGTCAAAAATGTTGTTGTTGATTTATTGAATTTTGTAAAGGTTGGTCGAGATGTATTGTAAATAAGGAAATGAGATAAAATTCTAAATAAAATATTTAATTTTTTTTGTATATGTTGGAAAGTTTTTTATTCAAAAACTTAAAATTTTAGACTTGAGACTCAAGAGGAACAAAAAAACGAAAAGAATTTCATGAAATTGAAAAGATAAATCTTTTGATGTATATATATATATATTCCGCCCTATGCCCCACGGATGGGGTCGCAGGATAATGGTGATGATGATGATATATATATATGTATAAGACTTAAAGTCAATTTAATTCTATTAAAATTGAATTTCTTCAATAACGATTCAATCAACAAGAATGATGTTTGAGCATTTTGCGGTATACCCACATTTCAAATGCTTCAAGCTTATTCATGGCTGTTATTTTCAATGTCCACGTTTCTATACCATAGCCAAGTATCGATCATACGTATAGCATTTAACGAACAGGATTTTGCAGTATATTGGTGCGGAAGCTTATGATGTGCTAAGCGATAAAATTTGTCCTGAAAAGCCTCGAAATAAAACGTACGAAGGAATATGTGTAACACTACAAGAATTTTATGAACCAACACCAAATGAAATATAGGAAATATTAGGAATTATCGTTTTCACTTAAGGAAACAGAGAGATGGTGAGGGTAGGTAGGTGGGTAATAGTGGCTGCCGACAGTACATCGACATACTTAGACCGGTAAGGTCCATTGTGATACCACGGGAACTTTCCTCGCATAATACCCTACTCGTTGAACCAATTTGAGCTTTTAACGAAGCCGCGGAGGTTTTTGATACCAGTGCTTTCAAGATCACCCAGCGAGTCCAGAAAGAAGGCTCCTAAATGGGTTTTCCTTTTATGGTAGAGACCAGGGCAGAAACAGAGTAGATGTTGGACAGTTGCATCCTCCTCCACCTCTCTACAAGTTCTGCAGAAGTCGTTTGAGGGGAGTCCCAGTCTTCTGGCATGTTTACCAATCAGACAATGACCCGTAATGACCACTACCATAGTGCTAATGTCACATCTTTTCATGGTTAGTAGGTTAAGGGATCGCTTCAGATTCAACATAGGCCAGATTTGCTTGGTGATGTTGCAGTCTGGTCTAACTGACCATCTGAAGTTTGAAGCTTTTATTGCATCATTTCGAAGCAATAAATTACAGGTGGCAAGAGGTGCACCCAGATTGCTCCTTTCCGGGAGGAGTTCTAATATAGTACCCTCTCTAGCAAAAGATGGTGAAAGTGCGGATGAATTCCTGATGGCATTAAGAAGCTTGGCAAAAAATTGTAAGTTTGATAAATATTTAATTACTGCTTTATGAAATCAAATTGTGTTTGGGTTACGAAACCAACGAATTGTTAACCGCTTGTTCGAAAAAAAGAAATTAACTCTGGAGACTGCTTTAGATTTAACCAAGTAAATTGAAATTTTCGAAAGTGGTGGGGTTGAAATTAATAGAGTGAAAGAAGTGGGTACAATACATGTAATTAAAGAAAAGTCCAGAAAGAAAAGTACCCAAATAATTAGTAATGGGAGTCAAAATAAAAATATCCAAAGTTATGGAAAAAAAACACATCGTGCTATGGTTGCGGTCCTCCTAACCATCTGGCAAACAAATGTAAACATATCAATTCAATTTGCAACGCCTGTCAGAAAACTGGTCATCTGGCTAAAGTTTGTTTATCAAACAAACAAGGTAAAGGTGAAACAAATCAAATAGAAATAGGCAGTACAACAGTAGAAAAATTATTTCATATACGGGATATTAATATTAAAACGGATCATGCTAAATATATCTGTGAGATTGATGTTAATGCAGTACTAATTATATTTGAAATAGATACTGAGGTGCCTGTTACAGTGATTAATTTGACAGACGCTAAAAAATATTTTGGAAAATTACATGTGCATGAAACCGATTTGCAGCTTCACAGTTACTGTGAGAGAAAATTGGATTGTCTAGGATTTATTTTGGCATCAGTACAATTTAATTAGCAAATTTATGAAAATTTTAAAATGTATATAGTACGTTCATCAAAAAATCCATTATTAGGTCGTGAATGGTTAAATGTAATGCAGTTAGATTGGTCCAAAGTTTTAAGTAAAGTTGGCGAATCTGTGTTACAGTTGCAAAGTAAAAATAATAGTACAGTGGAGAAATTTGAAAAAATTAATCAAGATATTCAACAATTATTAAAGAAATGCAACAAAAAGTATGACCCTATTAAAGGGTATAATTTCCGATTTATAATTACACTACTTAATTGAAAAACAAATCTTAATTGTGCATTGCCTTTATATGGAAATTTATCAAAATTTTATTTCAATTAAATTATTTGTTATATCATTAGTGTAATTTATGGCGTAACTAGAGAGATGAGCACTGAAAAATTGCCTACACTACACTATAAACTGTCCACTTGAATATTTGCCACAGAAAAATTATTACATGGAAACTGATGCGCACATACTCGTAGTACTTAATTTGATCGTATTAATATGTGTATTCTTTGCTTGTAATCGTTACTGGTTTGCGCTGATGATGGCATTGGTAAATATTGTTATACTAGAGATGTGGTCTGCGTTTCTTTTTAATGAAAATTAGTACTTTAAAGTACTTCAAAATAGTTCTCCATAATTTTCGTTGTATATTCATTATCACTGCCCTACAATATCCCATTCTCGTCGCCAAATTATTGTATTTCTTTATTCTTGATTCACAGTCCATCAACAACTGAACACCATATACATGTATAAAATACAATATTCTAAAATATTATTAACTAACTGTATTATAATGTAGTAAAAATGCCAGTTTGTAATATTCGTTGTCCCCCATCTACTATAAGATCACCACAGAACTTTTGCACAAGACTGCATATTCTATTTGGCATTTCATTTCCATATTTGAGTACCAGTTTTATTAAGACAAAATCTTATCTTACAACTCGTTCAATAATGATGTTATTTATGGTTAATGTTACGTTGTTGAATGTGTTGGTCCTAGAAATAAAAATAAATTGGGTTTTTACTTATATTTAAGCCGAAAAATTTGTTCAAATCGTTTATCGAATTTAAAAGTTGATCTTCAACTGTAGTTACAGTCGTATTTTATTGATATTAATACCATTTTCTTTTCCTCCAATACTTGTGTTTCGTATTATTTCCTCAAATATTGCTTCGGCGTACAGATTAAGCAGTAAAGGTTGCAATACATAACCTTTTCGTACTCCTCCTCTAATTACCAATAACTTTTATTATCAATTCTTCTGAAAATACACAAGCTTTTGGTTCCAATAAAAGTTCTTGATACACTGAATTTCTTTTTAATCTATATTCATCTTACTCAAGACCTCCATAACGTTGAACACTATCAAAAACCTTTTCATAATAATCTATGAAGCAAAGAAAAATATCCTTATGAACATCTCGACAGTTTTGAATCAAAATTTGTAGGCTATGAAGAGCTTTCCGAGTACTAAAATCTGCTTTAAAGCCGAATTGTGTACTACTAGTTGTACTTTCACATTTCTTATAGATTCAGAAGCAAATAGTTTTTAGAAAAATCTTTAATGTTTGGCTCATTAAGCTTATAAGTCGATGATCATTACTTGTTTTTGCATTTTATTTTTTAAAATGTTCTCTCTTTAAATAAATTTGATTGGTCAACGGAGTCATAATTGATATTAATTATTTTTTGGATTTCATCTGTTTTTGATATATGTAGTTTTAAATATACCTAAAAACAAAACAAGATTTTCTTTTGTAAATTTATAGAAATAAAATAATAATAACCAAAGCATTGAAAATTTAAACAAAAAATTGGAAATGTAAATATAAAAAGAGAGGTTAAATCATCACATCGTATGCAAAGTATATAAATACGACATTTATACTTTCTGTTTATATCCGATATTAGTAGGCCATTTAAACTTCTTTGATTAAAATTTGAATGTCATGCGGTAGGTTATTATAGGTTAAGTCTATAGTACTTGATTCATTTTCTTAATTCAAATGCACTCATAAACTATCTCACTATACGGTAATTAAAATATAACAACAAATATTTTATTTTTATCCAATTTATTATCCTTATTTTAATAGTTTCAATATATATGTATATATATGTATATATATGTATATATATATATATATATATAATATAATATTCAATCATTATTATATCCATTCATTTTGTTCCAATTGAAATTCTCATGAAAAAAATTTACAATCTCAAAACAAACGGAAATCAATAAAAGTGAAAAAAAAAAAAATCGAGGACAACACACCAAAATAATCATCTTAACTTTTATCCTTCAACATAATACATATATACAACCTTATATTATATAAGATAGTTATTTAGTGAAAATATATTTGAATTATATATAAATAAAAATGAATATATTTTGTGGTTTAATTAAAAAGGACACTGATATCCTGATTTTTATAACATTCACACACACACACAAGCCCAACAATCACAAAAATTTTCTATCAACAAAAGAAGTTGTAAAAAAATATAAGGAAAAAAAAATCCTAAAAACGAACAAATTTCGAATTAAATGAAAATCGATTTTGTTTGATAAAATATTTTTGTTGTTTTTTTTTTTTTTTTTTTTTTTATTTTGTGCAAAATAGAAAATTTACAAAATATAATAATATCAAATGTAAAAGAAAAAAAACAAAAATAATCAAAAAAAGTAAAACAAAAATCGTGATCTAATATCATTAAAATATATAGAATAGTAGTAAGTAAGTAAGTTAGTGAATAAATATCCTTTTGAAAGGATCTTAGCATTAAGAAATTGACCTAAAAGCTAATCAATGTTTCTTTGTGTTTTGTTGTTGTTGTTGTTGTTATTGCTCTGGTTTTTAATGTTCTCTTCATATTATGTATAGGAAACATTTACACGGTTATTTGTTTCGTATATTTTGTGTATAAATTGACTGTAAATGGTTTCTAATATCAACTATATATATACCATTATATGAGTATATATATATATAAATATTACATTTAGATAAAAATAGAAAAAATAAAAACCCTTCATTTTTGTAATTATTGTTTTTCTTTTTTTCCTTCTTTTATTTAAATTTAAGAGAAACGCAATACTCTGATATAGGCTATCGTCGTTTGTATAACAGTAGTTATGGTGATTGGCGACAACCGGATTCTCGGACAATTTATTTATTTTTTTTTTGTTATCAAAATTAAGTACTCTGTTATCGAAGAGAATTTTTCAATTACATTAAGGATTCTATTACTTTGTTTGTTGTTGTTAGAAAAGTAAATTAATTGAAAAATAATAGGTTAGTATTTATTATTAAATGTTAAAAGTATTTTTATTAACTGATCTATCCTAAGTTATAAATGAAAGTAGTCGTAAATTGGAAATGTTTTGATAAAAATTATACTTAAGAATTTTAATTAAAATAGTGGTGTGGTATATATTAAAGTATGTATATATATATGTATATGTAAATAAATGTATATCAAATCGAATTAATAAAAAGTTCAGCATTATACATTTTTTTTTTTTAAATTTATAGTAAGTATAATGTAAAAAAACTTCACCTTCGAAACATTCCACAATTTTATTATTTAGGTGTGAATTTCTTTAGAAATACTATTTTTAATTTTTTTTTTTTTGTTTTTTTTTTAACTATTTAGATTGAAGATTAAAAAAAAAAAATGTTTGACTATACTTAGTTAGTCTAGATTTACAACGTATAAACATGAAATTTGAACTTTTTGAAAGCAATTAAATATTTCTGATAATCATCTATTGATGAGCGGAAACTATTAAGAATATTATATAATACATGTATATTGGGCAGTGATAAGAGTTGAAGAGGACTATATACATTCAAAACGATATATTTGTAGTATATATCATCATCATTTCCGTGGGGCATAGGGCGGAAATATATATAGTATAAATCCACAAGGTCTTTTCTTTATCATTTAGCTAATTTAAAGTTATATAAATAAAAGTGTTTTAAACAATACATCAATGGCAATATTGCCCTATACGATTAGAAGATTATCAAAATATTGTTAAAATCAGTAAATTTTAAATATTTTCAATTAAATTGAAACATATAAATTAAAATATGCAATGATAAGATTTTTATTGTCTAACTGTATACCTTCTAGAAAAATATGACTCTCATATAACATGAGTGAATTCGCAACTAATTTCTGATATATCCCGGAGGTTGGCAATTAGTACAGAAACGTTCACCAATAGCCATATTAACGTATACAATAGCCAATAATTTCATGGCCATGAAGTGAATCTACGTATTTCATTTAACTGGCATTGTTGTAGCTAGGACAAAAAAAATCGTCCTTTGCGGCTGTGCAGGCAAAATCTCGTTTGTAGGCTTTATAGTTTATACAAGAGTTTGCAAATATATTAATTATTAATTAAAATTTTATAAATACATTTTTATATTACTTTTGTAATAATTAATAATAAAACTGACTAAAAATATATCTATGATTATCAAATATTATATAATAATTATAAAAAATATTTAAAATATATATAAAAAATATTTTAAAAAGTGTATTTATAAAAAGCGTAAGAAAAAAAAAATAATAAGTAATAAATTAATTAATTAATTGTAGTACCAAATAAATAACTCGCTACCTGAATGTTAGTTTAGTCAATACGCCATTTTCATGTTTTTTTACTTAAAAGTTGATTCTAGGGTTCTTAGAAATGCTCTTTCAGAATCTCTTATCCATTTTTAAATATTTAAACTAGTTCCTGGCGTACCCAGTATCTAGTTTGTTCCATATCCACTATTTTCCAGATTTTGACTCACCAATTGGTCCATAAAAAGTTCAAAATTATTTTGGTCCATAATCATTACGAAGAAACATAGAACAAAAGTTTTGTACTACTTCGTTCATTTTAGTTTGTTCCATGCGTATTAAAAAATTTTGTACGGAATATTTTTACGGATATGGAAAAATATAAAAATAAATTTTGTATAAAAATTTTTTTCCATATCTATAGGAGCAGTATGTACAATTTTTAAAATTATATATACAAGACAGTGCAAAAATGTTTTCAGTCGTACTGAAATCGTTGGAGGGAAAGGGAGGAGGACCGTTTAAAAATCTTTGATCAGTTTTGGATAAGTTCAGATAATTAAAAACGTATATTTCATTTCAAATTCATTAAAAAATACATCGTTAAACGCCGGCGCGTAATAAAATCAGAATACAAAAACTTTTCATTTAAATTTTATTTGCAATGCCATGATAAGATTGTACGTGTTTGCAGAACATTCTTTCTAAATACTTTAGATATCTAAAAGAGAAGAATTTATGCTTTTGCTAATTTTTCTAATTCGGAAACTGGGGTTTCCACTTCAATGAGAAGAGGAAAAAACACAAAAAAAGTAACACCAAGTGAAAAAATTGATGAATTTCGAGAGCACATTAATAGTTTTCAGACAATAGATTAACACTACTGTCGTGCTAGAACACAAAAACAGTAATTTAGAACCAGATCTTAATTTAACAAAGATGTATCATATGTATTTAAAGAAATACAACGATCCCGTGAAATTAGCCATATACAGAAAAATATTCACTAATAAATTCAACATTTCATTTCACAACCCCAGAAAAGATTTGTGTGATAAATGTTTTATATTTCAAAATAAAACAGATTCTTCTGAAGATGAAAAATTAGTGTTTGAAAAACACAAACAAGAAAAGACTGCCTGCAAAGCTGATCGAGATGTTGATAGAAGTAACATAGATCCTAATACATGTATTTTATGTTACGATACGCAAAAGGTTTTTGGCTTACTCAAAGGCAATGCCTCTTCATTTTACTACAAACGTAAGCTTAAATATGTAATAAATACGACGGCGCTAAAAATGCTTTTGGATCAAACTGAAGCTAAGAAAAAAAACCTATTTTTATTTATTTTTTTATTTTACTAAATAATATAATGAAAAGCTATTATTAGTTTATTTTTTTTTTTTCAAACAAAATTGTGATAATGTCATTGAAATTACATACAATATCCAATATATTTTCAAAAAATATTTGTTTCATTCTAAAAAATATATTTAAAACTTGGTACATAATAATAATATTATGTTTACAATACAATAACTTAAAAACAAGACAAATTTAATTTTACATTTATTCATTACAATTGAAGCCCTTTCTACCAATTAGATTGTTCTATATCCACTTTGTTATGATCCACCTCCTATAATGAAAACAAAGTGTTACAAAAAGTGTGGATATGGATCAAATTCAAAAATTAATGCTTTAGAAAAACTTTAATAACTCATAAAGTTTTAGCATAATATTCATGAAAATTTATACGCAAGTGGCAAGTGGCAAAATAATAATTAATCGATGTGCAAAATTTTAAAAAATTCTTGCGTGAAGTTTTTTTTTTCTTTAATCTTTAACTTTAAAGTAATTTTACTCGAAATCAAGTAAATGGCGTATAGACCAAACAAAACTTTATGTAACGAACTGTTAATACATTTCAATTTCATAAGAATTTAAATAACATTTCCAAAGTTTATTCTTTAGATTAGTAGAATTTGATATTTTTAACGATTTATCAATTTTATTATACATAAATTAGTTGCCACGTATAAAGTTGTTTGCGATCCAGTTGAAGCAAAATTTCTTTACTTTTTTTTAACAATTAATGTGTTTTATTTAAACTGTTCGTCAATCCAAATGCCAAACGTATTTAATTTTAGGCACTTTTTCAATTTCATCACTGAAGATTTTGATATTAATTAATAGCACAGTTGTGTTTATTAACATACATATTTACTTTTCTTGGGATGGATTGTTAATTTTTGAGCCAAGGATGTACTCTTCAAGTTTTTTTATTCCATTATTCATGACATTTTCTAGTTCGTTATCACTCGCGGGAATAATATAATAACATCGTCTGCAAAAAGCAATAATTCTGCATTTACATCTAATTTCTGTAAGTCATTTAAAAACATTATGAAGTACAATGGTTCAAGAATACTTCCCTGAGGTACACCATATCTAACGTTTTGCAGAGAACTACTTTTTCATTCAATTTCTATATATTGTTGTCGTTCAATTCATATTTTAAAACTTAGATTTTTTTTTGGTAAAATTGAATGATTAACTATGTCTAAAGCTTTTGATAGATCTATAAATAATAACTGCATAGTACATAGTACACATAGAACTTATTTAATTAGGTCTATGATTGCAGTTTCTGAGTTAGATTTTTTCCTGAAGCCGTACTGCCTTTTTACAAAAAGATTATTTTTTTCAAGTAAAGAACATAGTTGAGTATTTATAACACTTTCAATCATTCTGAACAACACGAGAGTTAAAAGCAGATTTGTCTATAATTATTAACATCTTTCTTGTTACTTTGCTTAAAAAATTATTCTACCTAGTGTAAGATCTTGTCGAAGTATACACTTTCTTTCAATGAGTTATTTACTATATAATTGAAATAGCTTCACATTAATGTTCATTACATTCTTTTCTATATATTTGAAGACATGTGTAAATCGTCAATTGAATATTCAAATTTAAAAGATTTATTTGTTAAGTTTTTAGAATAATATATATTATCAGTATATTTTTTTGGCAATAATTCACCTACTCTTGCAAAGTGTTCTTTCAATTCATTTAATTTGTTTTGAGCTTGATTTTTTGTAATACTCCACATACAGTATTGATTTTTTGTCTCTATATACACAATCATTAATAGTTTTCCAGGTTTTAGTAGGATTGTTATTTCATAAAATAATTTTTTTATTTCGATGCATACTGGTGGCTTAATTTCGATAAAATTTATATTAGTTTTAACCAGTAATAGGTGACAACAGTAATAGATACTCGTAATAAAATGGTTTAAGCTACACATAATCTACTGTAAACTCAACTACTAGTAGAATGTATTAAACAATAATATCGTATAATTTGCTATATTCCATCTAAAACCCACAAAAAACAGGTACTAAATGCCTAATTAAAGAAGTAGAAAAAGATAATTTAAATTTTTAGTCCTGAATTCTATTGACATGAAAATTGTTATTGGCAATTAAAATAAATTTGAAACTAGGCAATTTGTACTCATTATAAATATTTTACTCATCTCTACAATATTAAATATCATTTTCCTATACAATAGCAAGTTCAAAAAATATTCAATGTTGCTTAGATAATAATATCAACCCAACATTTATTTATTTTCATTTATTTTATATAAAATAATAATGAATAATTTTGGTATGAAGTAAATGTTTGTTGCTAACACATCCTAATGTTTACTTATACTAATATTAATATTACTCAAATTCTAATAATAGCTCAGTTAATTAAGAAAATATTTTTCGAAAAGCTTTATATGTATAATTTGCTTTGATCTTTATCAACAACATAATATATATCAAAGCCTATATATTAAATTCAAAATAATTTAATTATATATTTTGTTATTCATCTACTATGATTTTATACGCCCAAAGGGCTATAGGGCTTAAAAATAATGAGAAAAATATATTATATTATATTTGATCTAAAATTGAAATTTTTCAAAAGACCACAATACAAAGTTAGAAAATAAATCATGTTTATTTTCCACTTCAAATCATTTCATTTTTGTTATCATAATCATTATCATTATTTTAATCATTATCATAATCAATATCATCATCATTATTATGATTAATATCATCATCATTAAATAATACATAATATAACCTTTGAATCTAAAATTATTTGAATAACGGTAAAAGATAAATATTTAAAAAATAAATTAAAACACTTACGAAAATTTGAATTTTAGTCTCCCGTTTTAATTAATATTATGATGATGGTCTTAATTAAACTCCTTCTTTGTTTGTTTTTTATTATTTAAATTATATATAATTATTTATTTATCACTTATATTTGTTAAATAAAATTTTCTTTTTTCACTGCAATATTGATTTTATTTTTTTCATTTTATTTTTTTTTTTTAATCTGTATTATATAATTATTATTTAATCTTTTCAAAGTTATTTTGAAAAATTTTTCAGTCAATTTTTTAAAGATTTAAATATTTCAAATTCTCTTTTCTCTTTCTTTGCTTTAGAATTTAATTGACATTTCTTTGCTTTAGAAATTTTAAAACTTCACTTCCTACACATACCAAAATATATTGAAAAGTGAAAAACTGAAACAAAAAAAAATACAAACAATTTTTTCAAATCAAAAAATATATATAAATATATGTATGTTATATATGTATACATATGTATGTATATAACATGTGTAATTTACAGGATTAAGTATAATTAAATACAGGTGTAAACAAATAATAAGAAACACTGTTAAGAAAGTTTTATTCAAAAATATTTAACAAATATAAAATATACATTAATGCGTATATGCGTATCTTAAATAGAGATGGAGTATTTGCGAATGAGAATCATGAAGAGTTCAATTTTTGAATTATAGCTAATAAATAAAAGTTGTCAAAAAAAATAAACAATACTCCAGAACCTTGTATTTTACTTATAAATATGATATATAATTTTTTTTAATATACTTTCCTCTACATGAAAAAAAATTTACATGCTTGGTGGTACAGTAGGTAAAGCGCGTGCCTTTCAATTGAAATGTCCCAAGTTCAGGTTCCTAACGAAGGCAAAAAAATGCTTTATTTATTTTTAACTTGGTTCAGTACCCTTTGCCATTGTGATATAATAAATGATAAAAACTAGTTGAGAGTTTTGGTTATTATTAAAAACAAAATGGAACTACGCTATTATGAAGGCGAAGTTAGTCTACAATAGATATACTTTTCCACATTCCACTTTTAGGTCATAAAAATTTCAAAGATAAAACTATTGTATGGAATTATGTATTCCGAATCTCCGTGTAAGAGCCAGTTAAGGTGTTCATCCTAGACTTGGAGTTATATAAAAAAGGTACATATTGTAAAGAAATCAGTCTCGAAGTTTTTTAAAATAGAACACTTGGCCCTATAATATAACTGTTGTATACTATGTGAATTTTCTATACTAGAAAATACTTTCAGAAAAAAAATAAACACACTTTACGAATAATTGAGCCAAATTTTTAAGTCGAATTGGAATATATAAAAAAATAAATAAAATAATTAAATATGACTGGAATGTTTGCTAATGATACAAATGTTCTGATTGTCGCGAAAAAAAATAGAGAATCTACAGAAAAACTGCGAGGACAGATACCAATAAAATTCAACCATAACCTCTAAAATATTAAAACATAGTACAGTAAACAGTAAAATCGCTCATTAACCCACATCATAATTATTACAGATTAATTAAAAGACTGTTTCGTTCATCTCACAATTACTGAAACTCACCAGTAGGCATTTCAGTGTTCTGACTAGATAACTCTTAGAATTTTGACATTCTTTCACAAGTGACAAATTAGATTATTTATTTATTACGGATTAATTGTAACTAATAAATACGACTAGTAAGTATTTTTATTTAAGTGTTAAGTCCGGAAAATTTCGATATTAAATAAAGGAATGAGTACTAATTTGCAATATTGGTAGTAGTTTTGATAACCTTCCCGGTCGGTTTTCTTGAAATTTGCCCCAAAGAATATATTGAGGACATAATAAGTACTTCTGAATATTTCTATTTATTTTTAATATTCTAGAAATGCCCTGAACACAATTCTGGACAATTCGAGAGAATATGAAAGAACTCCAAATATTTTAGAAATTTATTTTTTACACTTTCAACAATCAAAATGGTTTTAGAATTACAAATTGTATATATAGATAACATTATTTTTTTCAAAGAAAATTTTACCTACACATTTCTGAGATGAACAAAATATGTGTAGGTGCAATAATCTAGCAAAATCAATCACAGACAAAATATTTTACTTATTTTAAATTTCTGGTATATCCAGTCTAATTTTAATTTTAGAAAATTAATAACAAATAAATTTTGCTTTCATAATAGCTTAATTTACATCTTATTTTATAATGCTTATTAAATTATATTCCTAACAAATTTCAAAAACCCGTAAATTATTCAAATAAAAAAATTTATTTATATCAAATAGTATCAAATTTTGAAATATGAATAATTGCTAGCAAAACAGGTGTATCGCGTCGCAAGGTGAGATTAATGAATTTATTTTTTAACCTAATGATTACAAAAAATCTTGGAACTCCGAAATTAGCTAGCAACAATGGCTAGGATAACTATGGAATAAACCTAAGATGTAATTAACATTCAAATTGATGCGACGGGTTCGCGTTACAAGATCAAATCGGCTCTACTTTTTAATCAATGATTACAAAAAAAAAAGAATAATCGGAAACTGGCGGGAACATATTCACCAAATCATTTAAATTAGTATGCTTCTGCAAACTACATTGCAATAATTTCAATAAAAGGTAGAAAAATTTCAGAAGCGGTTTCATTGGTCTAAACAAAAATGAGCAAAGCGGGTCTTAAAAGTAAACGAAAATAGAACGAAAGAAACAATCATAAAATCATGGCAGAATATGATATCGAAAGTGTTAGTAGAATTAGTATTTTGACATGGTATGCAATCATACAGAAATGATGTATTATAGGACAAATTTTGCTTTGCAAATATATAAAACCGTTTCAATCTAAAATAATGTCAAGACAATCCAAGCTATAACAATATAAAAAACGTTAACTATATGTCAGTGAAAAATATGGCATATATATAAAAGATGATGCCACTATACTGAATGCCCGAAATTGGTGAACGGCAGGGTAAGAAGGAAATGAAGAAATATTCTGCAACAAAACTAAAGCAAACCTCGAATTATAATTGTCACATAATGGTGATGATTCAGAGTAATATTTTTTAGTCTGTACAGTAGGGTTGACTAGTCTGCTATTATTATTAAGGGCAGTGTTTTATTAATTGAAATATCAAAAACTTCATATATTACTAATTTCTTGTTAAATTTCGTATCACAATGCTCTCGAATTATTTACCAATATTCTTTGGTTATGTCATGTAACTAATAATCAAACCTTGTTGTAAATTGTAAAAAAAAAAAATTGTATAATTTGATAAATAAAAAGTCAAAGTTTATATTATTGAAAAAGTTCTTGTTACTGAAAACAGTTAATTTTCACATTTAAATTAGATACCAAAAATCTATTATGATAAATTTCACTCCTATATAAAATTATCGCAATAGGTATTTCAATAATTACTGACAATGATACGAAAAACAAATATGATAAATTTCACTATCGTAGTAAATTATCCCAATAGGTATTTCAATTGCAATACATTGACAACAATATGAAAAGCAAAAAAAAACCAACTAAAACAATTCAAAACCAGACAAAAAAACCGTGTGAAAATATTTATGAAGATTAAAATTGTATTGAAATCGACTTATAATCTAAATCCACCATTAAATATTTTTTATAATTTATATATTTTTAATAATATTTTGCAATACATATTCAATCCATTGTATATATCTGTATTACTATTACGTAATGCCATTTTAGTATAAACATTAATTTTATTCTTTATTTGCAACTCTGCAAATAACTTCTGCAAAAAACTACTTCAACAACTTAGTTAAAATTTTAAATTTAATAAAAATCTAATTGTTTGTCTGAATGAACGTTAGTTTTATAATCTGATGTTATGTACAGTATAACAATATAATGTTATAGAAATAAATACCGTTTCTACCAATCGAGGTATAGTAGACGTACAAATCCCACATGATTGTAATTAATTTTCTAAGGTTTGAAAATAACTGTAATTTATTTCACTTTTTGAGTGGAATAGACGTCTTAGATGCGTTAAGGCAGCGTTTATATTTTTGTCACCAAACTATTAATTCTTTTTAGTAATAAATTTATTTTTTTTTTTTCTTAACTAATCTAATTTACTAAATAAACCCCTAACCATGATAATTCAACTAACTCATAACTCATACAATCTTCTTATTATGATTTACAAATTTCAAATGCTACCTACTTGACTGTTGATTCATTGTTTTGCTATCATTTTAAATTTTTTGATTTTTTTGATTTTTTTTCTCATTAATTATGTTAAAATTCTATTTTGCAAAATCTTGTAATTTTTTTGATTTAAATGAAGTAAATAAATAAATAAATATGTAGACTGTATACGGTAAACATACATATTTTGTCCGAGAGAGCATGAACAAAAATTTAATTTAAATATGTACTTAGTATCTACATAAAGGGATCGCAGGCTTCGCAGAGTCAACAAATATGACACAAGACAGGGCAACCTAAACACAGCATATAAAAAGCCTGACATTATAGAAAATCAGGTTAAACAGTTTTTGTCATTACGCTGTGGTATGAGAAAATGGTCTACATTTTAAATTCAATTTATTTTCCTCCACTTTCTTTTAAAAAAATTTTCTTCTCTTAAATATCCGTTAAAAAAAAAGATTTTTTATAGCAGAAGTATTTCTAATTATTTGTCTATTACCTGTGTTTTAAATAATATTTATAACTGTTTTTTTTTTTTTATGCAACAGGTTACTGCAAAGTAATTGCTTTTCATTTTACATTTTCATTACCATTTGTTTGTTTTTTTCTTTCTTTTCAAATTAAATTGTTTTCCTTTTAATTTTCACTTGAATTAAAGTTTTTATTTTTATTTTTTATTATATCCTCTTGCTATATCTTCTTTACTACAATATCTCCATTTCCTTTTTTATGATTATAAATAATAACAATAACTATAAAATATTTTTCATTTTAACATAAAAATTCACTCTCTCTCTTCACATTCATCTATTTTATATTTTCCTAGAAAAAAGTAATTTTCATTATATTTTCTTCATTTTGTATATATATATATATATATATATATATATATATATATATTTTTATTTTTTACTTTTTCTATTTTAATTTTCTTAAATCGTTATTAACACACACAAATTCTGACAAACCAAAAAAAAAAAAAACATTTTTTTTTTTGATTTTTTGATAAATACATATTTAAATTTATTTTTGTTATTTTTTGTTTTTATGTTTTTAATATTTTGATTTATTATTATTTTCCGCATTAAAATTTTACCGAAATTCAAACCGATTCGAATGACTAAATACCGAGAACTGACTGATATATTATGAATTCAACTGGTTTTTAAATGTTTTTTCTTTAATTTCCAGTATTTCCCATTGCCTTGTAAATTTTCCTAGGTATTTTTTTTTTGTTTTCATTTTTTATTATTCTTATTATTTTTGCTTTTCCTTTTTAAATGTTAATAATGAACATAGGTAGAGATAAAGTTATCTTCAAAAAAAAAAAAAAATGTATAAAAACAAAATTATTAAATGTCAGCTGGTTTTTATTTTTGTTCTCAAATTGTTCTGCTCTAGAGCAGAGTAACGTAATTACATTCGGTCAGAATTGATTTTCTACTAGGGATAAAGTCCTGTAATTTTTCTATTAGCTGAGATTTCCAATATTTTCCAATAAATTTTTTTTATTTTTAATTTCTGATTTCCTTTTTTTGTGTTTTTTGGTTGTTTGTATTGGTTGGACTGGAAATAAAATAATTTTGACAAAACAATAAAATTCTACAGGTGTTAAATAGGAGAGAGAGAGATGAGAGAGATGTATAAAGAGAGAAAAAATATGTAATCGAGAGAGTTTCATCACATTTTTTAATACGTTTATTGGCTTTGTGTTTGTGTATTTTTGAAAAACATATTCAATAAATTAGTAAAGCTTTTTTATTATATTTTTTATTTTATAGTACAAGATGTTGGTGCAAAATTTTATTAGAAATAAAAATTGAAAAGTAATAGAAAATATTTTCTTTACTCATTTGTTAAATAATTAACAAATTAATAGACTATGAATTGGCAAATTATAGAAAAGATAGTACAAACCAAATTCAGTTTCGAGAATTATTCATAGAAAAATCCAAGACAAGATACTGTGAATATCAACTGATGGATCTTTTAAATATCAAGAGGCAGTAAGTGTATTGCACAAGTGCAAGCACATACAAAGGCATACATTTATATTTACGGCTGAACTCAATGTATAAAACACTCGAATATATTATGAAAAGGGAAGAAAAAAACTTTTTAATTTGTACAGACTGCTTGAGTTCTGTAAAAGCTATTCCCAAACTATATCCTGCACATCTTTTATTACAAAAAATACAAGCAATGTTTTAAATAAATATGAAAAATCAAACAAAATACCCAATTTATGTGGATTCCGAGTCATATCGGCATCCATGATAATGGAAAGCTCTGTAAACCATACCATAGCCATCACTTTTTATATTATAAAGATGTTAAAAATATAATAAATAAAAAACTATATCAAAGTATAAAACAAGAATGGATAGAAAGGGACTATAGTCAAACTAAAAAATAATAAGCCAAATAAGAGAACTTGGAAAAATCTGAGCTTACTTAATAGAAGAGATTCAACCGGGATTATTTGAATAAGAATAGGGCACACTAATTTACTTGTAGTACTTGTAGAACAAACCTCACTATCAAACATCAGGTCGAAATTTGTATTCAATATTTAAGAGATAAGTATTTAAAAACTATTAAAAACTCATAGCCAACAGATTTTAAAGAGTGATGATGAAACCGATTATAGAACAATAATAAATTTCTTAAACACTATTACAAAACAATTTAAAACAATAAATCAAACAAAATTAATAAAACAAAGTGTTAAGTACAAAAGTGTTAAATGTAAAAAAAATAAAAATAAGACATAAAATAAAAAATAAAATATTTCATTTATAATAATTTCACATCTATATTATTATAAAATACAAGAGCACGATTAGTGAAGGCACACTTTTCGTGGTTTTTTGTGTGCTTCGTTTTTTTTCTTTCATTCAGTCAAGTGGCGATGATGCAGTCCGTGGCGATCAAAATCAATTTTTATTTTATCTATATTATAATATACAAGAGCACGATTTTGAAGACATACTTTTCGTGGTTTTTCGTATGCTTCGTTTTTTTTTCATTCAATCAATCAGTGATGGTCCAGGTCGTGGCGATCAAAATCAATTTTTATTTTATGTGTATATTTTGGGTAAACAATTTTTATAAGATATTAGCTGAGTTGGTTAAAGCATCATTTAATATCAGAAATTTTTGTCGATTCTCTTTTGAGTCAAATTCTTGTTATTTATTTTTTTATTTATCGCATTTGGTTTTTTGCACTTTTAGTAGGAAAAAAAATTAATTAGTAGGATAATATTATTAATACAGGTTTTAATATCACAATTTTTAGTGAGTTCGATTCTCTATTAATTCAATTTTTTTTTTATATTAAAAAAAAAATTTTTATATTTATACACAAGGAAGGCCATGTGGGGAATATCTTATATTATAATACACAAGATGAACAATGAGTAAAAAGCAAAAATAATTGAATAGTAAATTATTAACAAAAATATTAAAATTTTAGCAAGTTCTTGGTGCTGAATACTTAAAACATTTCAAATATTTACACCAAATAGTGATGGTTATTTCCAAGTTGAGCGCCATTTATACTCTAAAACAAAATTTTAATTACGAGAAATTTTTAAAAATGCTTCATAAAAATTCTGTCATTTTAAACATACACATAAACTTATAGAAAAAATACAAAAACAAAAACACAAACAAATATTGAAAACAAAACAGAAAAACAAAAATCAGATCAGATCATACTCTTCAAAAATTATATAATAAATGTTAGTTCATTTGCTTCTGCTTTCATTAAAAAAAATATATGCAGTAAAACACGGTTATAGTCATTCGCTAAATTTCAGTAATATTTCTGATTATCACGGTTTTGTGAATATAGGCGTAGTAAAAGAAAAATTGCATCTTTATAAGCAAAATCAAATTCAATAAAATATCTTTCGTATAACAATTTTAAACTTTATTTGATTCATAAATAGCAATTCTGTTATGTAATAACAAAATATACATATTTGTAATAAAGAACAGAAAAAAACTATATATAAATCAGTGTTTTAATAAAATAATTCACTGTTGACCTATTGCTATAACAGAATTGTGACTACAAACGTTTTTGACTATAAACGAATTAAAATATATCGATCTAGATCTACTACGTTGAGAGTAATGAGATTTTATTGTTTTAAGTTATATTGAAATTAGTGTTAATTTCGTCATAAATCATTAGGTATTATACTTTAATTTCATTATATATATATATTAAATAATCAAGCGATTCAGAAAACAACTACAATTATACCAAAACAAATATTTCTTTCTACATAAAATAGTGTTTGAAAGAACTACTTCTGTGCAATTGCACAAGGGATCCACTAGTATTTATTATATTTATATAAGAAAAATTGAACTATATTGAATTATTTTACATAGAAAAAAAAAATTAAAAATGTATTCTAAGAACAAAATTTGTAATAAAATAATGTAAAGGCCCGGCCTGAAAAAAACCTATAATGTGTTTAAAGGCCAAATAAAGTTATAAAAATAAGGTTAAAAAAAACATAATAAATTAATATTTCCCTTATTTTATTTATTTACACAATTTTCTCTTTTTATAAAAGTTTTAAATTATTTATAGGTACATCTTTACAACCATTTATGTCCATTTATATCTTAGGACATATTTTAAAGTTTATATCAAAATTATGATATAAATTGCAATTCTGGAATCAGGTTAAAATAAGTTGTAAACAATTTGTGCAAAATATGTAAGATCGTAATTTGAAAACAACGTTCCCCGAACGATGGTAGTTAACCAACATACGGTTAGAAAAAAAATCTGCTTGTTCATCATTATATCAGACATTGTTGAGAACTTAGATCGAATATTAGATTGCATTGCTACCACTCGATTCGGTTTTCTATTCAAATTTTATTTTTTTTTTTTTTCATATAGAAGAAAGTCATCAAAGACAATTTTTTTACAGCCAATTTTTTTATTCTCTATGAATATCAGCACTACGAACAATCCTGGGAGCATTAGCAACATTTCGCAATACTTTGTTTTGGAACAACGTTTAGATAGTTCGAATATGTACTTGTTTAGCTCAATCCCGTATTTGAATACCGTATGCCCAGACTTACTGTCTTCAATATTTGATTGTAGATCAAAACTTTGTTATACGTCGAAAGCGTAGATGTCCACCCAATAAGCCAATACAACCGTTTATATTCAGATCTGGTTTTAGTTTTTTCTCTTGACATGTTCATTCCAACTAAGCTTTGCGTCAGGTCCTAGATATTTTGCAGAATTTTCATATGGTATGACGACATTGTTTATTCTTACTGGAATGTGCGACTGAATATTTTTATTCGTAAACTTAATGTGCGTAGATTTTGCTTCATTCATTTCTCTACCATTTGCACTAAATGAAGATTTTGTTATTAGTCTGTTTTATTTGAATTTTATTTGATTTTTTATATTGACTAATTTATTTGAAGCTTCATTTATATTTTTCCCGACAAAAGTAGCTACCGTCACACATCTTTATCTATGATGGAATATCAGTAGGGCATAGAAAATATAATATGTGGCCCAGTATACTCTCTTTTGGTACTTCTGCGTCTATATTGAGTATAGCCGAATAATATTTTCTTTGCTTAATTTGAAATACTCGATTCGATAAATATGATGAGATCAGTTCGGCATATGTTTCGGGGAGCAAGTGACATAGCTTGTAGATAAGCCCTTCATGCCATACATTGTTAAGTTGTCATACAAATAAATTCAGGTATTTCAACTATATACTATTTCAAAAATATCAGAACAAGACTGCGAGCCAGAATTGAATCAAGGAAGGACATAGAATATGTCTAATACACAACATTTTATCATTACGATTATTTTTCGATTTAAATCAAATTTTTTAAGCGTAAACTTAATTTATTTTTAGATATTTTTATCTACATAATATAATTTTATCGTAAGTAATCTACTATCGTAAAATAATAAATCAAGTACGCAATCAATCAGATTCAACTATTAAATTATGAGTTATATACATACATAAATAATAAATATAATACATACATAAATCAATGTTGATGTATGAAATTAAATATTACTAGAGTTTATTGAATAATTCCTTCAAATGCAGAAGGTTTCAAGTTAATATTTCCCTAATTTACATAATGTGAATTTTTAAATTCATTAGACATAGTGTCTAAATACATCAATAATCCATAGTATAATGATATTGATTCACTCAATATATTGTACAACCTATCTATATTAACCAGAGACAAACAGAAAGCACATGTGGCCTCTTTTTAATGGTTAAAACAAAATTATTTTTTGCAAGTGCATTATTAATCAACATTTTAAATATGAATTAATTATTTCAACATGTTACAAGCCAAAATTCATATTTAGCAAAAAAAATCTATACCAAATAATTTAATACAATCTACAGATTTTTTTTTTTTGTAATATTTTTAATATCCAAAAATTATCTTTAAATTTTTAACAATATCTTAATATTTTAACATTGAAAATATTCTATGGAAAAAAAACAAAACAATAAAATAAAAAATATCATAAATCATTAACCAAAATATAAAAAAAAATTATTTTTGACATCTTCATTTTCCTAGAGTGAAAATACATTGAAACAAAATTAAATTCTCATTTTTTTAGAATTTTATATTTTTGTAAACACCATTTTTAATAAAATTTGGTATAAGCTGTTTTTTTACTTTACTTTAATTTTGATACATACCTTTAGAGGTATGAAATTTGCAAGTATAAAATTGAATTTCTAATGAAGTTGTTTTTTATTATTATTATATTTAATTTTTACTTGTATATATTTTTGTTACTTCATGAACGCCAAAATCGATTCTTATCTTTTTTACTTTTCGAACGAATCAAAAAAAAAAAAAAAACTAAAATCAATTTTACGCAAATATACACACTCAATCTACTTCTGAACCAACTACCATCTTATTTGAATCAATTTAAAAAAAAAAAACAAATTTTGAATATTTTGTGAGTAAAAAATAAAACAAGGAATCTTTACAGATCATAGAGCCGATTTAATATACAGTTTTGCTAAGAAAATTTCAATTTAAAATTTTCAGTCGTTTAATATGCATATAGGCATACATACATAATATACAGTTATACACAATTTAATGGAGTGAAGAAAAAAAACAATCATAACAACCATGAAAATTAAAATTGAAATCATAGCGCAACAGGTGTCAAAACCGCTAATAATATTCTACAGTATTACGTCAGTAACAATCAGAATCAAAGAATATTTACCGTTATTAAAGCTTACACAAAAATAAAAGAAAAACAATTGAATATTGAATATAACAAAGGATAATATTAAAATATATTTATTTACATACATATATATGTATACTTCTAGATACATATATAAAAACATATATACATTGTAATACAATCTTTATTGTACATTTCATATTACATACATCACATAAACTAAAACAAAGAAATTGAAAATTTCCGATGTTGCTATATTTAAAAGTATGTATTGGAAATACATATTATATATGTATATGTTATTAGATATGTAAAAAAAAAAATTATTTTGTAGACTATACATAACAAGGTTAAAGGCTTTTTCTTTTTAACATTTGTGAAAACTATGTAAAGGAAATTAATTGTGCAATTTACAGTAAAAATCCTATCAATTTATTATTTATCAGCAAAAATGAATGCATTCGTTTAGTGTAATAAAAGTGTAAAGGTAAAAATTTTTAACTCTTTTAAAACTTAGTCAAAACAAATAACTTTTTTATTTATATTACACGAAATCATAATCAAATTAACAAATTAGCAGTCCAAACGGAGTTATTACCACATACCTTTATTTGATTTGACTGAATTTCATTTCCCTCTGTTTCATTTGTTTGTATTTGTACGTACAATTTATGCGTTGGCCACAAAATCCCAAATACAAAACCTTAAAAATTCTAAAGTTCAAAATCCCGAAATACCAAAATTGCAAAATTACAAAATCTGACTTTAATTCATTTGTTTTCGAATTCTATAATTTTGTTTGTATCCAACAGCGGCTAAAATTATTTTTAAAAATATTCTGTAAAAGGCGTAGAGTTTTGAATCAAACTCTAAAATCTTTCCTGAGTCAGAATCTCGGATATATATTCATTACATTACATTATATATATATATGTTTACGTATTTCAATGTATATATATATATATATATATATATGTATAAAATATATTATATTCAGTATCCAGCATATCCAGTCAAATGTAATGCTGTCAAATGAAATGCAGACAAATGACACGCTTCCGTCCAAACGAATTCATCATATATTTCCTAGATGGGATTTAAGATGCAATGATGACAAAACCCAGTAAATAAATATATTTATAATGATAAAAACGACCTTTGTACAACAATGTAAGAATCGAACTTGGTAAAACAGAGTTGGAAATTCTGAAACTAGAAACAACTGAGGCTGCCGAAAAAGTCATTAAATTCTTGCGCAGAGTTAAAATCAACGATCAAATATAACTTCCATGAGCTTTTTAATCAAATCCTCCTTTTTTATTTACGTTATAGTTATTAACATAGAATTAGGGTAATGGTTAGAAATAAAAAATGAATTAGTAAATTTTGTTAAACTATGTTTTAAGTAAAATTAATATGAATTAATTAACGTTGTTTTAAAAAAAAAAAAAAAATTTAAACATATTCTGGGCCCCAGACAAAACCCAGGAGGTTAATGGGCCCATTATAAATCTTTATAAACTAAACTAAACTAAACACGATTTTTAAATTTAGATTTCTAAATTATATTAACGATTATTGAAGAAGTGTTTCATCCATTTTACACTGCTGGAACTAATCAGCATAGGTACTGCATAGTGCATTGTTAGACTATCTAAAAAATCTTTCAATTTTGATATTTGTATTATCCAAATTACTTGACGATATTCAAAAATATTTAATCTATTTTTCAATTTATTTCCTATTTTTTTAATATGACCTGTTTTAGAACTCTTTATAAGCTTTTACACATAATGTTTTTTTCTCAGAAAATGGCATCAAATCATCGCAACGAAAAAACAGACTGCGCTATTGACTAGACTATTGACGAGGATGATATTATGATCTATTGAAACCTCTAGTTATTAAAACTCTTCTTATAATGTCTCATTGAAATGTGTACAACATACTAACGATGAATATGAGAACTGTCAATGTTGTAATATGATATTTTGTGTACAAAATATATTTCAGATTTCTACAAGGGTTAAAAAAAAAATAAAAAAAAAATATTTCCAACACTTTTTTAAGACATATTTCAAATTTTTGAAAGAGAAATAAAAATATTACTGTCAAAAGGAAAATAAAAATATGAAATGACAATGAATTTAGAAAATTACAATCTTATCCTCTATATTGTTTTGATATGATATAACTTCTTCTTCTTGAATTTTTGAAATTATGATTTAGAATTCTCTCTTGTATCTCTAAATTACTTAAAATATTTAATTTTAATCTCTTTTATTATATCTGATTCCGTAGGTCAACAGGAAGCGTATAGTATTCCAATATGGTCTTTTATTGAAACAGAGTGGAAGTACATTATGTATACATAGTATTATTTTAGTGACTATTACTTCTCCAAATTTTATATAAAAAAATTTCGATTATTTCCACAATGATTATAAATTTCCAAGCTTCTGAGCTAAAGAAAGTTTTTGATTACGGACTTTTGAACCTGTTTTTTAAGTTCCATCATCGATTTATATTAGTTAAGTTCCACCATCGCATTCCAATAGCTCGAATTGGTTTAGAAAATAAGAGAGGCACGAAAAAATGCAATTCTATTTTTGAAGCCACTAGTATCTATTTGCCTACCTATTATTTTTGTCTTTTTCCAGAAAATTAAAAATCAGAATTTTGTAATTCGATTCGATTTTGTTACTGTTGTATATCTGAATTAATTTTATTAAATTTATACCTTTCTGCTCTTTTGTTCTACTTTGGAGCGAGAAATGGTGCCATAACAAACTCATAATCTCCTCGAACAAGCTTATACTAGCCAAATCTGGTACGGTTAGGGACATTAGTAACTCCTGCGTCTCCGCTCCACAATTGATTATAAAAAGTGGCGTTAGTATTTCATCCTGCACAGCATTAATCTTAATAAATTGTCGTATCCGATCTTCGTAAACTTTAAAATTGCTAGCATTTATGATAGGTTCAATATTACCAATAATTTTCGCCATAATGTTTTTTTATTATCTTCATTATTATTTAATTAAAAAAATTAAAATAGTATTTTTAAATTTTTATTCAAAATAATAAGTTTCTAGAAACAATCTAAAGAAAAACAAAAAATCAAATTTTTAAGTTTCTATAGTGCTGTTTTTATTTTGCATGTGGTTCTTAATTTAACATTTTTTTTCTTTTACGCCGTCGCCAAGATTATATTTCTTAATTGTTTTTGATAATCAGATTTGTTTTTAGTGATATATTTAGATTTATGGAATAAAAGTCGAGTTTCCTTTCACTAATCATTTGTATTTATTTTGCAAATATCGATATTTCGGAAGCAACTTACTTCCTTCAGCAGTGCTTTGCGACTAATTAATATTTACACTAATCCTTACATATAATTATATAATTTGAACCCTTAATAAAATGCTCATTTTATTAACAATAGTAATTCCTTAATAGTGCTACCTAATCTACAGTGTTTTTGTTTTTGTATAATTATTATTTATGGAATTTAAACTAGTCTTACGTAATAACCCTTATTCTAGTATTTATGATCTTAATTCTACCTGAACCTGATTTTTAATTTTAAAGTAATCTAAATAATGGTGACTACCTACCTACATCATTATTGAGTCTGTTGTTAACAGGATCTCTAGATATTGCCAGACTTTCATACATATCTAGTTTATTATTATTTTTTACCTCTTTTATTAATTTTAAACTATTCTTATTTATATGATGTTCTTGTTCAACTATATGCTGAGCTACAGCTGACCTAAAATTCGTGTAGTTTCTTTTCCTCGCCATTTGTGCTTCCCTCATATGTTCCTGGAATCTAACTGTAATTAACCTCTTGGATTGTCCTATGTAAGTTTTTGTGCAATCTTGGCATGATATTTTGTATATACCACTTACTTCTTCTATGCTCTTCTTATCTTTGGCAGATCCTAACAGATTACATAATTTGAGATTTCTGCTAGTAGTGACTACATTTAAGTTGTATTTCTTAAATATATTGCTAAATTTTTTTGTGTATGCGGAATGTGTTACACAAATTCGTTTTGGCTTCTCCATATTTTTGTTTTGTTCGAATAAAGTTGAGAGATTTTCCATTTCAGTTCTATGGATCTTCTTCTTTATTATTTTCTCAATATTTTCTTTCATAAATCCATTTACTTCTGCTTTGTCCTCAATATATAATTTTTCCTTTTTGAAGTTTTCTTCTGATAAAGGTGTGGTCAGTAGTCTGTTAATCATTGTATGATATGCTGCCATCTTTTGTCCATGGGGGTGGTTTGAATCGGAAGTGATGGTTCTTTTAGTTGTCGTAATTTTCCTATAGATATCAAAATTTATTTTTCCTTCCCTTCTAATTAATTTGATATCTGGGAACGGAATTTCAACATTTTTTTCATTTTCCATTGTGAAAGTTATGTTGTTATGGATGTTATTGAGTTTAACAAGTAAGCTTTCCATTTTGGTTTTTTCATCTACTGCGATAATATCATCTACATATCGCATCCAGATCCTGGGCATAATTCCTTCTTCTACTATCCTTTCTTCTATAAAATTCATGAAGATTTCACTCAATATAGGGGATAGTGGATTTCCCATAGCTGTGCCTTTTGTGGTTTTGTAATACTTCCCTCTAAACATGAAATAGTTTTTATTAATACAAAGGGCTGCCAATTTTATGTAGCATTTGGTTTTTTGTTTCCATTCACTCGAATCATCTATTTTGTTGAGCCATTCCTCTAGTTTTATAATGGCTTCTATAACTGGTATACTAGGGAAAAGTGATTTGACATCAAATGATACTAGCTCTTCACTTTCCCCTATTCCGGTATCCTTTATTGTTTCGATCAGTTCAGCTGTATTTTTTATAGCTCTTGTGCTCATATCTTCTTCCTAGGTTTTTTTAACTCTGCTACTAACCATTTTGCTATGTTGTATTTTGGTGAGTTAGAATCTGCAATTATTTCCCTCATTTCATTTCCATCTTTGTGAATTTTTGGTTGGCATCTAATTCTAGGCAATGAAGGGTTCGGCATTCTTAAGTTTGTTATCTTTTCTATGCTACCCTTACATTCTTTTAGAATTTTTTCTATTCTTCTTACTGAATCTGGCAAGAGATTCTTTCTAAGTTCGAAAAAATTCCCGGATTTAAGTTTTTCTTCTACCAGATTTTCATACTCCTTCTTATCCTTAATGACTATTTTGTTTCCTTTGTCTGCTTTTAAGTAATGAACTGGTTTTTCTTTTAGAGCATTTAATATTTGTTGTTCTTTACAAGTTTTCCTATCTGTTGTTTGACATCCACTTTTGATGATCTTTTTAATTTCTCCCCTAATATCATTTTTGCATTCTTCATTGAAATATTTTATATTTGATTCAATGTCTACAATTCCCGGGGAACTCTACTTTTTATAGCGTAGTTTAAACCTTTATTTAAAAGGTACATTTCTTCTACAGAGAAGACTGCCTTAGATTGATTCACTACAAAGTTCGGTATTATTTTCAATTTTGGTGTTTGTGTTTTGTTCTGGGTATCGTTGATTCCTTTTAGCTTGTTTAGTTTCTTAATCAAAATTTTCCTTGTTCTATCGTTTTCACATTCATAACCTCTTGCGATTTTAAAAATTGTTGATTCTATGTTACCACCTTCTTCTGTTACTATAATATTATATTTCTTATTTCTTTATTTTACAACGATCGTATTTGTTTCAAGGTTACACTTAGATTGGCTTAAATCTATTTAATTTTTATTAACCTATTTATGAATATATTATTATTACTGTTATATATATATTAGATTAGATTAGATTATGAATTTTGAGAGGGAATCTATCCCGTATATCACCGCAGCTGAAAATGAACTTATTGTGATAACCCGTGTTTGTTAGTTATACTCTGAGTAACCAAAAATATCTGATTTTGTGATAACACTCAGGATATTCTTCAATGATATGCTGAGTTCATTGTTCATGGTGAAGTTCTTTTCAGTTAGAGCCATTTTATAAAGGTGTTTAAAAGTTAATATGTATCTTTTTCCTATTGAGTCCTAGAAAAGTTTTGGTTTTCTTAAGTGAAAGCATGAGTATTTTTGCTTGCGAATTTCTAGGAATATTGACCCAGAAATCGTCAGCTTTTATCTCTACCCAGACTTTAATTGCATTTTGGCTGTGCTCAGGGGAATCCCACAGAATGTACTTGGCTCTATGAAGGGCATATCCGATGCTTTTCTTGTTAGTCTGCAGCTTCGTTTCCTGCTATGCCAGAATGTCCTGGTTAAGTAATTATACCAGGTAACAATTAATTATATTTAATACAGGGTTGTATTCAGATATACAAAGAGTTACACCGATTCCATCATCCTCCATCTCTCCAGTTAATCTTCAATTGTTACAAATAATTTTCCATTTTAATTTGTAATAGATTGATTTTAATCTTATTTCACCGTTGCATGAATTTTTTAGTTTGCGAGTATAAATTTCCAATACTGTTTTTAACAACTGCCTCCGATTAAGTAAGTCTCCAAAAGTTTGTAACATACCCAAGGGGTAAATAAAAATAAAATAAAGTTAATCAAAAATTAGAAATACAATACACTTCAAAAAGAAGACAGAGTCATTTTAAATGACAGCGTAAAATGTAAAAATGAGACATATTACAACCAATCATTCTTTTTAACGAAAAACAAATTAAACTCAAATCGTTTAAAGTTGAACTTTTTATTCTGAGATCGAAGAAATCGAATTTAGAAATTTTTAAAATCTCATTTTTACACAAACAAAACTAATACATACTGGAAATTTGTTTTGTTGTATGTTTCGCTTAATATCTTATATATAATATGAACCTATATATACATATATACAATATATATACATAAAAATATAAGTTATATATCTAAGGTGAGAGAAATAATATTTTCGTAACAAATTTTCCACTTACAGATTACTAAATATAAAATATATACTTGAACACAAGAAACAAACATAAGTGTACACTACCACTAACTGTAGGTACAGTGAATTTGTACTAAAAGAGAAAATTGGTTTTTAAGTTATTTATTTTCAGGCTTATAAACCTGATGATTAAGTTTCTATAATTGAAAAAAAAAGATAAAGAAAACAAAAATAAAAAATAAAAATAAAAATAGAATAAAAAAAAGTAATAAGGATTCAATGTTAGTTTTCATTTTAAGAAATATTTTCATTTGGTATAAGGAAAATGAAGAATTGAGATAATGTTGTAAAACCAAAAACGCTTTAATAATATTACTTTAATTTTATTTAAAAAAAAAAAATATACACAAAAAAAAACAATTTATTATGAAATTAAATAAAAACCACTTCTGTTTAATAAAAATAATATTTCTGTTATTGTAGAGGTCTAACTGATTATTTTAATAATTTAAATGTACCTATATGTAAATCTTGAAATATTGATAGAATATATTTTAAAGAATTAACTAGTTTGTGAAAAATGAGTGCTTATAATTGAAGTTGACAGATATTCTTGGCATCACATCATAGATTCAAGCAGTGTAAAAACTCTATCAGTGGTAAAAGTAGAAAAAGTCTGATTAAATTAGACAACGATAACAAAATATCACATAAATTTAACCTGAATTTATAGCAACAACAACATTTATATTAAATCATAATTTTTCAGAATCGAATCAATCATATCGAATACAAATTTAAACATTTAAAAAAAAATCTAAAATTCGAATGACCAATTTTTTTTTTTTTTTAATTAAACTTTTATTATGTGCCTTTAATATACAAACTTAAAACTATCTTGGCCTATAAAAAGTTGAAGAAAAACAGCTATACTGGATCTAGATACTATTAACATTTAAATTAATTTGAAATTTTTATGTTAATTCTAATAGCTTAATAATTTGTTTTTTGTACATTCATAATTATTATTGTATGCTTACATACTACTTTCTTATGTGTATAAGAAGATGTAAAAAAAATGCTGAAAAAATCAATATTATGTCTTATTGTTTTAAATTCGAATAACCTTTTTTTTTTTTAACTTTTATTTTTATTTTCTTGTTTCAGTTTGTATACAATTATTAGAAAAAAAGTTTTATAAAACTAATATTCACAGAAGATACAAATCCTGATATTCTGTGCCTTGGCGAACATTTTTTATCGTTAGAAGATTATAATATAATAAGAAATGATAGGATATGAACAACCTACCTACATGGTGGTGGTACTGCCATCTGTATCAAAAAATCCATCAAATATGATACAATAAGAAATTTAGAATTTGATAAATTTGAATGTATAGAATTAAGCATTATTAATATTAATTTAAAAAATTTTGAAAAATTATTCATAATATCAATTTATGCTTCGAATAGAAATCAGTCTAAATTCATAAATGAATTTAATAGTATATTCCAGATATTAAACCTATCCGATAGCAAACATTACTACATTATAGCCGTAGACTTAAATGCAAAACATGTCTCTTGGAATAATATCTGTAATAACAGTCGAGGCTCGACTCTATATAATTGGCTAAATTTCAATAAAATCCAATATAAAAGCAAGCTGTTAATACCGGATTCACCAACGTTTTCAGATGTAATTCGTACTTAGATCTAATGTTAATAGATGTAAAAATAGAATCAGCTAACAATACACTGACTACACTAGCATATAATAGTGATCACAATGCTATCTGTGGTTTTTTTTACTCTGAATAAAGAAAATATGTTAACACACAATAATCTACTAACCAGCGATAAATATCTATTCCACAAAACAAATTGGAATAAGTTTAAAAGAAAGCTGGTTAACAATTTAGAAAAAGAGTTCCTAACCTGTAATGACGAAATTTTAGACATCGAAAATATTACAATAGACAAAATTGACGCTCACCTATACAAATTAAATAAAATAATTAAAGATACAATGTACGAAACCATCCCTAAAATACATAAAAACAAACTATTTAAACAAATTTTATTCAACTAAACTTAAAAACTTACTAAAACACAAAAGCAAGTTACTTAAAGATATACATATAATATATAAAAGACACTTAGATTTTTCTTTACAGGCAATAGTTACTCTTAAAAGCCTTCTGAACAATATTAACATATTAATAAAACAGCAGCTTAAAGTAGAAATAAATAATTATTGGACAAACAGAATAAAAAAGATTTCTCCTAATGACAGCCGTAATATGTTCCCAGAAATAAATAAATTATTCAGGGAATAATAATAATAATGTCCCAACGACCAATTACCCCTTCAGTGCCACGTACGCGGGGAGTCACCATTCTCATTATTATTATTATTTAGCATATGACTAGGAGTGTCGTATACAAGGTCATCACAGTGCTTGGAAGAATAAAACTCTTCGTATTAAAAGCATAGAAAGATTCCAATAAATTAAGTTATTCAGTATGTAATACTGTGACGAGCATACTCACAATGGACTTTCATTTATTAAACTTTAATATTATATTTTAATTATATTCAAAAAGAATACAAGCACGTGATAACCCTTAATGAAGAATGTGTTAGTAAGGAGAGAATTGGGTCAGGAAATGCTTAAAACAAGCATCCAAAACAAAAAATAAACAAAAAAAAGGGGGAAATTAGTAAACACGATTAAGGAAATTAGTAATTAGTAATAAATTGATAGAATACTAAAAACAAACAAAAATAAAATCCATAAAAGGTAAAAACAATTAAAAATCTAGTAACTTTGATTTGCCTTCCAACATGTCAAGGCAAATCAAAGAACAAAAATCAATAAGCAATATGCTCACAAGTCAAAAGTTGATGCAATTTAAATTAATCATAGTTTTAGACTATCTTCCAACATGTCAAGATAGGCTAAATCAAAATTTCGCGATTTTAAATTATGCCGAAGAAGCATTAGTCAATTTATTTAGTTATAAACTAAAGAAATTTGAAAAAAAAGAAAAAATAATAAAAATAAATACTTATATAAAAATACAACACATGCAAAACGCAATTAGTCAAAGACTCAAACATAAAAAGAATAATAATAAAAATTAACAAAAATTAACATAATTTATTCACACTTATGTATACATGTTAAAAGTATGAAGTACTACTGATTCAACGTGAACAACTACATATACTACATGTATTACATGTCCTTCAAAAACTTATTACCTGTTTGAATAAAGCAGATTCTTTAGTTTGGACTTACTAATGTGCAAATCGAAGACATTAGAGTTATTGTTTACGTTACGCAACATTCTTGTAAGTGGCTCATTCTTTCCATAATCCGTGCGATGAAACTTTAAACGAAAGAGGGCAGAATGCCTAAGAGAACGAAAGTTAATATTGAAGTTAATGTGTTCTAAAATACCAACCGAGTCAACTGCACCTGAGAGAATTTGGTGTACAAATATAATATCAGCTACTTCACGACGATTAAAGAGACTTTGCAGACCTAGAAGTTTAAGGCGGTCTCTGTAAGGGGGTAAGTTATATGGATCTGTCCATGAAAGACCACGAAGAGCTAAACGAACGAATCTACGTTGAACAGATTCAATCCTGTCTATGTGAACTTGAAAAACATATAGAGGATATAAAGCAATTACACTTTGACCACAAAGACCTAAACTTACTAATAAATAATAATATTGACGTCAGCAAACTAGGCACAACTAGTTTAAACAAATTTATAATAAAAGAAAAAGAACAAATAACTAAAATATTAGGAATATACTTAGAAAACAGTCACAAAATAACATTAACAATAACCAATTTCATCAAAAAGTTCACAATAGAGTACAAACATTAAAACATATTCACACACACAAAAGTAACAAAATAATGAATCTTTGGTTATATTTGACGCCACCAATACATCCTCCAACACTTTAAATAGAAATAACTTCTTTACAAACTATGATGACCTTTTTACAAGACTTAAAAATTTAAATAACAAAACATCAGCAGGAATTGATGGTATTCCCAATATTGTATTAAAAAATTTAAGACATAAAACTATAGAAAAATTAGTTATTCTTTTTAACAACGCATTAAACTACTGCTATTTCCCGAAAGCTTGGAAAATAGCAAAAGTGATTATGCTAGATAAACCGGGTAAAGATCCCACAAATCCCGGCAATTATAGACCCATAAGCTTGCTACCAAACATCAACAAAGTTTATGAGACTATAATCAATGACAAGATAATTTAATTTGTTAACAATGAAAAAATACTACCTGAAAACCAATTCGGTTTCAGGTACAAATACAGTACAAATCATGCTATTAATAAGCTTACATCTGATATTTGCTGGGAAAAGGCTTTTAATAGCGTATGGATAGAAGGTTTAATATATAAATTAATAAAACGAATTTTCCCAAACGTTCTAATTAGATTAATATTAGATATGATCACTGGAAATAGTTTCGTAATAGCAAACAAAACAAATTTGGAGAATTTATTCCAAATTAAGAGTGATTTACAACAAGGTACTGTAAACTCATCAATATTATTCTCCTTGTACACAACAGATCTTCTAAATATACTAAATGATTTCAAAGGCAATAATTTTGCTATCGCATTTGCCGACGATCTTATTATATACTCAGCAGCAAATAATATAAAAGAGATTCAAACTAATGTTCAAAAACAATTTAACCTTACCGTAGACTATTGTAAAGTATGGTTACTGAAAATGAACATACACAAATGTGAAACGATATTATTCCGCAACACAGCGGACAAAGTTAATAATAATATTAAAAGACACTGGAAAGAATTTGAAATTAAGGCTCCAAATAATATAAATATCAATAAAAGAAAAATAGTTAAATACTTAGGCGTATACCTTCATCAAAATCTAAATTTTATTTTCCACGGTAGACAAAGCAGTGGAAAAAGGCACAAAATCTTTCATGGCTTGTAAAAAAATATTTTACAATAAAACCATAAATAGTAGAGTAAAAATCTTAGCTTATCAGGGCCTTATTAGGCCAACTATGTCATATGCTGGACCAATTTGGTTCAATATTTGGTGCAAGCCAAATGGAAAAAATCAGGAAATTTGAAATTCGAATGACCAAACAGAGAAAATTATTGAACCCCTAAAAGTATGCAAAAAATAACTCAGAAACACAAAAATCATTTTTATAATATATTTTTTTGTTTTTTAATCTAAATTTTTAAATTAGATATATAAATATGATGAAATATAATATGCACATACTGTTGAAGACATTAAAAATTATGCCAACAACATTGAACTTACCACAAGATATCATTAAAGTCATCGAAATGCTGCTCACAAATATTAGAATCAGAATACTTGACGGGAACAGGCTATATGAAGAAATAACAACCACTACTGAAATGATCAGTATCACAGCAATATACACACATAGTCTACATAACAAAGTGAATTACTAAATGTTCTACCATTGAACCTGATTATGAATCAGTTAATTTGGAAGCTTAAATATGCAATGGCACGCAGGAAAAGCTAATAATTTATTTTCTATTAATTAAAATAAATAAAAAAAAACACAGTTTTTTAGTAGTATTAAAGCGGTCTTATATATGTGAGATAATATATGTATAAATCTACTACTGATTTCTGGTTTTTACAGATCCTGCAGAAACGTGTTATGTCAACTGAAAATCTGCTCAAGGTTATGAGCATCCGTATACAACTACTACCCCCTCTAACTAAGTAATTATGGTGTGAACCAACCAAAAATCAAATAAAAATGACCAAAAAATTCAATTAACAAAACAGAACTAAACCAAATCACAAAACCAACAATAAATATAATTTATAAAATTTCATGCTAAAACAAAAGCTTTCAAATTTTAATAAAAATTTCAGATCTTACAGTATGTACTTATTGATAAAATTCATTTTATTATATTTGCTTTGAATTTTAGACTTGATAGAAATTGAAATTTTTCTAGCCATCAATATAACAAATTGTAATATAAAAAAATACATATTAGAAAACATAAAATAAAACCTTTTCAATATCTTTTATCAGATCTCCTATCCAAATATTACAAACCGAAATTCAGTCAGTCCTTTATGTCAAATCCTATTAAATCATATATCAGTCACCATATAATTTGATTATATCCTTAAATTCTTTACAAACAAATTTTGGAATTTAACTGAAATGAAATCCAGAATAAAATCTTAACTAAAAAAAAATTTATTTTTTTTTGTTTAGATCCTTGCATATCTTTAAATATTGAATATTGTTATATGAAATTTTCTTTATATAATAATATACATATACAGTATATATGTAGTATATACATTTCTTGTTCAGATTGAAAAAGAAAAATAAATAAAACCGAAAATGAAATTTCTTTTTAAAAATCTCATAAACAAAAATGAAATTTATTTTCTAAATTTAATAATCGAGTACAAAAACAAAAACAGAAATAAATCGAAAACACTGAAAAAAATGCACTCACACACACATATGTTAAATTATAAGTCCAATACTCTTTATACGACATCGAATATTTTTTGAGTAAATCAAAATTTTAAATTTAATCATAAAATCATATTCAATAAAGTCATGATCATCTATAAAGCTATCCCTAAAACATCTTAGCTTTACCGTAAACACAAAAAACTATAATAAATGGCTTTAATTTCCATTTATTAAAAAGTAAAAGAAAATGGACAATATAAAATACATGAAAATTAAATGGATAATTGTTATATCCGTTAGCCAACAGTAATCTTGTATTATACAATCAAATTTTGAAACCAGTTTGAACATAGTTGGTAAATATGGAACTGGACACGAACATCAATACAGATAAATTATTCAGAGATTTCAAAACAAGGTAGTGAGAGATATTTTGAATGCTTTCTGGTGCAACAATCATCTCAATTGAGTGTTCCAAATGAAATTGGATAAATTGGATAAATAAGTAAATTACAACAACCAAAATAATATAAGAAAACTCAAAGGAGTGATAATTTTAAAATATAGTTTTATTACTAAAACAAATCAAAAGTTGCACTTGTATGTGGCCAAAAATGAATGATAAATAATCAGGTACTCGCGCTTATGTCGCTTTAACTGGATTAACTGTTACTGAATATTTTCGTGATCAAGAAGGTCAAGATATACTACTTTTCACTGATAATGTTTTCCGTTTTACTCAAGTTGGTCCTGAATAGTATTCCATCAGTTGTTGTTATCAACCAACTTTAGCAACTGATATGGGTTCTATGCAATAAAGAAATACAATTACTAAAAAAAGTTCAATTACATCTGTACAAACTATTTAAGTACCAGGCGATGATTTACAAGATCCTGCACCAGCCACTACACATTCGCTCATTTGGACCACACAACTGTACTTTCATGTACTATTGCTGAATTAGGTATTTATACAGCTGTAAATTCATTGGATTCAACTTCACGTATTATGGATCCAAATATTACTGATGATAAACATTATGACGTAGCTCGTGGTGTACAAAAAAATTCACAAAATTATAAATCGTTACAAGATATTATTGCTATCTTATAGATATGAATGAACATTATCAAAAGAAGATAAATTATTGATGGTTCCTCGTGCGCATAAAATTCAAAGATTCTTATCACCGCCATTGCAGGTAGCTGAAGTTTTCACTGGCCACACTGGTAAATTGGTTTCACTTGAAAAATTAATATAATATTTTTCACAAATCTTAGGTGGTGAATACAATCATTTACCAGAGGGTACTTTCTATATGGTTGGACCAATTGAATATGTTGTTGAAAAAACTGAATTAAAGCTGATTAGCTAAAGAAGCTGGTGCTTAACCCATGCACATTAAATACAACACTCCAATGTTTATAAATATATAAATAAAAATCACAACTATAGTTGGGTGCCTTATAGACAAAATTAGTATATAAAAGATGGAATAGAATATTGTATTCGTTCTACATAAAGACTACATAACCTAAAGTTTGACTTCTACACTTTGATTCACCAATAAAATCTTCTTTCGTAACCATTTAAACAATTTCACCTGAAATTCAGCTCAAAGCTTTTAATTTATGAGTGTAACTCTGATTCAAAGAAATCAAACTGCCTTATTTAAAATTTCACTTTAAACCTTTGAATCATGAGCAAAAATTTGATTCAAAAACTCTTCTTTAAGAGAAAGATTTTATTTGTTGATTTACGAATAAAATTTTATTCCAGAAATACAAAATTTTGTCTCAAGTTCATTTCAATGCTTTTAATTAATGGGCTTTGATTCCAAGAAACCTTAGCATTTTTTCTAAAATAATATTTTACCATTTAAATCATGAGCAAAAATGTTTAATTAAAAAATTAACAAAATGTCAATTACTATATTGAAAAATCAATAAAATGTCGTATAGACCAAATAAAGCATTAACCAACAATTTGATATTTTTGTTTATGCCCAAAAGGATAATAGGTTTATTGTACAAAAACGATTTTTGTTATTTTTATTTGTTTAAATAAAAACAATGAAACAAAAAATAAAATACATAAATAAAAAAAAAAATCATATGAACGAAATCACACAAAGACAACAAATCAAAATAAATTAATTTTTTTTTTTTTTAATATTTTCAAATCTAATATTTATGATGTATGCATGTGTATGTAATGGGTAAATATATGTATGAATATCTAGTGAAAAAAAAAAAATATTTACATAACAGTATTAAATATGTGTAAAATTTAGTCTTTATATTGATAAATCTACCTCTATCTCCATCTCTCTCTCACTTTGTAACTTTCTCATTATATTTCTAAACAATTTTTTTTTAGATTTATATCAATTCGCGTTTGTTTCGATTGTTGGTATATAATACTTTTGCATATATAAACTTATTTTTTTTATATATTTTGTTCTTGACCTAACGGTAAAATTTTTTTGATTTAGGTTTTGAAATAATTATTCCTTTGTTTTGTTTACCATTAGTTCTCGAAGGAGCATTAATTGATTGATTGACATAGTGGACATTTTGATTTCGGGATATCTACTATTCGTTTGCGTCGTATACTCAGCTCGAATATATTCAGCTCGAATAGGTTTCAGTTTTAAAAATACCTCACGCAACGGTATAGGTTTGCTAACACGCTTCTTCAAGAAAACTAAAGTTCTTCTAAGTGACAACAGATCATAACTGGGAAAATAACTGACTAATAAACAAGCATCTTCATAATATCGGTCTAAATGAAAATAACCAATGCAGAATATGAGAAGTAGATAAAGAATCTATTAAACATCTGCTCTGTGAATGTGAAGGTTTTACTTGTAATAGACTTTATCATATGGAAGCAGTGTTCAACGAACGATTGGAGCTATCCAGCATAAGATTGAAAAATATCAAGAGTGTAGTCACTAAATTAAGTAAATAGGGTCATAATAGGTAATAGGGCCCGTAACCGTTGTATATATAAATCTAATATAATTTATATTAAGTTGCCTGTCAAGGACTCAGATGCATAATTACATTAATCCCATTGATCACAACAAAGCCACTTGTGGTTGCAGTTATTGTGGGGTCAGACCCCTAACCATTGTGTATATAAGTATAATATAATTTATATTAAATTACCTGTCCTAAGGGCTCAGATGCATTATAACATTAATCCCATTAATCACCATTGTGCATATAAATCTAATATACCGCGGCAAAAATAGTGTTCCAATAATTGAGGAGCCATCAATTTTAAAAATAAAATTTTTTTTTTAAATACGTTACTTTACGGAGCAGAATAGTTGGACTAGTTATTTGAACGACTTTAAGTCAATCAATTTTATTTTATATGTCTTTTACTAAAACGTTAACGTTTTCGTTTACCTAGCGTCGGCAAAAACAGGTATATTACAGATAAAATTATTTTCGACAATTATAGGTTTGCCAGAGTTGAGACGAAATAGTTTTGTGCGTAGCCATTGTTGGATACAAAAGAGGAAATATCTAATTTTTTCATAGTTGTGAAAATTTTTTCGGTGATATGGAAAAAATAACATAAGGACGAAATGTGGCCAAAAATATTGAAACGTTGCAATTGTTTGCCAAGATTTTAAAAATATGAAAAAATATAAGCGAGTTTTTTTTTTGCCCTGATATCAATACTCACCCAATTCAAAATTACACTCTCTTACCTAGGATCTCTTTAAATTTTAAAATTAACCATCATTATAAAATAAAGCTATTCATTTTCATTTATAAAAATCTCCTTAGTTACATTATATATATCACAAAATATAACACTAGAGGTGCGTCTAATTATGCCTTTGGGTTAATAAAATAAAGAACAAAAAAAACATATACACAAAACTCTATAGAGAGAGTAAATGCATATTTTTTATTCGTCCTGATTCTTGCTTGTAATCTGCACTCACAAAACTATTTACATAATTGCTATTGTGTTTCAATTTTACTCCTTTTATTTTTTGCAAAGGATACATTGTCAATTCTACATTTTTTTACTACTACAATTACATTTTTTTCTTTCTTTATAAGCCAATGCAAATTTTAGAACAAAGGATAATAAAAGTATAAGTATTAAGAATGTAAAGATTGTGAATCGGGATTGTGTCGAGAATAAATTATGTTGTGGGTTTAGAAATATGCTATGTAATCTGTAAAATAAAATTATTGTACCAGGTACTTAATGACCTGCACTAGATAAATTAGAAAGAGTTTTGTAATTTGAATTTCTATTATGTATATTATCATTGTCCTGTAATCCAATCAGTGGGCATAAAAGAAGAAGAATTATCGATTAAGTACAAAAAGAACATTATAGATAAAAATTTCTTTATAATACTGAGCTGTTTAATTAATGCGATCAGCAGGAAGATAATACTATAATTTCAAAAAACCTACATTTTATCATAATGTTTAAAAAATCGTCAACAGAATAACAAGCCGTGGTTGAAGAAGACGAGGTAAAGGTAAACGACTAATGAGAAAGCCGCAAAAGCTTTATGCAGACTCTTTAAAGGATGTGAGAAGTTTTCTATAAAGATTTCCCAATTATAAGATGTTATTTTTTAATTAAAAAAATTGATCGAAGGTCAAATATTGTACTGTCTTGCCAAATAATGATAATATAAGTAAATATTATTGATTGAAATTAACGTTGTTTACTTGCTTTCACGATGCTACATGCCTTGCAGAACCTGGATTTGGCACAATATTGTCCTTCATAATTACGACAAATTATTTCCAATTGAAAATATGCATTTTTTTCAAATCCCCCGATACTTCATCTGGATCTCCTTCGATTGCGTGTTACACAGCATTTTGTAGTTTTTTTCCCAGATAGTAGTAAATCATCGAAAGAGGCTTCAGGGACTACCTATTACCGGGGAAGGCAGTTTGAAGGACTGTGGGACTTTAACCCACTAAAAACTCCTATTATTATTGCAACATTAAAACTAGTCTTATATAGACTAACCATTAATTTAGATTTAACTCAAAGAAACTAAGATACCTTTGATCTACCAAAATCCAATTAGGTTTTAATAGATAACAGGTTTTAATCTAACTCAAGTGGTCTTGTTCGTTTTAGTCGCTTAACAAAATTTTGATTGTCAATTAAGCTAGAAGCTTCGGTATTGACATGTTGGATCAGACGAGTTTTATGCCGTGCAGCGCATTTCATTATTTCGTCTTTTATAGATGAGATCTTCAGATCTCGATGAATATCGGCATTGTGAACATACCATGGAGCATTGACTATGTTGCGCAGTACCTTATGTTGGAACGTTTGGATAGTTTGAATATGGATTTGTTTAGCACATCCCCATAGTTGAATACCGTATATGCCCATACTGGTTTCAATATTTGATTATACATCAAAACTTTGTTATAGGTCGAGACCGTAGAATTCCACCAGTATATTTCTCTATATTTGAACTGGAGTTCTTGTTTTTTGATTTTCACATGCTCTTTCCATTTCAGTTTTGCATCCAAGGTCATGCCAAGATATTTAGCTTTATTCTCGTATGGAATCACGATATCATTAATTTTAACTGAGAGAGGAGTTATTTTTTATAGTTAGTTTTTATAGGTGAAGTTTACATAACTAGATTTGGCTTCATTTAATTTAATTTTCCATTTTTTGCACCAGTTGGAAATTTTGTCATTAGCTTTTTGCAATTTGCTTGTAGCTTCTTCTATAGTAGAACCAACTGACTGCCATCAACGCTGTGTCATCTGCAAAGGTTGCTATTTTTATATTTTCTACTTCGGGTATATCACAAGGTGTATAACAAATATAAAATTGGACCCAGTATACTACCTTGCGGTACTCCAACTTTTATATCTCTTAGAGAGGAGTATTCATTCTCATTTTTAACTCGAAAAACTCTATTTGAGAGATATGATGAAAATAATTCAACATAAATTTTTGGAAGCAAACAACTTAGCTTTTTGATGAGTCCTTCATGCCAAACTTTATCAAAAGCTTGGGCTACATCTAGAAATACTGAAGAATAAATTTGTTTATTTTGCCTTGCCCTTTCTATTATGTCTGTTATTCGATGTACTTGATCTATTTGTTGAATGTTTTTGCCTAAACCCAAATTGGTGATTAGCTATTATATTCCTGTTTTCTATGAGGGGTTGAATCCTTCTCAATGGTAATTTTTCAAACAACTTCGATATTGTAGGGAGCAAAGATATTGGCCTGTAGGATTTGGTGTCGTTAGTAGGCTTTCCTGGTTTTTGGATCATTATTATCCCTGAAACTTTCCATATACTAGGTACGTGTTTAAGCTTAATAGAGGCATTCATTATATATACCAAGAGTGTGAGAGCTTTGTTGGGTATATTTTTCAGAACATTTAAAGTTATTAAATCAAATCCTGGGGCTGTATTTAATTTTAGGTTTTTGATTTCCTTAATTACTTCTTTTCGACTTATTAAGGGAATATTTATGTCTTCATAGTTGTAGTTTTTAAATGTTTTATTTTCATTTAAATGTGTCCTATGTTTGACATCTGCAGCTAAAAAAAGAAGAAGCTATAAGTTTTTCCATAAACTATAGGCGAATAATTTGTCTTTCGAAAATACCAAGTGCATACTCCATTACGGTTACATGATATCTAAAATCTGTGAAAAAGCAAACTAAATTTTCAAAACCACCTTCTATCAGAGGGTAACCATTTCACTAAAATATATTTCCAATGCAATGCATTTTTTATCTGTTCTAGCAATGTAGTTACTGAGTTAATAGGCTAAAAAGTCAATTTTATCTCTAGCTCTACAATTTATCAGAAATATCATACATATCAAATCTTTTTCATATCCAAGTATATTTAATTACTAAAATAAAGTAATATAAAAAAAGCTGGTCTCAATAACACTTTACAACACTGGTTTTACTTACATATGATCTGGAATGAAACTATTAGTTTGAAGTGCACCATAATGTAGTCCATAATGTAGTCCAAGTGGACAGACATTTAAGATATCCGTCCTACTATCTTCTATATTTTTGTCTTCTTTTCCAACAATTTATGAACTATTTAAAAATTTATACAATTTGAAATTAAATCGAAAATTAAATCTGATATGAAATCTGAAATGTAATTTTTAAATAAATCTAATTGATCTTGAATTTCCATTGCTTTGACAATAAAAATTTAAAATGTTTTTAATAAAATTTATAATGCCTACAGATACATAACTGATTTTAAAAACCTCCCTATTTAAGGATAAACACGTCTTTGTTGTATAATACTATCTATATATGTACTCTTATCTTTATTTACCTACCAAATGTGAATGTTATGTCCTAGATAAAAAAAAAAATATTGAAAAAAAAGTAAACATTTTCATTTCACTTCTCACCTTCCTTTCACTTCGAACTTCTCTTTAATTCTATATTCCAATTATTATTATTTTTTTTTTATATGTATTTCCCGTTTTTCTTTTTGTTTTTTTTTTTGTTCTCGTTAAGCGTTCAGCTATGGTTATGCAAACGCAAAGTTGACAGATGGTATCTACTATGAAAAAATATTTACCATAGGATGTAATAAAAAATTCATTGCATTCTACAGTGAGAGACGAAAATAAATATAGTATTACTTTAAAATTGGGCATTTGAAATATTAATAGTATTTTATAAGAATTTTTGAATACATACTTCCTGCTGTTCAGCCTTCACTAGAGTTAGATTTTATTAGATTATAGTAGATTTAAAACTTCGGCAGAGAATCGGTCCCCTATATCAACGCAGTCGCAAATGTAACTAAACCCTTCTTTTGAATGCATAATGTGCAACTGCTTAGTCTTTTGTAAAGTCCGAATGCACTATCTAAAACCTTCCTTAATACAGTATTGAAGGTATATGAACTTATTAGAATTGGAATATGATTGATTTTCATAACCACGCAAGTTGACTCACTATATCGAGCTCAAAATAATAATCCTTCAAAAGAACCAATCAGTTCATAATATCAGTTAGAGTCAAGGTTGGATTCAGGTAGTATAGTGGCTGTCCATTGAATATATGTCCATAGAAATGTCCATAGTCCATTGTGATACCACCAATAAGACAATGACCCCTACCATAGTACTGATTTCACATATTCTCAAAGATAGTCGGTTAAAGAAGCGCTTCAGGTTCAGTATAGACGAAATTTGCTTGGTTATGTAAAAATCTACGTGGTCTACGTGACTATATGAAAGTTGAAGCTTTTATTGCATTTTTGCAAAACAATAGATTACAGGTAGCTAGAGGTTATCCATTCCCAGATTGCTCCTTTCCGAATGGATCTGTAAGATAGTACCCTCTCTAGCAAGTTTATCTGCATTGCAGTTTACCGAAATTTCACTGTGACCTGGCACTCATCATAGCCATATGTTAAACCGATCCGCTAGTTTGAGCAGAGAACTGCGGCAGGCCATCATGGTTTTTGAATTGATGGATACCGAATCTAATTCTTTAATTGCAGCCTGACTATCTGTGAGTATACGAATAGAGTCTAACTAATTGGATCTCCGGAGTTGTGGTATCACAAATGCCTATCTAGTGCTAATTTACTTTCCACAAACAAATTGAATATGCATTTGTACCTACTTACCTATTCTAAAGTTAGTATTAATAAAGATAGTTGGGTAATACAGTAGCAGAAAATATTTTTAGAAAAAAAAAACAAAAATAACTATGGGAAAAGTTTACTAAAATCATTTGTTTTAAATATTTGCAAATCAAAACATGTAACATTTGTTGCTCCGCTTCTCCTGATGCCACATTCACGAAATTCTAACTATAATTGAATTTTCATAATCAGCATTAAAGCATTTCTATATAACATTTCTATAAACACGAACTTAACGGCACTTTTACAATACATAAAATGTGGTATTTTTATTAAAAATTTTAAATCTTCGACTCATTGTACATGTTAGCATAAGCTGGCACAAACTTCTAAGCAAGCAAAAAAAAAAAAAAAAAAAAAACAACTCAACAAAAACTCAAAGATGTCTCATCTCACGCAAGCAAACTTCTAAGATTTGAACCCAATCTTTCCTTCTAAGGTGTTACTTTGCAAAACTCGGATAGTCTAAACATCGTAGGTATGCACGTAAATCAAAAACTTACTTGGAATTACCATATTTTTGATGATCGAAAGGAGCTGCCAAGCGTTTAGGCTATTTAAGTCGTTCTAAAGCTCTCTTCCCACCTTTGGAACTCCTTAATATCTATAAAGCATTTATACGACCCAAGACGGCATACAATTCTCACATTTGGGCTGGCGCTCCCATTTCAGCCTTAGGCTACCTTGACCACGTTCAAAATCGCGCCATTCGTCTCATAGGCGACCCAAATGTAACTTCATCCTTAACTTCTCTTGGACATCGTCGTACAGTAGGGGCACTTTCTCTGTTTTATAGATATCTCGTTATTGTGGACACTTGTTCAGTAGAATTCAAATCACTACTTCCTCCTCTAAAACAGTTCCAACGCGAAACAAGAGGAGCGGCAAATGCTCAGCCCTACACAGTGGAAAATGGCAAAAAAATGGTTATGGGAATTCATGTATAGTCCGAGCGTCGCGAATGTGGAAACACATCCCTCCCGACGTATTTCCACAATCAAATAATAACAGAACAGCTTGTTATAATCTCCAGAGGTTCAAGTCAAGCATTAACCGTTTCTTGCTCACCCTACCTGTTAATTTGTACCACACTTTCTTTCTTCCTCTTCCTTCTCTATCCCAGCCAAGCGGTACGTAAGTATCAAAGGTTGGCTGCTGTTTATAAAAAAAAAAAAAAAGCCAAAACATTTTGAAAAATTTTCTAGCAAAGTATTTTGATGAAGATAAAGTCTGAAGATAAATGCAGTTGATTTCGAACCCATTACCAGTGTCATTAAAGGTATTTTTAACAACATCAACACGTAGTCAAACAGTTCTGAATTATGTTCGCGTTCAACTTGAATTTTATTTTTTTAGTTATTTAATCATTTTTACAACATTTACGACAACAGAAATTTGAAGTAGAAAATATTACGTGGATATATGTATATATATGTTTGACAACATGATCAACAACTGGCCTTCAAACTAAGATTGGATGAGTCATGTAGAAAAGATTAAAGAGTCTAACTCAAAAGTTTTTCAAATCTTGGAGAATCCGTCTTACATGTTTGGTGGGAAGATGAAGTATATCTTGGGTTATAAATGCTTTTCAAATTTCTAATTTTGAAAAATCCGGTCATAACCGTAACCAATAGAAGTCGATATTACACTAGAGCTTTAAGATCTGTATGTCCAATAAATACGTAAATAATCATTTAACTGCCCTACATATTATCATTATTCAATATAAGCGGTAAATATGACAGCTATATTCTAAGTATACGAAATTGCATTAAACTGTAATTCCTTTTCACTTCATTTAATAAAAATATGCCAAAGGGATTGAAAATCGATTTTAGAAACAATTTCAATTGCAGTTTAATATTTCTAAACTATTACAACATAAATGACATCTATTTTTTTTTTTTTTTATAAAATGTGTCTTATTTCTATATGATACCACTGTATATAAGGTACATATATGTATATAAGTATGTATATACACACTATAGAGAACTTCTATGATGGCACATTTGCTAGACATGAATTTATTATTTTTGCCTGAAGTTCTTATTTAACATTTTTGTTCGTATTGTGAGGATATTCTTTATACTTAGTGTTAGCTGGCGCGAAAGCAACAAGTGGAATTGTACACGATATTTATTATTGTAAAAATATACATTTGTGTTATATTTTCTTTTTAGTTATTTGCTTTTTAAAAAATTTTTTTTATTAATAGCTTTAAGGGTCTACTAAATTTTGTAATTTATTTATGGTTTTTTTTTTAATTTTTTTATTTTTCATTTTATTTCAAAGTAAATTTTACAGCCCTTCGAGTTATGAGGTCAAGTAAATTATAGTGCTTTAGAGAGTAATATAATTAAGAAATAATTTAAAATGTAGTAATGTGATAATTTGAAGTTAGTTCTCAATGAATTGAATAGAATTAAAAATGGTTTTTTAATTAATTGATGAAAATATCTGTAAGCGATAATTATAAAATTAATAAGTTTGGAATAATAAATTGTGATTGTTTGCAATCATATTACCTAAATCTTTCTAATAATGTTTTAACTGCTTAAAAATATTCTCAAGCCAGATAAACTAACTGACAAAATAGCGGGTTCTAATAATTCTAGAGGTAACTAATAATTCTAATAAACCTGTTATATGTTATAAGATACTTTAAAAATGCACCCAAATTAGAATTGGAAGTGACATAAATTCAAAAATTCTAACCCGACGTTGTCCTGGTTCAACACAAAATGTATAAAATTTACTTTAATAAAGTTTTATTTATGAACCAAATTTCATAAAATTATTTCGGAAAAATCCCAGAAATACCCGAAGCATTTCGAATTTTTAAAAACGGTAAAATGCTTTGTTTTTGAGAAGGTACCAAATAACAATTGTCAGGTCTGTAACCCACCAGTCTAAATTTTGTAAGACGGTCAAAAATGTATTTGTTTTAATTTCTACTTTTAAATATGACTAATGGGTGCTAGGAGTTGTATCGCAGCTACATGAACCAGTCTGAATTTCACAAAACAGTAAAAGACATGTTTGTTTATTTTTAAAAACCTAGCCAATCACAAATTGTCAGGTTGGTAGCACTCCTGGTTTTTTAAATATTTCTCATGTGGGTGCTAGGAGTTGTATCGCAGCTACACGAACCAGTCTGAATTTCACAAAACAGTAAAAGACATGTTTGTTTATTTTTAAAAACCTAGCCAATCACAAATTTTCAGGTTGGTAGCACTCCTGGTTTTTTAAATATTTCTCATGGGTGCTAGGAGTTGTATCGCAGCTACACGAACCAGTCTGAATTTCGCAAAACAGTAAAATACATATTTGTTTATTTTTAAAAACCTAGCCAATCACAAATTTTTAGGTCTGTAGCGCCCATGGTTTTTTAAATATTTCTCATGGGTGCTAGGAGTTGTATCGCAGCTACATGAACCAGTCTGAATTTCGTAAAACAGTAACAGACATGTTTGTTTATTTTTAAAAACCTAGCCAATCACAAATTGTCAGGTTGGTAGCACTCCTGGTTTTTTAAATATTTCTCATGTGGGTGCTAGGAGTTGTATCGCAGCTACACGAACCAGTCTGAATTTCACAAAACAGTAAAAGACATGTTTGTTTATTTTTAAAAACCTAGCCAATCACAAATTTTCAGGTTGGTAGCACTCCTGGTTTTTTAAATATTTCTCATGTGGGTGCTAGGAGTTGTATCGCAGCTACACGAACCAGTCTGAATTTCACAAAACAGTAAAATACATGTTTGTTTATTTTTTAAAACCTAGCCAATCACAAATTTTCAGGTTAGTAGCACTCCTGGTTTTTTAAATATTTCTCATGTGGGTGATAGGAGTTGTATCGCAGCTACACGAACCAGTCTGAATTTCACAAAACAGTAAAATACATGTTTGTTTATTTTTTAAAACCTAGCCAATCACAAATTTTCAGGTCGGTAGCACCCCTGGTTTTTTAAATATTTCTCATGGGTGCTGGGAGTTGTATGGCAGCTGTCAAATTTTGGAAGGCGGTAAAGGAAGTAGTTGTTGTTTTTTAAAAAATTATACAATCACAAATTTGTAAGTCTGAAGCCTCCTGGATTTTCAAAATAGTTTTTATGGGTATTAGGAATTGTATGACAGCTACCCAAACCAGTATAAATTTTGAAAAACGGTAAAAGATGTGTTTGTTTATATTTAAAAGATTGCCAAACTACGATTATTCAGATTTATAGCAGTTTTGGTGCCTTAACGTCTTTTAAAATAGTTTTCATTTCAGTACAAATTTCGAAAAACGGTAAAAAATATGTTTATTAATTTTTGTTAAAGTTTCTAAACGCAAATTTTCAGCTCAATTACTCGCTTAATTTTTGAAATATTCCTATTGGGTGCTAGAAGTTGAGTTGTATAGCAGCTACTCGAACATATCGTACAAAAGCATTGTAAAGTTATACATTAATTCTACGTTTTGCTTTAAAATCTCATATCAACGAATAAAGCGGATTTTACAGGAACCTACAAACATAATCGATCTTTGTGTAGATTAACAGAAGCCAATAATACAGTTTGAACCTCATTATCTACCACATATTAATATTTGTGTAAAATTGGCGAAATTTAAAAAATATTTTCCTGGACAACCGTTCATTTAAAATCTACATCATCAATGAAAGTAGGGAAGTGAAAAAGAAACTAAATAACGGTTTTTCTCAACAATCAATTTCTTTCGCCATTTTGTGTTTAATTTATATATTTTTTATATTCTAAAAACAGGTTTTGACTTAACGGTACAGCTATGAAACGTAATAAATTCTATAATTCAATTTTTTATTGCTGCGGTTTCAGTATTGAAATGGTAAATTATTTGAATCTTAAACGCTGGGACTCCGATATTTGGCAAGATTTTCAATAACGCTTATACCATGTTATGGTATCTAAGTCTTTTTTATAATCAACGAAGTTTCGAAAATTCTCCAAATATTATATACAAATTATGATATTACCTTGACTTTGAAATTATACCGATTGTTCCAGAGTATATGCGTATCAGAGAAAAGAGCCGTTATTTTAAAATTTAAAAAAAAAATTATTATTTAAATCAAGAGTGCTCTAGCGATTGGTAATATTTTTCAATTATAGCGAGAAAGACCGAAAATGGGTTTGACCGGAATTTTTGCCGGAAAAAATTATTATCTAAATCGAGGGTGCTCTATCGATTGGTGACATTTTCAACATTTCAATTTTGGACCGGAAATTTGCTGAAATTAGCCGGAATCAAAATTTTCAAATGGAAAGAGGTAGTTTGGATCAAATCAATGGGCGAAAAGATAAAATATGAAGTCAATTACAATAATAAATTTATCATTATTTTGTCTCTATTTGGTACATTTAAAGATCTATTAAACCCTTTTTTTATAGTTACTATAAAATAATAATACCACAATAGTAATCCCAATACGTTTGAAGTAATCCTTATAAGTTAGATAACAAAAGATGTTGAAAAGAAATGCAAAAATAATAGGTTAATAATTATTGCCAAGAAAATCGAACAAAGTGAAATGAATAAGAAATCAATAGCAATTGAAAAAAGGGAATAATATCCTGACAATATAACTGTTTTTTTCACAGTTTTCACAACGCAATTTATTTCTATATAATCTCAGGTAATAATTCAAGAACTCAAATGAATAGCTTTCATTGATTTTTTCATTTTTTTTTTTTCAATTCACTCTCCTGACGAATAATGAAAAATCAAATAAAAAAAAAACATGATTACATCTCAGTTGAAAATCACGAGGAGAAAAATGTCTTTTTTGTTTGTGTTTTACTATTCTAGTCTAGTAAAAGGATATTCAACGAATAAAAAGAATAAAAAAATTATTTTATATCGATGATTACTTTTCTCTTTATTTCTTTCATAATTTAATTTTATAGTAGTTTTCATTATGAAAAATAAAAACTAAATTTCATTCTAATCATATAAAAAGACCTAAGGTTACATTTTTTCTATTACTTGTATAAATTTTTTATTAAATTTTATTCATCCTTAAGGTCAGTTTATAGTAATTAAATTTACTTGAAATACATTTTCAAAGATTGTCAAAGGAATAATTTTCAATTTAATTTGATATTATCTACTTTATGTAATATTATTTAATAATAAAATGTGTCCATCTCCGTGGTATTTCTTCAACTATTACTATTGCACTATATTGAAATTAACAGGATTGTTGAAATTAATAAAAAACCGTTCGGAAGATATATATGCCTTGTTTTCATAAATGCAAACCTGCAGTCAATCTGCATATTCTGAATTTATGAACACACTTGTCAAATTTTCTGAATGCTGTTCATAAATGCAGACTCAAAGTCTACTGGGCGTCAACTTGGCAAAATAAATTTTTAGTATACATAAAATTTTTTGAAGTAGTTTTCTTTGTTGTTTTGAGTATTTTAGTTTTTTGTTTTGTTATTTAAAAAAAAATGTTATTTTCAAAATTCCAGTATTAATGAACAGAAACTTTGCAGAATTGTCAAGTAAAGGTAAAATATAGGTAGAATTTGTATTCATTATTGCAAAGTGCACCAACTGGTGGAAAACTTGTTGTCAGTTTGCAGCATTTATGAATACACCCATGTTTACAATCCTTTAAATGTTATGTGGGCTTAAATAGATTTTACAATTTTGAATTGAATTTATTTCGTTTTAAGTCTATAGCATCGGAACTATATCTATATTAATATAATTGTTCTATTTATAATTGTATTAATGTAATTCTTTTAAAAATTATACAATAAAAATTCTATTCACCAAAAATTAGATAAAATTAAGAAAAATACACCGCCATCCCATTTACAAAGAATATAAGAGAGTGTATATAAGTTTTGTTTTATTTTTTTTTTTTTCATTGTATGTAGGTACGTAGTTAAGTAAAAAAATTATATATATTTAGTTTTACAATCACTAAAATTTATATAGTGGCATTAGCTTTTTATCCACTTTATGTAATATCAAAGAATATATAAATAGTAAGAAGTCTCATCTCATATAAATTTTTGTACTGTGGGTTCGCATATTAGACCCACACATACAGGAAGAGAAAAAGGGGTGAAGAGAACAGCGAAAACTAAATTCTTCAAAAGTATAATGAATAATAATAAATAAGTATAAATTTTAAGTATTATAATTAAATAATTAATCATTATTTATTTTTATTTATTACTATAGTTATTAATTCAACTTTTGGAAGTATTTTTATAGTACAATTAGGTAATAACTTATACTTATACTAACTGTATTATGTTTAGCATGTATCTGGTTTAGTTTATTTTTAAATTTTTCTAATTAAACATGGCGGTGTTTTACTAATCCTACTGAATGATGATATATTGCACAATCAAATTTTTGAATTTCACCCTAAGACCCATTACATTTCTCTATATTTATTATCTAGCTCAATTTTTTTCTTTTTGACATGCTCTTTCCATCTAAGTTTGACTTCAATTGTCATTCCTCGGTATTTAGCGTAGTTTTCTTGGGGTATATTTACCCCGTTCAGATATACCGATGGTTGATTTTCTAATTTTTTATTTGTAAAATTTACATGTACCGATTTTGACTCATTGAGTTTAATTTTCCACTTCTTTGTCCAGAGATATAATTTGTCGCTTGCTCTTTGCAATTTATTTGTAGCCTCGTCAATATTTGATTCTACTGCCATCAACGCAGTATCCTCAGCGAATGTAGCTACAGTTATATTTGCCATTTGTGGTAAATCATTGGTAAATACAGTATGGGACCCAGAATACTATCTTGAGGCACACCCGTTTTAATATCTCTGATAGTAGAATACTCTTCGTCTTGTTTTATCTGAATAGTCTGATTTCTAGATATGATGAGAGTATATTTACGTATTGTTTAAGTGACATATTATTTAGTTTATGTATTAAGTCTCGAGCCATTCTTTATCAAAAGCTTGAGTACATCTAGAAATATAGTAGAGCATACTTGCTTTTCTTCTAAAGCTTTTTCTATTATGTCTGTTATTCTGTGTATTTGATCGATTGTGCTTAGATCTAAAACCATTGTGATAATTTGGAATCAAATTACTATTTTATATGATCGGTCTCATGCGAATCAATAGTAGTTTTTCAAATAATTTCGATATTGTAGTGATATTGGTCCGTAGAATTCGACCTCATTTATGGACTTACCTGGCTTTGGTATCATAATTATTTCTGCTATTTTCCACATATACCTTGTTCATATAGCAACGTTTATTCTTATGTGTTTGGCGTTGTGTTCACCTCCTAGGATAAATCTTTCGCCAAGTAGTTTAAGAATGTCTTCAAACATGTTATTCTTTATGTTGGACAATATAATGCACCGACACAAAGGCTTTGTTTAACAGACATAATTCATAGCACGATTCGTTGGAATTCATCTATTTCTAGAGTAAGTTGCTCGTGATGCTTAATATCTTTTTTTATTAAAATTGAGCTACCACCTCTGGGTTATTGACTTGCGCTGTAGCATGTATAGTCATTCATTTTAAGCGATGATTTATCTGTCACATGCGTTTCAGTCAGGAGACATACATAAATGGTTTGTGTTCTCAATAGAATTTTCAAATTATTTTTCTTGTTCAGAATGCCATTGACATTCCACGTGACTATACGAAGTGTATTCTTAGCCATGCCTTGCGGATTTATTTTTTTGTGTATACATATCAAATGAAGCAAATCAAATGAAGCAAACTTTCGTCTAGTAATAGACGTCTGATGTGCTTGCTCTGACAGTATAACAAATGATATCGCCTTTCTTAAAAATGGTATCAATTGTATTTACATTTTATTATTCTGAAGAACTATAAGCCATCTTAAATGGTATAGCTCGTCTTTAAGTGTGAATCCCAAACCTTTTGATTAGTAATCACATCACATATCTACTGTACTTAATTGCTTACAGTAAATTAAATTAATTTGAAAGATATTGTAAATTATATATCTAAATAACTCGACTCATATGTACTTTAAAAAATCCATTAATTTCAATAATTTATAAAAATTTTGTATATAAATATTCATAAAAGATAATCTTTAAATGATTTAGTGTTGATGTAATTTTAATCAGAATCACCATTATTATTTATAAAAAAATGTATTTTCATTCTACTTCATCAATTTGAATAAATTCAAAAAAAGAAAAAAAAAACAAAATTATGATTATTATATTAAATTGTCAACGTTATCAAATATAAATAATTTTGAATGTAATTGAACAAATCTAAAAGAAAATCACAATTCATATTAAATTTATAAAATTCAAATTACCGAAAAAAAAAAACAGAATACTTCAAAATAAGAAAAATAAAATTAAATTCCTTTTAACATACATTATATACGTAACATATATATATATAATATACACATAATATAAACATGTACATAATTCTTCAAGTAGCAAGGATTCAAAGGGATTTCTCAACGTCAAATAAAATTCAATGAAAATTACATGTTGCACGTTTTATTCTATACATTTTTATTACATTTCAATGGTATCGTTTAACTCTAACTCTACATTTGACTCTTAGTCTTCCTAACCAGCAACAGTGAGTGTGAAAAATATGTATATATATTTTTTTTTTATGTTTTTTAGCATTATATTTACTTACCTTTACATTCATGTTTTTCAGGACGTAATAAATAAAATACATACAAGAAATTAGGAGGGTATCCTTATAAAATTTGAATTTGACAGAAAAATTGTGTCACAAAAAAGATTAATTGCCTCGAGTGCTACAATATTACATATAATGAAAGTTTCAATATCCGTTACGAAAGTGTAAGTATATACTTACAATCTTTGTTTTGTTTTTTTTTTTTTTTACTCAAAAGAATTAAATTAAGAAAAAATGGTAAAATTACATAAAATGTTGAAAATCCATTAAAAAAAACTGTTCTTCAAATTTAAAATAATAAATTTGAAAAAATAAATAAAAAAAAAACAGTTATTTCTAAAATAAATATATATATTTTTTTATAAATATCTAATTTGGTTGACATTTAATTATTGTTATATTGAAATATATAATATATGTATTTTAATTTGGTTAAAGATCAAATCCAGAAATAAAAATTAAATTCAAAATTTATTTATGAAAATCCCATGTAGTTTTTTTTTATTCATCACTGCTGGTATAACAAATTGCCGATGACAGAGTCGAGCTATCAATAATAGTAGACAAAATACCAGTTAAACTCGCAATAATAGAACCAGAAAACACCATTTTAACGCAGAACTAACAGCAATAGCCCAAGCAACAACCATAGCCAAAAATTTGAAAAATAAATCCTGTATCTTCTTCGATAGCTTAAGTGCAATAAAGTCAATAAAAAACATCCGCAACACAGAACCCATCATTCAACAGATAAGAAACGACTTAATTAAGAATGCAGGATAAATCAAACTGATCTGAATTCCAGGGCATGCCGGTATAGAAGGTAATGAACTGACCAACAATTTCGTTTCAACTGCAATAAATAGCCAACATTATCAATTCTATCTCAAAACTACAGACAATCTAAACAAGAAATTTCATCATTCAACAATCAAACACATATACTGGTCTCTAAATAGACTATTCTACAAAATTCATACACCTAATATAGAGAAAACAAACTGAATAAACAACTTAAACAGAACGGCAGCAATAAAATACATCAGAATCAGACTAGGATGCACCAAAGCAACACACCGCCACCTATATGAAAATAATCCCAAACTCAAATGCAATTTTTGTCAAGAGGAAAAAACAATAGAACATATTATATTCAACTGCCCACACAACACACCAACTCAAATAGAACAATACACCCTTGATCTGGACACATCAGAAAAAAGAAAGTCAATCCGGATTTTGTTAATAAAACACGGAATATGGGACTATATTTAATTTAAGATTTAATCATATATCACATAGAGTAATCCAATCTACAATACTTTATTTATAAAATTAAAAATTACTATTACCGGACCGGACCAGTTTAGTCCGGCCGTTTTAAATGTTTATTAGAATAAGTTAATCTATAATAAACACTACTACAATACAAACTAAACTAATACAGGTATAAAATAAATACTAAACAATACACTAAAAGTAAGAATAATTGGTCACAAATTCAGAATAAAGAACTTACTTCAACATACCTAGTATTATTTCTTTGACAAAGCAGTTCCCCAAGTATAAACCCAAAATAATAAAAATCTAAAATTTCATTATTGTTTTTTTTTTTTGTATACATAGTCAAAACATCGTGTGGGAGATGCTTTTATACCCTATTGGTACGTTTGACTAGGATGGGAAAGGAAAATTAGTAGAGGGGGAAGGTAGAAGGGGAAGGAGGACAATTACGAACGCAGGTGTTAATGTTCGTCTTAAATTTATGTAGGTCATAAATATAGAATTTATCATGTTTGGGGAACACATAAGATGGAATTTGGTTCAACATTCGGGATGCTAAGGTTTTAAACGAATTTCTATAACTTAACATCTAGGGATTTCTATGGTGTAGAGATGAGCACATGCTACCCTTCGTGTTTCATGGGGGAAGCGCTTAAGTAGAAATACGTCTCACACGAACCAACATCTAGAGAATAAACCGAAACTTATTTATAAGCCATCGTTTGTATATATTAAAAGTTCATTAAATACCGGTTTAATACTAACGGAGAGATTTGTACTTTTTAACGAAAATAACGAATATATACAAATATATCTAATCACTTCCGTGGCCTAATCTGTTGGAGCACAGAAATGTTTTATCAAATTTATAATCAATAAAAAATAATTAATAATTAATACTTTATAACTAAAAATATTATCTATATCAATATATGTACATTAATACTCATATGTCTCATACAACACTATAAAAATAACACAATAAATAAATATTGGGCTAACACTACTTAATAATAATTACACAATTGTCAACAACTGATAAAAGTATGGTACATGACGTACCCAGTAAACATAGTAACGTCAGGAATCTTAACGTCAAAGATAGATAAAATCGCAGCGACAACTTGCAGAATATATGACGTCGTCTTACCACGTAAACGTAGATAGAATTATCAAAAGTGGTCTTCTTCAGTAGGCCAATTCAATACTTAGACAGTATAAATAGATTAAAAATTAAATTAGACATTGCCTCGGATATTTAGCAGCTAGAAATCGACTACGATGGAAATGTCAAGTGGAAGCCCTATACTCCCAATTGGGGCAATGAAAAAAAAAAAATACAAATATATCTACTATTGATCAAATATTTTTACCGAGGCCTAGCATAGAAAAATGCTCATTAATGATTGTCTCCCGCCAGACTTTCGACTCAATAAAAATAGATAAAAATAGTAGAAAAATTGGTAAATTTAATATACTAACACTATAAATTCACACCAAATGCAAGGTAGCAGTGAAAAATAAAATAAAGGACAAATTTTAAATAAATATAGGAGTCAAGATGATGATGCTTTGTCAATAACAATTTTTCAATATTAAGCATACAAGATTTAGTCATAAGAGGACACATATTCATAATATCATCCATAATTAACGTATATAGCCACATTCTAATTAAAATATATATTTCAGAATCTAGAAAAAGCAGCCACTACTTTAAGAATAAAAATTAATAAAGATTAGACCAAATGTATGGAGATGAAACATGATAGATATGTCAAAAAATAATATTAAAAAAAATGTTAACGATTTTGAAAGAGTATAAACTTAATAAATATTAAAAATGGCATACATTTGATAATAAATAATAGTTTGATATAATTCAAGCAGCACACAAATTGTATTTTGAAATCTAAAAATTTTAAACAGAAAAATTAAATTAAGACAACGTGTAAGAAAACAACCGATCTTGACCTAAAGCTACGGAGCTTGGACTGTGACAATTAGTGATTTTTTTTCCACATCAAAAGAGTCTTCTACTTCTGTTCTTGTGCCGGTGAAGAACGAAATGAAGGACTGTTGTGGTATTAAATGGCTGCTGGCCATTTGGTGATCTTAATTATTAAAATAAATTTAGTAGACAACTGTACTCTCCAGTGTATATATCGAAAAGTGGAGTAGTCACTCGTATTCTTTATTATCTTTTTTATGTGTTTTACTTAAACTATTATACACTATGTCTGTTTATACTTGTATTCTCTACGCACAAAAAACTCCCATACTTTTGTTAAAATTAAAACTATGTAGTCTTTAAGACTCACCATTAATATAATTTTGGCTCTATTGCTTCAGATATCTTTGATCAAACAAAATTCCATTGTAAGATAAAAGATTTTATCCTAACACAGTTCGAATGGTTTTCTCCCTATGAGTACCAGTATTGCGAACAAGCCACGGAGCATTGACAATGTTCCGCTATACTTTCTTTTGGTACGTTTGAATAGTTTAAATATGTAGTTGATTAGCACAACCCCATATTTGAATACCGTATGCCCAGACTGGCTTAATATCTGATTGTAGTTCAAAACTTTGTTATACGTCGAAAGCGTAGATGTTCCCAATTAGCCAAACAATTAGTTAAAAAATATTTGATCCCAAAATCAACAACGACAGTGAATACCACATAAGATCAAACAAGTAGCTAGATGTACTATAATTGATTAACACAATATTGTAGAATTTATAAAAGCATTCATTTAAAACCAATATGGGTACTGGGTAGGACATGTAATATGGATGAATGATCAAAAGATAAGCGAAAAGAAAAAAAAGTATCGTTCAATACCAGAGTAAGAGATAAGGGCAAAGGTAATTTCACAAGTTAGAATAGAATGGAGGAATGTTGGGTTGAGGGATGTTAAGACTTATCCCAAGCTTTAGAACTAACTGATGATGATTATCCATTATGTATATCATATTATACCAATATATAAATTAAATAGTTTTAATAGAAATATACTGTTACTCTAACATAGAAAAGATATAATACTTTACTTTCATTAAAATATTTTACTTTGATTAAATTCTATTAAGATGAATTCAAGATAAATTGCAAAACCACTATTTTGGAAGTATATGTTGAACAAGTTAGATTTATGATATATTAAGCTAGATTAGATTTTTGTTGGATAGTGTAATTTTTTTATGTATACATTTTAAAATTAATTAAAAATATCCAAATATAATTTTTTTGATTTTATACCCTCATGTAAAATTATTTGCCAGTAAAAACATAAGAGTTAAAATATAATTATAGATTAAATAGAATTTATCCGTAATTGTGAACAAATTTATAACAAAAAAATTGTTCTTATAAATAGAATTAGAATACATATATATGTAGTCAAAGTTTAAGTAAGAAAGCTAATTGTAAATTAGGCATGAGTACTTTAATTTAATTATTAAGAAAATTCGTTTGTATTGTTTTATTACCTACATTTATACTTGCTTAAAAATGACGAAAACGAAATTCATTACCATTTTTTCTTTATTACCAAAATACTTTTTCTTCATCGATTTCTGGTACTGATAATATCATAATATGTTTCAGTTTAAAGTAAATCTCTTTGGTTGAAAATTATCTAGATCAAAAAGTAAAATATTATTACTTACTTAGTTCTTTAAAAAAAACCTTGAAAATCGTAGATCTGGCTGGTTTATTGTCTATACAGTCACGAGCAGATTTTCTTAAGTTTTTTTTCCATATACCTGCCGATATTTTATTTCGTCAGGTAGGTAGTAATGGCTACTGTCAGTACATCAACACACTTAGACCAGAAAGGTCTATTGCGATACTATTTCGCTTACAAAAATGTAATATTCCTGAACGATTTGTACCCATGTATGCTCTAATTTATGTGGAGGTTTTAATAATTGCTTGTTGCGATGTTCCAATAATTTATTAATAACTTCCATATAAGTGCTGTGCACTTATATACAGCAATTGCTATATTGATGGTATATGGCATTAATCCTATGATGGTATTACATGCTGCTGACTCTGGTGTCTTATAGAATTCTCCAATTCAGTGCTATAAAGTATTTCTAAAATTTCGCAACAATTACGGATGACACAAATTAACACTAATACTTCTATATAAGAGTAATTATAATAAAGTTATAAAAGTGCGCAAGAGTCTTATAGCAATAAAATTATTATATGGGAATTCAATTTGTCAAAAATAGCTAACGAAGCTCGTATAGAGCGTTTAACAATTCATTTTAAAATATTAAATATTATAATGTAAAAAATATCAAAAAATTAACGGAAAAGAAGTGATGATTATATAAATAATTTAATGTAAGTTAGTAAAAATATAATTGATTGAAAAACAAATTAATTACCAGTATAACTATTAACATTATATGTATATATTATTTCGCATTTATCTGGATGTTTGTAAGTCCGACGGAATACTCCAACACATATACAAATTGCAATATGTATACAAATTGCTTTGGTACTCTTTTTTCACCCCTGTTTACCATGCTGAACCTTTGCAGGAAAAAATACCATTGCATGAAATATATTTTTTTAATTTAATGTTAGTCTTCTTCGCAAATAATAACGAAAAATTAAAAATAATAATAATAATATAAATAAAACAAACAATTTTTTTGATTTATAATAATACGGACTAATAGAAATTTTATTAATAGTTTAATATTGTGTAATAACCAAAAGGCAAACAGCATTTAACACAAAAAAAAACATAATGCACTTAAAGGTTATTCTTATTACTTAAAATTATACACTATATGCATATGTGTCTCATATTTTTATTTTTTTTATTTTTTTGTTGTTGTTATGATAATGATCATAGCATCATAGTTTTGCTACCGTATGTATTGCCTGTACTATAGTACTATAGGTATATATATATATACTCTAGCCAGAAATGGGATGCGATGAAGAGTTAAAATTGTTATTTATTTTTATTTTTTTTTTGTTTTTTGTTGTTGTTATGCTAATGATCATAGCATCATAGTTTTACCATACCGTATGCATAGCCTGTATAATACTATAGGTATATATATATATATACTCCAACTAGAAATGTGATGCGATGATGAGTTAAAATTATTATTTATTTTTATTTTTTTTGTTTATTGTTTTTTTTTAAATATTATATATATATATATCAGGCACCAAGCGTCCATATATTGAGTTGAATGAGTGCTTCCCCAAATGAAATATTATTTATTATTTTTTACAGCTTAGTATAAAATTTATATTTAGTTTAATATAAAAATTACTTAACTACAAAAATTCAAAACAAATGAAAAAAAAATTTCAATCAAAAATTATATGCATAGATATTAACTACATTACGTATGCTTAGAAAATAATGCCTATATAAACATCATTATTTTCTATTATTCTTTCAATCATACAAGCCAACAAGAGATATTCAACAACCACAAATTTAAAATATTTGAAAATAATGCCTATTAAAAATCATTATTCTCTTACCAATATGCTATAATAATTATACATTTCATAATTATAATGACAAATTAAATATCATTCTCCTCAGTTCTCTTCTCATTTATACAAAATGCATACACTCAAACACACTGTCTCTGTCTCTATTTAGTTTCCTAGCTACAACAACAAAATAATAAATGAAGCGACAATAAAATAAAATCTTAAGAGGAAAAAATTGAGTCGCTGATATTCATTCCAAATCTACCTGATATAATTAGAAAATATCTGATAGAAAATAGATTATCTAGGGAAACAACAACAAAATATCGCATGACACAAAATGAATTTACAAATAAAAAAAATAGCAGGGAATGAATTATTTGTATGCATTATTGTGGTTGTTGACTTGAATGAGAACTAATATTTATATAAATAATGTATGTAGTTTTGGGTTTCTTTTAGAGAATAGTATTGATTTGTGTTAAGTAATTCTGTAGTTTTTTGTTACTGGATGCTACATTGTTTATTTTCAACCATAATTTTGTTTTGTGCAGTTTTGAAACAATTAATTTGTTAACAAATTTAAAAATTTAAAACATTTTGTTTTTTATTATTTATAAATAATTATAATAGAAAAATGTAATTGTGTTATTGAAAGAACAAAAAATTTCTGCTGGAAGTTTTGAGGAAAAATTATTAATTGTTAAGGATGGTAAACCAATGCTTGATCTACTAATAACAACAACAATAAAACGGTGTAATCAGCATTTTTCAGTAAAATCTTATAATTCGTATACGTTGTATTTTCCAACATAAATATAGAAAATTCATATTCACACTTTTTTTACATTGCTTTCTTAAAGTGAGAGCTTAAATTAAAGTTATATTTTCAGATGAAAATTTAAATAGCAAACACAGTATTTGCGAAATATTAACATTTTTAATTGAAACAGAATTAAAGAATTCTTTTAATAAATATTCCCAACTTTGTAAATTTATAATAACACTTCATAATAACTACTTCAGTTGAGCGATTGTTTTTCCTAAACAGAATTGAAACTACTTTGAGAAGTAGATTTGAGCAACTTTGACTATCGAAATTAGCAAAAATTTCAATAGAAAAAGAAAAGCCAAAGCAAACTGACGCTTTCTTTTATAGTGCTTCCCCAGTTGAAAATTCCAGGCCCCGTCACTGATATATATATACTATATGATATATAAATTTATGATCGTATATAATATTTAGTATGTATTATGGGGTTACGTTTTGGTTCTGCTGATTTACACATAAAAACAATAACAACCTATACATTTTTAAAGAAATAAAATGAAATTTTGTACTATTATTTTTTATTTCATATTTTTGTAAATTTATAATTTTTAGGTATATTTGTTTTCTTCAAGTGTGTAGAAATGTATGTTGTAGAGAGTGATGATTTTTTTTTAATATAGTAGGTAGGTATAAATAGGTATCGGTTAAACTATATTGATTGTTGTTCTTCTTTTTAATGTATGTTATAAATAATAATTATGAATATTAACAGGATTAACTTGATTCTGAATTATACGATAAATTTTCAATGTTGGCAAAAAGGATGTCGCTAAAATGATCGAGTGAAAATGACCCTTAGGGAATAGAAAATTTTGCACCTTACTACAAATATTTTGTTTATATGGTAATTAAAGGCATTATAATACAAAAATAAAGGTATGATAAATTAGTAAGCAAATACGTATTTTTCTTAAACTTGAAATGAAAACTCTAATGAAGGAAAGAAATGCTAGAATTTATTTTGCTTCCGTTATTTATGGCGGGTTACAAAGCTAGTTAAATAATAGTTCAATATAGTGAAATAGCATTTTTTTACATTATTGTTCTTAAATAAATTCTTTTTTAACGGTTTAACATTTAATGGGAGAGTATTGTGATAATACTATGATAGACAAGTTTATTATACTTTCTATAATCCAAATAGATTTATAGTAGCAGTACAACGTAGATGAGGTGCATTTTTTGTTGCATATTCGTGTATTTGTGTTCCGATTGTTTATTCAGTATTTATTTTTTTATTTATTTATACAAATTTCTCAAAATTAGCTAAGGATCTCGTACAGAGTATATAAATAAAAAATTGTAATTTGTTTTAGTATGATTAATTGTGTATGTTGTGTATGTCGGTCATTTGGGCTAATGTTATAAGATCACTATAAGGGTTTTAATATTTCCAGGTTCTTGTGCATTTCATGTGTCGATGTATCGATTCGATAATATCGATTTCAGCAGCCAAGTGGAGGTTGAGGATGTAAATATTATTAATTTTAATTATAAAAAGGTAAAGTTGCATTAAATCAACAAATTTCTACTGATTTAGATAAACATTAATAACAATAAATCTACACTTTTCTGACTTAAGTGACCCAAAGAAAGCTGACTCTGCTTGAGTCTTTATACTTATAGAGTAAAATAATATTTTATTTCAATTTATTTTTTTCTGGTACTTATACCATTCTTAATGAAAATAAAAGGTATTAAAAATAAAAAGTTTTTTTCTTCTTATTTTGTTTATCTTAATTTCTCAATGCATTTATGAATTATATTACAGTTTTGTTTTCAGCTTAGTTTTACGTATTTCAAGTATTTTCTGCTTATATAAAATAATAATTATAATAAAAACATAAAATATTAAATATTAAATTTCTTGCCCGGAGAAAACAAATAATTGGGATTAATTAAAATTCTTGGAAATTATTATACTTTACATCTAATTATATATGTATCTACAGATATACAAAGTATCTTAAAAGTAGGGAAATTATTTAACTTCTCTTAGTATCACTTTTCTTCTTTGTATATCCTCTTAAATGAAAATAAATCAAATTTCTGGATTTAGTAAAGTTTTAATTTGTTTTTGTTTTTAATATTTTAATACACTTAAATAATAATTTTTAATCAATAAAATGAGATTTTAGAAATAATATTTAATTAAGACTTTTTCTGTATAATGTATTTATTGCAAATTATGATGATTAAATTCTTGTCAAACAAAAAGTTTTATTAATTAATATTTTAATTTTAAAAATCAATATAATCGATATCAAATTGTTTATAAGTAAAATTTTTGGTTTATGTGAGTGAAGCAAAACATCTTACAATGAATGAAAATCATTAAAATTCAATGATAGCAAATTGTCTGTAGATAAGATAAAATTTGTAGAATTCAAATATGAAAGAAATTTAGAAAAATTGACGTCAATATGCTAACACTATTTTATGGTTTTTCGCATTTTCATCTCGAGATTTTAATATTAAAAATACAAATTGTACAAATTTTAATTATATAATAAATTACAAAACAATGTTATTATTTGATTAGTTTTTATAACTCACATAAGGTTTTTTAATATCTCCTTGTCCTCTTTTCTCCTCTCCTTGTTTTTTAATATGTTATAAATATAATCCAGTGCAAAATTTATCCAAGTTCAAAACCAGTAGTTCTGTAGTGTTATGAAAACCCCAATGAGCTCTAGTAGTGCGATGAGCTTTACTAGTAATAGATGAGCTCTAGTAGTGTTGAAGACCCCAATGAACATTTTGCATAACTCATAGTTACAAATTTTTTGTTGTACATTTAGAAATAAATGTTAAATTGTAAACGTAAATTAATTATTACGGTTGTAATTTTTCTGTATGTATTATACGTTGTGACTATATAAGTATTTACAGATACAAAATGTTTCCGTTTACATAAATTTATAGTTACAATGTTTTTTGTTGTTTTTTTGTGTACAACAAGAGATGGTGTTTTAATGTAAATGATTTGTAAATGATCTGTAAATGATTTGTATATGTTCATATCGTTATTTATAATAATTCATTACCGTAAATGTCCAGTATACAAGACAATCGTTCCACAAAAAACATTTACTTTATATTTACAGTATATTTACCATTGTAACTTTTCATTGGACGAATACGCCAGAATTAAATTTAAATTTTTTTTTTTTTAATAAATCAATTATTACATAATTTGGTTGTTGTCTAAGATAAATAAATAAAAAAAATTAGGTTTAACGTCAAACCTTCCAAATGTCAATTCTCTCAAAGAAAAATGTCCTAACAATTTTTCCATAAAAATTGAGGGATTATAAAATTTTTACGTTATTTCCAAATGTTAGGTGATATGTCACAATTGTTAGTCACAGTTGTTGTTTTGTCATTTATTGAGCAATAGCATTGATTATATCTGATTATATGAATTAATTTAAAAAAAAAAAAAACAAAGTAGCAAAAACAAAAACCGAATTATCAGAATTTTATTATTATATCGATTTATAATAAATTAAAATAGCTTTGTTAAAATATTACGATATTACGATATTACCTCAAAAAAATTTATCGGTAAAACAAATAGTAAATTTAGAAAATATATATTTTACCTCACCCAGACCATGTTCACAAATTCCAATAATTGAAATTTATTTATTTTATTTTATTTTTATATTTTATAATTCAAAAGTATAAATTCAAATGCGCAGTAGCATTTAGTAAATATAATATTGTACATGGAGAATCATAAACCGAAATTTACGATCTGCTAAGAACAAAAAAAACAAAATAGGTTATGACATTATTATCAAGTTCTAATTTAATACACGACAAATTTAGTACACATAAAAATTTAAAAAAAATTTAAAAAGAAAAATCACAGACTACCCTTACCTACATCAGAGACCCTAGCGGTGTCGAAATGAAAAAAGAAAATAATTGGAAATGGCTAAATGGAATATGGCGATTTTTTTTTCCTTTTATATAAAATGTTAAACTATTTTTAAGATATTTAATAAAGTGAATATTAGTTTTAAGTTTTTCAATTTAACTTATTTATTATGTAATAAAAAAATATGTAAAACATTGATTTATTTTAAGAAAATAAATAAATAAAATAAATTGTTTCATTTATAATCCTAGCCGGGAATAGCTAGTAATTTAATATTTGTTTTATCAAACTTAATTTCTAAGAGCGAATGAATACTACTTATTATTTAATTGTTAAAGTTAATATTTGAATTATTTGCAACAGAAAATCTCTAGTTATACTATACCACTGAACTAAATTTGATCAAAAGTATAAATTTCCTCGAATCATTTGAGTTATTTGATTACCTTGACTTTGAAAGCCAGTTTTCAGCAGAATTTAATATTAATCTATATTTCAATTCTAAATCAAAAATATAATTATAATCCAAAAATAAAATATCAAATTTCCGAAAATTTTACGATAAATGTTTTGTAAACATAGATTTTCATTTCTTGAAAAGTATAAATTTCCAATTGACGTTCAAAAACAATTCAAATCAATAATATTTATTTTCATCTTAATATCACGTAATCTCATCATTATATATGTATTTAATATATACTTATGTCCTACTCTATAACAAAAGAGATTTCATATTAAATAAGTAATAATAGGAAAATGATAATTTAGGTGCATATCCTTTTCGTTTTTTTATTTTTTTGAAAATTAATTTAAGTAGGTAGGCTGCACAATGAAAGTACTTCAATTGAAATTCATTGTATTTACAAAAAGTTATAATAAACCATAAAACAAAAGAAGGATAAATAAAAAGGATAGAAAATACAAAGGAAATGCATTTCATCATCTATCAATTTGCACGAGATAAGAACTAAAAAAAACTTCAATCACATGAAATTTCATTGCATAATCATTCATCTTTTACAAAACTATTCACTTATATACACAATAATACTATACCTATAGGTATGCATAACAAATAAACTGCTTAGAATAAAAAAAAGTTCTCTAAAGTAAGGAAACATCAATAATAAATAATAAAAAAAACAAAATTGGAAAAAAAGACAACAGTAAGAATAGCAAGACTACATAACAGTATATACTCTGATACATACTGTAAAAATGCACAATACTGTAAAAGTGCATAATCGAAAATAAGACATGATGAAATACACTACTTATGCATATATACACATATTTATCAAGCATCTAATCTTGACCTAATAATGATAATTATGATGTAATATAATATTGATGATTTGATTGATCAAATTGATAATTTTGATTAAAATGTAAAATAAAAAAAAAAATAAATAAAAAACAAATTCTTTTCAAGGAAAATTCTTTTCAAAACTCTTTTACTTATATATTTTATAATAGTGCAGTGCTTTAAAACCTTTTGTAACATTCAAATAATTTATACAATGTATAAAATTGCATATCAATTGTTCTAATAACCAAATTGTTCATTACAAAGCTTATTTTGTACTTGCTTTATAATAAAAATATGTTTATTCGGGAGTTGTTTTTTTGTTGAAAAAAAAACATTATTTTAAAGTAGTATATTTGACAGCTAGTTACACAAATCCAGCCTTATCATTCATAAAATATACACCTGAAAAATATAAGAGTTTCAACAATTTGTTTAATTTTTTTTTTAAACATATATATACTAGGGACCCCTGTTGAGTAATTATATTTCAAGTTGAAGTCAAATATAAAGTTTTTAAAAAAACAGTAATTTACGTACTGACATAGACTTCGCACGATATAGCAGAAACCACTCGTGTTTAATAAAAAGATTTGTGGGTAGTAAGTTTTATTTAGGACATATAAATTCTCATATTACCCTCATATACTGTTTCGTTTCCGATATATTCCCTATAGTAAGTGGCATTTAGTAGATAAAATTACTAAAAATAAAATCTTTTGTCATTAAATACCTAAATATACATAATTTTGATAAAAAGTACATTATTACTACAAATAACCAAAATTTAGAAACAGTTACTTAAAAAAATAAAAAAAGAAGAATTCAAGTGATTTATTTTTGGTTATTTTTATATATTATGTAGATAATTTCAGATGAATTTTTTTTTGTTATTATTTTACATATGTACAATGTACATAGGTTCCATACAAGAAATAATAGGTGGTGTCGCGCATTTCAATTCAATTTATTTGATTTGATATTTTTCAAATCAACTAAAAAAATTCACGGTGTCGGGAAAATCATTTGAATTAAGTTCAACTAGTTGATTCAATTTGTTTCAACTTTAAATTTTTGACATTTCAAATCAAAAATTTTAAGATACCTAAAATATGTTGGAGTTTCCAGTTTAGTGTTATTAGTTATTTATATTTAAAAAAGTTATAAGTTTATAAGTAAGTGTTTAATAAATTTTAGTTTTTTTTTATATTTTCCATTTTTTGTTATACTTTCCAATTTGTAGGCTATTTTTATTATTGAAATCATGGTTATATCAATATAATATTTACTTTTTCGCTCATTCTAGTTTGTATTTGTCTGGCCAAGATTTTCTTTTTAGTTTTTTTTTTAATTATATTAACTTGCCTTATGCAAGTCCATTATGTGTTTTGTGTCTTGTAAAAGTTAATATTATTTAATAATATAATTCGTCTGCTGAATAATGAAAACGATGTATGATATAGTTATACGTTGTAGATCATAGCACCATTGGATTCCTCGTAGTCGATTTTATAAGTACAGCTATTTTACAATATTCTAAATATTGATTATAGTATGGTTTTTAGACAAAAATAAAAATATTGTATAATGAACTTTTGAAGAAAATATGGTAAAATAATATGTTTACATTCTTCTATTTTTCAACCTAATATTTTGATGAAAAATGAAAACGGCTTATAAATCTATACACTATTTTAGAAAAAATCTGTATTTAAATTTTTGCTTTACATAAAAAAAATAAAATACTGCATGCTAGTTTTATATTACTTCTCTCAATACCATTCCGGGAGTTCAAATATTATTAAATAACGTAAGAAGTCAATACGTTGTTTCAAAATTCAACAAATAAAAATTTTCTTATTAAACAAAAAAGTAGAATCGCGTACAAAAGGTATACGTTATTTAATATTGTTGTATACGCTATTGTAATATTTAAATAAACAAAATTTTTTTTTAAAAAACTTTAAATGCAAATTACTCGAAACTATACTTTTTCATATACGTTGTTTCATTTCCCAGCAGACGAATTACTGTTTCGTTTAGTAATAATAGGCGCTATAGCGATATATATTATGTAAAATAAATACATAATATGTATAAGTGGCTATATTTTGTTCTATTCGTAGAAATTGTTTTTGAATTAAGAAAATGAATCATATATTTTATTATTTTCTATTTTTCTATTTTTTTTTTTTTTTAAATAATGTAGCTATTTTTTAAATATGTAGACAAGAAATAAAGTGAAAATTTAATGTAATTCAGGATTTTACATCAAATTGCATCAAAAAAACTAACGTCTTTTAAAATTCAACTCCTCATTTATAAATTATCCATTATTACAATAAATTTATCACAACAAATCAAAACGAGATTACAAATTCAACTAAAAAAGTTTTGTTGAATTTCAAAATCAAAAAAAGTTGAAAAAATTCACAAAAATTGATATACGCGACAGCGACAATTGAACTATTTCGATTTTAGTTGAAAATCAAATCAAAATTGAATGTCGCGACACCACCTAATAATATCTAATTTGTTTGTTTTTGTTTGTTTTTATTTTAATAAGAAAAGAACCCACATACACATAATGTATTTGGTGAATAATAAAACCATATGAATAAAAATTTTTCAACTGTGTGCGCATTATTGTTTTATATACAACTTATTTATATAATAAGAGTTCATTAAAGAGAAGCGAAATAAAATGAGCTGCGCAGGTCCTTAAATGCTTGTCAATTTTCATTTTTATTTTCATTTTTCATTTATTCATTTATACAATACTCAAAAGAGCTAACAAGCTCGTATAGAGTTTTACATATTTCATCAGTGCAACAGTATTTACAATTCTATTAATTATTATCATACTACTAATATCACTTAGAAAATCTTATACAATAATTATTAAACTATTCATCAAATTACAAAAAAAAAAAAAAAAAATAAAATAATTTAACTAAATTATAATTATAGATTAAATATTTTATTCATAACAGTTGTTAATTTAAATTTTTATTTTTAATTATATTAAATTTTTTTTTCTTTTTGCATAAAATTATATAGATTTTAAAATTGTTAAATTTTTGAATCTTATATTCAATTATTAGTAAGTTGAACTCCTCATTTTGAATTTATATACACTAATTTTTGTTTTTAAATGGTACATTCGGCACTAAATATTTTTAATTTACTGAATGTAGCCTATCTCTTTTTTCTATTAAATATGTTTGAAAGCTATTAAACATTTGTTTTTATTATATTGTATTATGTTCAAATAGCACCTTTTAAAAACAAATAAAGAAAAAAATAAATAATATATAAATAAAATATGACGTATTGAATAATCTGCAAATATCGAATAAAATGTACAACATACATTAAAAAAAGGTTACACAATACTGACTTTCAATTTTGTTTTACATTAGATTTTAGAAATTTTTATTATTGTTGTTTTTTTTTTTTTTTTAATATAACACAAAAGAACAGAACAAGATAAATATTTTTCTATAGAATATATAGTTGACATTCAAAATTTGTAAATTTTTGTATCAGATGCATCTCTATACCAAATAACTATACACATAAATTGAATTTGTATCATATGCTACATCATGCTAACTAATAAAAACAAATTTTCATGTAACCTATTTTCAAAATAAATTTTTAATAAAATTTTCATCACAAAAACAAATACACATACTTATATCTACATATTATTATCTATATAAATAATTCAAATGCTTCAAATTAGTGTATATATAGCCTTGATGAAATTTTTTCAGTATAGCAAGCTTGACCTGTAGAAATGTATTATGAATAGGTAAATACATGATGATGAGTAATTGTATATTTGCATGTGTACACATTAAAAACTTTCTAAATTTTAAATTCAAATTCTATTTGAGTTATATTAATTTTAAATTATTTGTCAAAGGTAGGTAAATAGATAGGTATTCGTTACCTTTAACAAAATAGTTTTAATGTAGTAGAAATTATTTGAATTGAAATTTTGAAGTTTTGAATAAAAAAAATTAGATGTATAAAAATTATTTTTTATAATTTATTTAACGGATAAAAGAATACCAGCTAATAATATACAAAATATACAATACAATAACGTTGATCACTCTAATATTATTTTAGTACAGGTCATAGTCATGGTCATATTTTTAACACTAGAAAAAAAAATTAGAATTGGTGTTCAATCCGTATCCGTACTAAATCGTCTAAAATAATCTCAGTATCTGGTTCAAATGTTTCAATAATGCCAGCAGGTCGATGAAGCAATGCTAAAATGTAAAAAAATAAATTGGTATAACACACATAATTGTGAAGCTTGATATGAAGAGCAATCATGCTTTTGAAAAGAAGAAAAACTTTAGAAAAATATTTATTAAGCAGACTACACAAAATAGAGAATAAGAAAGAAGAAGCAATAATAAACTGGACCTAGTAAACAGATATGATACGGTTCATAACAAATGTAAGGTCTAAAGATATATATTTATAGCCCCTTATACCTAGATTAAATTTTCAGTAGACGGTTGATCTATTGTTGATCTATAGTTGTCATAACACCCATACCCATATTGAACAAGAAAATCAAAAAATATTTTTATTTATTCTATTTTTTATTTTATTTATTTATTTATTTATTTATTTAGTTAATTTAAATATCTAAAATTATATAATTCAGTATTGTACAATATAATTTGTCAATATAAGGTTTGTTCAAGTTCATGCAGATATATCAATGGGTTCAATAATGTTAATATTTATTCGTTTCAACTATGAAACATTAATATTTGTTTCTTTTTTTATATTTCAGGTGTATGATCTTGAATAACCTAATACCCTAACTACTTTTATGTAGATAATATCCTAACTATTTTTACGCACAGACTTGGCACATAGTATTTCTCTTTCAGAATATTTTTTTTTTCTAATTTCAATGTGGAAACTATGGTGGGTAGTTTTAATGTCAATGTGGCTTAATCTAACAGGAATTAACATAATTATGTCCTTATGTCACTTTAAAATGAGAAATAAAGTAATGTTATATTATCTCACTTTTTAAAAAACGACAAAAACTAATCTAGGGGGATATGAGCCCTCCAGAAGATTTAAATGAAACAAATTGTAGTAAAGCCAAAAATCAGTAAAATTAAAAGGAAAATATTCGACTATTTTCACTATTATACCAAAATTTTACTCTAACGCTGGAAAACAAGCTTTTATAAAAACTAAAGCTAAAATATAACATTACTAAATTGAAGGGACAGAAGTCTTATTGGGACTTATGGCTTTGGGATTTTTGTCATGTCACCTATAAAAATGCTTGCAGGGTGTATTGAATATTTTCGAAAAGCCAAAAACTTAAAAACGATGCCTTGATAAAAAAAAAACATTAGAACAATTGAAAAAAGAAGAAAATTAGCCTTAACGATTTTTTATGGAAATTGACAAATTGACAAAACGATTTAATTGATATAAATGCTAATCTTAGAAAAAAGGTAATGGATATTCCAAATGCGGACAATGAAGCTGATAATAAGGACGACACCCTGTGCATAATTTGTTACATATACCAAAATACCAACCATTTTGATAGGATAGTGGCAATCATTGCAATCTATAAACAGACTATTTTTCCAAGTTATCTGAAGCAGCTGCGCAAAAAAAATCCCCAATACTGGGCACATATTGTCTGACTACTGTATACAAAATATTGAATTTATTTATTTAAAAAAAAAATTAAAAAATTTTATATTTTGTAATTTTTGTCAAAAGTATTGTAAAATAGTCACCCAGCGGAAACCATATCTATTGTAGAGTAAGTTCTTCTATATAATACACAGTTCCATTTTATTTTAGGGAATAACAAATTGTATTTCAAATACAACATCCAGGCCCTAAGTGAAATTTAAGCCCTAAAACTACTTATTAGTAATCAATAGATGACATAAGCTCTATCACACACTATATCGGTCGGCAAAACAACAAACAAATGTAATTTCAGCCTTACATTAATTTAAATATGTATATTCAAAGGTATAAACCACAAAATTAAAATTTTCATTCTCCTACAGTTTAAGCTTCAATTTAAAATTTATAATTTAAAAATCAAAAATTTATTTCCATAGATATTAATTTAATTTTTTGAAAAATTGATCGCCAAAAGCGATTTGAACTGAACTCCAAATCAATTTTATTTTTATTTTTATATGTATATAATGTTATATACCTTCTATAAAATCATAAACAAAAACAAAACAAATTTTATTAATACTGACTGCATCAAAAATAATCAACGTATAAATTCGAACAAAAGAACCTTCATATTGCAATGCAGCTTTTCAATAGCAACAAAAAAATTATTTTAAAAATTCCTACTCAATATTTTGAAAGCGCATAATCAAAATATTCTCTCTCTTTTTCTATTTCCAGTCTTAATGAAATGCTGGAAACTGGAAATTTGTTTATTCAATAAATTTTGAATAAGAAAATAATAACATAAAAAAAAAATAAAAACAAACTAAAAAAGCTCACCAAAAATCTTCAACAAGTAAAATAAAATTTGTAATAATATTTACAATACAATCTACCTATCGATTAAGGTATTTAGATATTTAGAAACAATAAAATTAGGATTTAATTAGATCGAATTAAATTTTACTTAATTCTATACAATTTTACATTTATAATTGAACCACACCATGTCTGCTGAAGTTTAAATTTAGAAAACAAATAATACTGCTACAACTCCAGTAAAACAATAAATTTGTAATTATTTGTGTATAGGAATTTCTATAAGGTCTATTAAATAAAGAAATGATACATTCGTTCACATATATAATATATATATATATATGTGTGTGTGTATGTATATATCGCGATATATGTATATATTTCCAGGGTATAATAAAGTCGCGTGAATCTTTAATTCAACAAGTGGTGTGCCCGGATGGAGCAAAGAAGAAATGAAATTACGAGTGAAAAAAAAAACAAAAACACTCATTAAAAAGGAAAACTTTTTTTATTTATTTTTTTTTTTTTTGTTTTTTTTTATTTCGTTTTTTTCTTCGTTTACGGTTTAATTTAAAATCCCACAAGACTATTGAAGTTGTTGTTGTTTTTCTTTTTATTATTTTGTTTTTATTTTAATATGTAATATCATAACAATTTGATTAAGGATTGCCACATAAGTATTTCAAATGTTATTTTCAGTTCTTATTCGTCCAATTTTTTTTTTTTTTTTTAATATTATTTAAAATGAGTGAATTTTCCAGGGAAATTTTGTGTTGTGGTCAGAAGTTAAAATAGTGTAATTGAAAAAATTTATTATTTTGAGTAAATTTGAAAAGTGAATTTGTATTTTTATTATTGTTTATTATTTTTGTTATATAATTGAAAGCTTCCTAACCTGTTCTGGTAACATATTGAACAAAAGTTCATTAATGAGTTCATTAATGAGCATATCATGAGCGATGAATGTAATAATGAGTTTTGTACCGATAAGGTATAACTAAACTTATTTATATATTTTAGTTTTACATAGTGAGCTATTGTATGCTCAGTTGCTGATTGTATACACTCTACAATCATCAATACGTATTGAAAACAAAATACCGATGGATCGCATGAGCTAAATTTTTTTCTCTCATTTTAGAAAAAAAGGGAGCACGTGTTTTCAATTTTCTTTGTATTAGCAAAAGTTGTATAGTCTCACGCAAAACTACTACTCCATTTAACCCAACCCTATTATTCAGAGGTGTACGTATTCAACGAATCGAACACTTGAATATCCTAGGCATTCATCATTGTCCTGCAATCCCATCCGTGGGGCATAGGGCTGAAGTTTCGCGATGTTGTTGTCAGGTTTCCTCAAAGTATGCCCAATCCAACGCCATTTCCTCTGTCGGATTTCCACGTCTATTTGTGTTTGTTTCGTTTTCTGCGTTCTATTGGAAATGGTTTGTGGCCAACGAGGCATGAACCCTAGGCATGCAGGTGAACAATAAAATGATATAGAGCGACTATATCTTTGACATTATACCAATGTCGTGACATGTTTGAGTTTTTTGAGTCGCTACAAAACGTATTTTTTTGTCCAGGACATGCAAAATATCTATAAATCATACACACGACCGAAGTTGGAATACAATTCACATATATAGGGCGGTGCATCACGAACCACACTAAATTTTCTAGAGTACAAATTTTCTATTTCATTTCAGTGCATATTCATAGGTGGCTCAAAAGTGGCTGAAACCATATTCCAACAAACGTCTTTCCACGATACAAAACTATATAACCACGTACAATCTACAAAAGTTAGTAATATATTAGCAAATTTATTCAAAATGTCTCTACTGGTCATAGGGACATTTTACTTTCTACAATTCACAATTATTTCAAGTGCAATTGCACAATTGGTGTATAAAGTTATCGTTTAACTTAACTTAAAAAAAAAAACAAAAAACTTAAGTTCAATAATCAAAATTAAAACCATAATCCAAAATTATCATAAATAAAATAATACCAAAAACTCACAGCAATACAATTTTACAACCAACAATAGTAATGAAGGAGGAGAAAATGTTGTCATATATACAGGATATACATACATCCTTTTTACCAACTGAAGAAGGTATAGCCACCTGATATAGCAACATTCAATAAAAAATATAAAATTGAAGATTTATTCTTACAAAACACTAACATTAGTTCGCCAATTAAAATTAATAAAAATATATTATTAAAACAGATTCAATCAAATGGCCATTGTTAATGAGCAATCGTTAAGGCACCTTGATATGTTCGAAATTCATTTATTTGAAATTACCTAAAAGTGAGGTTAGTAAAATAAAAACTACCTATCTTGTTCAAGTAAAATACATATATTGAACCCGATTAGGTTACACGCAAATTTATTGCTAAGCCATAACATTTAATAAAATTAGGAAATGAACAAATTTTCAACAGCGAAAAACTTATCTCAAGTATTAGTTTTTTAATACTTTCTAATAGAGTATAAAATTTTTAGCCAAAACGTTGACTTATCTTTAGACTATATTTACTCAAATTTACATCCTCACAAAGTCAAATTAAAATTGTACATATTGTATTTGAATAATTTACTGTTAATTAATTTGAATTTGCTCTGTAATATAAATTGTGAACAACCAGGTAATAAAAAAAAAAAACCTATCCGAAAAAGGGAAAAAATCCATTGAAATCAATTTTGTCATAACTGGACTTAGTCGATTTTTGTTTTTAATAACAGATTTATTGACGAATTTTTAACAGACACGTGCCAATATTTTTGTTTTTGTTTTTTTTTGTTTTGTTTTTTTTTTTATTTTAACTTTAAATTCTTACACACATACATATACTAATTATATACACATAAATATTTCATAAACGTTTATATTGTATTGTATATATATACACAAAAAATAGTTTACTATTTTGAATAGAATTTTGGGAAAAAAGATAAAACAAAAAAAAGATATTTATATCCTTTAGAAAATTCAATTTACAAAAAAAAAAAAAAACAAAAAATTAAGAAAATTATTTTGAATTGATCGCTTTATAAAATAATTAAAAATAATTAGCAATATTTTATTTATGTATATTTATATACATAATATCTACGTATAAATTCAGAAAAAAAAATATATTTAAGAAAAATTAAACTAAAATTTATGAAGAATTTTAAATTATAATAGAAAATTTAATTTTAAAGTATTTCCAAGGACATTCTAATAATATGAAGAAATATAATATCAACTCTAAGAACTTCATATAAGCAGATAAGTATATAATTTTATTTTTAATATTTTAAACATATTTATGAAATAACTTATGGGAGAAATCATCACTTAATTCTAACAAAAAGTCAATTAAATAAAAAAGTAATTAAAAATATCTAGAAAATGATGAGTTTTTATAAAATTTTTCTTTGAACACTTTCCAATGTGATTTTAATACTCAAAAGGTTAATAAGTCGTTTTTCTTTCAAGTGCTTTCAACAAAAATTCAAGGATGTTTGCCTTAATCATCCTTCATTAGATTTATGTTGAGAAACATCTTTTACTCAACAGATTTAAATTTTTTGTCCTGATTTCTTTCGGATTTAAGATCGCTGGCATGAATTTTATTACTGACACTTATCTAATATGAGCAATTTATAATTGCAAAGAAACACCTACACCAAGCTGTAATGGATGATGTTAAAAAAAAAAAAAGTCCAGTCATGGCGGTAGTAAGTGAAACAACATTTAAATGCAGATGATTGAGATTGAGGTTGAGGCCTTAGCGTAGATTAAATTAGACAATTTTCATTATATTCTAAAAAAGATACAATAAGGAAACAGGCTTATGGTAACTGAAGTAGAAAACAAAAATTTTTGATTGGAATGGAATCTATGTAAATATCGTGTAAAAACCGCATCGATCATTGTTTTATAAACAATATAGAAAACATTTAAATATAATATATAATATGCATGTTATATAACAGTGCAATATAAAAATTTAAAATAAGTAATTTTCTAGAAGTACTAGAACCAATACTACGGAAAGAGCAGGCAGGTTTCAGACCAAACCGAAGCTGTGTTGACCAGGCAAATACTTTACGGGTCATAGTTGAACAATCAGTAGAATGGAATGCCCCACTATATCTACTATTCATAGATTTTAAGAAAGCATTCGACACAGTCAAAAGATGCGCAATATGGAGAACACTTATAAAGAAAAAATTATCAACATCATCAAAGCGATGTATAAAGATGCAGAGACAACAGTTCAACACAGAGGTAAGATCAGTGATCCATTCTACACCAATATAGGAGTTAGACAAGGATGTCCACTATCTCCACTTCTCTTCAACACAATACTAGACGACATTCTAAAAGAAGTTTGCACAGGAATAAACGGAATAGAATGGGATCTCTTCGGAAACTTAGAAGACTTAGATTACGCAGATGATGTATGCCTCATATCAAGAAATCAAAGGGACCTACAGAAAAAAGTCAACAGATTACAGGAAGAAGCAAAGAAATCGGGACTGGAATTAAATGTCGAGAAAACCAAGGCAATGAGGACAAACAACCAATAACAGTGAGCCAATAACAGTGAGTGGACAACAGATAGAATACGTAGAAGAATTCAACTACCTGGGGAGCATTATAACATCAAGAGGAGGTGCAACAGAAGATGTTAACAGCCGTATAAATAAGGCAAGAAGAACATTTGGGAGCCTAATGAAGATATGGCGGAGCAACCAAATATCGAGAACAACAAAGCTAACAATATTCAGAGCATGTGTTAAGTCAACATTAATATATGGCAGTGAAACATGGCTCACTTCGGTCAGAATCAAACAGAAACTACAAGTATTAATCAACAAGTGCTTGAGAATTATATGCAGAATATTCTGGCCGGCAAGAATTAGCAACGAGGATTTATGGATGATAACTGGAGAAGAACCTATCAACAAACAGATAAATAGGAAAAAATGGAAATGGATAGGTCGTACACTAAGGAAATCAGCAAGTGATATAGCAAGAAGAGCTCTAGAGTGGAATCCACAAGGACAAAGGAGACCCGGCAGACCATACAACACATGGAGACGCACAATCGATCAAGAATTATACCTGGGACGATATTAAGGAAGTAGTACTCAACAGAGAGGAATGGAGGTTCACTATCGAAGCCCTATGCTACCACGCGGAGTAATAGGAGGAAAAAAAAAAAAAAAATTTTTAATTCAATTTTTTAATTAAAGCTTTAATTATTAACTAAAAAGACAATTAAAAGTATTTTAAACAATAAAATTTTAATAATCAATCACTTTTTTATTTCTAAAAATTATAGCTTTCGCTAAATAGGTATGCATACATATGTGCCTATTACAGGTGTCACACCACTTTTTCAGTCATTTTTCCCAGCCACCCGAATGAAATTTATTTTCGTATTACAAGTCTCATCCGACAGCAACAAATTTCTGAACGTATTTTTTATGTACTTTGACAGAAAAACTCATTTGATGTTTGAATTTAAAAAAAAATATTTTTATAAGAATACAAAGTTGGTGATGTGTTTTTTTTTATAAATTTTTGAAAATTTTTAATATTTAAAAAATAAAAACTGTTTTTATTTACAAGTGTGGATCAATATTTTAGTGATAGTCATTCAGAAGAAGAAACAGAGAATCTAAGTATAAAGAGAAATATTCTTAGAAATTGTTCAAATCCGTTGGAAATTGATAATGAAAAGTAAGTAAAACAATTTGTAAAATAATTAATGTACAAATATGTGAAATATAACAAAACGATTTGTTTTTAGCTTAGTTAAATATTTCCGTTTAAATAAAGACGCTTTTATTGCTTTGTTTGAGGATTTGAAGGGAAAATTTAAAAACTCAAAATTAAATTCATCTATTCCCGATATTATAAAATTGGCAGCATGTTTACGTTTTGTAGCTGATGGCAGCTATCAAGAAAGTGTTGGAAACGATTACAATGTACTTCTAGCTCAGCCAACAGTTTCAGTAACATCTTACTGATTTTTTAAATTTAATGGAAATTCATATTTGCAAAAAATGTATTTCTAAAATGAATGCTGAAGAAGAAATAGAGTGTAAGAAATTTTTTTACACTAAATACCGTTTCTCGGAAGTAGTAGGATGTATCGATGGAACACATATAGAATGTACATATAGTTGCCCCAAAAAAAGAAATTATGCATTTATACTATAACAGGAAAGGATTTTTCAGTATAAATGCAATGATTGTAAATATATACTTAATTGAAGTATTTTTTAATTTTAATTTTAAATAAATATTCATGTATATTTTAGATGTGTATTTGAAAAGTCGATTTCGATGCATTTTAGGTGCCAGGCAATTACATTACAGTCCAGAAAAATGCACCCAAGTAATAAATGCAGTGTGTGCACTTCATAATATCTGCATATCATATAAAGTTCCAGAAATTGAAATGGAAAATGTAACTCAAAACAATTTTGAAGGATTTATGGAATAAAAGTCGAGTTTCCTTTCACTTGAAGTGAATTTGTGTTATTATTATTATCATTTGGATTATTACTATTATAACTGTTAGTAATATTTCTGTTACTATTACTATCATATATTATTATATCATCAAAAGTAATATTGTTATTAGTGGTATTCACATTATCATTATTGTTATCATTATAAATCGACTCCCCAAAACAACCGCTACCGACAATGACAAAATTTTATTATTTTCCTGCTCCAATCGTGTTAAAATGGAAAAATTATTGGGACCTCCGCCTGTAGATTTACTTTATTTTTTATTTTTTCCCAATTTGTCTTTAACCTTTCTTTTCATGTCATCCCAGACCTAAAAATTTAAATTAATATTCGTAAGCTCATAAATTTAAAAATAGTTGCTTTTCTCCACTCTTTTTCAGTACGAACGAACCATTTTTTGAAATTTTGAATTTTTTAAACTAAAATAAACAAAAATGTTTATCATTCAATTTTTGAATTAATATATTCAAATATATATTATATAATATAAATTCAAATTCAAATATATATTATATATATAAATTATTTCAATAAATTTGTAAATATTTACATTACCTTTTTTTTCAGAATCCATTATTTAAATTTATATAGACACAAAAAATTACAAAATTACAGGCAAATGGAATCCTGTCACATATAAATTGCAAGTGACAATTGAGTCGCATTTTTCAGCTGGCGCGTGACAGTTGTAATAGTAATTAGTGTTGTCACCTGAAATTATTCGGATCCGACAAAAAAAGTGATACCTGTAATAGGCACAATAATGTGTAGGTACCAATAATTTTTTTTTATATAATATGGAGACTTAGATAGGTACTAATATTTTTTTTATATAACTAAAATTAAAACAATAAATTTTTAAATGACTTAGCTTAATAACCAAAACAAGCAAAATGTAAAATTTACATTCACTTATCGTATACCAAATTTACTATGAGAGAGAAAAGGTACAAAACAGATGTTTGCCTTTTGCTTTGAAAAAAATTTTGCGTTCCCATTCTTCTTCTTTGGAATTGTTTGTGTTCTCATTATTTATATGAGGCAAGGTGGTAACAAATCTTTGTTCAAACTTAGTTTGTTCCCTTGTACGAGGATTAATTCTGATCTTTTATTATTTCAATCTTTACGTTTTAAACATTATTATTTTCTTATATACCTATATTAAATTATAATTACATTACAATAATATAAAATATTATTAATATTTTTGTCAGTAATAATTTGGAGTTACAAACATTATTATTTTTTATTAATTATATTAAATTATAGTAAACCTAAATATTTATTATATTGGTATACGATTATAAAATAATACTGAGGACAACATCTATTTACAAATCACAGAATTTAAAGAATATGACAACGCTCTTTTAGTGAAGTCTCCTAAAAATCGTTTGCATAGTTGATATAGTTTTGAAAATAATATTGTTAAATATTTCAACAAAATTTTTGTCGGAAATTTTTTTTCCAAATCAAAATTATTAATCAACAAATTTTTTCCGCCCTATGCCCCACGGATGGGGTTGCAGGACCATGATGATGATGATGAAATTTTTTTTTAAAATTATAAACTTTTTTTTTATTTAATTTCAGCCAACTTTTTTGTTACTCTCTTTTGTTTACTAAATTTTTTCTTTTTCTTGCACGTTAATCGTCTTATTATCGTCTATTTCTTACAATTTTAGCGAATTTGCATATGTGTTTTATACTGCATAAAGAATATTCTAGTTGTGATGGATATTCTTTGATGAGAACAGAACTATGAGAAGAGAACAACTTCAAATGTTGTTTTTTGTTTTGTTGTTTGTATTTAAATGAGAAAAGAAAATTGTTTTTTGTTTTATTTTATTCTGATCATTTTTTGTTTTACTTATTATTCTTATTATTCTCTATTACATGTATTGTCTGTATGTAGCATGTAGGTATCTAAAAAACAAAAGAAATTTTTGTTTTTGTACCTATATTTAGAATGTATATATATGAATGTATATATTAATAATATTAGTGACTCACAATTTAGCGTGACGCGAGTTTATAACATTTTCTCTACCAAATCGATAAACGTCTTATAAGTAAGTTCCACATACAATAATGTGTGTTTAACGAGAAGAATACAAACGCATATTCAGCTTTAAATTGATCAAATCAAATCAGCAATAAATTCACATACTTCTCGAACTATTTTAGGTGACTAAATTGTTGGTAATATTTATTGAACAACATAATCTTGCATTCATAACACCAAATAAGTAATCAATATCATTAAATTTTAACATACAATTTATTGTCGACGAATAAAAATCCAAAAAATATTTTTTTTTTATTAATTTTTCTAGTTTTTTTTTAATTTTTAAATGAGCCCAATCGCTCGCGTAGATTGTTTTCAAGTATACATATGGTAAATATATAATATGCATGTACAATTTATCGAACAATAATAATTAATGTAAATCAGTACTTAAACAACAATTTAAATTTCAATATATAATAATCAGTTAACGCAAAGTGTAGAACTTTTGAAAATTCATTAATTAATAAACTAAAGTACAGACTAAAGACTAAACTGTATATTAATGACAAATAGTATTCACTAATTTTTTTTAAATTTATTAAATTTATTAATTTTTTTTATTTCTAAATGCAATTCATTGTGGTACTTATATGTTAAATTTTAAATGGCATCATCACTATTGAATCTGACTTTTGACGAAATTATCCTAATATTATCGGTTGTTCTAGTATGATAGTTGTGGTAATCATTAATTGATTGTGGTGTGAGAATTGTGTAACGAGAATGTTAATTAGTAGCAGTCTACGGTTGGCATGTATACCTTTAATAGAGGTTCTTAATTTGTACTCGAACAAGTTTTTTATTACTTTATTTTGTAATTGAAGTATAACTTTGATATCTTTGAGATAGACATTTCCCCATATCTGAATAGCGTTTTTATAATATTTTTTTAGCAAAATTTCTTCAAGATCACAAAGATAATTTTTAATCATTGACTGTATACATATACATTTTTTGTATATATTATTTTGAAGACAATTAGCTTACGTCGTCCGAAAAATAAATCAAAAGGAAATTTTTAACTGTCGGCATGGAATAAATTTTTACATTAATTTAGTTATCAAAATTTTCAAACCCCAATTTACAAAAAAAAAACACTCATGTAATAAATTTAAAATGTTTAATTAAATTTATGTCTTTTATTCTAGTTAGATTTGTCTATATAATTATATACATTAATCCATATATATATACTTTTTTTCATTTAAATTCAACATTTGTTCAAACAAATTGTTTGACAAAATGTTGAATTTGAATGAAAAATTGTTTAATTTTAATGCAAAAAAGTATATATGTATTCACTATATTATTATATATCTATAATATACATTTCAACAGCCTACATTTTATAACATACTTATTTAATAAATTTATATCTCTCTTCATCTCTTTTTGCAGCTCTACAACCCAAAATGGGGCTTAGTTAAATTGATTATTTGCCACAACATTCTTCGTTATTTGACAAATAATTGTTGTCCAGCCGTTATTGATATCGATTTATTTTTTATTAGTTCTTCCATTTCAATATGATGTGTCTTCCTCTACATCTTTAATTTTGAATTCCACACTTTCCTAAGCGTGGAAAATTGAATTTAATAAAATGGTTGAAAAATATAATAATAATAATAATAATAATAATAATAATGATAAAAGTAAAATATAAATAATAATAACTTACATTAAATATTTAAGACTTAACTTATAAAAACGTATATTTTTTAATAATAAAGTGTGAAAATGTAAGTGTATTCATCTCTTTGTTTAAACAGATAGTTTTGATATTTTAGCATTTCGATTCTGTTTAAAAATTCAAATTTTTGTCAAATAGAAATTTGAGAAATTATTGCATGGATCTATTTTTACTCTTATTTGAGAACAAAACATTCGGTCAAAGATAATATTTTTAAGATTGAATACCCCTTTAGGCAGATGGCATATATTATTTTTTTTATTTGTTGAAATTTGACACTTCTTATACTGTATGCAGATTTTTTCAAACAATGACATTTGAATTAAAATTTTTGACAATAAACTGAAATATTAGAGTTATTAGGTCTGTATGTTTACTTTTATTTGCAAAAATTTACAAATGAGAGGAAAAATCACGTGATCACAAAATTCTGCGAGAATAGTTAAAATGCAAACAAAAGTAAACATACGTAAAATTTGCATAAATTTATCCAAATTTTTTCATGTCAAAAGTAATTGAATTTTAGGTTATGAGATTTTTTTAGTAATGTTCTGAATTTTTTCGTAAAATTATTGAATGTTTTTGTTGAAAAAAATTAAATTAAATAATTTTTCGTGGTTTTGATCTTTTTGTCGGTAAAAAGTTATATAAATAAGTTTTCAGGTTAGGTATACAACTTTTTATTTATTTTAGGTATACTACTTTTTACATGAAAAATATCTATTGACATTTAAAACAACAACAAAAATTTGACAGTAAATTTTTAGAAATTTTTGCAAATAGAAATTTCATTTGCACAAATTTGTTTAAGAGAGACCTCTGACGACACGTTTTAAACATAAAATTCTCTTAAATTTCTCAAAAATTTGTAATGAGCGTGCAAATAAAAAAATACAGGTCCACATACAGGAATTTATATAAATTTATACAAATTTATATAAATTTGCGAGTTAACATACAGAACAATTAAATATTTAAAAGCTGGTTATTATTGTTCTAATAGATTTTTTACTTTTCTAATCAGAGGAGAGTCAGATATGTCAAATGTATTTCTTTTTATTCAAATCATTTCAAAATACCCAGATTATCAACTTTGTGTTTCTTTTTTATTTCGAAGTATACTCAGAATGTCTTAATTTCATTTAATTTTACTATTTCAACTGCACATAAATGTACAGCGAAAACTTAGGACTGTTTTTCAGGTAGGATGTGGACCACCTTTCTCTGTTACAAATCTTATATCTATTTTTAACACTAACAGAAATTAAATAATATTTCAATCTAAATCTATTATAAATATAATCTAAATCTAAATCTAATTATATACATATATACTCAGAGAGTTGTCATCAGTAATCAGGTGAATTCTAATTGATTTTTTTTTTTTTATTTATTTATTTGGTCTTTCTCAAAAGAGCATCATTGCTCGTACAGAGTATATACATTTATATATTTACTTATATTTACAAATTTTTAATTTTTTGTTTTATTTTTTTTTTTTTTTTTTTTTTTATAGCTAATCAAAGTTAATTTTAATATAAAATTTTAATATAAAGTAATGAAAACGGTTGCAATAACATTAGTGTAAAACTATAATAAGAAGAGAAAGTCAAAGAGGTAATAAAAAAAAGCTAATTCATTTTTTTTGTTTTTTTTTGTTTTTGTTTATCAAATCACATTTTTAGATATTAACCATATCATAGAAATGTTTATTTATTGATGTTTTGAATGATTCGTAGTTCAAATTTTTGTAAATATCTGGAAGACTGTTGTAATGTTTAACAGCAACATTATATACAGACTCATATCTAATTCCTAATGGTGCCTAATTGATTCTATAAACAACATCTCCTCTAAACAAAATATATGTGAGTTATAAAAATCAATCAAAAAAATTAACATAAAATAAATTTTTATAACTGAAAATCAATCAAAAAATTTAACGTAAAATAAATTTTTATAACTAAATAAAATTAATCTTAATATTTCTTTATTAACTCAAAATTGGTGATGTCGGATATAAACATTTGTTCTGTTCATTGAATCTGAGTAATCATCGACATCTGCTCTGATTAAAAAAAAAAGTAAAACATCGCTAATAGTTTAAAAATCAATCTGATGTAAACATACATACAAGCATGCAAAATATTTACTACAAATAAATACAAAACAAAAACATAAAAAAAAAAACTTAAAAAAATCAAATTTTAATTTTACCATAAATTAATTTTTTTGTTTTTTTTTTTTTATTATGTTTTTGTAAATTAAAATTTTCTTTTTCTAATCTTCTTGTCTACAATAATCAGGATAATCAGAAAAAAATATTTGTGAATAAAAACAAAAAATTTTTATTATATTTCATCAGGCTTTTATATAAATTAAATTGATATGGACTCAAGAACTCTTTCAGACTTAATTAATGTTTCAAAAATACAAAAAAAATGAGTAAAACCAAAAAAAAAATAGGAAACATCAAAGGGATATCCCTTTTTTTCTACTTCAATTTTTTGTTGCTTTTTTTTTGTTTTGAAAAGCCAAAAGTTAATCATAAATATTTTTCTTTTTCTTTATTTTTATTTAGATTTTTTTTTTTTGTTGGTTAAATTGAGTAAATCATATTTACACAATCGCTTTGAGGTGTATTAGGTGAGGTGTAAGCTTTATTTATATAAATTGTATATAAATAAAAAAAAAAAATATTGTGAATTATTCATAGTCTATAACTATAAACATCAATGTATTATTATAAATTAAATCAGAAATATATGAATTAATAAAGAAAAAAAAAAAAAGTTCAACATCTGAATGGTGCTGAAACCCTATATTCCCAAGATGGTGTAAAAAAGGATGAAAAAAACCTTATGAGTGAGATTTCTGGTTTGTAATAAATGCTACTCATTTTTGCAACGGTATTACCATTTTTATTTAATAAATTAAAACGTATATTCTGGGCCTGATTTATGGAGGTCTTCAATTGTTTTCGATCTCAAATAGTTCCCTCAACTTGAAAATATCTGAATGGAAATTTGGTTTGAATTTAATTATTCGAAACAACCACATTATGTTTCATTATTGTTGATTAGAAATTATTAATCTTATACAAAATAATTATTATTTGCATAAAAATATATTATTACTTAAAGCGCCCGTGTAAATATGATTTTATTAATTTCTTAAAATTTTCTATTTTTCTTTTTTTTAATTTAAAATAAAATAAAATAAAAGATAATAACAATAATAATAATTTTAAAAACTAATTAAATTTCTTTTGATTTTACTTGCCGCAAATATACAAAAAAAAATAAATAAAATCTTTCATAATTTTCCTTTTTCAATTCTGTAAAAAAAAACAACAACAAAAAAAACATGAAACCGAAAAAAAGAAGGAATGATTCTAGATTGGAATTCTTTTTTGTATTTTATTTATTTTTTATTATTTTTTTCATTTTATTTTATTTCTTTGCATTCTCTAACTACTCAACTATCCTACCTGAAAATATTACCTGAAGGCCGTATTTGCTTTTAGTTTTATTTTACATAATAAATACAACAACAAAAAATATAATTTCTTAACGAAAGGTATACCTACTTACTATACTGTTATGTTAAAATTTAAATATCCAGAATCTAATCAATTATTCGTGTCATAATTTTAAGACTTTAGGCTACAACAACAAAAAAAAACAAATTTAAAATAATTAAAATAATCCAAATAATCACTGAAAATTATATTCAGCATCATTGAAAGATCAGGGATAACATATAAATATTAAATATATGGCGGGATATTATAATAGGCCTAATGTCAATAGTGACAATAGCATTTATAGTACCAATACTGAACAAAAAGTATTATCTAATCTTAAATTAAGTTACAATATTTTAAAAATATTGCAAAATAAAAACAATGACAATAAGCACCTATAGGGAAGCATAGTATTATGCTTCTATATGACACAAAATTAGTAGAAAACCAACGTTAAGTATAGAACGGATAAAAGAACTGAAAATCAGTTGCATTACATCATCGAATTAAAAACATCTTAATTCATCCTACGTTAAAGATAACCATTAGTTAGACTTACTCACATATCGAAATATCATATTTTTGGCTCATTTGGCATATATATATATTAACGGCACCCAACTAATTCTCAAAGATAGAGCTAAGTACTTGGGTCTTATCTTAGACAAGAAACTAAGTTGGAAACCGAATATAATTGAAAGAGTGAAAAAGCTACAACAGCACTGTACTCTTGCAAACGAGCTATTAGCAAAAAATGGGGAATAAATCCACACATTATCCACTGGCTGTATGCAGCAGTTGTCAAGCCTGTACTAATGTATGGTGTCGTGGTGTGGTGGATGGCACTCAATACTGGTCCAAACCTCAACCTCCTTGTAAAAGATCAAAGATCAGCCTCCATCTGCATAAGCGGAGCACTTAGAACAACTTCTTCCGCGGCACTGGATACGCCATGATTTCATCTCTTACCATTAGATATCCATGGCAAATGGCAATGGCATCCAGAACTGCAATCATTCTAAAAGCCAATTTCCAGTGGAAACCACAATTAATTGGTTGCTTTTCTATTATGGAATACAAGAAATTTATTCCACAGAACCTAGATCTGACTCTTACAGGGTGCTTCTTTGAGAGATCATATCAAATCGATATTCCGTCTAGGGAAAGTTGGAAGAGTAGCACGGTTCTAAACAGGAAACACGTACACCTCTACACTGATGGTTCAAAATTAAATGACAGAGTGGGGGGTGGAGTCTACTCGGAAAACCTGAACATAAGTCTATCCTTCAGCCTACCAAGACATTGTAGTGTGTTTCAGGCGGAGGTGATGGCAATAAAAGAAGCCTCAATTCAGGCTGAGATCCTGAGTATTATCTGTTATACTCACAGACAGTCAGGCCGCAATTAAAGCACTGGAGTCAGTAACCATCAACTCAAAAACCGTGTTGGCCTGTCGCAGTGTCTCTGGACGAACTAGCGGATAGGTAAAACATATTGTTACGATGGGTGCCAGGACACAGTGATATTCCGGGTAACTGTATGGCAGATCTACTTGTTAGAGAGAGCACTATATTACAAATCCTTCCGGAAAAGATCAATCTAGGTGCACCTTTTGCCACCTGTAATTTATTGCTTCGCAATGATGCAATAAAAGCTTCAAACTTCAGATGGTCAGTTAGACCAGACTGTAACATCACGAAGCAAATCTGGCCTATGTTGAACCTGAAGCGATCCCTTAACCTACTAACTGTGAAAAGGTGTGACATTAGCACTATGGTAGGGCTCATTACGGCTCATTGTCTGATTGGTAAACATGCCAGAAGACTGGGACTCCCCTCAAACGACGTCTGCAGAACATGTAGAGAGGTGGAGGAGGATGAAACAGTCCAAGACCTACTCTGTTCCTGCCCTGCTCTCTGCCAAAAAACCCATTTAGGAGACTTCTTTCTGAACTCGCCTGGGTGATTTTGAAAATACTGGTATATAAAACCTCCACCGCTTCGTTAAAAGTTCAAATTGGTTCAACGAGTAAGGTACTACGCGATGACAGTTTCGGTGGTATCACAATGGACATCACCGGTCTAAGTGTGTCGGCGTACTGTCGACAGCCACTACTACCTACCTATCTATCTACCTTGGCATATATACATATTCGAAATGATCATCTCCCCTTAAACTTCATGAACTCCTCATCAATTGTACAATCAGTTCCAGGTTATAGAGTTTTACAGCGACTGATCAACAAATCTCATATTTCGGATATGGCAACAAATTTATTTGGTTCTCTACGGATCATAGAACCTTAGACAGGTCATAGAACCTTAGACAGTTGATGATGATTGATGAATTTCAATTTCTGTTTGGACATTGTTGCAAGAAAAATATCTCTACTTTTTTTTAATCAAATGAAATTTCAACTGACAGACGATTGCTTTTCAAAACTGTCAATTTTGTTAAAATGTCCCTGCAACAATAATAATTATAGTATGTCCCTCTTTAAACATCATTATTTAATTTAACTTCTTCTTCATCCTATGAAATCATAATAAGTGACAACTTATCATATATAAGTCTGCCAAAATAAAAATAATAATCTTAATAAAAATAATTATAATAAGAATAAAACAGAGAACCAAACTAAATCCAAATATCCTTTAGAATAAAATTTAAAAGAAACCATTCGTTTACGTCACAACAACAACAACAACAAGAATAAACTATACCATACCATGGCACATCAAATCACAAACAATTATTCAAAGAACTTTTACTACCCCACTCCACCCTATATTCATTATTTTCAACTTAGTCTCTCACTATTAATTCTACAGAACTCTGCAGCAGTAATGAAAGAGAATGGAATACAGGATATTCTACTTAAAAATATTAATAAATAACATAAGAAAAGATAATTTTTATTTAATGTTGTATCCTTAAAGAGAATTCTCAAAAACAAAAATCAAAATAATAAAAACAAAAAAACTAAAAATGAAAAAACTAAAAACAATTCTACTGAATGTCCCAGTGAAAATTAAATATAAAGATCAAAGAGGGAATTATTGTAGGGAAGAGTAGTATAAATTTGAATTTTTCGGACATATTTCGGAATTTCAAATGTTCATCATATGAGAAGGAAACAAAAAAAAATGTATTTTTTAATATAAAAAAAGGACATTTTAAATTTCCGGATTTGTTTTTTTTTATGTTTCTTTTGTTTTTGTTCTTTTTTTGATACTTTGATGTTTAAAACATTTTTTTTTCTTTTTTCGGTTTTCCTTAATGTTCATAATTTTTTTAAAACATTTAAAATATCATATAATTTTAGAATTGTTAGTTAATTGTATTCTTAGAACAAATTTTAATTCAAATGTTTTTCCATTTCATATGTTTTTGTCGTACGTGTTTTCAAATCTTGTAGTAATCTACTCATAATCTATCATCTTAATGTAGAATCTCGATAACAGTCTATGTATAAGTGTTTGTCATGAATATTATTAGGTGCCTATTATGTATTTCGATCGAAATTAATCGAATCGTTCATCGTTATCGTTAAAGTTATTCGATTGTGATCGTTAGTGTCATTATGTATTTCGATGAAAATTTGATCGAAAGTGTTTAAAAATGGTGCCATTGTAAAATTCAAATCTACGATGAAAATGACATATGTTTCATTCTTGAACTGTCAAATTAAAATTATTATACGAAAAAAAAACAAAACAATAATGTTATATTTAAAATTTTTAAGTTGAAAATAAGTTGAAGTGTTTAAATAAAATATAATTATAAAATTATAAGTTTTTAAAAATAAAATGATTTGAGCAGAGGTAAATTTTTCAATTTCTGATAGTGCTGAAAAACGCTATCAAATTGCAGAATTAAAAAACAAGCGAACATATATTCGAGATTATTCTAATCCACTAGATTTGGAAGATTATACGTAGGTTATTTAAACATGAATTTGATGAATTATTATCTACATTATTAAAACTATTAAATTAGGGCAAACATTGAAATAACCAATTAGTAACACGTCGATTCCAAATATGATTAAATTGGTTAGTGTATTAAGATTCTGTGCGGTTTGTACCAAGCAAATAATTATCAACGTAGGAAATGATTTTCATGTCGGACTAGCACAGCTAATTTTTTTTTGGTTCTTAAAGAAGTTTAATATGTATTTGCAGTTTATAATTATGTGCAAAATGGATCAAATTCCATTACGCACTAGAAGGAAAAAGTCAGGCAAGCACTATTTTTAGCAAGCAAAACGTACAACATTTATGTTATAGTAGAAAGGGATTTTTTAGCATTAATGCAATTCTGATAAGTTTATACTTTATTGTAATTACTTTACATTATTATAACAGTTTTTGTTTTTAGAGATGTGATCATAATCAGGTAATTGGTTTTGTGAGTGCAAGATATCCTGGTACCTCTTTGGAAAATTTATAATAGTTTACCATTATTTTTAAAATATCGAGGTAAAATTTTACATCGATAAACTTTATCGATTTCGTCGACAATTTCTGAACGATATCGAAATACATAATGGCAATTTAGCATTTTGACATTTCGTTCGATCAAATCGTAATTGTTATCGAAATACATAATAGGCACCTTAATTCTATGTATCGTATAGATTCAGTAAGCTAGCTAAGGTTGATGAGCTGAATTCAAAGCAATTTATTATTGTATGAGATATCCGACTTGTGAATATCAGCCACAGGTGCCACTAGGTAATATGTTTTTTTTTTAGTTATTTTTTAGAATTAGATCGATTTATATAGAAAAATTTATACCTACTTTGGGTAATGCAAATCTATAAATAAAACATGATTACAATGTTCTACTCTAGAAACAAATCCCAGTCAGATTACCGAAATAAATTGCATTCTTAATATTAATTTTAACACTTTCAGACCCAAGTAAAATACTATTTTTTACATAACTAAAATTGGTTTTACATAACTAAAATTGTAATACGTAACCAATACATTTAATTATTTGCATTGTTTTTAAGTAATGTCTATTGATCGATGCCTTTGGGATTTAAATTGAAATATTAAATACTAGCTTTGTAACACGCCATAAATGACGGAAGCAAAATAAATTCTAGCATTTCTTTCCTTCATTAGAGTTTTCATTTCAAGTTTAAGAAAAATAAGTATTTGCTTACTAATTTATCATACCTCTATTTTTGTATTACCTATAACGCTTTTAATTACCATATAAACAGAATATTTGTAGTAAGGTGTAAAATTTTCTATTCCCTAAGGGTCATTTTTACTCAATCATTTTAGCGACATCCTTTTTGCCAACATTGAAAATTTATCGTATAATTCAGAATTAAGTTAATCCTGTTAACATTCAATGACATTCTCTGCGTAAGCTTAGCGTCACAGTTTAATGTCTTATTTTATAATGAGCCACAATTTTGAACGAACACAATTTTAAAAGCAAAAATAAATAAAATTGTAAATATAAAAAAATAATAATATTGTAGGTACACTATATACATAATATTTATTTTGATGAATAAAATAAAAACTCGTGTTGGAGAAAAAATTAAAATAAAAAAATTTACTGCAAATAAATAGGTATTTACAAAACTGTTCATAACTTGTGAACCATTGATCGATTATTTAAAATTTCATTTCATTTCAAAAAATTAATTATCGAACTGTTCATGTTAAAATTCATACAAAATTATTATTTATAACATACATTAAAAAGAAGAACAACAATCAATATGGTTTAACCGATACCTATATATACCTACCTACTATATTAAAAAAAATTCATCACTCTCTACAACATACATTTCTACACACTTGAAGAAAACAAATATACCTAAAAATTATGAATTTACAAAGATTTGAAATAAAAAATAATGTACAAAATTTCATTTGATTTCTTTAAAAATGTATAGGTTGTTATTGTTTTTATGTGTAAATTAGCAGAACTAAAACCTAACCCCATAATATATACTAAATATTATATACGATCATAAATTATATATCATATAGATATATATACATATATATTAAAACAAAAAAAATAAAAATAAATAACAATTTTAACTCATCATCGCATCACATTTCTGGCTAGAGTATATATACCTATAGTAATATAGTACAGGCAATGCATACGGTAGTAAAACTATGATACTATGATCATTATCATAACAACAACAAAAAATCAAAAAATATGAGACACATATGCATATTGTGTATAATTTTAAGTAATAAGAATAACCTTTAAGTGCATTATGTTTTTTTTTGTGTTAAATGCTGTTTACCTTTTGGTTATTATATCATATTAAACTATTAATAAAATTTCTATTAACTAGTCCTTATTATTATAAATCAAAAAAATTGTTTGTTTTATTTATATTATTATTATTATTTTTTATTTTTTCTTATTATTTGCGAAAAAGACTAACATTAAATTAAAAAAATATATTTCATGCAATGGTATTTTTTTTTGCAAAGGTTCAGCATGGTAGACAGGGGTTAAAAAAAGAGCACCAAAGCAATTTGTATACATATTGCAATTTGTATATGTGTTGGAGTATTTCGTCGGACAAACAAACATCCAGATAAATGCAGAAAATTATATATATAATAATTATGTAATAAAAAAACATTTCATTACATCCTACAATTATTTAAGGTGGATCTGAAAGGATTAATTATAACCAAGCACTAGAAAAATCTTAATTGTTAGTTTTTCTATCAAAATAGTTTTACGATGGATCCATTCTTCGTCTTTTACTGCAATCCAACTGCAGATGTTTATAGTCAATTCTCCCAATGTTACGTGTTGCAACTATATATCTCTGAACATTAAAAATCTGTGTCACATAGATCTGGGGTTATGTTTATACTCACAAAAAAGTTTTACAACTCTATATTAGATTATATAAAATTCAGTGTTAATCTTTTCAGCTGTATAAATGTTTTGACCATTTCAACTACTCATCATGTGTCTATATAGTACTTTTGCACCATATGTTTTATGGTGTTTACACTGAATACTTGTTTTTTTTGAAGATTCAATTGCTAAACATTACTTGTTTGACTATAAAATCCTATGGTCAGAGGTCTTCACAAATAAGTAGCTGAAAGTAGCTTTAAATTATTTTAAAATTCTAACCAAATCCTAATTAATAATCAGTTGGATTTCACTTCAACATTCACATGCTAATGCAAGCGATTTTTTTTTGTTTTTTTTTTCCTGCTTCAGCATAGAGCTTTTCAATCTGACTCACTGTTCTCCAATAGGTGTTTAATTTCACTCCATGTTCTATTGTTATTCTCTATTTCTTTATGGAGTGATCTGTGCCATGTTTCTCGCGGTCTACCTCTTTCTCTTTTATCCTGCAATTTACATTCAAATGCCTGCCTTTTTATGTTGTTCGTAGGTCTTCTAATGATGTTGACAATCCCCCTCCATTTCCTCTGCCTTATTTGTGTGCTTATTGTTGTATTTTGTTCTTGTTTGACCATTTTCCAGAGTTCATTGTTTCAAATTGTTTTGGGCCAGAATATTTTTCATATTATGCGTAAGCATTTGTTAATGAAGACTTGCATTTTCTTTACATAATTCTGGTTTACCAACCATGTCTAACTGCCATACAATAGGATTTATTTCACGCAGACATTATATTTATTTTTAAGCTAAGTCTTAAATATTAAATGTAAGTTAGCTTTTGGTTTTAATGGAAAAAAAGTCTTTTATTACGATTTTTTTTTGTTGTTTTTTTTTTAGTTTTCATACAATATCGTTTTACAAAGTTAAAATTACAAACTCAAGATTACAAATTTAAAAAATTTTTAAAAATTTATATATTATTATTTATTATTACATATTATATATTGTAAGTTTCGTCCTATGGGCCATGTGATGTTGTCTCCACGAAATTAAGAAGAAATAACCATGCTTTATTACAATTTTTTCAACTCATATATAATACATTTGAGGTCTCAACATTTATATGTTATAAGAAAATTGACACAGATTATTTAATCCATGTCCTTCATCCTTTTTGTATTTGGTGATAAAAATGATAAACTATTAAGCTAAGACTTAGTATTTACAATTCATATTCACAGATAGATCTCCCTCTCTCATTTGTATACTACCAGTCTCGAATTGATTACCCAAAGGTAACTGGTAATGCACATGTTGATTACACATATAGGTCTAACAGGTTTCTATGGGTAAATAGATTCAATATTTAAAGCTAAAAATAGGAAAACAAGAGGTTAGGTGATAAAACAAAAATGTGTTCGCATCACTAATCTTAATAGCAGACTTTATTTCATCAAAACCAAAAGCTAACTTACATAGACTTAAATTAAAAAATTATAAAAACAAAAAAATATTAAATATAGTAAAATTAAAATTTAAATCTATGAATTTTAATTAAATATGATACCTCAGCCTAGTTAATTAAATAAAAAAGTTAGGTTAAATCTGTTATCCAAAGATAAGTGACGAATGAACCTTATTTTTTTGAATTCATAAATTGATTTTAATTATCTGAGACATAAAAATAAAAAATGTATTAATATGATACCTGATGTAGAACTACTTGGCACAAATTGGCAACAATTTCTGTTGACAAAAGAACTAGCTTCAAATGGTCATTAAATTTAGTAAAAATTAAATTTTATTGAAGACAAAAAAATACAATAAAATTTTATATTTATACTACATATATATTAAACTAACATCTATATATATAGATACAATCTTTTAACTCCCTAATAAAATTTAATATTCATTTACATTCTTCTTAAATTCTACATTATAAAATTTAACCAATAAAAATTTATTCTCAAATTTTTCTTTATTGTGTTACAATTATTACAAAAACAAAAATAACAAAATAAAATTATCATAAAATTAAATTTTACTTATAATTAAATGTTAAATAAAAATTGCGAATAAATCAAAATACAAAAATGAATAAAAAAAAACGACAAAATTTAATTTTTTTTTTGTCAACTCCCTGATTCCCCCTTATTTACCAATGCATTCACGATTTTTCTAATTTTCACAATTTATTTTTTTTTTTTCTTGTGATAAAAATTAATTCTCAGCTGAATTAAACCAATTACAGAATATATGTATATTCAAAACAAGAATAAACACGATAAAAATTTGTAATCCTTAATAGGAAAAATTTCATCACAACAAGGATACCTACTACCATATACCTAATGCAAATAGAAACTAAATCTGCGATGTAGTCGTGTGTAAAACGCACGTGATTGTTTCATGAGATATTATTAGAACATATAATAATGAATATATATATATATAAAATATGTACTCGTAACTTCAACATAAATAAATATTGGTTTATATAGACAAATTATTTAATTATAATTTACACACGTATTATTTACAATAATGTATATTGTGTTATACATATACATATAAATATATGTAAATTAAATAAATACAGGGTATTAATTCTTGATTTTAAAAAAACAAAATTTATATGAAATAAAAAAAAAAAACAAATATATGCATATACACATTTAGTAATAACGGTACATTTACAAAAAGACTTAAATATTTGACAATCGACAATTTTTCTTCTTTCACATATAGAGCCTGTCTCCATGATGAATCAACATGATGATGCTTCATGCCATCACTTTTCGTTTCCACTTTTCATTACTACGAACTCTGTGCAAAAATTTCATTCATTTATAAATAAAAATTATTCAAACAAAAATAAAAATACAAATAAAATTTTTTTAACCTTATTCAAAATTTTTATTTAGTGTATTATCTATGTATTTGTGTGTGCTTGAACATATAATTAATCTTAAACAATTTCCAACAACATTAAAATATTAAAAGTAAATTTGTTTTCTTTCATATTCTTTGAAATGGCTTTTGAGGAAAAATTAATAAATGTAGCTCTACTTTGTGTCCGCAATTGTGTTAATGCCAGCTATGTATTTATCGCCATTAGCTGTATCTGTCGCTAGGTGCCCCAATTCTGTTTATATCATTAAACAAAAATTTTTTTGTTGAAAACTCTCTCTCTCTCGTGATGACAGAAAATCCCCTCCACAAATTGGTAAGAGAGTATGAAACATATATTAATGACGTCGTCATGTCGTGAAAACAGGCCATATGCGGCATGAAAATAACAAAATTTATGTAAAAATTAAAAAAATGCATAGTTGTTGGTAAATTAATGGTATCTTGTTATCAATGGGCTAGATTTCACGAGGCTATATTCAACCGACTCATCAATCTCCTATTGGTGCTTTTGCGTGTAAGAAATTAAATTTTAAAATAAAAAATGAAATTAATGGTACATTTGAAGCACAAAAATTTTGGTAAACATGCAATGAACACAAGAATAAATCAGTCAAATATACATTTTTTGGTATCTTTCATTCTAATTTTTTTTATTTGTTATTATCTATGGGTCCAGTGTGTGACGACGGTTCAACCACTAAAATTTTGGTTGAATAATCCTCACTTCGTTAGTACAAAATATCCCCTCTACTACAAAATTAGTTTGTTGGCAAAGAGGTATGAAACGTATGTTAACCGTGATGTTATTCTTCTGCGTTAAATATAGACCTATCTCTCACACTTTTAAAATTTGACAGATATGAGATAAATACATCATAACAGATTAAAAATAACCTATAGTGTCTCCACGTGAGTGATACTAGCAAGATATTAGGTACACTAAATATTATATAGATTGTACATTAAATATTATATAGATTGTTGAAAAATATTTATACGAAATGTCAAATTACGGTCATTAAATGTCAATTTCTAAACTAAATTTTTTAAGATAAAAATGCCTATATGTCCCAAAATACCCAACCAATCAAAACATTTTTACAACTTCAAAATTTAGTCCCAAAATACCCAACCAATCAAAACATTTTTACAACTTCAAAATTTAAAAAAAAAAAACAAAAATATAGCCTATTCTGTAGATAAAAATACAAAGCTGTCAAATTTTGATTGATTGAAATTTTGACAGTTGTGCATTTTTATCTGAAAAAAATAAGTTCGAAAATCCATGTTAAATGGCCCGAAACAAGACCATGCCAATTGAGAAGACAGTTGAACAAATTTATATGTGGTTAGGAAAATAATTTAAATAAATTGCAATTATCAGGTTTTAATGATTCTCACGTAGAGTTCCTATGTAGGTACAAATAAAACACTGGTTGCCTGGAGTTTTATATAAATTTTTTAGAAATTCTTTCAAATTTTCTTAGAGTTTGAGTTAAAAAACTGGGTGCAATAATGTGGAAAAATATTTCATTTCATTTTGCGAACAAAAGGTTAAACATTTTTTCCAAAATCTCAAAATTGAAAGGATTGAGTTTTTTAATGTAGTAAATTTTTTCGAAATAAACAGAAAGTATGCAAAATGTTATAAAATTTACATGAGACCAATTAGACAGATCAAACTTTTGATGTTTCAAAACAATAACATAAATTTTAGTGCACAAAATAAAAATTTTATTTTCAATTAGAGTCCCATTTAACTGATAACTTTTAGTGTTAAAAAGTATGTAATTAAAAAAACAAATAAAAATTTTATAAAAGTATTTGTAAGTACCTGAGCAAACCACAAGTTACATCACCAAGAAATTTACTAAATGATGCTTTCAAATTTCTAGCAAACACGAGCATCAAATAAACATACATATACAAATCCATTGATATAACTGTCTTATTATACGGCTGTGAAACATGTAAAGTAAGCTTAAAAATCTATTGAACATCTGTTCTTTGAATGTGTAGATCTCACTCGTAGTAGAATTCGTAATTTGGTAATGTAACGTCATTCCCTGAACAATATAGAAGCTACCCATTATACCCCTTAAGAATAACTTGAGTATAATCATTAAATCAGGTTTCCTTAAGGATTCAGATTCATAATTGCGACTGCGAGGACATTGAGGATATACCACTACCCATTATAAATATATCTATCAATCTATATATCGATGCCTTGCAAAAATTGTAGCAACAAATTTTTGTTCCCACCAAAACTAAAAAAAAATAGGTCTATGAAAATGGTTTAATTCAAAAATTATCATTCAAAGTTCGCAATTCACATTATTATTTTATGTTTAGTCAGTCACCATGTAGTTTCTTTTTATTTTGGTTCAATCTACTTGCTTAAATACTTATCCCTATGGATATAGACAAATTTTTTATTGTTTGTCTTTTCGTTTCATTTTTCGTTTTTGTTTTTATTTATTTATTTATTTTTTTTTTTTTGCATATTGAAAAAATAACTGTACTGTAATCTCCAATGAATCCTTGTGTGGATATTACAAAAAACAAAAAAAAACAATATGAATGTTGTACGTGTTAAAAGGATTGAAAGAGTGATAATTTAATTTGTCTTTTCTTCTTTAATCTTACATTTAACACAATTTACTTTTTTTTTTTCTTCTTATTGTCGATGATTTTGTTTTTTTCTTTTTCTTTTTCTAACCTAAAAAAACAAAAAAATAAGAAAAATGAAATGAAAATACCCCAAAACAAAAAAATTTAATTTTAGGATAACAATTTGTTGTATAGAGGGAGGTTTATAAAAACATTTAATTTTGTAAATTATTAAAGAACCAAGGATGAAACATGAAACTATATATTTAATGTAATATCCAGGATTTCTTTTTAGCAATTTAATTTGACATTAATTAGCTAATAATAAATTTTTTTTTCAGATTCACAATAATATTAATAATGATTAGGTCAAAAATTATATTAAAGTCACAGTGATATTTTTAATTATCTTTTATTATGGTAAAATTCAAAGGACAAAGGACAAAGAAAAAGGACAAACATTTAGGATTGGTAAATGGCTGATCTTAGTGATCTTCAATATACTACAATGCTCATATTTATATGAGGCAGAAATCTACCGCAGATCTGCCGTACAAATCTACCTTAAATTTTTCAATGTCTTCACTTTTCACCACAACTATAAGGTTATGAGTTTACATTATCGTTTTGTTTGTTTTAAATTTTTTTTTTTTCGTGTTATTAAATTGTGACACTACAATCATTTTTAAGGCTAGCAATAGTTGAGTCCGAATACTTAATAAGCTCAAAATGAATGTGCTGGGTTATGAAAAGTATAACACAGTAAATAAAAAAGGTAAATTTACAATACTGTCCAGTAAAAATAAATAAAACGATTTTAGGTTTCTTTCGAGTACAAATACAAAACACTAAAGAAGTCTGCACGTAGTAGACGAAAAAATAGAAAAATATTCGACTATTTTCAACAATTACAAATACACATTATGAGGTTCAAATATAAAAGAAGCTGTGCTTTGCAAATATTATCAAATATCAAATATCGATGTCTGCTGAAATTATTAAAAGAAAAATGTAACGAAAAATTTTTATATGTAAATCTTATGTAAAAAAAAAATTAATGAAACATATATGTAGGTCCAGGTGTAAAATAATAAAAATGTTTTTATAAATACAGTCGATAAATATCTATACTTAATCCTTTCCTATATTATCAGAGAAAAGTCAAAAAAATATAATCAGAAAATAAAAATAAATTTGATAATAATTTTTGAAATATGGAATGTTTTTAATTAATCCTATTTAAGTATTTTATAAAATTACAAATGTATAAATTTGAATTATTTTGATAAAATTAAAACAATAAATTTACATTACATTAATAAATTGAATAAAATCAGATATATATATATATATATATATATATATATACTGTTATACAAACTAGAAATATACGGAAATGTCTATCCTAACAAAAAAAAATGTTTGAATTCTTTCCTTGGCACAAAACTGTCGACATTATTATAAAACTAATCTATAGCAGTGTGTATACACAAATTTTAAGCAGGTGGTGTATGAGTATGATCCCATAGAAAGAATACATTTTTTATATAATATTTTCAGTCTCACTTTTTTATTAAATTTATACAGCAGTATAGTCCACTTCCATATAATATTTCTAGTTTGTTGATTAATTTTGTTTTGATAAAGATTTACAAGGTATAATTTAAATATTATTGAACTATAAATATTGAAATTATGTAAAAACATTTTTTTTTTAATTTGTATTTAATTAGTAATCTAAAGTGCAAAAAGAATAGAATTATTATTTTTTTTGTTTTTTTTTTTTTGAATATATATGTACATAATTATGTACATTATAATATATAATATAAAATTAATTACATATTTGTTTTTGAACGTTCTTTTAATATATTTTTAATAGTTTCATCACGTTGTATTAATTTTTTTTCTAATTTATCAATTTCATCTATATGACGTGCATGAAGTCCACGAATTTGTGATTCTTTATGTCGAACAATTGCTTCCAATTGTTTCAAATCATCCCATGTATTTTTCATTTTCTGTTGACTTTCATCTAATTTATGTGCCCATTGTAGAGCAATTCTAAGTCTTGATTTAAGTCTATCACGTGATTCTTTTAATTTTTGACTAGATTTTTTCAAATTAACAATTTTTTCATTTAGATCATCTGTCGTTGATGTGAGTTTTTTTATTTCAATTTTTAAATTTAAAATTTCCTCTTTATATACTCTATTTTTATTTTCTAATTCAATATTCAGTTTTTTCATATCATCTGATTCTTTTGTTATTTTTATTTTATCATTTTTATGTTCTGTTTTTAAATCTTCAAATAATTTTTGACATTCTTTTAAACTTTCAATTATTGCTTCAGGCTGTTGATTTAGATTTTTATATGATACTAATTCAGTTTTAGCTCTACCATAAGCTTCCTGAAGACGTTCTAAATCAAGAGATTGTGATTGAACTTTTTGTTCATAACATCTTAATACTTCAACTAATTTTTCTTTAGCCATATCACCGCGTCGACTTTGTAATTCAGCTCTGGATCGGCAAACATCTATTTGAGCTTGCATTCTAGTACGTTCTTCACGCCAACCATCTTTTCCTTTTCGTATTTCATCAATTTCACGTTGTAAACGTTCATTTTCTTCTAGAATTTCTTTTAGTTGACCCGTAAAACGATTCATTTCTATTTCATATTGTTCAATAAGATCATCTTTGTCACGTATCATTTCTTCATATGAATTAAGAAGTGGAGCAAGTGTATGTGAATTTACTGAGCCCCAATGTAATGAATTTTCTACAAAAAAAAAACAAAAAAATAATGATTATTATAGTTTTTTTAATTTTAACGAATTTTTTTAATTTATTTATTTTATAATTTTGATATATTACAATGTCTTAAGTCTCTAAAATATATAAAAGACTGTGTCAAAGAAAATGATTATTAAAAATATTTAATTTTTTATAAAAACTTGATTTCTAGCGTTAGAGTAAAATTTTTGTATAATTGTTGAAAATAGTCGAATATTTTCATCGAATCGGGTACAAAACTTTGAAGAAGTCTGCAAGTCGTAGACGAAATACGTGTAGGTAGCTGAATAATAACCATATAGGTACTTAGTAAAATTAAAAACAAAATATTTGACTATTTTCGACAATCATAAAAATAATTACCTAAAACTGGTGAATCTATATTAGAACGATGTGATGGATGATGTATTTGAGAATTTTCAAGTTCTTCATTTGGAAACTCAGTTAAAATTTTACGTGTTTTATCTTGATAACGTTCGATTTGTACATTCAATCTATATACAAGTGTTTTCATCATTTCCACATCATTTCTAAGATTTTTATTACATTGTGTTAGATTTTGTTTTTGTTCTTCCCAAAATTTACAATCTTCACAAATTCGATTTTCAGCTTGTTGTAATGATGTTGACAGAATTTCAATTTTGTTTGTTAATTTTTGAATTTCACTAGATAGTTTTTCATTTTCAACTGAAAATTCCTCATTATATGCACATAATTCAGTTATTTTTTTAATAAATTTCTCAATTTGGTCATCTTTTCTTTGAACCTACAATTTATTACAATAAAATTTAATTTATCAATTATATTCAATAATATATTTTTATTTTATTATATAATGTAGATAAATTAAAGTTATTGAAAAAAAAAAATAATAATATACTATTTAGCAGTTAAACAAATTTGAAATTTATATATGCATACCATTAATTTCAACTGATCAACATTGCTAGTATCCTTTTGTACAATAATTTTATGTTCTGTACTTCGACTTCTTCCTTCCACAATTGGATAATTTGTTGGATATTTTTGAAATTCTATTTGTTTTCTATCCCGATGCTTATGTGGTTTTTTTAATTTTTCCGATTTTTTATTTTCCACTTTGATTACATCTTCATCAGATTTATCTAAGTCAGTAACCGGATATCTTACTATGGTAGGTTTTAACAGTTTTGATTGTCCACTTGTGGATGGTTGTTGTATTTGATTTAATGAAAGTTTGGAAGCCATTGGATTATTATATACTTTTAATAATAATTGTTGCTATATTTTTTTTTTATATAACTGTTTTGTATATGAAGTTGTAAATTGTAAATCATTATAATTATTCATTCGTCATCATTGATTCATCACCAATTTTATTGTATGCATTTAGGTACCTTAAAAATATAAAATAAAATGTTTACAAAATTTAACATTTCGGAATACAATTTCTTAATTAATAATTCTCTATTATTGAATTGTCCCCAATAAAATTTTCTGTTATGAAAGAAATATTTTCCTTTATATTGAATTCTATTTTTTGGTTTATATAAATTAATTTCTTATTGTTATTTTGTTTTTGTTAACAACCTTAGTTTCGCGTTATCATTAACCTACTAACACAGTCGTCCTCCATTGTTTGAAAATATTTTACTTACATTTTCTACCTTTTTATAAATAATTTCTGGTCCTGATAACATTTCAATATTTTGTAATTAACTTCATTATCATGATTTTGATTTTCATTATAAATTAAAATTTATTTAATATAGGTATTTAATATATTTTTTATTAAATTTTTTTATAAAAAAAAAGATTTTATCCAAATGTTTACTAACAACAACCAAATTATTGTAATTTATAAACAGAAATTTATGACGTATACCGTTACTATGGTGAACTGAGGGTGGCAATGCAATTATGTATGTCATCTGTTTAAAAATTCACCACACCCTATCATATAGGAATTACTGGAATGAAACAAGGTGAAATTTAAGTTTGAATCGAATCGATAAATTCGTTAACGGGCTTGATTTTGAATATTTTTTCTACATATAAGATAATATATTGTTACATTTTGTAATAATTGATTATGGTTGATAATAAATTAGTAAATATTTTACAAATTTTTTTAATTTTTCATCTTGAATTAAAATTTTAACAGCCTGTTGCAAATTTTTCTAAATCAAATTAAGTCGCCTTTGGTTGATATTGCGAATGTCGATATTCACAGACTTTTTGCTACATATTTGATAAACTTTGATAGTCAAATACAATTTTGTAATTAATAATAATCTTTTTTGGAGGATACAATGATAATGGGACGCAAAGATACATGCATTGAATACTTCCAGAGATAGTTACAGTCATGCATGATGATACACTTACCATTTGTCACTGTGGTGTTTTTGAAATGGGTGCATTTAGTACAATCTCTATAAAAAAAGATTGTACTTATTAATTTGCTATTTATGTATATATTAAAAGAACAATTGGTTTGTAGGTTATGTTATTAAAAAAAAATCTTTTTAACATAATTAAAATGGAATTTTTATTAAACTCTTCTTTTTAAATAAAAATATCAACGAATTTTTATTTATTTTTTTTTTTTTATTAATTTAATATCAATTTAATTTTTCTTAATTTTCTCGAATATATTTTGAATGGTTTACAAAATCTTTTTTATCAAATGGATAACAAATTACTAAAATTTATTTAAAATTAATATAAAAAAACATTAATTTAATAATAACAATTTATAACAATTTTTTATATCTTTTGTTTTCACAATATTTGATAAAACTTAATATTCTGTTAATTTAAAATTTACAATTATATTTTATTTTTGTTTTTAGTAACTTAATTCTCAAATGTTGAACTTAATAAATTTAATTTTTTTTTTTTAAATAATATTTAAGTTTTCTAATTTTTTTTTTTTTAATTTAATTTATAGTTTATTTTGATTTTTAGAGATTCAAAGTGAATTGTAATAATAATTTCAATGTTCAAATTGGAATTAAGTTTTTAGAAATAAAATAATAAAATTAAAGTTTTTAAATTTTTTTTATATGGTTAAGTAAATTTTTCAAATTGGTAAGTTTAATATAGGGAAAAATTTGAAAACCAAAGACTATAAAAATAATGTTTGTTTGTATAGACTTTGATTAAACATAATACCAAAACTGTAATATTGCTTTTTTTTTTAATTTCAAAAAAGTATTTTTATTTTAACGTTATAAAATATGGATTACGTTACATTTTCCATTTGCAATTCAGATGTATTAAATGTTAGTTCAAGACGATCAATTATAATGCAAATGTAATTACATATTTGCAATTCAATTTTTATACATTTTACACAATTTTTATATCTTTTACACAATTATTTTACATTATACAATTTATACAAATTTTTATACATTAATTTTCAATTGACTATCTCTGAATTGAAATTAATCATTCTGATTGATAAACGATGATTATTCCAAATTGCAATTGATTATTTTTTAATTATAATTATAACTGTTTATCGCCCTAGTTATACTTTTTTAATTCACAAAACTTATTTCTCATACAAATTTTTTCCATATTCCATATGAAAAACAAACTGAGTGACTTAAAAAGTGACTGCAGATAGACAATTTATTGATGCAGATAGTTTACATTTTTTTTTTAATTTTAGCCATTTTTTATTTTCGTTTTAAACGTAAAATAAATAAAACTGATAAATTACAAAAAAAACAAATAAGTAATTATTAAAATGAGAACATGACAAAAAGTTTAACAAATTTAAAAATAAAATTTGAGCTACATACATTTGTATAGAAAAATTACTATAATATATTGAAAAGTATGTAAAACTGGAAGACTTGTGACTTTATTGTTTTAAAATTAGTCAATTAAGAATATATTATTTTTTATTTCTATAATTAAAATTAAAATTTTACTTATTACAACTAAATTAACTAATTTGAATTACTTAAAAGCTAATAAATTTCATTTAAGAGGCAAGTATAGAATTAATAACTCTCATTAATAAATTTTAATTTTTTCTTTAACAAACAAACAATTGTTCAACTAAAAAGAAAAAAATATTTAAAAAACAAAAAATTAGATTTAAAATTTTAATATTTCCAATTTATATAAATAAAAAAAAAAAAATACAAACTTAAATAAATTTTATTAAATTGAAAAAAAAAAATTTAATTTTAATTTTGTGATGTGTGATAGTTTAAAATTTTGTAAAATATTTATAATTAAATTTAATTACATAATTTTAAAAAAAAATTGTCTGTTTTTATAAATTCGTAATGTTTTTATTAAAAAGATTTGAAAATGAAATAATTTTATCCGAATGATTTTCAAAACTTTTAAGTAATCAAACATATTTATTTTTATTATTAATATCTATTTGTAATAATTCATCATTTATTTAGTATTAACTAAATAAAAAATAATTTTGTTTTTTTTTTTTTTATCAGAAGAATATTAAACACAATAACACAATTACAAATAATATTCGGATGATTTTTTTTTTTTATTTTTTGGTCTACTTTAAATGAAATTTTACACAATTTTTTGAGTATTTAATTAATTTGTTCGTTTCTCTATTTAATTAAAAATATTTGATTGGAATCAATTCACAATTTTTTTTTTTATTTTATTTAATTTTATTAGATTTAACTAAAATTATCCTACTTAAATTACTATATCAACAAAAATTAGCTACATAATTATAAAATTCAACAAATTATTATTATTTTTTTTTTTTTTCTAAAATTCTAATTAAAATTATACATATTATTTATATTGTTGGTTTGTTACTGGAATCACACACATAATTAAGCGATATATAGTTCAACATAATGATTAGTGGTATTAAAAGCTGTTCCAGCAGCTGCTGCTACTGTACCTTGATGTTGCTGATGATGATGATAATTTGCTGCTGTAGCTAAAAATGTTGGACTTAATATACGTCCAGTTAATTGTGCCGGTGCTAATTGTCCTGGTAATGGTGGTTGTTGTTGTTGTTGTTGTTGTTGAGGATGATGATGATGACTGATATGATGATGATGTAATTGTCCACCAGAATATTTTTCTAATGATAAAGCTGCAGATGTATTTGTTGTATCTATTGTCAAAATATGTGATGCTGCAATTGGAGTACCTGTAGCAGCAGCTGCTGCTGCAGTTTGATGTATATATGCTGCTGATGGTGTACCATTAGTTATCATACCAGATACGGTTGTAGGTTGAACAGTTGGAACTGCAGCTATTGGTGGAGATTGTGGTTGCGGTGATATTAATGCATTTCCATTTAAAATTGGTGGTGTTAATTGTACTCCAGATACAACAGCTGTTGTTGTTGGTGTTGTTGTTGGAACAACTGCAATCGTCATTGGATGAAAATGTTGTTGTGGTGTATGATTATTGCTGATTGAAATGTTATTAGTTGCTTGGGCATTATTAGTTGTTGCCTGATTATCCAAAAATTGTTTAGATACTGGTAATGTTGAAGATGATTGTGGTGAATTTAGTACATTTGTTGTTTGTTGTTTTAGTTGAGGTGATTGTTGAATTTGTGTTTGTTGTGGTAAACTTGGAGAAACTGCTGATTGAAGTTGATTGTGATAATGATGATTTGGGGAATATTGATGATTTTGATGTTGACGTTGATGATTACCATGCTGTTGTTGAGGATGATGATGATGATGATGATGATGATGATTAGCAACAGTATGTTGAGTAGCATGATGATATGCAGCAGGTGATGCAGGTATAAAATCTACGGGAAACTGTTATGGAAAGGTTTTGATGATATATATTTTTACGTACTTAATCGTAAAATATTTTCACATTTTATTTGTAATTTTGTTTTAAAATAAAATTTGTAAATTTGAGAGTAATAATTTTTGAATTGATGACATCTTTTGTGTTAAAACTTCGCTTTATCTTTTTTCATTAATTTTGTTTTTTTTTTTATTATTATTATTATTTTTTTATTCAATTTTAAGTGCATTTATATCAAATACAATCTAAAGAAAGATTCAGAAATGCAATGAATTAATTTTAATGTTTGTTTGTAGTTGAATATTTATTTATTTGCAGTTTTTGAAAATTTGGATTATTTCTGTTGTTTTAAAATTAAGTAGGGATCATTTCTGAATTTTCTGGGAATTTTTTTTTTTTTTTTTTTAATTAATGAAAAATTTGAACTGCAATTTTCCTTGAGTATTATTCAATAATTATATTTCAAATAGAAATATTAAAAATTAATAAGTAGTGGCCATTTTCTTTGTAAGTATGAATATTTTTAAGAAAAATAAAAAAACAAATCACTCAAGGGTAATAACATCCAAATTTTTTAAAACTTAATATTTATAAAAGTAAAATAGAAAAACAAAATTCTTACCAAAGCTTGATGATGGTTTTGATGTACCAAACTTGATGTAATATGATGATGTGGAGCTGGGGGAGCTGGGGCAGCATAATATGTTGTTGGTGATACAGGTGGACTTGGATAAGGCCAATAAACTAATTGAGGTTGATAAAATGTCGGTCCAGTTGGATGTGTTCTTTGATGTGGCGATGGAAATATTGTTGCTGAATGTCCAAAATGAGGAAATGCTCCAAATTGTGGTGCTACTATGGTTCCACCTAAATGAAAAGAAATAATTTTAATATTTTAATTTTGTTCATACAAAATTTTAAATATTTAAATAAAACAAAATGTATAAAAAAAAATTTTTTTTTTTTAAATACAACTTTTTATAAAGGTTTCATGCAATTATCTCACAAATTTAATTATATTATGTACTTATTTTTTGTATAATAATTTTACGATTTAAAATTTCCCTACATTTTTATATATATATTTTTTTTTTTTTTACGAATTTTGATTATTATTAAGACAAAAACAGCCAACCAATGTTTTTTTTTTCTACATGTACTTTTGAGTTTTTTTTTTTAAATTTTTTGAAAATAAAAACAAAATAAAAGAAAGTTTTAATTTATAGGAAAAAAAAGTTAATTTTTAACGGACACAATTATTAATTTGTTTTTAAAAAAAAATAAATTTATTAATAGACTGAAATAATGTATATGTATATAATATATAAATATATATTAAAGAAAGAAAACAAAAAAATTAAATTAAAATTACCAAATACTAAAACTTTTTTTTAATGTTAAAATTTTAATTATTCCATAACAAAAAATTAAATTCTCTATTACGCGATTACATAATATTATCAATGATAGTTTAGTGGAGTTACAGAAGATAAATGTTTATAAATACATATTCAAAAATGTACAGATTTATTTATTTAATTATATTAAAACATGCAAACATTATTTTCTTAATTAGTTTACAAAATGATTAATTAAATACAAATACCACAATTAATACTATTTAGGGGATTTAAAATATTTAACGTAGTTCATAACAATTAAATGGCTGCATGGCAAAAATACAAAAAATTAATTAAAATTTGTTAGAAAAGACTTGTTTTTTTTTTCATTTTTTGTAATTATAATTATAGTTCTGTAACCAGTCGGAAGTAAAATAAATCCTAAACTTTAAAATGAGGTAAAAAAAAACAGAACAAACAAATTTTTGATTTAATGTTGTTTTTTGTTCTAACTATACATATTTGTATTGGAGTATTACATCGGAAAAAAATGCAGCAAACTATCTCTAATTATGGTATATTTCACTATGTTTAATTAATATATTTGACCTCCGTTAGTCTAGTCTAGTTTCTTTAAAGACTTTAGTCACTCGAACAGTGTAAATTACATATGAGTATATATTTAATATATATTCTAAAAACTGCAATTTAATAGTAAGTAAATTAAAGTAGTTGTAATAAATGAAATTGAAATATCTTTATTTCGGTTGTTAAACCATCATCAAAACACTGTTATTTAATAAAGACTATTATTTAAAAATATTTCACATAGATATAATGTACATATTGATAAATATAAAAAAAATATAGCTTTAGAACAAATATTTTAAATATTATCGGAATCGGTTAATATTAAAAAAAAGGAACAGAATTGAAAATGAATTGAAAACCGACTGGTATGCATTTTTTTTTTTTTTTTTTGCCTTGAAGCCATCCATTGTGATCACAAAATCTAAAAAAAAAAAAAATATTGATTCAATGAAATTTATAAGAATATTATTATACAAGATACCCTCGTAATAGAGTATTTTTTCTTTTCTTATGGAATAATTTTAAATAAAATAAATGTTAAAAACTAAAAATGCAAAGTTATTAAAATGAAATTTACTTTGATTCTGTTTTTGATTTTGAATTATCAATAAATAAAATAAATCACTCACCATTTTTTAGCCATTTAAGTGAATTTTTTTTTATGAATTTTGAAGCTTTTTTTCATTTAAAAAATTATTCATAAATATAATATTTACCATGTTTCCCCAAAAATTATTAAAAAAAAAAAAAGTAAATAATAATAATAATAAAAACAACAACAAATTTTAAGTGGATTTACAACAAACAAATTGAACTGATTTTAATATTTTTTTTTTGTTTGGTTCTTAAAAACAAATTAGATTAAATTATTTTTTTTTAGAACATTTTTTACTTTTTGATTGTTTTTTTTTTTTTTTATTTATTTAAACACCACCAAACATTTTAATTATTTGCATAATTCCATTTTTTTTTTATTACTTTTTTTTTTTTGCTTTTGATTTTTAAAAGAAGTTCACCAGTGGAAATGAATGTCATACATTGTACAATATAAATTTGGTAAGTATATAAGAAGAGCCTTGTCTTGTCTTGTCAGTCAAATCTTCTTGACTCAAATTAAAATTAATTAAAGACACTATATATGTATATTTAAAATTATGTTTTGGTTTTTAAAACTTTTTTTTTTTTTTGCTTTTAATTTTATTTAAAGTTCACTAAACACCAACCAATTTAATTATGTATACAGAAAAAAAAAAAAAAAAAAAAAAAATTGCGACAATTACAAAGACAGTGTAAAAAAAAATAGGAATAGATAAGTTAATTAATGCAACCTTTAATCCTGCTAATATTTATTTTTATTCAGTTAATTTCGTAGTTTATATTTTTCATAAATCAAAATGTATGCATACATGTATATTTTTTGGATTTTTTGAAGAAGTTTTAAATATTTAGTAATTTTTTTTTAAGGAAAAAAAGACCAAAAATATTCAACAAAAATGCATCACAATACAGCCACTAAAATACTATAATAGCAATAACATAATAAATAAATGTATATAAATTAAAATAAATGATACAGAAATAGTTTTAATGGTTGCGCTCTGAAAAAAAAAATGATAAATTTAAGAAAAAAACTAATATTAAACAGTTTTCTTGTCCTATTTTTTTCTTTTTTTAATTTTTTAATTTTTTAAGCCATCTACCAAAGAATTCTGTTTTTTTTTTTTTCTTTTTTTCATTTGTGTTTTTTAAATACAACTATTACACAGGCAGCTAAAATTTAATAATAATATTAATTAAAAATATTCAAAAATGTAATGTTTTTTCTTTTTTTTAAATATGAAAACTGAAACAAATTTAGTTCCAATTAAAATACCACCCATTACTAAATATACCTCTGAAATTAACTTGTTTTATTTTTTGGACGCACACACAAAACACATATATTTTATATAAATAAAAATTATTAAATGACTTTTAACTAAAAATTATTAATTTATAAGAAAAAAAAAGTAGTATATATATATAGAATATAAAATAAATACTTAAAAAAAGACAGAAAGTTATATAGAAAGTGTTTGTTTTATAATCAGAAATTAGTTTCAATCACAAAATTTAGTTGTAATTTTTAAATTAAAAAAATAATTATAAAAATTATGACAAATATTTTCATCATAACGAAATAAGAATTCTAAATTGATTAGAAATAGAAAAAATTCAAACTTATTATGGAAGAAAATATTCTTTAAATTGTACTGATATTAATTAAATTTGTAACAATTATGTACAAAATATTTAGAATTGAGAGCACGATATTTAAAATGTTGAGGAAAATATTTTAATATTCCAGGAATGAATATAATAAAAAAAAAATTAATATTTTTTACAAAAATTTACATTAAGCTAAATGTTTATTGTTTAATTTATTAATAAAATTTTTATTTTTAGTGATATTTTGAATTAAACAATTTAATTGTTGTCCGATTTCCATTCACTAACAACTATTTTAATATTGGATTGAAAATATCGATATTTCGAAAGCCACACACTACAATCATCAATTCTTGCAACTTATTGATTATATTGGCTTCTGAAATATCGATATTTACAATCAAATTAAAATTAAAATTGAAAGAAAATATAACAAATCTGATCAATAAATAATAATTTTATTTATTTATCCAAAATACTCAGTACAATTTAACAAAATTTAAAAAATCTAATTCCATAACGTTTTAATCAATTTAAAAAGAGAATTTGAGAATTTTACGTTGTTAAAGTAAAAGAGTATGTCCGTAAGCAAAAATTTAAATATTCAAATTTAACTCAATCGCTACTATTTGTAATAGAAATGAAGTACAAAAAAAAAAACAAGATATGTAAATATAAGAGAGATCACGAACTTAAAATATTACAAAATAAAAAAAATTATCCCAATAAATAAAGAAATTGAGTAAAATTGATTTTTTTTTTTTTTTTTCTAAATATTAAAATAAATGCTTTATTAAATTATTAATATAAAAAAAAAATGTTATAAATTTAATATATATAATATGTATGTATATATAATAATAGCAAATAACTTGGAATATTTTTGTCATAATTTCTTTTCTTCTAAATAATATATTGTATATATATATACATATATATATGTATGGATATAATAATGAAAATTGAAAACCATTTCCCAATGTTATAAATATAAATAATATTTTAAAAGGCACATTTTTAACGAAAATTTAAACAAGAATAGAATATTTTTTCTTTGAAAAGAGCTTGTTATAAACCATAGAATTTATCAAGCTTGCAAACACGTTAATAAATATTTGCTATTTAAGTAAGAAACATTTATTTAAATTTAAATTACTTTTTTTTCGACAATTGTCGAACATTGGTGTAAAATTTTTTTTTTTTTTATTTTTATTTAATTAAAAATCACGATAAAAATTGTAATAAAACTAAAATTATTTTCGAGATTATTTAAATTTGTAACGAATGGGAAAAGGTTTCCCCACATGTAATAAGTATATAAAAATTAATAACATTATATTATTTAAATACGATTATATTTTTGTTTTTTATTCATAATTTTTTTTATTAAATTTGTATATATATATTTTTAAATGCGTTAAGTTAAAAACTTTTTGCAATGAATTTTCCTTACACCTTTATCCAATATTTTTTTTGCTGAAGAAGGATAGTTTGATTGCAAATTTGGTTTAATTTTTTTTTTTTTTTTAAACGCATTTTATTTTTGATGTTAATTTTTTTTGCAAAAAAAAACTCAACAATTTAATAATTTTGTTATTTTTTTTTTTTTTTTTTTTTGACTTTAGATAAACTTAATTTATATTATAACAAGTGTTAAAAAAAAAACAACACTTTTATTTACTTAATATATTTTGTGCTAGTTTAACTAGTCTCAAATTTTTATTAATGAATTAATTTAATTTTTTTTTTTTTTTTGAATTTCGTTTAGAGCAAAGTGTAGTTTTGTTGAGATTTAAATAAAATTCATTTTTATAAAAACAAAATCAAATTTGTCCGTATAGTTATTTTGTTACTAGTAATATTTATAAGTGTTTAAAAAAGAGATATTTCGGAAGCTTTGAAAATAATTTTAAAAAAAAAATACACGATACCGTCGTTTTGAATTTTTTTTAAAGATTAATCAAAACAGTTTAGAATTATTACGGCCAACAACAAAATATCTGTAGAACAACTATCGTGAATAAATAAATAGTTCATGAATGCACATTACCTCAATAAAAATAGATAACAACACGATTCAATTATTATTTTTATTTCATGAATATCTCTTTAGTAAAAACCGAAGTTAAATGAAGTTTAAATATCATAATTAATATAATAAAGTCAAAATAAGTTCAAATGCATTTGTAGTTTAATCGATTAAATATTTTGCAATGGAATCTGAATGAAATGAAATCACCTTTGCAATGGAATCTATTATTCAGTAATATAAGTCATCTACGTGGCATCTTCAAAAACGTGCAAAGGTTTTGAATTTGAAATTTATAAATTATTTCTGATTATGGAATCAAAATTTATGTTAAATTTAAAACTTAATCATGTAAACTAAATATAAAGGTTGTAAAATGTAATGCAAATAATTGATAAAAATAGTGTAATAAAAAATCAAAATAATTGCAACAACCACTTATAATGTAATTGCGACAAAAACACTTTTGTCAACACTTTCAAACTACATGTTGAAGATCAACAGATGTTTATGCATTTGATATTAATTTAGGATTTTCGATTACAACTTAAATTTTGTATCCTATTAAATACATGTATATTAATGTCTATCTATCATAATTTCAATAATAAATTATCATAATATTATCATTGCATAGCCTAACATACTCATAATATTAAAAAAAAATATTACTATTTAAAATATATTAATTAAGTAATATTTTAATTGTTTTTTTTTTTTTTTTTCAAATGTTAGTAAATTATACTATAAAACAAAAAAATAAACCAATAACCAAAAAATTTATATTGATATTTTATTTGAACATTCCTACCAAAAATTTATGAATTAAAACCAAATTACGAGCACAAATGATTTATTAAATTTTATATTATATTATTTATAAATGAAACTAATTTTTTTCCTATTGAAAAGCTTACCTGATTTCAATTATGTATTTTTAATTTTATTTAATTTATTTAATTTAAAATAATAATAATGAAATGTAAATAATCCAAAATATAAGCGAACATTCAATAATATAATTCTGACAAAACACATTTAGGAATTAAAAAAAATCAAATCTAATTTACTTATTCCAAATGAATGTGAAAATGTCTCAAAAAATAGATAGAATAGAAGAAAATTTGATATTTTTTGTTATAAAAGTATTTTAAGCAAAAAAAAAATTAATATTTTTTTTAATTAAATAATAGTAAAAGTTTTCTGATTTATTTTTAAGAGAAAGAACTAACTATACAAAATATTTAAGAAGGATATATAAACAATTAAAAGCAGAAAAATATATAAAAATTTCGTGATTAAGTCAAATTAAAAACGCGTAACCAAATTTTATTTGAAAATATATTCTCGACTATAAAAAAAAATGTCAGAACTTCTGCAATTTGTAATTTGAAAAATTGGGCAAATAATCAAAAAATTAAAAAATTCTAATTATATAAACAAACCCGAAGTCTACGAGCTCTGTAGCATATAATTTATTAAGAAAAAAAATAATACACGACATTCATTTCATACCCCACAAATAAAATAAAAATTAGAAGACAAATTTGATTTTGTACTTACACCACAAATACACTTAGTTCTAAAAAAAATTAAATTTTTTATTATTTAATTTTTTTTTTTTACTTTTTTTTTTTTTTATTATTATTTAAATGAATTCTAAACAGAAAATTATGTATTAAAATTATACTAAATATGTATGTAAATGTATTTTTAATATTAACTATTAACCTATATTTATTAAAAATTTGTGCTTTCAGAAGAAATTCAACATTTACTTTTTGTTAAAATTTTGAAAAATTTGAAATTTTCCCTTGAAATTCAATATTTGTAATTGATTTATTTTTGTTTTGTTTATTTCTTTAAGCCCAACACCTGACAAAACAAATTTTAGAAATTCATATTATCAGCAATTTATTTTAAATTTTAAAATTTATCAATTTTATATGAAATTAATATTATGAAATTAATAAAATAATGAATTTCTAAAATTTATTTTGTTAGCCTCTTTTTGAATAATTTGCTTTTTTTTTTATTGATATTTATTTGAAAATATTAATTTTGATTTTGGTTATATTGAAATTTAATAGTATGTATTTGTTATTTAAAATCCTGCTTTGTGCTGAATAAATTTTTTTGAAATAACTTTTAATTGTTTTTAATTTATCGACACCATTTATTAATTTAAATAATAAATTAATATATTATGTATATATGTGTATTAATTTAATTAAGAATTTTCTTTAACTATAATTTGGTGAATTTTTATGAATTTATTATTTTAATTACAAATTTGAATTTTAATTTAAATTACTTTATATAGTTCCCTCAATTTCAGTTTATATTAAACAATGCAAAATAAAAAACAAGTGTTTAAATCAAAATTAATATTTACAAAATAAAATTTTCTTCATTAAAGATAATGTCTTCAATAAAATTGTGAATCAAAAAATACTTTATTTTGCTAATTATGTCTTTCACTACAGTGGTTTTCAAAATTTGGGTCTGAAATATTATTTTCATATTTTACAAGATAATCGAATTTAAAAAATTCAAATTATCAGTATACATTGAAATTAAAATAAATAAATTAAATGTTTTTTATGACCAGAAGAATTTTTAATTCAGAATTTAATTGCAAAAAAAATTTTCTATGAAAGATTTAAATTTTTTGTGCTTGTTATTCATTCATTGCATTTCAATTTGAAAACCACTGTTATACTTCTATTAAAATGAAATAATTTTTTTTTAATATATATTTGTATATAAAAAATTTCCCTTTATAACAATTTAAAATTAATTTATTATCAAGGAAAAACTTGTTAACAAAAAAGTTTCATTTCTATTTAAATTCGGAAACAAATTTTTCCAAATGAAAATTAATTAAAAAAAAAAAAAAGAAAATAAACAAAAACTAAAATTTTAATCTTTTTTTTTTGAAGCCCAGATCAACATAAAATTGATAGCATTAAAAAACAAAAAAAAAAATTATAATAATTAATTCAGAAAAAATTAATTCACGAAAATTCTAAAATTATTAAATTATAAAAAAAAATATATTCTCTTTTCAATTAACTTAAAAACTACATAGTTGTTAAATTTAACACTTAATTTAAAATATATTTTTTAAAAAAATAATATTGCATTTAAATGATTAAATGAGTGACAAGCTAAATTTAAAGTAAGAGTTTATGATATAACGAATAAAGGATAGTTATAGGATAATAATTCAAGGATTAACAGTACGTGTAAATAATTTACATGTATTTTTAGGATTTGTGAAAAGTACAAAGAATTATCTTATAATATACAACAAATTCAATCACATTTCTTCTGTAAAATTATCGGGTATATTATTTTAAAATTTGTATAAAAGGAAACACACATCATTTTTCAATGTTGTTTTTTTTTTTTTTTGTAATGTCTTTGTTCATTTTTTTTTTTCATTTGCGATTAATTTTAGGTACTTTTTTAGTCATTATAGTTGGAGTTTTATAAATTGTAAATGTAAATATAAAATTAAAAAAGTAAGAATTATTAAACATATGAAAAACTAAGTAACGTGGAATGTGAAATTGAATATTAGTCAATTTAAGATTAGGTTTTTTAAAACCTAAAAAATATAAAAATTCTAAATTCTAATTTCGTATAGTAGTAAATATTTGTATTTAAAATATTCTCTTATTTAAGAGTAGCCATTAGCGAATTTACTCACAAATATTCTATGAATATTGCACAATTTTTCTGTAGATTTTTGTGTTTAATTTATTTATTTATTTTTTTTTTTAAATTCCTGGATGATAAAACCCATAAACTCCAGGATGAGGGGGCCTAGTTAATTGACGTTTTGGTGCACTGGATGCACCAGAATTATCATGCTGAAATGCATTTTCATAACTTCGTTTCATAGCAGGTATTACAGACAAAGCTGCTGCATTGCTTGTTGCTGTTGAAGTAGGTTGATGCATTTGAGCTGCACCGATTTGCTGAAATGCAAAATTACCATGTGGGGTAGGCATTAAGCCAAATGTTGGTGCTGAAATTGGATGAAAAAATTGTCGAGTTGGCATGAAAAAATATGGTGATTGAAGACCTGGGCCACCAGTTTGTGCAGTTTGATGTCCCGGGTGTAAACCATAATTAGCAGCTGCTGCAGCAGCAGCAGCAGCAGCTGCATGTGCATTACTAGACATACCAGCACCACTTTGATGTGCTTGCATTAGAGCCTGCATGTTTGGAACATTTAATAAGTGTTCATTTTGAGCGACAGCAGCCGCAACAGCTGCAGCATTTTGCCTGGCAATCAAATTTTGTTGAGCAATAAATTGAGCTTGTTGTTGAGCTAATAATGCAGGATTAGCGGGTGGCGGAATTGTCAATGCCAATTGAGTTGAAGGCTGATTTGATGCATTTGCAGCATGCAAAGCGAAATGATGTGACATTAATGATTGAGGAGTTGCTGCAGCATGAGCATGAGCAGAAGCAGCCGCAGCAAGAGCGGCTGCAGGGTTTACTCCACTGCTACTAGATGGAGGTTGTCCGGCAGCAGTAATTGGATGTGCTGGCAAAGCATAGTGAGGTAAGTTGGAAGCTGCAGCTGCATTTGTAAAATGTGAATGTTGTGATGCTGCTGCAGCTAATGCATTCGAAACAGCTACAGCAGCAGAATGATGTGGTAACAAAGAATGTTGGACATTTTGAGAAGGTGGGGGTGGGGGATGATGAGTTAAATGATGATGAGGATGTGTCACTACAGTTTGTTGTTGCGCTTGTTGTTGTATTTGCGGTAACATACCAGGTGATAAAAGTGCTGGTTTAGTTGGAGTCACTGGTGTTTGCAATCCACCGTTGAGTACTAAATTCATATCATCACCGGAACATTGAAATACCTCTATATAACGGTATTTTTTTCCAAATATCATAAATTGATTATGTTTTTGAAGGGCGCATACACGGGCAGATTCTTCTGATTCCATTTGAATGAAAGCTTCTCCGCTTGGTTGTCCCTAAAAATTGAAATGGACAAAATAACTAAATATGTTTCAATGTTCTTCTGTAAAAAAAAAAAACAAATCATCCTACTTGTGAATTAAAAACCATATGAACGCCTTGGTAAATTATATTCTTTGCAAAATCATCCAGAAAATGTAAAATGTGTTCTACTTGAGCTTCATATGGAAGACCACGTAATCTAATACAACTTTTCTTTGTACCAGATGTAATAACACGCTATAAGAAAATATAAATGATTTAAACAAAATTATTAGAGAAAGTTTTATAAAAAAAAAAAAAACATAAAAAATTGATTTATTAAAACAAATTGTATAAACTAACTTGAGGCAATAAAGGCACTTGATGAACTGGAGGCAATTGTGCTATCAATGGAGGTGGATTTGGTTCATATGTTTTCGGATCCATTGATCTATTTAAAACTTGTTGGACTTCAGCTGTTGTTGATCTAAATAATTCTATATAACGTTGTCCAATCGATTCACGATGTCTTGATAATGCATGCGGTGCATCATCTTCTTTAGCAAATAAAACAAAAGCATCACCTGTAGCTCGACCATCTGGTCTTTTAACAAATAAAACACCATCAACACCATCTAAAACATCACAAGGGTTTTTACCAGTTGTAAAAAAATCAAGCTAAAAATCAATAAAAAAATAATTAAAATTAGGCATTTAAAAATCATTAATAATAAACAAAAATATGAAAACGTACAACTTGTTTTGGTGTACAATCATATGGTAATCCTCTCATACGTATAATAACCTGAGCACCTTTAGATAGAAATGTTTGTGCTTCATTAGATGCACCACCTGCAACTGCTAGAAAATCTTCCCCAGAAGCTCGATACACTTCAATGTATCGGCTTGTAATATGATGTTTATGTCTTTTTAATGCCATATCACGATGTTCTTGTGATATAAAACGAATTAAAGCTTCACCGTTACGACGACCTAATGGTGATAAACAAAGAGCTACACCACCCCTTTGAAATTAAACATAAACAAAAAATTAAATAATTTCATTTTGAATTGTATATATATTTCATTTTAGATTGTTCGTTCTTACTTTGCAACATTTAGCCCTCTAAAGAATTTGGCAATATCTTGATCACTGCTTTGCCAAGGTAATCCACGAGCACGAACAATACACGATCCGTCTATTACGTCATCAATTGAGCTAAAATTTTATTTACAAAATTAAGTAATTATATTTTATTTTTTAATCAATATTTATTCTTTTTTGTATTTCTTAAGCGTAGTTGAAAATATAATTATACATAAATATCAACTAAAAGGACGGCATAACTTATAATTTTTATATGTATAATTCCAAGCTAGATAAATAACAAAATTGACCATAATTTAATTATGTATATAAGAGTACAAAATAAAAATTTTGAATATTTTGGTTAAGTTTCGAAAATAACTTTCAAAAAGTTAATTTTCAAAAACTGCCCTTTTATAAATTATTTATATGTTATGTATTTGATTTAATTCTTTTTATTTAAAATATGCTACAAATAATGCTTAATTTCAGTTTTTTTCAAATGCAATTGTTTAAACGTGGTTGATTAAAATATTAATTTTATTTTCATAAATTTAGGTCAATTTCATTTCAAGCCTAATATAGCTAACAGTTATATCTCACGCTTTACATATTTGTTTTTGTTCTTATTAATTATTGTTTTAATTTTTATATTATTTATATATACATATTTACTTGATTTTGTTCATTTCAACTACTTTTTAATAAAATTCAAATAAGTATTTCAATTCTTCTATTTATAATTAAATAAAAACTAAATATGTACATATATATAATTAAAGAGTCATGCCCAAAGCACTTGTTATCACTTATAATCACTAATTTCTGCTACTGAAACTGATTATTATCCTTCAATTAATGAATTTTATTAATCTCTAATTTTTTGTTTTTGTTTTTCTCGTATTTTTAATGATCTCTGATATGACAACAATTATTTTCATTTATTTTGTATTGATAGAGTAATTCCTATTCCATGTACATACATACATTCATACATATTACTTTTTATTTATTTATTTGCTAAATTTCACTTACAAGAATTTGCAAGCGTCATGAAATTGCTTCATTATTTAACACTATTTATACAAAATGTTTAAGAATTTGTTATTAAAAATTATTTCTTATATCTAAACAATCTTAACAGAAAATAAAAAGTTTATTTTGAATTATAAATTAAAATTACAAATTAGAAGTTTTGTAATTTTAAGAAAACTTTTTTAAAAATTTTGACACTTCCTAAAATTAAAAAGCTTAAAATGCAAAAATAACCTAATCAGCAGAAAGGTGTCATATACATATATTTTATTTTGAATTAAACAAAAACGTTCAATTGTTCATTATATTATAGGGTGTTGCTAAATTGTTAGGATGATTTTATTATCAAATAAAGAATTTTTTAAATCAACTTATTTTTGTTTTTAAATATTGAATGCTAAATTTAAATTTGCATAATCAAATCATTGCATGAAATTTTAGTGGGTTAAAAATAAAAAAAAATACTGTCTTTTATATTACATGTCATATTTTTATGTGTGTAGTTGTGTACTGTATTCTCAAATTTTCATTTTTACCATATAAATTTATCATTTGCCATCGCACGACGCACAGGTGACAAACTGACAGGCTCAAAAGTAAAAACAAAGAAAAAAGGAAACGAACAGAACAGACAGAACAACAAAATACTTATTAAAAAAACAAATGTTGCAGAAACATAAGATCAGCAACATCAATCTTCATATATTTTGAAAAATCCATAAATATTTAATTTGTCAAGGCACTTTTTCATTAACATAACATAACATATAACAGAAATAAAAGAGAATACTTAAAAAAACTTACAAAAACAGTTTTTGAGAAGAAAATCAAAATTCAAAATATTCATCTATGTTAATGTAAATTGAGATTATATTTCGCATTACAAAAAAAGATTAAATTAAATTTAAGTATTAATAAATTGTATTAATGTATTTGGGAATGATAATCTAAAGTGTATCAGAAATTATTATATTATGTACCATATAGTACAGAAGTATATATAAATTCTGGCTATATGCAAATTATTTATTTTCTTTATTTATTAAAAATTTATAACCCTACAATTAATTATTTGAACAATTCAAAAAAATATAATTTATCTGTAAATTCTTATTCTTCAATGCAATTTGATATTCTAATCAAATAAATATTAATCAGCATTTTAAGTTGTATACTAATCATTAATCAATATGATATAATAATATTGGGTAATCGTTTTATTAAATTCACAAAATTTTATTAAAAATAAATCAGCATTATTTTATTAATTTAATTTAATTACATAATTTCAATTTTTTTTAGGTATAGGTATACTTTTATGTATCTATCATATACATTTATTATAATAATAATAATATATGTATATATTAAAATTATTTTAGATAAGAAATTTTTGTATGTATAATTATGCACAATTTTTACAATAATTGTAACATGCATCTGAGTTAAAAGGTCTCAAAAGTTTTTAATAGAAGTAATAAATAAATATTTATAATTATAGTTTTTTTTTTTTTTTAATTAAAAAATTTAAATTTAATTAAAAAAAAAAATATTTTTTAAGTGTTAAAATTTTGAAACACTTTGTAATTCTCTAGAAACTGTTGAAATATTTAAATTCGTTCACACTTTCATACAAATCAAACCGATATTTCAAATTTTCAGATATTAGAGATACACTTTTTTATTTTTAAATTTTATTCTTTTAATTTACATTTTTTTAGGTTATGTTTTTTAGAGTTGCATTTGTAATTAATAAAATATTTAAATAATACTAATTTAATATATTAATAAGTATTCTAAATAAATAGAATTTTAATTTCGAAAAAATTCATTGAAAATTGAATGTTTAATGCTTTCGTGTTATAAAAAAAATCCGAACGCGGTTTCAGGAAATTAGTAAAAATTCAATTTTTTTTTTTTTTTACTATATTAAGTTTAATGAGTATTAGTTATTTGTATTTATTTTTTAAATTATGTAATTTCCTGTTATTTGTTTTTATTTTTTAAATCATTTTCTTAACAATTGGTTAACACTACTTACTAAAAATGACATTATTTAAAATAAAAAATTGTCCAATAATTTTAGATTTCTTGTTTTTATTTGTTCTTTATATTGTTTTTTTTTTCTATTCGTGGAGTTTTTGGAACTAATAAATAAACTACCAATAATTTTATTTTAAATTTTAAATAATTAAAAATTATTCATTTGCACTTCACTTTACAACTTTCAATCACTAACTAGTAGAACTACCATGCTGATATAAATTTACCCATATAATCAATAATAAAATAATAATATATACTAAAATAAAAAAAATAAACCATAAAAAATTAAAAAAAAAAAATTAAAAAAAAACTTTAGGATGATGAAACAGTCCACATTAAAATTAAGTCTCCAATTTCAATGTGTATACAAATACATATTCGAATATTTTAGCAAACAAATTTTATAAAAAATTTGTATGACATATTCTCAATTCAATTATATTGTGGATTGAATAAAATTGATTGGGGTAAGGTTTGTATGAGCAACAAAAACTGTTACAACTGATCAATTTCTAGTGAAGGGCTTGTTTAACTCCGATTAGATGGTAATTGGAAACTAAATTAATACGACAAGGTCTGGATGATTATAAAATGTAACAACTGAGCTTGTTTAATTTCGTTTAGATGGGAATTATAAATCAGATTAATAGAATAAGGTCTGGAAAATTAATCAAATGCTAGGTCAAGCAAGTGATTATATAATTCAAATGAGATAAGCTCTAATGAGAAGTAATGAAAACAATATATATTTAATAACAATCAAATCAACAAATCATATATTTAAACGTCTGTTTGTTAATCACTGTACCACGAGTTTTAAAAAATATAAGTAATTTTTTTAACATGACTTTATTTCTTTAAAAAAAAAAGTAAATAAAAAAACAAAAAAAAAAAATAAGTCTAGAAAATATTCAAATATTTTATTGTTGTGTTTAGTAGGAGATTTTCTTATCAGAGAAAATCATTAAAATTTATGGATTTTGAAGTGAACGAGTAGTTTGTTTATTTCCTATTCTTTAAATTTTTGTTATTGTTGTGTTTTGCTGAGAAAATTTCAATTTTTTATAAAGTAAACTGAAATGTATCGATATATGATTAGTGTAGTGACTACTATACAGTGTATGATCATTTTTTTTTACATATAATTTTGGTTAGACATTTTTAATGACAAATAATATTTGTGATAAATGAAATATAAATAAATTGAAAATTTTAAAGATTTGAAGATGGACAATAGAATATTATTAAAAAAAATATATTTGTAAACTATGTTTTACCAATATGTATTTTCCATTAAATAAATATTTATTATTTATTATGTATAAAAATATATAAATAATTCATTTAAGAATAATTTTTTGCTAGTCCAGAGGAACAGATTATCGAAGAAAAGTAAACAAATTAAAATATTGATATAAAATTACACTACCTACATGGTTTTTTTTTTGTTTTGTTTTATTATAATTATAATTACTTCAAAATTTAACTGCCTTTTCTATAATTTATTAAGCTTCTTTCTACAAAATAATTCTGGAATTAAAGGCATTCAATAATGATGATGAGATGATAAGAGACAAAATGTCAAGCTTAAAAAATTACCGAAACTATGTTTTCAAATTTAAATTTTATATTAAAATTGATAAAAGTATTAATATTTTAACAAAATACCTACATAATTTTTAAATTGAAAAAATTTACCATTAAAAATGTCTTGTGAAAACCCTATATAAAAAATTAAATCACTTTTGAAGAAACCTAACCTTATTTTGTGTTTAATTTATATTTATTAATACATAATTGGATTTATCACAATTATTTTTTTGTTAAAGAAAGGAAATGCAAAATATATATGCACATGTTTTAAAATATGTGTATTTATATGTGTGTATGTATGTATGTATTTACAACTTGAAATAATTAACAATTAAACTGGTAAGTAAAAAAATATAAATATCCCAATCCATTAAAAATAAACTAATTTCTCTAAAGGAACAAAATAAAATTAAATGTCAACTTTAAAAAATGTTTGAGATCCATATTGTGCTGCTGTAATCTCCATTACATAGTTCAATTAGTTCTAGTGTGATTCTAGATTTCACCAAAATCAAGAAACAATGTGCTTTATTGAGAAAATTAATAAATAGTAAAAAAAAGGGATATAATAAGTACTTATATGTACAGAATGTACTTCTATTTATTTATTTAGTTAAACAAAATATAGCTTTTTAACCCATTGATAAAAATTAAATTTAAGATATTTTTTTGATAAATCACACGAGCTATTAATTTATTGTTGGTTGTAGATGTGAGAAAGATATTTGACATGCATTTGATACCGGGTGCTTTATGGCAGTAAAATATATGATATACGATATTTTGTAGTTTTTTGAAATTACATAATTCTAGTTTAAGTGCAACTCACTGTTTAATTTATTTTTTAATTTAAATTTGTTATTATTAAATAGTTTATATTTGATAATTTTATTCATTTAAACGTACCAACATTTAAGAGACAGATTGCACTAAGTTTATTCACACAGGTAAACGATTTGTCATACAATATAGTATGTATGCATTTGTTCATTTCAAAATTTTAAATAAACAAATATTACAAAATGTAAAAAGCATATTATATTTATTTCTATGTTTATTTATATCAGATGAATCAGATGAGATCAGATTACAAACACTAATTTTGTTGATATAATTCAATAAACAATACAGCGGTCTGTTGCAATTGCAATCCACTGTTAAGAACAAAAGAGCAAAACTTTTTGACATAGCTATGTATGTATTTTTTTATTTTTTTGCTTCCAAAATAATATTGAGTTTTTCATATTAATTTGTTTAACCATATTTATTATTTTATGCATGCTTTTAATGCCGTATGATTAATTTTTGTAGCTCAACGATTCATACAATAACGGCGTCCTACACGATAAAATTTTCCTTCAAACGGCAGTATTAACAGGTTGTTGTACTACAAATTGTTTTGCGTATGAGGTATTTTAGAATAATATTTTTGAATTTAAAAATAGTAAATAAATTAAAAAAAATAACCAAAGGTTTGAAATCAGATATGAAAGCATAATGGAATAATAAATGCATGTTACTGTAGTACTGACTCTGACGAAAAAAACACAGGTAATGTTAAAATGAACATAAAACATAAATCTTTTGAACAGGAAATATATCAACGAAATATAACAACATAATAGAAGGCAAACGTTTACATTAAAATATGTACTATCTATCTAAATTTGAAATATAGTTCTAACTAAAATTTTGAGTATAACTTTAATTCAAGTTACCATCATAAGCTTTACACAAAACAAAAAAACAACATTTTATTATAGCTTAACAAGATTTTGGCGCAATATTTTAAACTCTTATCATATCAATAAAAATAAATAAATATAACATTAAAATTACTCTTCTATCACTTATCACGCTATCACAAACTTTATTGTAGTGCTAATACTGCTAATACTTTATCTATTTAATTATTAAATACTCTCATACATTTATAATTCTCAACAATAAACTCTTGTTATTTTTTACGTTATAAATAATACCGTTTAAACATAATTTCTTTTCGTTATTATAATTTTCGAATAAATTGTAGTCGGATCGGTAATCATATGAGCGGTTAAAATCATTGCAGATTGCAAAAATTACAATACACAATTTTATAATACAACTCCAATCAAACTGAAATAATAATTGATTGATACAAAATTAAAGAAAAGTCGCATTGAAGTTTTTTTATCAAATTTTATATTATTTTCGAATATATACAACAGTTTGAGCACACATGCCGATGTCATGATCATTTTATTGTGTTTGGAGTGGAAATAAATAAAATTCCTATAAATGCATACAAGCAAATTTCGTTATCGTAAAATAATTATTAATGATATATGTAGAGATTGTAGAAATGAAAAAAAAAAATCATAACAAAACAAAAACTATTAAAATAAATTTCCAATTTAAAAAAAAGGTTTGTGTTATTGTAGGATTATTATTTGGATGATCTAACCATAGGGATTAGTAGGGACATTCTAAAATTACTATTTATGGCAATGCATATTAATATGTATAAACAAAAACAATGTGGTGACAAGAAATATATAATTCAGAAATATTGTCGAAATTCATAATCTCGTAATATATTTGTCATAAATATATTCTAAATTAATTTTTTAAATTTTAATAACATTATAAAACTAAATTAAATAATAGGATACCTTAGTTATAATGTTATCAAACAATTGAATGAGTGTTATTTTTTTATTTTGAATTTACATATCCTAGAAAAATTCATAACTCGAACTTTGGTTAGGTACAGTGAATAGTTCTTATTCTTATCGAATATCTGTTTTTCAGGTTCAGTTTCAAAAGATTTGCAGAATTTATATTTTTAACATTTTAATTTTTTAAACTCAAATTTTATTTAATGATTTTTTGATTTTTTATTATATCAATAATCATTACCTCTTTTTATATATAATACCGGGTGTTTCAGAGCATGCGTATCAGCTTTTTAACGGCTCCTTCCCCTCTTAAAAAGCTGATACGCATGCTCTGGCACACCCGGTATAATCGGTGATTAACATCTATTTGTTTTATTATGATAGATAGTAATGAACTTTAATAGTTTTAGTACTTTAATAATCATATTCTAAACACCTACTTAGATTATACAAATTGTAGCGATTATCTAATTGTATATATAACAATACAATAATAAATAAATAAAAATACAAAGTAATATTTTCTACAACTAGATTATTTACCAATGTTTTAGTAAGGATTTATTTACATACCTTATTATATTTAGCAAGATTATAAAATCATTTGACAGAATAGTGAAATATATAAACAATGATGTTGACTAAAAAATGTTGCGCAACTACAATTAGACATTTAGACACCAAACGGACATTTCTTTGACAATTTATATTGGTCAATTCCAATTACAATATAAAATTTTAAATTAATTTAATTTAACACTAATATAAATACTAATATAATGACATTGCTAATCTATTAAGGTTTAGGTGTAGTTTTTAAAAATTATACACATTACAATACAACTCAAAACGCCAACAACAATGTAAAGTAAATATGTATCATCTCTCATCAGTTATCATAACATAATAACGCATTAATATTATTTTTTCACTACATTTTACTTCTATACCCTACACCTACTTCCATAATACATTAAAACAAATTTATTAGAACTGATTTTCATTATTATATAAATGGCTTCAGACAAAAACAAAATTAGTATATACATATAAGATACATAAATTAAATTCACCTTTGATTTATATATTTTCAATTGAGCTATTCAGAGACACAAACCAAGGAAATTTTAAATTAGTCAATTATAATTCAAATCGTAATTCATATATGAATAAATGTTACAACTCGAATTGGTCAACTCCAAACACCCTTAAACGTACATCTGTCACTTACAAATGAAGTTTTAAAAGATTAGATTTATTGTAGCAAGTTGGCATCGATCAATTTAATCATCGCGTAAAATTGTCTTGAAATAAATTTAATTGATATTTCCAATTCCAACGTTTCATTGATAACCTAAAATGATAATCTGAAAACATCAAGGAAACACATCTGAATCATAATTATCGTAATTCGTAATGATTTGATTCGAAAGGGGAACTTTGTAAAAATTATTTATTAATTAAATCATCTGTTCCCTATATCACCGCAGCCGCAAATAGGCTTATTGTGATAAATTATTAATTATAGATTTGTAAACTTTATTTTCGAATCTATTATTTTACTTTTGTTCTATTCAGACAGTTAAGTACCAATATTTAACTGAATTTATATATTTGTCTAACTTATATTCGACATTTGTAAATTAAATCTAAATAACCAATACCGTTATTAAAAAATACCCATACCGTTTTATGTATAATTTACAGAAAATTATACCAATTTACTATAGTTTATTTTTATTATTTTCGAAATTATGTACCAGATCTATAATATCAAACAAGTGTTAACTCCTTTTACTATAGATCCAACATATTTATATAAATATAATGTATATACGTACATATCCATACTTATATTTATATGTTGTTTAGTTTTTTTAGTAATTCAGCTTTATTATTCAAATAAATTTTATATTATGTACTCGTACAGCCGTACATTTTGTAAATTGAAATGTAAATTATTTTAAAATTCTTATCTAATTATAAGCAGTCATTTAAGATCAGTTGTTAAAGATAATAAATATGAAATTTATTAAGATAAAGTTATAGAAGTCAATGAACACAATTTTCTAATTGGATGATTATAAAATGATAAAATGTGTAGATATATTATGTAGTACACTTACACAGTATATCTACACTTAAATTGACATGCATTCATTTTATTACAAATTTTTAAATCCACACGTAAAAGATAATACATTTTAATGTTAGAATAATATTGATTGGATGAGTAAAGGTTTAAAAATCAATTTTTTCGAAAAATAAAATTAATTGAAATCATTACTAATGATTCGTTAGTACATAGTAGTAGAAGTAGGATTGGCATCTTTAAAATTGAAAAAAATATTGTAATTACTTTAAAACCGTTTTTTTTTTTTTTGTTTTTAGTTAATAATTTTTATTGCTTTTATCTAAAATTTTTATTAATTTTCCTTTATATGCATACTTCAATTTAAATTAGTTATAGTTTATAGAGTCGTTGGAGTAGAAACTTTTTCATTTTGGGATATTATTTGACAAAAAGATTTTAAATTTTATACAATTATCGTAATTATTTGCCATGCCATGACTATTCAAATTTTGTACCTAAATAAAAAAAAATATTTATTAAAAAGTCGATATTATTTGAAATTGTTCCAGTAATTTTACTATTTTATATACTAATATTTTTTCTGGACTTAATAAATTTTGTTTTTATAGACTGGTACAAATAATTCGTATCGAATGTAGGTAGGTATATAGTAGGTACTCAATTTGTAAAATATTATCGATTATTTTTATTTAAAATCAATTATTAAATTTAAAACATACAAATTATATAATAATATTGTTAATTTATTATTCATAATTTTTATTAATCTTGTAAATATTTTAAATTTATGTGTTTGTATTAGAATCTAATAAAAAATTACGATTTTTTAAATAAAAATTTTATTTAGCAATAATTTTATTAAAATGATGTCATAATTTATTATAAATAAATAGGTAATAGGGGTGTGTAAATTCGAAAGTAAATGGGATACAAATTAATTTTTGAAATTTACTCTTCAATAAAATTTGACACTATATGGAATCTAAATATGTACAATTAATGTAATAAATTTTCTAGTTAGTTGCTATAAAAATAAAGTTTCAATATGAAATTAGAATTTTGTTACATTTTTAAATTTCTATCTATCGTAACATGGATTGGTATAAAGACGAAGATGAATAGCTGTATCTGGAAAAATAATAATCTTGATTCAGAACTTGTATACATTACTAATAAATCAATCAAAGCAAAAATCAAGAGTTGTATAGGTAGTCTAACACTACAAATACCTACCGATGATTTCAAGTAGTATTGTGATGAACAAAACAACTCCTAAAACTTATTGTTAATGGAAACAAACTTGTAGTTTAAATTTTTTATGAATTATTTTGGTAAATTATTGTTTATAAATTTTTTAATATTGTGTAATAACCATATTGAACTAATTTTATTTTATGTAATTTGATAATTATAAAAATAGATTTAAGGCTTTAAAATAGTATGAACTACTAATAAATGAATTAAAAAAAAAAAAAAAAAAATCGCAATAATTAAGAACAAAAGCTAAAAAAAATTAGCCTAATTTTTGGGGTCATTCATGATACTGTACTGCCTAACTAAGTAATATATGCTGCTGATGTGAAATAAATAGAGCTTTACGAAGAATAACACGTAAATTAAGTTAAATTAAAAATTTTGACTATGGAGAGGGTGATGTACGATATATTGGCAAAACAAATTCGGCAATCAAAATCCAAACATTTCAAAATTCTGACTGAAATATCGGAAATTAAAATCCAGGTTTTACTGGAAATCCCAATTTTCTTATTAATTTGTATTTTAAATATTTTATAGTTTTTCCAGATATATGTAGATATTTTATTTAATTATAAAAAATTGAATTTTAATTGATGGGATAGGATAAGTCGAGATGCCAGAATCTTAATAAGCTTACAATATAGCACTTTTGTAGTACAAATGTACAAAAAAAAACAATATTAAAACACAAGAATTTAAACTCAAAATAAATATTCAGAATATTAAGTCAGTAATAATAAACTGTAAGAAATAATGAACAATGAGAATGACTAATATGAACCAATTCGGTAGTGTAGGAGCACCAACAGAATATGTTGAAAAAATGGTTTATATTAGTCAGAGCAGTACTTAGCAAACTTAGACCAACATGGGGATCAATTCACTTATCTAGAGTCAATTAAAAAGGTATAGGTATACAATTCCTGCATCAAATCAATCTTTCTATATATAAATAAAAATAAAACATGACCAGTGAAATAAAGATGAAAAATGATAATAAAGAGATTTTAAGTTTTAAGAACTATTCATCATGTTGTATACAATATTTACAGCTACATTTACATAAGTAGAACTGTGAATCCTAAGACTACAAGTTTTAAAGAATAAGCTCTTAGGGATCATTTATGTATGATATTCACATTTATTATGAGATTTATGGTCCACATTATCATATTTATCACATTATATGAGAATTATGGGCCACATTATCATATTTATCACATCATATGAGAACTATGGTCCACGATATCATAATTATCACATTATGTGAAAATTATGGTCCACATTATTACATTTATCACATCATATGAGATTTATGGTCCACATTACGACATTTATCACATTATATGAGAATTATGGTCCACATTGTCATATTTATCACATCGAGAATTATGGTCCATATTATCACATTATATGAGAATTAAGATCCACATTATCACATTATATGAAAATTATGGTCCTTCAAGCAATAGAAGCTAATGGCAATTCAGATCAATTAGAAGAGATAATATATCTATTTTTATAATGCGCATTTATACAATATTATTTTGTAAAAATAAAAATACATTTTTTTTTATAACTGGAAAATGTTTCTAATACTTCCTTTGCTTCATAGATTTTAGTCTTTTCGTTACTGAGTTTTAGCCTTATGCTCCGAAACAAAGTAAAAGAAAGAAAGATAGATTAAATAAAAATAAATCGTTTTTTAATTAAATTATATTTTTTACGAAATGTATTCTATCTACAAACATTCATAAATTTTTACAAATATGTATGTATGTAATTGTAATTGTATATTTTGCTATTTCGAAATAAAAATGAAAATTAATTTACAAATTTGAGTTAAATTATTAAAAATAAAAACCAAAACAATAACAAACTAAATAAACTTAAATCAAAGATGAAAAAAATTGAACAAAATATAGTAGCAATTTAAAATTAAATGATAGCTACTTATAGTTTCTTTTCACAAAAAATAAAAACCTGAAAGAAAGACCAATAAAAAGAAATTGTAATTTTCTAGATTAAAACTTACAACAAATAAATGGACTATACAAGTTGCAATGGCTATAGTAAACATTAAAAAGGAAATAAAAAAATTAAATTTATTTCATGTATTACAAATCGTTTTTTTTTTTTCAAATACAAGAAGTAAAATAATATAAAGACAACAAAGAAATAAAGTTGAATTGTGGATATTATTAAAAATTACAGCCTATTCAAAATTTTAAATAGAGGTGTGTGGTGGTTATATGCATATATATAACTACTTCTGTAAACAAAAAAACATTTAAACAAAAAAATGAAATCTTAAAATATAATGGTAATTCATAATATCTTGTCTACATTGAATTAATTTAAAACATTTGTTAAATTTAAACTCAATTAGACTTTGAGTAGAACTGGTATTTTGAATGTTGTAAATGATTTTTAAAAAATATGTTTATAGTAAAAAAACCTACACTAACTTTTCTACTGCACATTTCAATTTAATTTAAATTAACATTATTTATCATAAACTTACCAAATTCCAGGTTCCAAGATCAAGTTTACAATTTCGTTGCTTTCAAATTTGTGTCCTATATTTGGAAGAAAATTATAAATAATTATTGTGAATTAGAAAATATTTTTACAGAAAAAATGCAAATATAAATTTATGCATATAATTAGGCGAATTAATTTAAAATGTTGGTGTTTATTGTAGGTACATATTTTCAAACAAAACAATAAATATAATCACAAACAATAAAATAATAAATTATAATCTTTATATATTATTTTATATTTTTTAGTTAATTTATTTGTTTACTCACCTGAAGTTAAAAGTGATTGAATCACTGTAATCATATCACGTGATTCTCCAACATAAAATTCATTATCATCCACTGATGTTAGATCAAGTTCTAAACATTGAAAAATTAATAATTTAAAATTTTACTGTCTACAAGAATATAATTTTGTTATATGTAATTTAAAACAGACAGATGTTATAACAATAGTTGTGTTTTTTATTGGGGTCAGTAGTATCGAGGTTTTAATAATTATATACAAAATAACAATAAGAAATTAAATTTAGATAATTATACGGTTCAGGGTCAATTTTAGTACTTTTTTACAGTACTAAATTTGTTTTTCGTTAAAGTTGTGAGTCCAGTTGTAGTATCAATGGTAATATTCGTTGTGTTTTTTAAATCTTTATGTATATTCATAAATTCTATTTTATTTAATTTGTAAATGTTTTACTTTAATTTAACTTTGTGAATACAATTCAATTTAAAAATTGATTTTAATAAAATAAAACCAAAAAAAAAAAAATAAAATGATATAAATAATAATAGAAATATATATAGAGTAATCACGCAGAACAAAAAATATTTTTTGTTTTTTCTTAAATTTAACAATAAAAATAACGTAATTAAAAAGATTGGAGGATTGATCCCAGACGGCAAAGTCTTTATAAATTGGACTAGTCGCACCGCACCATTGACAATGATGATGTTGTGATGATGATAAGAACTTTCAATTAAATAAAAGTGTTGGCTTTATTCGACATAAGATCTAGTTCGAAAAAAATTGATTTATTTGAATGTTAAATTAGTTTTGATTATATAGATAGAAAGTATTAGTCCCTATTAGCGATATTTGTTTAAAGTTCTAAATTAGTCAATTATCTAGGAAAAATTATTATTATTTGCGTTTTTTTAATTTTTTTCACATTCATTGACATGATGACCGTTATTTATTTTTTATAATTTGTGTGGAACAAACATACTTAATTTACGTCATTCTGTAAAAACTAAAATTATTTATTTATTTTTTTAGTGTGGAACATACTTAATTTACGTCATTCTGTCAAAACTAAAATTATTTTTTATAATTCGTGTGGAACAAACAATTATAATTGACGTCATATTCTGTCAAAAATAAAATAATTTAAGCAGTGGTTTAAAAATTTACATAATTATGTACAATCAAATGTAGCATAGCTTTCATCTAATAATAGACATAAGATGTGTTTGTTCTAAGCATTAATCTGACAGATATAATGCTTCATTCACTTAAAAATATAGAGATAAACATACCCTTCATCATATCAGCTATACAAAGTGGTGGTGGAGGTAATGGTGGCATATGAGGCAATTTTTTAACATCTTTAACAGGAACTAATGCACGTGATAAATCAGCTGACTTATATCTAACATATTCTTTACGTAAATCACTAAATTTGCAATAATATGAGGGTAATTCTATATCTTTGGCACTCGCTTCTGGATGTAAACATTGTCTTAATGGTAATTGCCCATCTGTTATTAATTTAAAATTTGTTGTTGAATTTGGATCTATTGATAGAGAGCGTATATATTCATCAAACTGTAATGAAAAAAAAAAAAAAAATATTAATTAATTTTGAAAAAAATTAGCCTTAGTTTTGTGATTAATTTAACATTTAATACATAATATATCTTTGTTTATTTTTTGTTTGAAGAAAAGACAAAAAAAAAAATTAAAAAAATAAAATATAAAACAAAATCTAAAATTGGGAAAAAAATGATTATTCATATGTGTATGAAAAATTATTCCCTGATTCGATTACGGTTTTGACAACTAACCGCACTACAATAAATAAATTATATAATTAAAAAATACGAAAGAAGAATTCATAACATGTCAAAGACAGACGACGAAAGGTAATGATCATTTAGATCTCAAATTGTAAAAATCTTGTCTAAATTATGTTTAATGCCGTCATTATTAATACAAATAAAACAAACTTGCTAATTCGCTTTAAAAAAAACTTTATAATTTATCGGCGAAAAAATTCACATGATAGTTCATACTATTTATATAACTGTACTACACTATGTTAAAATATCACTCAGTAAACAAAAAAATAAAATGTTGTTGTTAAAAAGATTTCAAAATTTATTTACAATTTATTTATTAAAATAATAAAACAAATAATAAAGTATTTAAGAACGAAATTGTTTGTTAATCTAAATAAATAGAACAAAGTTAGATTATAATTGAATGAAAAATATAATCAAAATGTTCAGTTATTGTTGTTAACCGTATTTGTTTGTATTAAATAAAAGTCAAAGATTCTTTTAAAAATAAATAATTTATATATCTAGGTGTCTTAATAAATAAATAATACAAATTACATGCATTGGACAATTAAAATAAGAGAATTCTAGCAAGACAAAAAAAAATGTTTCCATGCACACAACACAAAGGCCTTTCTAAATCTAAAATAATGGAAATATATATAGAGTAATCACGCAGAACAAAAAATATTTTTTGCTTTTTCTTAAATTTAATTTTTTGTAGTACCCTAGAGAGTACAATCAAATAAATTTAATATGACACAAACATCATTTACATTGTGCAAAATCAAGAGAAATCGAGGACAACACTGTCATAATATTAAAATATTCAACAATCAAGTCATAATGCAGCTATATAGAAAAATATGATGAAAGATGTGGTTTTCAAAAATGTTATCAAATTTTATTTTTCCTGTCACACTCATTTTAATCAAATTTTAACATCAAATTTTATATCACACTCATTGCTGCATTTGAACACATTTTTATTTTCTCGATATTACACGATTTTACTATTTTTTGTTCTGCGTGATTACTCTATATATATTTCCATTATTTTAGATTTTAAAAGACCTTTGTGTGCATAGAAACATAATTATATAATTTCTTTCATTGATTTACCTATCATGTACATAGTATATTTTTAAAAATTTCCTATAATAATATTTTTAAGGTTCTACTGGTTCTACAAATATAAATGAACAAAACATAAAAATCATTAAAAACAATAACCATTTGATCAATAATAATTAACATGAGCATTAACAATAATTGGTCTAATTGATGATAGTTAGAAGATCATATTTACCTATATAAAAAAAAAAATATTTTATGATGTTTACTTTATTGATGAATAAATTATATTTTGCATAAGCAAATATGTAATTACTTATACGCAATAATCAACAAATTTTCATTAAACATCATACAGTAGATAGGTATTTGGTATTTGATAGTATAAAATTATTTTCTAAAAATAATTGGATACAACTTTAATATGTACCTAGTATGTACCACCATTTTTTTTTTTTTTTTTTGTTTTCATAGAATTTATTCATCAATTCAATATACAAGTGATATAAAAAATTGGTTACATATGAATTTTTACACATTTTCCATTATAATTATCTGCTATAATAATTTGAATATGTATATAGAAGAATTATCCCTAAAGCTATAAAGTAAAATTAATACACTATTTTGCGGTAAATATAATTCTTTTAATTAAATAGTCAAGTGAAATTATATAATGTAAGTTTATTTTTCTAGAAAAAAATATCAAAATATAATATAATGTATACCTACAAATTAAATGATGTTGCATAAATCCAGGGTCGGATGGAAGAAATTTTCTTCAGTTTAAGAAAACGTTTTATACTAAAAACAAAAACATTAAGCGAATGGAAGAAAATTCTACAGCTAAGAAAATGTTGATGGGCATACAGAAGTTTTAGATTACTAATTAAAAAATATTCAGCCAAGATTTTATATAGTGGAGTAGGTATACAAGAAAATATTGTATCAGGTTTAAATATTAAAGTTTGCATAAAACACTGCATATAAGTAAGCACTAGTTGTCATTTGAACAAAACTTCGTAAATTTTTGACACTAAATGTCAACTTAAGCTCTGAATTTTTATCTGAATTTCTTTATCTAAGTAAATTTTTGTGATTGACTTGAATGAAGCTGATTTAGTATGTGTATACATGCGTATATGCATATACTTGCGTATACATGATGTTGAAGCTTTCTTGAAGCTTACTTGAAACTATCATGTATACGGGGTAATTGATAATGATATAACATAAAAATGGCAATAAAAATCAAGGTTAAATAAGAAAAATATAACTGTTTTTGATGGGCAAATTTAGAATTTTGTAATGTTCTTGCTAGATTTTAAGTAAAACCGTAAAACTAACACCTATGCACAAAATTCGTTAATTTATATCAAATGCAAATAACTTCTAATAAATTTTAACGCTTAAATAAAAATGTAAATATCATCAACAAGATGATTGTCAAATTGTTGACATCTTGGAAAAGTACTTAAGTCCAACCAATTCATTCAAAGGATTATGTAAATTATAGTTTTTCATAAATTTATTTAACACTTTTTTTTTGATAGAAACATTAAACTTATTATTAAAAAAAATAAATGTAGAAATATCATTAAAAACAGCATATTTTCAAATTTTCCAAAAAAAGTTAGACAATTCTTAGAAACTCATTATTTTAGAATTATTTTTAATATATAGTTTGGTTTAAGAAAATTTTGATACATAATAATGATCTAAAATTAATCTAGATCACTAGATCTAGAATTTTTAAAAACAATGGTTTAAGTCAAAATTGTATAAATAATTTGCGTTTACGTCAGATACGTCAGCTTTCAAAAATTTTCAAACAACTAATATGGAAATGTTTTGTGCCGGTACTGCTGATCCATACAGTATAGGAAAATATCTTAACTATATGTAAATATAATTACTCGTATTATAAAAACAGAACTAGTAAAACTAGAGGTAAATTATTTATATGAATATATACATATATATTTTTTTATTTATTATATATATGTATTTTTTTATAAAAAATTATATTTATTTAATTTTTATTAAAAATAATTCATTCATCGTATAAACTGATAAGTTAAATGCAAATTTCCTTCCTTTTAGAATGAATATACTCTTAATATGTGGGAAAAATTGTAAAGCATATATGTATAGATGTATAACATTAATTAATTGTTGCCATATTCACTATATAGCATGTATTATTTGATATGATGATAGTAACTATAATTTAGTAATCTAAAACGATTTTGAAGGAGTGCAAAATTTCAATCCATTGACTTAATAACATTTTCTTTCCATCATATACGAATTCAGTACAAATAATATTATTTTAATAGAACATGATTGAAAGGAAATTGTAACAAATACATATATGTATTAGATTATATATGTTTGCACATATGTATATTAAATATTTTAAAATCTACTTACTATACTATTCAAAATAATATTTTTACAACAATTTTAAATTACATCAATTGACTATTATCCTTTATATACCAGAATAAATTAATTGAAGAGGAAATTAAAATCTATAAAAAAAAAATTATTGAGAATTAATTTAGTATTTCTAACCTACATATGCAAATGTAAATTTTTTTTTACTTCCTTTTTTGCACGTTTCATTTTCCATTCGGCCTATTTCTACGAGTATTCATCCGACAGCTTTATAATATATTTCATATATATCCTCTAACCAACTAGCGAATACAAAAAATTCCCTCCACAAAATGTGTTTGTTGGTGAGACGGTATAAAATGTAAGCTAAGGCTGTCATTATGAATGATCGTGGAAACAAGTCTATATTATATATAGGTTTTCTATAAAGGTTTTGAAAATGTGTTTTAATATCATGAATGTCTTATCTATGTTATTTATATTTCCAATCTGTTACTTATCTATCTTAAATCTGTATTATAAATCGGTCTTAGTTTATTTTTTAGTTAAATTTTTTATTTAGTTCATTTGATTTCTACATATTTTAATTAACTATTTAGCTCAAACAGTTTACAAAATTTTACAATTATACAATATATTACAATTTATTAAATTACATTACCATTAAATTGACATTAACTTAAAGATTTATAAATTTTGATTAATTAATTTTTGTTTTATCATTTCGTATATATCAGATTGATTATTTTTACAATATATGTGTTTTTTTTTTTTTTTTTTTTTTTTGGAAAAAATGGTAATAAAAACCCAAATTATATTTATCTTATCCTAACTAATCCTAATCCTTAATCACAGCTTAAACTAACTAAATCTAATACATAATCATAATGCCCCATATTATTAGTATCAATTTATGTTTTCCAACATCCAGTAATTTTTTTTAATAATATTATGTTTGTCCTGTATTGGTATATTTTAAATGAGTATACTGCTAATTATTCGGATTGATTTTGCATGTGGTCTATCATACTCTGAGTTTTGTATAAAACCTTTTGAGTTGGCCCGAGCAGCCAATTGTCACCAAAAGGTGACAATATGTTGGCAAATTTTGGTGAATTGCCGACAAAATTTTGTGAAAATTTTTGTAGAAAAAGGGTCGGTAGGGTTGACCCCATTTGTCACAATTTAGTTGACAATTTTGTCAATACATTTGTCAACAAATTGTTGATAATTTGTCATCATATTGTGGATTATTTTGTCGACTATTTGTGAATAATTTGTTATCCATTTGTGAACAATTTTGACAACAGTTTTTGAATAATTTGTCATAAATTTGTGGATTTTTTTTTTTGTTTTTTACAGACAGGACAGTTTTTTCAGTAATTTAGGGATGGGTTTTTAATAATAAAAACAATTTCTATCTATTATTTATTCTATATAAAAATAATTAAAAAACAAGTTCTATTTCAATTGTTTTTTAATTACAAAATTCATTCATATTTTTAAATAAACTTTGTTGTGTTTTTCGAAATACAAATGCCAAAACAATACCAATTCTCAAAAGTGTTGAATAGACTGATGAATAGAATACTATTACATTTAAAAATAAATAAAAAACTTGCAAACCCTGTCAACCAATTGTCATGACAAATATTTGTCAACATTTTGTCGAAAAACCACAGTTTTGTAACAAATTTTGTCGACAAATTGTCATCATAATTTTGATGACAAAATGTGCCAATAATTTTCTGACAATATATTGACAAAAACTTGTCATGACAATTTTTAGTTACTGGGGTAGGTATATAAATCGGTCTTAGTGTCAATATTTGATTGCATGTATGATATTTAACAACTATTTTTAATCTTAATCCAAATGTCATACCAAATAGTCTAATGTCAAAATTACTACTAACTACACCATGTAGGTCGGGCAAAAAAAAAATATACACTAAGTATATTCTGTGGAAAAACTCGGAAGAAATTATTTTTTGATTGATTGCAATTTTGACAGCTGCGTATTAAGGCGCCAGTTATAGCTTTCATTGAAATGAATACGTAAAATTTTTCTTTCAAATTTTATAATCGCTGCAGACACAAAATTTTAGTAAAAAGTTATAACAATGTTAAAGAGTGTGTTAACAAACAAATTCCGTTTGTAAACTGTTACCAATTTCGTATAAATAACATTTGCAATAAGCTAATGAATTTAACCCAGCTCGGTGCAGGCCAAATTTTAGAAGACTTAAATGTCAAAATTGAAATAGCAACGATCAGTACAAGCATATATAAAGTATTGAAGAATTGACTAAAAATGTATTTCCGAATTTGCGGAATGAGTATAAAAAATATATGAATTAGCTCCAAAAAATGTGACAGTTCGTTTTAATAATCAGAAACCACTGCAGAGTATTCCAGGGGGTCCATGTATACAAATATACAGATATACATAGTTACCAATGAAAATTAAGCTGTTACTACCAAACAGAGTTTCTTATTCGTTGGAAATTGATACGGTTTCCTCCTCAACAATTAGATTTAAAAGTAACAACTCCAATATTGCTCTTAATAGACTACTAATAGACTAAATGTTACAAAACACATTTCTCAAAACAGCTTCAGTCGGAAATACAAAATTTCTTATTAAATTTGTTCTTATTAATAAAATTAAGAAAGACATATTCATCTTTTTATAACTGTTTCGTTCTAGTTTTTTGTTTTTGTTTTAAACATATTTCAACATACAAATCCACAAGTTGAAAAAAACGTTCTCATTATATTATCGTCATTTTAATATGCACACATCAGTTGTAATTCCAAAACCCATAAGAAAAAATAAAAATTATTGTAATGTCATAATGTACACACATTGAATAGTGCGATTTGCAGCACCTTTACAAAATTTTGAATATTTACTAAACGTCAACTAAACATAAATCAAAAAAATATATATATTGTATAAAATATGAATTTAAACAAAAAAAAAAATAATAATTTTCATAATTTTTAACAATTTTATTCTTATGAGTGTTATACTTATTACTACTAGATACTTGGTAGTTTTTCTAGTTTTTTAAATTTTAATCTTTTCTTTTTATTTTTCATTTTACAATTGAACGGTTTTTCTTAACTATAATTTTTCTCATGCATGCTGCATTTTATACAAAAAAAAATATATTTAATTTTATTTTTTTTTTTTGTTTTGTTTTGTTTTTCAACATAATAAATTTAATTAATTTGATGCGGCGGTATGAAAATTTAAAAACAGAAGAAAAACAATTTTTATTAATTAGAAACAATGAGATTTTGAATAAAAACAAAAAAAAAAAAAAAACTGGCGCGACTTATAATGAAAAATTCAAAAAATTAATGAATAGTAAAACAAAAACACATCAGTAATGGAAAGTTAAGCTTAAGCAAATAAATTAAGCGATTTTAATTAAATTAGACATAAAATGAATATATAGTAGAACAACTTGTTGGCTGATTTAATGTTTCTCTATTATAATGAAACCGTGATCTAAATAAAATTTTGAATTGTGAAAAGATTTTCCAAAAATTTAAAATTAATATCCTAGAAAAATTTAAAATAAATTTTTTATGGTATTTATTTATGTGTTGTACAATAAACGATATAGTAGATGTTATATCGTAAAATTTGACAGATAAACAGATATAAAGTGACAAATTTGATTTTCCAATTTATTGAATAAATCATACATACATACAAGACATATTAAATTAAATCAAATTAAACTTTGCAATTAAAGTGTCATGCTATAGTTAATATACTATAATGTATGTATGTATGTATGTATATCATATATATAATAATGTATTTGTAAATCAAATTTTATAGGCTTTTTTATTTTAAATAAAAAGTTTAAATTAATGTTTTCACCTCTCTTAATCTTAATAGTTTTTATTTTATGTTTATAATTTAAATTGACAGAACTAGTATATACTTACATACATATATACATTATGGGAAGTTTTTAACTAAAAATTATTTTACGCTTTAAATTTATCATGACAAATCGTGAGAAATTACTCAAATTTTATATACAACATATTTTGTAATATTATAATTTTAAATATATTAATTTAAAAAAAAAATTAAAAAATAACTGAATTGTTTTTAAATCAAATATATAAAATATAAATATTTATGTATATGTGTGGCAATGGAAAGTTCAACTTCCTTATATGTAGGTATGTAATGTATAGAAATTTTGGAATTAACGTAAACAATTTTGGTCGTCAACGTTTTAAAAAGTATAGGATATATTTTTTTGTAATTTTACTACTGTGTTATTCTAAATATACATAAATTCTATATAAGTCTAAGGGCCAGTTTTCAGGTGAGTACTTAAGTTACACTTAAGTTTAAAAACCATTCGACACTTAAGCTCCACTTAAAAAAAAATTGAGTTTTCTAGTTAAAACTTAAGTGTTGATTTTCAGCTGTCATTTTCGGTTATTTGCAATGGCAGCACTTGTTAAAATGTAATACAAGTGACAAATAGTAAGTGTAAATGTCAGAAAGATGTGTAAAAAAGATTATCAAAATATTTAAATTTTAAGTGTAGCTTAAGCGGTCATTTTACCAAGCTTAAGTGCCACTTAAGTATTGTTCTAAGTCCAACTGAAAAACACAATTTTTGATTTAAGTGTAGCTTAAGTTTGATTTGATACTTAAGTGTTCACCTGAAAATTGGCCCTAAATATATGTAGTTCTAATAAGAAAGTAAGTAGTTATAATTTAATAAAACCACAATAAAAATATATACGTATACACACATTATGTATAATTACAATTAAATCAAATGTCATCACATAATTACATTAATCAAAATTATTAGTGGTGAGCACTGATTCACGTCATATTAATTTTAGAGGCGTAATTAGCCGCACTTAAGTTAACTTAAATAAATGTAAAACTCATATACGTTCTTATTGGTTCGCATAATCAATTAGCCGTACCTTAAGTTAACTTAAGTTTCAGTTTCGTCAAGAAATTAATTTTTCGTTCAATTTAAGCTGGTATGATTCAGTTCGTTTAATTTCAGTTCAGTTCATTTCATTTGTGATAAAAAGGATAAAGAAAATGTTAATTTTCCGAAAATTTTCATGACATTTTTTTACCGTTACATTTTTTATTCAATTTTTTTGACGTTTCGTAATTTTATATTAAATTTAATTATTTTTTGTGCATTTATTTTTAACCATTATTAAAATTATATTAGGAAAACTAGATGGCCAAAAGCAACTCTTTATATATCATTAAATGTTAATCCATATCTGTTAAAATTCTTATTTATTTAACGAAATGTTGAAATTTAACGAAAAAATAATATAAAAAAAGTTAAAATGTATTAAAGGTTGTGTTCAGTAAACTGTTATATAACGTTCTAGAACGATCTAGAATAAAAACAAACACATTTTTTTGTTAATTGAACTTTTTTGTCCAAAAATGTTCTGATATGTGTTTATTAGATTGTGCGAAACAGTTCTAAATTTTTCAGATGTTCTGAACAGTTCTAAATTGATCTTTTTTGTTTTGAACAGATGTTCTGAACACTTCTAAATTGATCTTTTTAATTGAACAGTTTTGAACAACTTTTTTTGTTATTTTTTCTTTAAATTTTGACAGTTGATCAAAAAAGATTTGAGAGTAAAAAAAAATTAGAACAAAAAAGTTCAAAAAAGATTAAAAAAGGTGTACAGTAGATTTTTCTGTTCTAAGTGGTACTAAAGTGTTTAATAGTTAACTGTCATTGTCCAAAACTGTCATTTTATACGATTCTATTCTAAATCTACTAAACATAACTAATATTTATATTGAAGATATCACATTTTTGACTTCTGTCAAAATTTAATTTTGGCATTTTATAATTATCCTAGTCGACAATTTTTTGTTGCTCTTTATATTAATTTTGAACCTGTCTCTTTCACATGCGTCTATTGCAAAACTTTTCTTAGTAATAAATTAATAAATTTTTTATGACAATTAAAGTTTGCTTCTCACTGTAAAATCAAAAACCATAAAAATCTATACCTATATCGAAAAATTTAATTACATTAAAATTTATATAAATAATTACAACTAAAATTTAAAATAATAATTACTTTCCCGGGAAATTTCTGACATTTTATAAAATTTATCAGGACTTCTCGGACGGGCTCAGATGTAGGATCAATTAAATTGTATCTCCTACTATAAAAAAAAATGTTGCTGTTAATTTGGTACTGAACTAGATTTGAGCATAAATATATATATATATTTATATTATCAAGTATACGGTACGTATAGTACAGTTATAGTGCATCAAGTATAGTATGTACAACAATGCAAGTTAGGGCTAAAATTTCAAGTAATTGAGTACATACTAAAAAGCAGGGATGGTATACATATAAAATATAGCATATTTTTTTATATAGCATATTTTTATTTTCCAAATTAATCTCGCGATATTCAAAACGTGAATAAATAAAAATAAATATAAAAATTGAATTTAAAATTAACCCTTATATACAATACTAACCACATGCGTAATTGGGTAATCAAATTTTATGCTTGGTTATCTGTTTCTCGTTATATATTGCATAATGTATATAATATATGTATATAGATTATACCAAAATGATTTCTTAAAACAAAAGAAAAAAAATAACTAAAGTTAGTTAAATTTAAATTTTTTAGCCTGAATAATAAACAAAAAAAATTTCGATTGAATTTTTATTAACAAAAGTAAAGTGGTAAATTTTGAAAGAATTATAAAAAAATATAAAAACTAAAAACCAAAAACTTCTCACGTCATAAATAACATCAATGTTTCATTTCGCCCATTTGAAGAACGTGGAAATAAATTCTTTTTTAAATATATATTATATTAATTTTTTTTGTTTAAATCAATGTTAGAAGAAGAAGAAAAATAATAAAATGTTACAAATTATATTAATTAAAAAAGTGACAAAGTACGTCTTAATTATATAGGTCATGACTTAGCACCTAAATTTTTGTAAATACATTGTTTTCATTAAAAATTATCATAATAAAAAAATATTATGAGATTTGTTTGACTATTGTGGATGCTTTCATACATACATACATAATGTTATATATATATTATACATATATATTATACAAAAATGTTTTAAATTTATTGGCCCAAAATTATTGCTTCATTTAGGCATGTATATTCTATTGTTATGATTTTTTTCTATTTTTTTTTTAAACTGATAGCCATAGAAATATTAGCAAGCCTTAAATCAAACCTGTTGTCTAGAAATGAATACACATTATAATGTATACATATATTTTTTTTTTTTTTTTATAACGAAAACTGAAAATTATAATTTCAAATATTTATAAAGAAGTATAAATCAGGACTTTTCTTCACGTCTTGGCAAATTATTTTGTACAGAAGGGGTAAGTAGTGTTAATGAGCAAAACCCATTTAATTTGACATCGAAATGTTATTTTATTTCTTATTATCATATTACAATTAGCTTCTTTTATTATTACTATTATTATTTAACTTTAACGATAAATTTCAAAATGAATGCTTGCGAATTAACGATTCAATGTTAACGACAATATAATTAATTACGATAAAATATAATTAAATTAGGTATATAAATAGAAATAAATTGGATTAGATTTAGATTACAAACGAATTTGAATAACTATACTTTTATAGTCTTGAACAAGCAGGACATTTCATTAATGTAGCAAATGAAAACGTATAGACTTCTCTTGTTTTTCAACAGCATTATTTAAAAACGGAGATTAATATTTTAATTCAATATTGCTTACAATGTTATTTATGAAATATGGTAAATTTACAAAAATTTTCAAGTGGAATACAGAACGGTATTTGATGAATTGTCGATTAGACAAATGATATATACGCTTTTGCATTTTGTCAAATAAACTTAGCACAGTCGTGATGCACCTTTCCATATATATGTGAGTTATATTCTATTTTGCCATATTTTTTTGATGTTCAGCATGCTCCAAGATTGACATTAATATTGAGTTTGACGTTATTGATGTCGTTGACATGAATGATAAACAAAAATTTCAAAAATTATAATGGCGGATAAATTTAACGCTATACGTTTGTGGTCGATACTCCTTTATGGTGTGGAAGCGTGGAAACTGAAAATAACGACTGTGAATAAGCTTGAAGCATTTGAAATGTGGGTATTAAATTCAAATATATAAATTTATACTGCTTAGCACAAACAGTTTACAAAACAAAATTATTATATATTTGCTGCAATTATATTTGCAGGTATACCGAATAGAATATTGAAGATATCATGGGTAGATCAAGACGCAGAAAATCAATCTGGGTCATATATGATGCGAAATGACAAATATCATATTCTACAGCTGATTCTGCAAGATAAAATTGAAGGCAGAAAATGTGTTGGAAGAAAACTCAAAAGAAGAAATTTCATTGCTGACTAAGAAACACCCTGGTAATGACAAACGGTGGGAGAACTAATGCAATCAGTGCAGGATAAAGCGAGTTTCAGAAATGTGATCACTATACAGACATCCAGTAGTGGATATGCAGCTGAAGAAGAAGAGGGATAAATTTATTGATAATGTTATTAACTTTAGATTAGTGTTGCATAGCTTGTTTAGTGTATAGTAATGAAATAATTTATTTATTCTGTATAATATAAGGGCTTTTGATAAACATAATACTGCAGAAACAAAATACTGCAGACTTTTTTTCTTGTTTTTGACAGGGTTATTAAAATTTGAATTTTTTACATTTTCAGTTTTGTGTTATAAATACAAACAGCAACACAACTGATTGTCATGCGCAATTTACTATAATTTTGCAGATTTCCTGCTAAGTTAGAAATGTTTATGAACATACTTTATTTATTGCAACATTTTGTTTATAAATAAAATACTTGTCAATACTGCTAATGTTGCTTGTTTATGAAAACCACTATTATGTAAGCATGTAAATATATTTTAAATTTTTAATTTTCTGAAAACATTGTCATTTAATTACAATTGAAATTTAAATCTTATTTGAGTAGTTTATTGTTATTAGTTATTTTAAATATTAAATTAATTATTTAAATGATAATTTAAATGATAATTCAAATCATAAATAAATCTTTTACTATAGATACAATTGTCTGCCACTTAATAAATAATGCAAAGGGATCGCGTGTTACTTATTTATGGTATGAAAACTCGTTACTTTATTTTTGCAGTAATAATTTTTTTCATTCTTATACAAAATGATTCTTTGAATTTTTTACTTGTTGTTAGTTGATACATTTGATAAGCATAAACATTTTGATCACTTGTTAAGATAGACCAATTAATGATTAATAATTTTACTAACTGATATTAATTGTAGTGTTGATATCGTTGCTACGTAACTCTCCCTATATTTAGCTTGTGCTAAAATACTACAGCTAATTTGGCTAACTAAAGATTAAAAAAAATTGTGCTTATACCGTTGCTACAAATGTCGCTCTAGTTAAATTAGCTATACGGTATAAGCACGGCAAATGACTGTATACAATGACTATTTTTATATGTATATACTCATTGCTAATATACTATTTTCTTAAATCGGTCGAATTAAAGTCTAAGGCCCTTATCATTATTCTCGAGTCGAATATGAATCGAAGCGAATATGCTAGTCAAACGTTCGCGTAAGTGTGATCACGATTCGCGAATAAATTTATTCGCTGTGGAAAAGTCGTTGCTAACCTAACACTTGAAAATTAAATATTTTGACAAGTATATTTAAGATTAATAAAAAACTTTCAGTTGAATAAAGATGCATTATTTTATATTTTAAATTCAGTGAAACATAAATCGAAGCCTTAAATTAGAACAAATGGAATATATTACCAATAGTAACATTAGTCTGTGCAATACGATGAAGGAAATTATCACTGGCAAAATTCAGAGTTTCGATTGTTTCGGATATATTTACTGAATATTTGAATTTGTAACAACACTTAGAACGGCTCTCTAGGCTAATTTGGATTCTCTGGATTTTGTTCTTTGCTCAACAGAGCATCGACAGCTTGTTCCTAGCTACGGCTGTTGTTTTTATATATTTTTTTTTTTGCAATACCTGTAATCATATTATTATCAACACGCAGTACATAGACGAATAAACAAATAAACAATGATTTATTCCACTCTTTGAATTCCCGTTTCGAAGATCCTAATACATTTAATTCGGTTGCAAATCGATTCCACAACACTTTTAATGCACTTTTATTCCAATTTGCTGTTCCCACAAGCCTAATCATTATTGTCTCAATTGCACCAGCTTATCAAACTTTTTTTTTATAGCTGCAAATAATATCATACTATTATATTATTCATAAATTTTGTAAAAAATATTCTCACATTTTTTTTAAAATTTACCCTTCCCTCCATTTTTACTCGAAAAACAACAAAATATTTTTTTTTATTTTTGTTTTACGGTTGTCACTTAAATTATTCATTCGACAAATTGTCGAACGTATTAAGTTCGCTTCGCTAATCATGATCGCATGACAGCGAATTCGTCTACTTATACGTTCGATTCGAGAATCATGATAAGGCTATAAATCGAGTTTTCATCCAGGCTGGGTGAAATCTAAAAAATATTTGCTATCGAAACTGCTAAATTCAGTACATATTGGCAAAGAAATATTGTAAAATTTATTAAAATTTTGCAAGGGCATGTTAATAGGTCAACATTGTTTTTTTTTTTCTTAGAATTAAAAATGACATTATACTATTACAGGTTAAGATATTAAAAGCGAAGAAAACTGACAACTATACAATTTCCATGACGTTATGAAAAAATGAAAAATTCAAATTTAATGTATTGACATTGCTAAGTGCAAATTAAAAATATAATTATAATAAATATAAATATATAATATAATAAAATGTAAATGTTAATTTAAATTTAATTTAATTGGGTAAAAATCTAACAATGAAAATAATAATCATAATTTTAAAATAAGAAATTTTTTGTTTTTTCATTTGTAAATTTAATGAAATTTTAATTTCAAAAATTTTCATGTTGTCAATCGTAATGAAAACAAATTTGAATCATGTTAAACGCAATCTTATAATATGTCAACTTCATTTTAAACGCTATTACTTTATATAACTAAAACTTAAATAATCATATAATTTATGACTTGCATTTCATATTCAATCATCATAACCATACATTTTGTTGTTATTTTATTTTTATTTTTTTTTTAATAAAAAAAAATATACCAGTTATTTCCTAGAAAATTACAATCTTAACCTATGATATAAGTTATCATCTATAATATGTATAAGTATGTATCTATAAAAACAAAAACAAAAAACAAACGTTAAGGTTACACTTGACTTGAACTCCTTTTTATGTGTTATTTATATTGACGTATTAACGCACACGATCTAATAAAAAAAAATAAAAAATAAAAATAAAAAAATAAAAAACAAAATATATAAAATAAAAGGAAAAGTTTCTTCTTGAATATTCAACTATCATAAAACTATCATTAAAAAGTAAACTAATTACATTTTATTATAGTGTTGCGATATATGATGATGCATGTACATATATACATGAAGAAATTTTATTTATTTATCTTTTCATCATCATCATAGCTTTAGCTATATGCTATATCTCTTTTATTCAATCACTGACAATAATAAAAGTGATCTATTATATATTTTTATTTTTTTTTATTTTTACAATTATATATATATATATATATGTATGTACAAATATATTATGATGTTAATGAGCACGTGTGTATATAAGTGACAGTATATTATAATATAATATAAAAATGTGAATAATAATTTTCCGCCAAAAATACTTGGCATGAAAAATTCTGGTTTAATTTTTGGTCATTATACGTTAATTATTTCGAATGTGTAACGGTTGTTTTTTTTTTTAGAAAAAAAAATTAATGTTAATAATAATAATTATAATTATAGTAATAATAAATAAATTTATCGCAATCATTGTCCTGAATCACCATATGAGAGCCATGGAGCAGAAACAGACTAATTTAGTAGTGTTTTATCTGCTGGTAGTTTCTTCAATTCTAGTAACGTTTTTTATTGTTTGTTTTTCAGTTTTGTCAACTAAGACTAATTTTCCAAGTTGTGAGAGACTTGAGGATTCATTTCCAAACATTGCTTTACAAATTTTACTCTATAACGCTAAAGAATAAGTTTTGCTATAAACAAAAAAAAAATTGTTTTACAATTTTGTTTTCCAGATTTTATTAGAGTATGTTCGATCTCAAGTAGTTTTAGCATATCATCTTTTTTAGTTCATTTTCTGTCATAATGATCCAAGATTGGGAAATATTTGTGTAAATAAATTGCTGTGCTGTATTTTATGTATTAAAAGGTGTTGTTTTTTAATTGCTGACAACAGACTTAAAAGCCGGAATAGAAAAAAAAAATTATTGGTACACCACAAATTCACGGTACAAATATTTGAACTATTTCACAAATAATTTTCATTATAATTCGTTTAAATTATAGATATTTAAAAGGAGACGTGGCGAAAACAAATATTTTTTTAAATTTTCAATTAGAAATTTCAATTTACAATTTCACCCCATATATATACATATACATACAATTGCCGAATTCAACAAAGTACAGATGGTACCAAGTTCACCAAATACATTTTTACCAAAGTACAGGTTCTTTTTTTACTGCCCAGAATTAAATTTAAATGTAATTTTTCGTCTTAAATAATTTATTACGTATGCGGTTGTTGTTTAAGATAAATTAATAAAAAAAAAATTAGTTAGTGGCAAAAATAAATTTGAAATGGTGGAAAACAAATTGATAATGAAATTGAGTTAGATTTCGAGAAGCGGTCTTATAATTGTATTATACTAAAATCTTTGATTTATTGAAAATTTGGAATCTAATTATATAAAAAATATCTGAAGTTATAGAACAAATGTATATTAATGGGGTTCGGGGTTTGGGTAGTCGTAAAAACTATAACATATTCTCAACCGACTTCACTTGCTAGGTTATGTAGAGCAAATTGAATAAAATGATCCAGTTAAAAAACCCTGGACAACAAGTCGTCTCCAATGACACGAATGGGAGACAGCACCTTCATTGGGGTGATGAAGTGTCGGCGAATATCAAAAAACTTCATATTTCTAATTGGAGAGAATCTACTTGTAACCGCAGTCAGTGGAGGACAATATTGCGCTAGGTTAAAGTAAAGAAATTAAATAAGTAAATATATTCTCAATACTCTCAATGATAGGATATTACGATAAAAAAAAACATTACTATAATCGAAATGACCAATTTTTTAATTTGCCTATATTATTAAAATTGACATTAGTTCTTTGCTCATTGCAAATATTATATTTGCTTGAAAATTTACTCATTTTACATATCTTCTTTATTGATAATAAATTGATTTTATTAATTTTATAATGTTCTTCAATTATATTTATTTATTTATTTCAACCAAAATATGCCTTGCGAGATTACTCTCATTCTAGGCTTTACAATTAATAAATATTTTTTTTTATTTCATATTATGCTTTGTAAATTGCCGTCCTTACAATTAGTAGTACCTACGTCTTTTTCTTGCTTATTTAGCTTCTCTCAAATGTTCATGAAATCCTACACTATAATTAGTCTTTTTGATTGTCCGATGTACAATTTAGAACAATCATATGGCATGATATTTTGTATATGCCTAGTATGGCTTCTAGTCCAAATTATCCAATTAAACTTCGCAACTAATTTATTTTGTTTGAAAAAGCTAGGTGTTATGCTATCCATTTCGATATGAAGCGGTATATAGACCCATCGTCACAATAAATATTTCAATCAACTGATTTTATTGATATATAATGGATATATTATATGATGTAATGTTTTGTATTATAATATTATAGGTCTTATATAATGTCTTGTATATTATAGACTGTATAGGTACTTTGTTGTTTTAAAGTTATTTAATAGTCGTGTATCTATATAATATACTATCAAAAGAATTATCTATTAATTATATCCAATGTCTGCTTCTATTAATATTCCTCAAATTTTGTATTTAAATTATATTTTGTAATTCGATAAAATTATATTTTATAATTTCATTATTAAAAATGTATTTTTATTAACGTCATAATAACCTAGAAAAAAAATGTTTTCTTTTGTTTTTTTTTTTTTGTTATATCAAACCCTATATACATAAACATTTTAATTAATGCTTTTAATAATAATGCAGACATCTAATATTTCATTGTTTTAGGGCATTTAAATGTCAATTCGTATTTATTTCTAAGAAATAATTTAAAAACGAAAAATTAATTAATAAAATTTTTATGATATTAAAATTAAAATTAAAATTAAAATTAAAAATGTATATTTGAAAAAAGTGATTTACAATTTATATAACATTGTTGTTGTAGTTTGTAGTTTATATATTACCGTACCGTGCTTATACTTTAATTTTATTATAATTTTTTTTTATTTATTAAATAAGTTTTTTGCATTTTTAAAAATTCATAATTATTGTTAACCTTTTAACATATATTTTTTTTTTTCTTTTTTATTTTTATTAATTTATCTACGTTTTAATTTCATTTAATGTAGATTATTATTATAAGAGTTGAATATTAATGTCACTTAAAAATTAAAATTTTAAAACAAAAATAAAAATAAATTTGGTCTTTTTTTTTTTTTTTGTTAAATTAAAATTATAAAAGTAATTAAAAATTTACGGTTTAAAAAATCTGAAGATACCTACCAAAATAAGTATATTTAAATAGTTGTTATGTATATCTACATAGGTAAATGTTATGATATAAAATTAAAATATTAATTTTGATGAGATGTACTATTATATGTTTATATGCATAGATAGATATACATGAGTAGTTTATAATATAATATAGTGGACATTCATTTTAAAACTTTGTCGTTAGTTTTTAGGACTGGAATTGATATATTTTCCACACAATTACCTTTAAATCTATATGATTTGAAAATAATTACTCTTTTTTTTATCTTATAAGATATTTAATCATTTTTATGTATGCGTATATAAAACGGGAAATAATTGGAGCAAAGATAAATTGTATATTATATATATATATATGATATATGTGTAATTATTTTTGACCTCAACTTCTTAGTGTCTCTTTTGATATTTATATTGATTTGTTAAAATCACTCAATTTTCCAATCCAATTAATTTAATGTTTTTGTTTTAAGAAAAAAAATATAACTGATATGTAACGGATAAAATGTAACGGATGTAGCTATTTTTTTTTTTTTGCATATACTTGATGGTTTTTTAATTTTTTTTGTTTAAATTGTGGGAAAAAATATTATACAAAGTATTCGTGATCCTGATATTTTTCTTTTAGATATAGATATATTTAAGTTTCAATATGCTCGTTGAACCTTATATAATCTTGCAAATATGTAAATTCAGCACAACCGAACACAGTTATGTCAATTACGAGTATAGCTTTTCAAATCTTGATTTGAAAATGAACCGAAATACAATTCAAATACAGGAATTGATGGTTATATGATTGTATACAAGGTTATACCATGAATGGGGCTAAAATTCAATACCCATGTTATTCAAAGCTAAGAATGATGGAATGTCATTTTTTTGTAAATCAGTGTAAATAAAAAAGATGTGTATAATAACAATATAAGGGTAGGCGCACACATGAAATTTTTATTTATAATGGAACACAAATATGTAATCAAACAGTTGTAAAACTAAAAATTGTGTGTCTGCGCCTACAGTCTAGTTGATGTGAACTCTGACTGGCATGAAATTAGTATAAAAATTGATAGAGAAAAAATTAGAAAATTACGGAGGAATAACAAATTTTTAAGAGATTACTTAAAAAGTATTGAAACGATGTTCAATCTTAAGCTTTCCGGAAATCTAGTCAAAATTCTAGGCTTAAAAGAGTGTATAAATACAAAAAATGAGCATATTCGAACTCTATGTATTATTGTTAAATTCCTGTTACTGATCTGATCGTATTTATATGTATCCGCTATAATACAATTCAGGTATATCATTTGCATTAAATTTATGAATGAGTACATTGATATCAGAAAATTAACTTAAACATTTCATTTTAAATCAAACAAAGATTAAATACATTTTAAAAATGGGATTATAATGACATCAACATTAATATATTGTATTATTCAGTTATCACAAACTATTCACTAAACTCATATTCCTATCACGCATATTTTTTTCTTTTTTTTTATTTATTACTAATTTATATTACCATATTTCATTTCCATTAAATAGACCTTCATTTAAGTTTTTATTTTTATTTTTTTTATATAAATTTCAAAAACAGCCTTCCTAAATAGTAATTTAGTTGTATCTTCTATCTTTAGTAATTTAGTTAAACTAATCCACTATTTATATACGCGATATTTATACTACACAAGTACAAAAAAAAAAAAAAACAAAAAAAAAATAGTTTTATTCTCTGTACAACAAAATTCATTCATAAATAATTTACTAAAATTGACACTTTTGCAATATAGCGAAATAATAAAAGTATAATAATAAAAAAAAAAAAAAATATTTTGTTGGTTATAAACATAATATACCAATCTGAACAGATCAAAAAACTAAAACCAAAAAATAGCATAAAATAATAAAAAATAAAACGTACACGATCTCACTTCCAGATAAAATATAAAAAATGATTACAAGTACCTGTAAACATCCATGTAAAAAAACTTTATTAATTCATGCTAATAAAATGAATAATTTAATGAATGGCATTTAAATATTTTAACCCTTTAATAGATGAAATGCAAATTAATATACTATTATATTTTACTATACAAGAAATTTATTATTCAACAATATTTTCATATTTAACGGTAATTGTTTACGAAACACAAATTTTTCGATTTCGATAGTTGTAAAAAAATACGATAATCATATAAAATTAAAATAAAAGTCAATTTCGATAGTCACTTGAGTGTATGATAGTCACTATGTATGCAATAGTGTATTTGCAATAGTGATATTGTGTATGTCAGTATGCATGGGATTGTGTATTTTGACATAGTGTCATAGTATATAGTATCTCATATTGTATCATAGTATCATAGTTGCCATGGTGCCATTAAGTGTATGTCACTATTAGTATGCAATAGTGTATTTGCAATAGTGATATTGGTAGCGTTCAGTGAAATTAACCATTGGATCTGAAATCCACAGATCCATGGATCTGTTTACTGAACGGTGTGGTAAATTTAGCGGTTAATGTATCGCGGTTAATGAAAATGGATCTGAAAAAATTCTAGATACATTTCATGGATCTGACTTTTTATATGTAAAAACAACAACAACAATTTTTATGTTGAGTGTTGTGACATCTACCGTAAGAAAAATTAAATGTTTATATTTTTTATGAAAGTTTTTAAATTTAAATCGCCATTATTTTTTGAATTAGTGTGAAAATTTAAATTCTTAAGGAAGATTTATATACATAAAACTTAAATTAAGAGTTATAAAAAATAAATTATATGTATGATAATAAATATTATTCCATTCAAATTTAATTTATTTCTAAAAGTATTCATTGTATTTTCCGGTGATGACGCTAGTATTGCGGTAAATTTTTGTGGTGAATTGCGTTCAGTGGCCAGATATATGGTACATGAATCCAAAATGGATTCCAGATCTACCGGTTAATGCTACTGAACGAACCCATTGCGGATTTTGACATAGTGTCATAGTATATATGTCATATTGTGTCATAGTATCATAGTGTTTTTTTTTTTGTATAGTGAGTGTGTCATACTGTCATTAAGTGTATGTCACTATATGAGTATGCGATAGTGTATTTGCAATTGTGTATGTGATATTGTGATTGCATGTCAGTATGCATGACATAGATAGTGTATTTGGCATAGTGTCATAGGATATATGTCATATTGTGTCATAGTGTCATAGTGTATATGGAATATTGAGTGTTTCATAGTGTCCTTGAGTGTATATCAATATGAGTATCCTGAAAAATTGTAATCTATTGTCATTTTGAAATTGTTAAATAAATTTTTATTCTAATTATAAAATATATGAAAAAAAATGGATTGAACAAATAAATTTGAATACTTGTTTAATAGAAAACGAAGTAAATACAAACAAATTTTATTATTTATATAAAAGACCAGAGAACATTTTGTATGTTTGTTACCAACGCTTTTTGACATTTTAAATTTTAAAAAAATTTTAAAAAAAAATATTTTTCCTTTCAATTATTTTTATATGATTTTTGGATTTTTAAATGATTTTTTGATTTTTAAATTTTTAAATTTTTTCCTTTCAATTAAATTGTGAAAAAAAAGAAAAATGGATAAAAAATAAAATGGATGGAAAATAAATTATTAATTTGTTTTAAATTATAACAAAAAAGTGTTTCTAGAAAAAAAAATTCTTAATATTTTTCAACCTTTAAAAATCTTCATATTTTTCACTAATTCGTAACTATTTATATTTTTATTTTTATTTTTTAACAATACATATTTACTTTTGAATGTCATTTATTAAGCGAAACAACACATGATAATAACCAAAAAATATGAAAGAATATTATAACATTTTATCCGGTTATCGGAATCACAAATTATTAAAAGAGGTTATTAAACTGATATGACTGATATGAGATTTGCATTCTCATGTTTATAAGATGACTATCAGAATACTAGGGTCCATTGGCATACAAAAAACTCAAGTAACATCAAAAATGTAATGGTATTTTTCTATTCAGAACTACCTCCTAACCACCTTACACCTAAACTGTACGTTCTATCTATATAAAATTCATTAATGTTATAACTGAAATTCCATTTGGTATTACTAATAATTACCCTAAGTAAGTTACTTTATCATTAAATATTATTTAATTTTGCTGAACCAATTACCAATTACCTACTTAAAATAAAATTAAAAGTCTTTAAAAATAAACAACATCCGTAAATGGGTTAATAATAAAGATCTTGAAAAATTTTGTAATCTTTATTGACAATAATAAAAATTCCATATTACAACATGGACACTTTATTTAATTTTTATTTTTATTTTATTTTTTTTTTGCACTACACAATGTTACTACCTTTTTGTATCATGTGGCGTCGTGTTACATGTTCACATTTTTTATTTGGTTATAGGTTTTTCCTGAAGAAAAACTATGTCCAAATCAAAAAAAAAAAGAAATAAATTAAAAAAAATGGAGTCTGGTGTGTAAAATTAAAAATAAGTAAATTTTAATATAATTTCTGTTTTTTTTTTTTTTTTTTTTATAGAATTCATCTGAAGTTCGTGTTTACCATAATTAATTTATTATTGGTTTGAGTTAATTATTTTTATTTTTTTTTGTTTTTGTTCACTTTCAGTTCGGAACTTTTTTAAAATAATTTTTCTGTTTTTTATTATTCGTTTTTATCTTTATGACTTTACATACTTCTTTTTTATTTATTTATTTTTTTTTTTTTTTGTTTTAATATTTGCATATACATACATAATGTTTTTTAGAAAATTTTGAATAGGTTAAAAATCAATTTGTACTATACTTAGATTGAGTTAAATAAATAAAACAAAAAAAAAAAAAAAAAAAAAAAAACAATTTGTAAACGAGCTCTACAATCGCAAATTTCGATTCATTCTGTGTGTGGTGCATAAACATAAAAGAAGGGTGACTCAAATTTGAGTATTTAATGGTGATATTTTGTATAAATTGTGAATAGATTTGGTCTAGAGAATATTTGATCATCTCTTCTTGTTTTTTGTTGTATGTTAACAAGCTGAACGCAAATTGAATTTTTAATTATGAAAAAAAAAAAACACAAAAATAATTAATAAAAAATACCTGTTCGGGATTTTTAGTCGGTAGAATTTTGTTTTGTTTTTACCTGTTAAATTTGCGTATATTTTTGAAATTTTGTTTTTGTTTTTTTTTTTTTTAAATTTTAAGATAAAATGATTAATTAGCATGAAGATCAACTTTAAAATTCCATGAAAATTGAATTATGTTTAATGTTATGAGTATTATGACCACATTTTATTTATTTAAAGTTATTTTATTTATTTTCCAGACTAAATGTCTATTATGTTATTGAACAAAATAACTTTATTTCAATGATGTTAATAAAACAATAGAATATGACTTGAATAAGTAAAAATTGAATATATACAATATATAAAAGAAAATATCTTAGATTTGTGTTACATAATATAGTCTTTCTTGATTCAACCAATGACTATATATATACATAAGACATCTAATTAAGAGTAAAATTTTGAATAATCAAAGCAAAAATATATCACTTTTCTTAAATACCGAGTCCACATCTATTGATAGGAAATAGTATATATATATATATAGTCATTGGTTTTACCCAATAATCCTGCGTTCTTACCAAGATCGTATCAAACTGCTTCAATATGTTATTTATAATTATCTGTAGTATTCTGTAATATGTTATTTATAATTCAAGTATTCACTGGCAAAATTAATTTAGGATCATTAATAAACCAGATTATTACTATTAAGCGATTTTGCATATAGAAATGGTTTTAACCTTTCCTTTTCATCGAACAAACTATTGAAAACTTGAACCCACAAATAGAATATTAAAATCAGTTAACCAACATAAAAACATTTTAGATTTTTATTTTAATACAATCAGGTCAAAACCTTATTCCACCTACTTCCTTAGTCTTACTAATCCTATTTTTGTAGTTGTAAACAATTATATAAATTTAACTGTGGGAATGTACAGTATAAGAGTATAACTAAAAATTTTTAGAATAATCGTGAATACACTGTGGTTGATACAGAAAAACCGACCTCCATAAAAATGTCGACGAAGAGATTAAAAGATTCGGTATATATAGAACAAGTACATAATACTACAGAAAAGCAAAAAAAGCTGGTCAAGCAATTGATAAAGTCAAACCATTCAAAAATACGATTTGAGAATATAACAAAAATGTTTCGTAAATTCTAAATCAATATTTTTTGAACGTCAATTATATGAGACAAAAAATGATTATTACTTTGATTTCATATTAAGCTGCAATTGCAGTCATCAAGTATTTTTTCTCTTTCGTACACACACGTTTTAATTATATAAATACATTAATAATATACATATATATAAATAAATAAAAGAAAATAAAATAAATTAAAACGTAAAAATACGAAAGAGAAAGAAGAATTTGTTGACTGCAATTGCAACTTAATGTGAACACAGCCATTATTAATATAGTTAAGCTACTGCAACATCATTCATTTTGATAGAATAAAAACGGTATACTAACTAATAACATGATCCTAATTTAATTTACTACTATTTCCTACTAATGGTAACAGGGTCTTACAAACATATCATTCGATAATTGTATGCATTCAAATAAAATAAAATAAAAAATAAAAACATATTTCTAATAAGAACTAACCTGTTCAATTGCCTCATTTAAAGGCTTTCCAGCAGCCTGAGCTAAAGCAATTGGTAAATCTGTATTTTGAATAGTAGGTGATACACTATTTAGCTGTGGTGATTGCTGCTGTTGTGGTTGTTGTTGTTGCTGTTGTTGTTGTTGTTGTTGTTGAATATCCAATGGAGTATTAATATTATTATTACTATTATTGTTACTATTCAGTAAATTATTATTTATGTTATTAATATTATTGTTATTATTATTAATAATATTGTTATTATTATTATTATTACTATTATTAACTAAATTTGATGTAGATTCAATTGAATTTGTTATTGCTGCTAGTGGTGTTGTTGTGTTTGCTACTACTGTAGATGATGATGTTATTGCTAAATTATTTTGTTGATTACAACTTGTTGCTGACTGTTGTGATATAGATCTTTCAAGACCAGGACGTCCAGTTGGTCGTACTAAATATTGTTTAACAGCAACAATCTGTAATTCACGAAAAAAAAAATTTTTAAATAAATAAAATTTATTGAAATAGAATTGAAATTTTATATAAATTTAAAATATTTAATTATAGTAATTTTAATATTATTATTAATATTATTGTATTTAATGTTACAGATAATGTTAATATTATAACATGGTTATTGAAAATCTATAAAAACAATTTAATTATTTTCTACAATATAATTTCATATTTTAGACTTATATAACGTGTGTTTATGGTATCTGGTACATATGACTACTTATACTAATTAGAATATTTCGGCTTCGAATTCAGCTCAGGGCATGAATGTTGCAAAACGTAGTTCGTTTGAAACTAATTCTGAATACAATTTTTTCTTTTCTTTTCATTTATCTTATTCAGAGTGTAGTGACATTAACAATACAATTTAGTTATTATTTAAAATAAAATTGAACAATATGTTTATTATTGAGGCGAACTTAATAAAATTAGTATTTATTAAAAGCAATTATTCAATACAGGAAAACTTATTGAGTATGACTGTTGGTATACCAAGCCACTACATAAAGCAGTAATAATAGTCTTAGTAATTATAATAATAAAAGTTTTACATATAGGCTTAACGAACACGATGATATTGAAAGTGTGGGAGCACAAATTATGATATAATATTCATGAAACACTCTCGCACAATATATCACATTAAAATGTCATTTCAGATATGTTAATTAATTAGATGAAATTAGAATAGAATTTTTACATGTTTGATAATTTCCCATAAAAGTTGTTTTGCATACATTTATATATGGCATTTTCATAAAGTAAACCAGAGCACTGTCAGAGTATGCAGAGTGTAATCCGATCAGAGTATACTCAGAGCATTATCATTTAATAAATGAACACGAAAGAGCTAAAGTTTTCATAAATGTCATAACATGTGTAGGTATTTGTTTTAGTTATTCATATTTATTATGATATTTACCTTCATATTCAGGGGTGGCATTGTGTAATTTGAAACGTCGTTTTGTTTCGACTATTTTCAAAAAGTGGCATTGCATAATTTTTTTTCGACCATTTTTATTTTGTTTCAATCTTTTCAAAATTGGTACGACATATTTTGGTATTGCGCTACTTTTTTTTACATTTGATACGACCAAATTTTGGCGATTGAAAAATAGTGGACGCTTTTGCGTAAATTTAAAAAAAAAATAATAAATTAATACATGATTTTTATTGGAATATTTTTTTTAGAAACGCACAGAAATAAAAATTCCAATAAAATGAAAAATTAAGTAAATTTATAATGATTTTCTGTAAAGAAAAAAATTTCAGAATAACAAAAAAAAAATGTTGGTATTATTATTAGCTTCTTTTACTTGTATCCAGTTGCAATTTCTTTTAGCTCCATTTTTTTTATTTTAATATTATTTTCTAATTGTTGAAATTTTAACGAAACAAATCAAAAATGGAATTATGTAAGGCGTTTCACTGTTTTTTCGCGCGTTTCAAAATAAATTAACGTTTCAAATTACGTAATGTCATCCAAATTTTGTTTCGACAACATTTTGTTTCGACCGAAATGTTTGAAACAAAGTTACATAATGCCACCCCAGTCATCATAAAACTAAATTAATTAACAACAAACAAAATGTTTTTTTTTTTAAATTGACAAACGTTAGTAATTCAACAATTTTTATTAAATTTTTTCAATTACATAAATTTTGACAGATAGTAATCAGAGCGCACTCAAAATAGACAGAGCGCACTGTGATTAAAAAAAATAAACACATTTTTTATGTTCTGAGTGCTCCAAGCTACAAAATGAACCCACATTTTTATTTTAATAGGTTGTCTCCGATTTACTTTATCAAAATTCCCATAGCAAAACTGTCAATTTTTTTCAGACATTTATATAGCAAAACTGTCAATTGTACTATTTTAACAGTTGTCAAAATTTGATTGCGCCTCTATACACTTGTATTTTTACTGCCTGTTGTTTTAATACCTGTTCGAATAGTAAAACCATCGGAAGTTTCAGAAGCTTGAATGTGTGAGTAATAATTTAATTTTAAAATTTTTTTCAAAAGATAAATATAAGTGGAATATTTTTTTATTGGATTGGAATGGTAATTGAAATGGTGTGAAAAGACAATATTGGCAGTAAAAGTAAAGTGTATATAGAAACCAAATAGTTTGTTTGTAATGCATGGGTTAATAATTTTCATAAATAAATAAAAATTAGCCTAACGCTCGCACTCAGAACTCATCTTTTGTTGTATTCTATATCAGTGATGTAAATTAATTATGTCGAGCCAACGCCAACCAAATATCCTTGTTTTTAGTTTCATGCAATTTTTCTATTCCTGTTTTTGTACCATTACTAAGTAGGTAATTAATTATTTAAATTTTAAATTTATTTCTTTAATTTTGCAGCAGCAAACGAATTCTAAAATATAATTTCTATACACACACAAACATATTTCAGCAAAGTGTCAACAAAATGTAATATGGCCACTTTGATTGTTGCATTGTTATCGTTGTTAATGTAACACAGTATGACATGAATTATTGTCAGTAAATTTGCACATAATTTTCACTTTTAAATACTCGTATTGTGTACAGTAAGAAAATAATAATCTCTTTTGTTAAAGAATTTTTATAATTTATAACATTTTTTTCGTTTTTTTTTTTGTTTTAATGAATCTGTCATAAATTTATTATGAAAATGAAGAAGTTTTATTTCCTGTCGGTAAATAAAATTTAATATATTATCATATCCTGTATTATAATAAGTTTAAACGATTAAAATATTTTTCTTAACTGTTTTAAAACTAGTTTTCTTATTAATTTTAAAAATAGAAACTAGTTCAGAAACAAACAAAAAAAAAAATTAATCCTCTCATCAATAAAAAATATTATTGTTTTCAATTTGTATGTTTTAATACTTAATGTTTTTGTTTTTTATTGTCAGAGTATTCTAATTTAATTGAATTATTCAGAAATATTAATTACTTAAAATTAAAAAAAAAAATTATAGGTGTGATAATAAGCTTTCGATATACATAGTACAGTTTGAATAAACGATATAAATTGAAATTAAAAAATCGTTAGTCATTATGAATGAAGTGTCATAAACAATTGAAACTTTTGTATACATATATTTCCAAAAAAAAATATATATTATTTAATTTGCTTGTTACTATTGCCAGTAACCTCTATTCGTTTGTATACGATAGTAACATTCATTACATTCATTACATATCAATTGTCTAGCTTACCTGTTAATAAAGCTCCTTCTGACAGTTAATAAAGCCCCAAATAAGTAGCTGGAATTTATATTTGTCAACTCAAGGACAATGGTACAAAGTCGAATTTCTTTCGATGAGAAAACAAATCGATTGAAAGAATAAACCCGAGCAGCCAATTGTCACAAAAAGGTGACAATATGTCAACAGATATAATTTTAGTGAATTGTTGACAAAATTTTGTGACAATTTTTGTTGAAAAAAGGTCGGTAGGCCCCATTTGACACAATTTATTTGACAATTTTGTCAACAGATCTGTCAACAATTTGTTGATAATTTGTCATCATTTTGTGGTTTAATTTGTCGACAATTTGTGAAAAATTTGTCATCAAGTTGTGGACATTTTTCACAATAATTTTTTTTTTTATATATTAAGAACAGTTTTTTTAGTAATTTAGGGGTGGATTTTTAATAATAAAAACAATTTGTTTTTTTTTTTATATATTACATATTTTATTATATTTATAGTTTATTCTATAAAACTAATTAAAACAAGTTCTATTTCAATTGTTTTTTAATTACAAAATTCATTCATACTTTTAAATAGATTTTGTTGTGTTTTTCAAAATACTATAAAAAAAATTAAAAAAAGAAAAATTGTGAGTGGGTTTACAACCACAATTTTGTAACAAATTTTGTCGACAAATTGCCATCATAATTTTGACTAAAAAAGGGTCTAAAATTTTCTGACAATATGTTGACAAAAATTTGTCATGATCATTTTTGGTTACTGGGGAACTGTCTACAGTATAATCGATCTATAGAATAACAGAAAATGCAATCTAACAAACATGTCAAACATTGGCTTAAATCCCCTGAGAAATAAAATTCATCTTTTCTATACGTCACGACGGGTGGGACAATCAACACTAAGTGAGCAATAGTAAATTAACCAACTACTTTATCAAAATTATATGATTACAAGAAACTGAAGCACTGTGTCGAAGTCATATAATGAAAATGGTAAATTATGATAATAAAAGTTTTATATGACATCAAGAACAGCTGATAAATTGATATGAGATGTGTCAGAGAGTCAAACAGGAATGCATTTGATCACTTATATTGTTCTAAGTAATAATAGATGATGCTATATAATGTCTATTTTTATTGGTTTATTATAAGAAAAATGGTGTTCAGTGGCGTGGCGCCGAACACGAAACGAATTGTCAAAAATGAAATACAAGAATGTGCAAATGTATCCTAATATATATCTCGGGAACAGATACAAATTGATGGAATTAGTTCGTTTTCATGGCTAACTGATTGTGTTTAAACAGAATAATAATTATGATGAAAATAATAACATAATCACTCTGCTTGCGTATATTATAATAAAAATACTTTACACTACTGTAGTTAATTACATTCGAAAATGTTGCATACATTTATTTCCACCGTTAATTTATTAAATTTTAACTGTTTCTTGATATATTTTATAATGTTTGATCTTGTTCACTGCAATACTTTTTTATGATAGTATCACATCAGTGTTGAGTATCTTAACTAAAACGATGATTTCTAAAAAGTCGTTAAAATATAGAAATCAAAAACAATTATATTTAATGAAAATCTTAACTAGAGAGATTATACCATATAGATTATAATAAAATACTTATATAATAATTGTTAATCTGAATTCAATTGGGTCACCTATATATATGTGAATGTGCATGTCTATGTGCATGAATATAAAAATTTATTTTAAAAATAATTTTTTTTATTAATTTTAATTTTTGTAATGTAACACAAAATACCCAATTACAATTTTTATTACTTATAATAATGTTTAGATTTCCATTTAACATTTAAAATTTTAATTTTTCTCTAATGAAGGATATATAGGTATAGTATTGGAAGGAATTTGAATATGGTATTAAATTCAATGAAAAAATAATGTTTTAAGATTATTGCACCAATTCAGTTTTTGATTAAAATTATCTCTTCTTTTTTAAAATTGTATTTAAATGAAATCATCATTAGGAATTAAATCAGGAAGCATCATAGCTATACTCAGCATTTTATTAATCTTAATCTTTTTTTAAACCAACAAAATACAAAAACAAAAAAAAAAAAACAGAAAAAAAAAATTTGAATTTAATTACGATGTTGCGTTTCATATGGTAACAATTTTGTTTTACAAAACATTTCTACAAATAATAAATGAATTGTATATATACATGTTTACATACATGATAATTGTAACAAAAAAAAAACATTGAATATTTTTTCGATACATAACAAATTTACTACATCGAATAACTTGTTAAACTTAGAATTTTGGTTCAAAGTTCCTATCTTCAAAAGTTAAAGTTAAAATCTATAAAATGCTCATATTTTCGTTTTATACAAATCAGAAACATTGCTTAGTACAACCTTTAAAAAGAAAAATTTATATAGTATTGAAAACATATATGGGGTCGGAAGTAGAAAATAAAAGCTGGACAAAGATATGGGTGTATAGCTACAAAATTGAAAATTAAAATACTCTCTACTGACTGAGACATGCATTTATATAAGAAGGGAGAAAATGCTCCAACTAACATAATTTTCGACATCATATACCCGAACACGTGTACATGATGATATCGTTTGCAAAAATATCGACTGATGAAAAATCATTTCGATTCTGCGAAAAAGTTGAACTATAAATTAGCTAAAATAAAATACGATATTAAATCAGGTTTGTATGAGCTAAATATATAACGTAGGTCTGAAAATGTCTGAAAAATCATTACAGTGATACCAACTTTAAATAAAAGTAAAAAAAATAAATAATGAATTCGGCGCAGAAATGTATATCAACAAAGAGCACATATAGACCGAAGATAAATATTTTTATAGCAACCCTATAACAGGTAAATATTTGTTAAATGGAGAATGAAGAAATATTCTAAAATCGTTTCATATACGCATGTGATCTCAAAATGATGCCAGATTACAGAAGAAAATTTTATTATGAAAATTTCATATTACATTTTTATTTGGTAATTCATGCGAGTCACGATGTAACATGCATATAATTATAATTCACTCTCCTTCTGAGTTACTATAATCAAATAGTAATAATCATCTTTATGTATGTTTCACTAACTTTATTAAATATCTTAATCGATTTCGATTATTACACCATCAACAGAGGACTTTATTTTTAATAATGTTTCACCTAGAGCCTATAAGCATATTCTATAAAATACAATCGTCTTTAAATACAAATTAAAAAAAAAAATATGGCCGCAGCATCTGAAGATATAGATTAGTAGATAGGTAGAGATAAATAGATAGAATCATATTTTTGTTCTTTGCTTAATTAAGTACGGTACTTTATTACTGACCGAACTCATTAAATGTAGAAAACTACTGCATCTTAGGAACTAAACGTTCTTAAATAAAATATAGCTCTGTTTTATTTAAATTGTTACAAGATTATACTCTTGAGCAAACATTTTGCACCCTATGCCCCACGCATGGGATTACAGTACGAGTATGATGATGATGATGATGCCCTGAATGGGATTCGATCTCGGGACTTTCTGCTAATCAGCAGTTATATGACAAAACCACTAATTCGTTACTCCCGTCGTTTTCTTTTTTTGCATTTTTGAGCAAAATTGAGCATTCTTCTTCTCATACCAAAATCATCTATATATTATGTACATCTTAATGATTTCAAAGCTATACTTTCAAACAAAAAAAAGCATTAAAGCATATATAAATAGTAAATATCATAGAATTGAGGTCACATAACAATCTTTTTTTCTTACAAAAATCTCACCTTTGCAACTATGTATACAAGGATTTCAATCCCACCATATCCATCTGGTATATGCATTTTTATAGTTTTAATCTTAAAATTCAATCAAATTCAAATTAAAATATAATTGAATCTGAAGATTGACCATTTTAGATTAAACAAATAAAATTCTTTTTTAATCTTTTATCTCTTCTACACTATTAAAATATTTTCTATATACATATATATTTTTTAGAATATATAAAATGCGAATGTGCCATGGATGAAAATGTTCATCTTAAATAATTCTTTGTTTCGTTTTTGTTGTTGTTTTTTTTTTTGATTCAGTAGTTATTGTATCATTTTCAATAGATAATCATCAATATAGATAGACTATGTTTTAGGCTTAGAGTGTGCTTGTAATAATGTAATGTATATACATATTATTTTCACAGGATATTAAAGTCATTGTAATTGCTGAACAGTTCCATATTATTTATTTTTACTTTTTTATTTGTATATTCAATATTTTGATTAGTTTATTTTAGCTTTTTTTTTTATTTTTATTATTTTTCAATTTGTAATTCACAAGTTGTACATTAAATTTTTACATTGAAATCATAAAGTTGTTGCTTGTAACATCTATAATGTATATACTGTTGTGAAAAAAGATAAATTAAAACTGGTAATGTAAAAAAAAAGAAGTTCAGGTGTTGCCGTGATTTCAAATCATTGAGTTAAAATTGAATTTGAAATTATTATGAAAAAGAAAAGAATAAAATGATTTGCTCAATTTTTGTTTGTTTTTTTTTTTTTTTGCTATGCTTTGCTTATCTAAGACATTTGTGGTAATAACTTGAACATCCTGCGATTAAAAAATGGAAATCTATATACTTGAAAGACAAGATTTGTATACATGATTTTATGTTTTTCTATTTTTTTGTATTTTTTTTTTTGTATGATCGGAAATTGTAGACTAAATCAACAATGTCTTAGATGGTAGTAAAATACATTTAGTATGTATGGAATATTAATAAATGTTTGTTTGTTGCTGATTTTAGTTAAATATGGTTAAATTTATAAAATTAGATCTATATATAGTATAGGTATATAAAGTAAGGGATTTTGAAAGTTTTATGTTACAAATATTTATTGGTTCTTCAAGCTTAGAACTATTCAATTTTTGAAATATCAAAGTACCACAAATCAAAAATTGGAATACATTTTGCGAAATCTAGTTACTATTTCAAACACGAAGGTATATTACCAAACAAATGAGTCAGTTTTCTATTTTCATCAAGAATTTTCATACGAAAATTATGTTAATAAAGCTGTCCTATCCTGTCCTATTCCAGCCAAGCGGTACGTAAGTACTAAAGGTTAGATTCGAACGCTTGACTGTTAGACTAATATTGGTTAGGCAGTAGACTGATATTGGCAATAGACTAATATTGGTTAGGCAGTGGACTGATATTGACAGTATACTAATATTGGTTAGGCAGTAGACCGATATTGATTAAGTCGTTACGTACGTAGACTAATATTGCTAATATGGGTTAGGCAGTAGACTATAATTGCTAATATGTATAGATAATAATACCATACATTGTTGTGCTATTGTATATAACTGATATAAATTATGTTATATATTTTTTGACTTTCGACACTATTCTTTTGATGGGGCGATATGACCAATAATAGAAGAATGTTCACTATTCGTGTCGTAAATAATATAATACCTAAAAGTATATGTGTTATAATAATACATTATACGAAACCCATATTTTTTACTTTGGGTGAAACTGATTGTAATAAATTTTTATTTTACAATATCATTGATTCAAGTATCATACGAGTATGTGTGTATGTGAATATAAAGGTGTTAAATTATATTCAGTTAATTATAATAGGTAGTAACAAATTTAATTGCCAGCTTATCATCCATTGATAATGAGGTATTGATTCTATAAAGTTAACCAATTTAGTCTACGTATAAGAAGGGTTATAGAAGCTTATTGTTTTCTTAACCTTATTTTCCTTAAAGACACAAAAAAGTTATTCAAAATATTTTTGATTATAATAAATTAAGCATTCGTTCTGTTCACATTAACAAAACTAGTTATTTGGAACGTAAATGTATGATATTTTTTATTTAAAGAAGACATATGGTACAGATATATTAGGTACCATAAATATCTTTCCTGCAATTTATCATAAATCATAAATAAATCATACCAAAACAAGATTTAAATCGTAACAAAATTGTTACAGTGTAATCTTGAATAAATCATTTAATATTAGCAAAATTACATGTAGACTGATCCAAATTTAATTAAACATAATATTTATGTGAATTTTAACTATCACCTTGTTAATAATGATTTACAGTAATGTGGGCAAATGTGCAATTCTGAACATTTTGTTTTTTACCTCTAATTTACTAATTTATTTACCTGTCAATTTTATGCATATGTAAAAGAGTAAACAATTTTAATGTTTTCGCTCAGTAAATTTAAAAGTTAGAACAGGACTAAAAAAAAGTGAAAAAAAAAAATATAGGCAAAAATTAGTGTAAAATTAAAATTTGTGTTATGTCTACAAAAATTCATTTTTAAAGTTAGCTATAAAAAATTGACCCATCAATGTTCTTCGTTTCTGCCAGTAGCGGTCGGCTTCGCTATAGTTAAAGATACGAAATTATTTCATGTCGGTCCATATTTCAGATTATAAGTCTAACGTCGTGTCTTGTGTATTCGGATCTGAGTTTGATGCAAATTTTCTTGACTGAATTATTTTCATTAATGCGTCTAGGGCTTTTTGTGAATAAGTCCACCTCATTATAAAACTAATTGAGTTAGGAAATATATATCTTCTCTTTTAGTCTCCATCAATGTTTTTAGGACCATATATTCGACAATGAATTTTCTTTTGGAAGACATAAACTGCATATTCAATTTCCTTGGACAGTGTTGAGGCCAATGATCTGTAGAGCGCACGAGCGGTTTCACAAATTTGCACTTTGCAGTCTTTCAAGGCAAGTGTTTTGACACGAAATGTGTTAACCAAAATATTTAGTTAGTTTAGTTAGTTTTTAAAATTCATTTATTTATTATACCATTTTACATATTACATACCTTAGTACATTATCATAAATTAAATTAAAAAATTTCCAAAACAATAATGGTAAAATTACATAAATGTAAGATCATTCTGATATTCATGAGAATATGTGATGAATGAAATAACAAGAGAAGAAATAATTAAATTATATAATTGAACAATATTAGGTTGATAATTCAGAGCTAAAAGTAATACAGTTACAGGAATACAAAAATAAAAATAAAAAATTCAGTATTAAAGTAATAAAGTAAAGAAAAACGTAACGCAAATAATTTAAAAATTATAAAATAAAATACAAACTTATAGCTATTAAATATCCATATATACAATAGAAATAATTAAATTTAGTTAAACATAATTAAACATAATTGAACAAGGAAAGAAAATAAAATAGGAAAAAAGAGAAAAAATTAAAATTCGAGATAAACGATTACAACAAAATAATAGAAGCCTGAGGAACAAAACTTAAAAGATATAAAAGAATTTGGTTAAGTTAGCAACAACTCAATTTGAGAGTGATCAAGATGCAATAAGTGAGATCTAAGATTTTTGATTAAAGTAGTAGAAGTTCTATCCGATCTTAAAGAGAAAGGCAACGTATTGAAAATTTTGGGAGCTAAAAAGTCATAAAAGTGGCGAAAATGTGATGTATATGCTCTAGGAACATTTATTAAAAATAGGTTATTGACTCGCAGATTGTAGTGAGAGCTAAATCGATGGGCAAGATAACCTGATCTAATGAAATAAATTTTTAGTGTTTTGAATACATATAGCTGTCTAATAGGTAGTATATCCAGCTTTCTAAATAGTGGAAAACTAGGTGTAAGTCTATTTCTCCTCATGATTAATCGAATACAATATTTTTGAGTAATGAGTAGGGGACGAATTTTGTTGAAGTAAGAGCCCCCCCAGCAGCTAATTCCATATTGTAATTTAGAGTTGAAAAGAGCAAAGTATACCATTTTCATGACTCTCAGGGAACAATATTGGTTTAGATGGAAGACATTTCTTATAACTTTTTTGAAATATTTATGTAAATGAAAAGTATGCTCTGCCCAGTTTAATTTATAATCAAGAACGAGGCCAAGATACCTGAAAGATACAACACTATCAATCATAAAACATGATTCACTACAAGAAGAACTTGAGTCAAAAGAGTTGCCATCTAGGGACGGAATCAATGGAAATTTTTTACAGACAGGAGAATGATAATTAACTGCTAAGTTTTCACTGGGATGATTACTTTTAACAAAGTGCATAATCTTTGTTTTACTACTGATAACTAAGCTATGTACATAAAACCATTTCCTTATGAGGTCCAGGTCATAATTTATATCACAAAAAAGATCCAAATTATTATTGTTACTGTACGTGAATACAGTGTCGTCAGCAAAGGCTGTAGGTATACCTTTAAAAGATTGCTGAAATAAGGAATTAATGAAAATTAGGAACAAGATTGGACCTAAAACAGAACCCTGAGGGACACCTACTTTTAAACTTTCAGTATCACCAAAAGTACCATTCAGTTTGACTCTTTGTTTCCTATCACTAAGATAAGACTTAAACCAATTAAATATAAATCCTCTAAATCCGGCATTGTATATTTTTTTCAGCAATAAGTCATGTTTTACCGTATCAAACGCTTTAGTAATGTCTATAAATAAACTACTACAAAGATTGAACTTATTTAAACCATTGTATATCTCACAACAAAATTTCAAAAGGGCGTCTTCAGTGGATCTTTTTCCCTGAAGCCAAATTTGACATCACTGAAGAAACTTGTTTTATCAAGGAATTTCAGTATTCTATATTTCATAGCCTTTTCAAAAACTTTTGAAATGGACGACAATAAAGATATAGGTCTGTAGTTGTTCGGATCAGTTGAAATCCCCTTTTTGAAAATAGGAATAACTTCTGCCATTTTTAAATCATTTGGAAAAATCCCATTATAGACACTAGTATTAAAAATATAACATAAAACATCAACAACATTCAAAGAAACCTTCTTAAGAAGATTACTGGAAAGTGATTCATTTGGCCTAGAATTAGAATTTTTTAGACCGAAAATTAGTCTATGTATTTCCAGAGCTCTGGTAATATTAGTACTGCATAAAATTATTTTTATTAAATATCAGTAATTTGACATTTCGTACAAAAAAAAAGAAATATGTCTGAAAATGAAAATAAAAAAACCATAGCAGTTCCCAAATTGAAGGTTTATTGTTTTTAATAATTTTTTAAAGACATCAAATGAATGTAATATAAATTTATAAGCCAAAATCGTGAATGTGGAAATTAGCTCAGAAATCCATTTTAAATTTCAAATTTTATTTCAAATCATTTTTAATTTCACAAGGCCTATAAATGTATCGCTATCGAAAACCTATATGCAGCTTGCCAATATTTATTTATATTTTGACGTTTGACTATCATGATAGAACCTACGTCACTGATAGTTAATAAATATAGTTTGTAAACTAACCAATATTAGTCAATATCAGTCTACTGCCTAACCAACACTAGTCTGTAGTTTATACCTATTTCGTTGCTGGTCTTGCTAAAACTATTAATTTTATTTTATTTTAAATTAATAATACAAATTATAACATAATTTACATATACATATACAAAACATAGAAATATAATATTATTTTTTAGTATATTTAAGAGATCCATTATATACCAAATGTATTAAAAATTATCTTCCACATTTAGTTCCACATGATTTAAAAATTTTAATTTAATCAAATAAATATGTATACATAAGTATACATTCCCGTTTTACAATCTATTTAATATATAGTATATCACTTAATTCAAATTAAATAATATATTTTTTACTACGGTTGATGATGACACTAATTATATAAATTATAATTTTAAATTGTCTTTTAAATTATATTAATATTTAATAAAATATTTGTTAAAAATTTCATTATAAACGTTTTATACAAAAAGAACTTTATAATTTAGTAAATTATTATACTTATGTATATACTTAGGTATTGTTATAAAATTTTACTGCATGAATAGACTTTCTTGTTATATAAAGTTATAACTTACAAAAAAAAATATTAAAAAAAAAAAAATGGTGAAAAAAGTGGAAAAAAAAGAAAATAAATGAATTGCCGTAGGTTTTAAGAGAAATTTTTCATTTATTATTTTCATCAGAGATTTGAGAACTATATATATTTAGTATCACTACACTTGAGCAATATTATTATTTACAGATTATTTACTAAAATATATATATATATATATATTTATAGATATATATATTCATCGTACTAACAAGTGAAATTTGAGTAATCTTCATCATTAGAAATGATTGATTATAAGTTTACTTTGTGCATACCCAATAATACAACAGAAAGAGTAAAAAAATTAAAATAAAGTTTTAAAAATGAAAGAAAGAGATAAATATGGATCTGTGTCATAAGTTCGAAAATTGTAAATTCGATACAAAAAACAACATTAAATTTAATTCAATTCAACTTTCGAACTTATGTCATTTGTAATTTTAATATTTATTTATTTATTTCATCAACTGGAAAATTAACCCTTATGCAAAGATAACGACCCTTATATTACGTATAGATTCAAAAGAATTTCACTATCAATTAGTTGACATTTTGCAATGTAGCTATAGTAACATTAATCTGCCAATTAAATTTACGAAGGCAAAATCTAACCGCATTTTTCTAAATGGATTCAATTATTTGTATGGGATTAGCATAGGTAAAATGGCATCCAAATAGAGGAAATATATTCTAAATTAGGACGGACTAATGAAATATCTCAGCTTCTTAAACGTGTATGGATCAATAAATTGAAGAGAATATTTTTTAATAAAACCAAGCATACGAAATGATTTAGCTAACATAAAATCAATATTCGGATTAAAAGTGAGTTTATTGTTGAGTGTACAAATTTTTTTGAACTTAGACATATGTCAGAAATATTATGCCAAGAATTTCATCGAATTAAAATATACAAAAAAGCGAGTATGGTGCACTTGATCTAAACTCATATCTTACAACTCCTCATATAAATTTATGTTGCAAACATCATCACATTGCAAACAATCACTTGGCAAAAGACTGGACTCGCAGAAACGCATTTGACAAAAAAGGGTAAATGTCAAATTTTTACTTTGTAAAACATCTATTTGTCAAACATCAAATAACTATGTATTAAGATATTTCTTTTCTTAGACGAATTTTATAGTTGGTTAGATCAAAGTTATATACACTTTTCACAGAATATTTATGTATATATTTATATATATACATATATTTTATTTATGTTATTTGATGTTATTTTCAAAACCGATTGCAAATGCATGCTCTGTTTGTTTTATAAATCTGTCAAACGTTGTTCTTTTGCCGAACCCGCATTTTAAGATCTGTCATATATGTCAATTTTCAATACGTCAATTGTCAAAATTTCGATCGAACTTTTGTCATTTTCAATTTTATTGAATATTTCATATTCATATGTCATAAGTTCGACAATGACAATGTCGAATATTATATATTTTTTTATATCGAACTAATGGCGTTCGAACTTATGACACATAACCGATATAATATATTATATTATTTTAGATATATCATTCAAATAAATAATAATAAAACGCTTTTTGCGTATACAATATCAAAAACATACATATATATACAAATTATCTATCTACTTTGGTTTGACAGGTTGATGATCGCTGCTAATAAAAACAAAAACGTATTTATGTTTTGACAATTGAATATGCAACTGTTAAAAAATGATGAATGAAATTTGCAACTGCAACCAATTATTGCAATAGATGTGATTTGAAATCAAGACAAATTATTATATTTTTTTTTTTACTTTTGTATGTCAGTCTTTGAGCACTGCACTATACAAAATTAATTGCTTTGACATTTTTGATAAATTTCATTTATTCAAATTATTAATATCTATAATAAATTATTATGCCTATTGATACATTGATGGACACCTTTAAATAAAATCATTAATTAAGTTTTCATTGAAAATGAATTCCAAATTAAATTAATTATGGTTGTAATAAGAAAAAGAGATGTTTGAGATTTTTTAAAAATTTCTAGTGGTAATGATCGTAATATTTTACCGAGGCACATCAAACGTTAAAATTACATTGAAAATTAGCGAGTTCAATTTAATTTTCTGAAAATCGTTTATTGTTAAGAAAGAATAAACTTATTTATTTATGTACATATGTATTTATGTATTTAAAAAATATATAAATGAAGATGATATATTATGTATCATAATTTGGTGGCATTTTAAATATGAGTGAAAATCAGTTGCGAAATTTCAAGATTATTTTTACTCATTAATCATGTAGAGATGATATTGAAATAAATTTTTATTGAGTACAGGTTGCGCAAAGTGTGTATATGTATATATATATATATATATATATATATATATATATATATATATATTGTATGTACATGTACATATGTATTATATAATACATTATGTATTTTATAATGTATATAATGTATATATGTATAATGTGTTAAATTTATCAAAAAATATTTCTAAGTGCTATACACTTTCTCTGCTATTGAAATTGTTAATGTAATGGCATTTTTGACAATTGATGAGTAAAAGCGCAATAATGAAAGATTTCAGAAATATTTACACTTTGGTAATTCTTGTTATCCTTTCGTTTTTTGTTTATTTTAAATTTTGTTATTAATAGGTATTATTTCGTGAATTGTAGTATTGCGGTATAGTATAGCAATTTGAAATAAAAAATCTAAAAATACTGAGTTGGTACACGATAAGAAGGTACAGTGGTAGTATTTAAGTTAAAATGTAGAAATTATTTTTTTTTTGTTTTAATTCCAAGTCTGGTATGAATGGATGGAATGGGATATTTGGCATATACAATTACATACAATTGTATACAATAGTGTTTTGTCCAACTCATCAGATAATTTATGCAACTATAAATTGCTTAGTTTTTAGTAGAAAGTGTACATTAGTGATAAATAATTCAACAAGTGTAAAAGCCAAGAAGAGTAGAATAATGTCAAGATTAAGTGAAGGTGAAAAAGCGTTATATAATCGCTTTATAGAATACTGTCAACATGTAATTAATCAGAAAATAGAACGTGGAAGATCATCTGTTGCCGATCTTATTAAAAAAATTTAAAGTATACTGGTAATACAGAACTGTGTAAAGGATTTTGTAGACCACGCATAATTTCAGTATTGGAATATAAATTTCGGGTACTTTGTTCCAAACGGAATAGATTTAGAACTTCCACAAAACTGCGATCAGACATTGTCAGAGCAAGAGGAATATATCAACATCAACAGTCGATCAATACAAAAGTCTATTCTAAAGGCAACTTCAAAACGTTCTCGGTTTCATTGGACACGAACTGGACTAAATAAATGTGAAGTCACTTAGTGTTTTCTGGCGAGTCCAAATTCAAGCTTCAATATCGGAGATGGGAGGCTACTGTGCGTATAAAATACTATATGCATACACACTATGATAAGGCTCCCTCACGGTCCAGATCTTAATCCTGATTGAAAATTGTTGGGATATTATGAAGAAAAATGTCCGACACAGCAATCTAGAGACAATAGAAGCTCCAAACAAAGTAATTGAGATAGATTTGAAGAGCTTTACAGATGACGTCATTGATAATTTTATTGACTCAATGAACAATAGGCGTGAAACGGTAATAAAAGTGAATAACGGTTAGACTAAATATTAAATATTAGCCTTAGATTATAATAAAGCAATTTCAAATTTCGATATTTATAAAATTTGATTACAACATTTTTTTTTGTGGTCGAAAAACCGATAAAGCATTTTTTTGCTTTCGTTGGGAATCGCACCGACTGAAAATATCGGATAAAGATCGATGGAGAAATTATTTAACAGATTAGGAATACAATAAACTACCGCTTGGAGTGAGTTGGTTGATTTTAGAGTTGGAATTATTTATATAACAGTTTTTACAACGAAAACGATCGTCTTCATAGATCATGTAACAAAATTAGATGTAAATACACAGTCCAACACAGAATACTTGATGCGGTATTGTGAAACGTTATTCATATCCTGCAATTCACATTTTATTCACTTCTTATTAGTTTGTCGTGCTATTATGTAATTTATATTACATGTATCATAAGCATATTATCTGTTATATTACATGTATTATACAGTTATGGGCCGAATAGGTTAAGTATCTATATGTAATACAATTTACTGAACATAAATGTAAAAACTTAAATAAAAAGTAATTATAAGATCCAACACAAAGTGAGTATCTACATATATATCTCTGTATTGTGAGATCAAAATTTTAATATTAAACTTTAAATAAATTCACAAAATTGTGAACAAAAGTCAGAGAAGAAAAAAAAATATTATGAAGTGAATTTGAAAATTTAATTTTAAAAAATTGTTTAAAAGTAAATTGTATAAATTATAAATATTTACTTAAAATAATGCATTAAAATAAATAAATTTTGATTTTTTAAATATAATATGTATATATGTATATACAGATAAAGTAATATACACTTGCTAATATTTAAAATGCGCGCTTGATTAAAATTTGCATTTTTTGAATTTGAAATGTTTTTATTTTGTTTTTAGTTTTGTTATTTTTTATTTGACATTTTACCTCTTTTTTTTTTGTTTTAATTTTTATTTTTACGGCTAATTTAATAAGAATTTTGTAATATTTATTCTTTTTAATTCAAATAGGTTAAGGGTTCGGTAATAATTTATTCACAATAATAATTTTTCCTTTGAGAATTTAAAAACAAAAAAAAATTTTTTTTTTGTTTTTCTTAAAATAATTTTTAAAGTGTATTGAATAAACATTGTGTATGTTTGTAAATATGTAATATGTTTGTATGAATGCATAATTTCAAAATTTAATTTAAAAAAAAAGACATTATAAAATTGAAATTCTTGAAATGATATATGATTTAAAACAATGTCCATACTTTAAAAACATTAAAATTTCTGTAATAAGTAAAGTTGATGTCACTCACAATATTACAACTTGACAAATGTATTGTTTTAACGTTCAAATAACTTAACACATTCTTATTTGTCAAATATAGTCTTTACGGAACTGCAGCAGGTCATCCGAAAAATTTAATATAATTTTTGAACGATAACGTATATGGTTTACCATGCTAGCACGAAAGTTATAATACGCAATCAAATATTATACTATATAGGTATGTAACGGTAGCTACTAAAAACCGACATATTCAAACCAAGAACGTCCATTTCGGTAGAAAGTATTTTACTAATACACTATCAATGATCGATTCAATTTTTAATCTATATGTATAATTTTGCAAACGATAGCATTCTAGTAGCGTTCTTCCATTTTCGACTGAAATCACATATAATATACACACTCAGTTACGCTTAACCATGACTTATACAATCAATATTGTCATCTGCAGAAATCGCATAATAGTCATCTGCAAAAATTTGTAGTTTCGCGTAAAACTACCCCAAAGTTAAACCCCAATATTCCGAATTGAACGTATTTAGCAAACAGAACTGAAATACATACGTTTGCTAAAAATACGTCAAATATCCTGGACACGCTGGTAAATAACAAAATAATTTGTCAATCACAATATTTTTGACATTGCTAAAAAAATGTCACAAAATGTTTATGATTTTTGAGTCGCTGTAAAACATATTTTTGTCCCCAGGACATGCTAAATATCAATATAAATTTTCCATACGACCTAAGTTGGAATACGATTCTCATATAGCATTTTAATAACTAACATAAAAATTTAATTAAAACATATTTAAATTTTCTTGACAAAGTACAAATTCGTCGAACATCCCACAAAAGGAGGAATTGCTCCACTTGAAAATCATCATTGTAGCAATTTCATTATATATGTTGTAGGGTTTAGGTGCTTGCTCAGACGAAATAAAAACTTAGTGCCGTCACGCTTCAAATATTTTTTTGAAACAAGAGGGGTATTATTGACCAATTAGGACAAATAATCTATAATAGTAATTTGACATTATTTGGTACAAAATAAATAAGAGTGAAAATTAAAAACTAAAATATTTATAATTCAAGTTTTAATAATTTTTTTTATTAAAAATAAAAATAAAATTAATGTATCTAAAACTAGCTGTGAAGTTTTTTTTTCAAGTTATTATACAAAAATAAATTAATATTTAAAATAATATTTTGATTTTTTGACATTTCTGTTTTAACACTTTTCTAGGAGACTGATAGTTGCACAGTAAACGATCTAGATTATAAAAAATAACACTTTTATGCGTTCAATAGTTTCCATTAATTGAACTTTTTGTCCAAAAGTGTTCTGCTGATCGGTGTTCATTAGGTTGTGCAAAACAGTTCTAAACAGATCTTTTTTGTTCTCAATTTTTTTGTTGTTTTTTTTCAAATTTTGACAGTTTAACAAAAAAATTTGAGCGTAATCTGAGTAAAAAAAACTTAAAACAAAAAAGTTAAAAACAGATCATCAAAAAGAATGTTTAGTAGATTTTTCTGGTCTAAGTGTTTCTAGAGTGTTTGACAGCTAATTGTAATTGTCCAAAACTGATGTTCTGTCCAATTCTGTTCTAGATCTACTCAACAAATTTATTATTTCATTGTGTTTTGACATTATTTTCTGTTTTGAACACTTTACTGTCACTTTACTGTTATTAAATATCAACACTTTATTGTCATGCCGTCGTCTATGTCACTGATAGTTGATAAAAGATAGTTCACATTATGATGTATGTGGTTTTTAAACTGTCAAAATTTGAATTGTACATTTTTCATTAGATTTTTTTCAATTTTTAATCTTTTCTAAAAATTCATCGTCAATTCAGAGTCGTTTTTGACAATACCCTTACAATTTATTATACTACAAAATTTTTGCTTACACAATCACTCTATACATATTTGCCAAATTTTTGTAATTTTCGTTTTGAATTGAAATGTTTTCGTTTTCAAGCAAGTAAATAAATTTTCACACATTATTTTGTGTACTTTTTTTTGTTTTGTATATTATTGCAATTAATGTTTATACGCATTTAAAATTTTAACATATTCAATTTCCATATATTTTTTTTATTTTACATTATTTTCATTTTAAAATTTCCGTGTTCGAAGTGCATCATTGTACTGTGTATTTAGAATGCATAAATTTTTAAATTACGTTTTCATTTTTATAAAATTTAACACCTTATTTTTTGTTTTTCTTCTTTAGAAATATTTTTTTTTTTACTTTTAGGCACATTATATTCAATTTTAGCTGGTAATTGAAAATTTTACATTCTTATGTTAAGTTTTTTGTAAATTTCCTATAATTTGTGTTTTAAATATAATTGTTTCTGATGTTGGTTTTATATATATACATATTAGGTATTTTGAGACTAGTGCAAATATTTAATATTTTTTTTATTATTTTCATTTATTTATTCAATTTGTTCAAATTTAAGAAAATTGCAATAATTTTGTAAATATATGTTTAAAATACAATATGTATACACTTGTGTATTTATTTCATTAGACACCATTAGACACATGAATGAATTTTTAATAGTTACGTTTTTTTATTTTAAGAATATAATAATTATTAAAATATAGGTATAGACAAGTTCAAAATTGCATCGTATTTGAAAAAGTGAATAATGCATGTATAATGCAGTGAATTACTATGTACATAATTTCATAACAATCAATTATTATTATTAATATTATGGAATTGACCACAATTTAAATTATATAAGCATTAGCTACAAACGCTTTCGGCTTACGGTTTGTGTATATACCATGATAATTAATAAACTTAATGATTTTCAGAAACTGCAGTATTGCTTTGGAATCACAATGGACCCATCATTAGAAAATTTTTATATGTAGGTTTGAAAAAATCGAAATTTGCTTTAAAATCGTAGTCAAAAATGTCTGAAATATATTGTGAAGACTGTGTAGTACTAAAAACTATTATATTTTTGACTCTTTCTCTATTACACCTTTGTAATAAATATATATTTTATAACATTAGTAAATTGTATATAGTTTGATAACTAATAAACTGAATGTAAAAATAAAAATCAGCAACAAAGTGTAATTTTAAACCGGAGTCAAAAATCTATGGAATACTGTAGAAATCTCTCAACCCTCTCTATTATACTTTTGTGAGGTCTTAAGGTATCTTTGATTAGTCAGAATGGCTTTTTGAAGACTTTGGACTGTGTGGAAACAACCTCACAATGCCAGGGGGGCTCTTTGACAATTAAATTTCCCTACCCTCTCTACTACACTTTTGTATTGCATATACCTTTGATTGACCAAAATGGCTTTTGGAAGATTTTGATATGTGTGGAGATATTTTTGCATTGCACTAAACTTAGAATACATGATGCTTGCGTGAAATCAACGCCATTTTGTATGGCAGCGAGATATGACTGATAAATTACATCGTTCGTTAACAAATAATATGCAAAATATTTTGCGCCCACAATAATTTAAAAAAATGAACTCTGGGAAATGGCCAAACATGAGCCAATATAGGTTGGTTATATATATATAGGTACTCAAATAAACAAGAGAAAATAGAGGTGGATAGACCACACCCTGAGAAAACGTACAAATAAATAATCCGCAGGGTAAAAGAGCAATAGTAGTAGACCGCGGGAAAAATGGCGCAGATCATTACATAAGGAAATAAAAAATAACAACACAACCTATAGAGTGCAATTAAACACATATAGCACAGAACAGAGACATGTGGTAGAGCTTTGTGAATGCCATTTTACCTTTGGTAATACTATTTTCAATTACGGAACAATTTTTTTCACTTGTTTTACAGTATCGAATTATTTAGAAAAGAAATGTGAAGCATTACGAAAACCTTAACCGTTCTGTACTATAAAATTAATTAAAATAAACAGATTCAATGAAAATGTGCATTAATTTAACAAGAAACGCTTCACAGCAGGCCATGAAAATAAATACGATGGAATGGGAAAAAACCGCACCCAATAAAATGACTGGAGAAACTTTGAGCACCGGATGCGGAAAAGACGAAAGTCATCTGAAGACAGCCGACTTAAAGCTATATATGGGTATGTATAAGGCACCTCATGCTCAGAGAACACACTCCAAGAATGAGCCTTATAGAAAACAATTTGTGGAGAGAATGCGAAGAAACGATTCTTCACGTGCATTTGCATATGTCCAACGCAAAAAGCGAGGATAGTAAACATCTTCGAAGGTTACAACTGGGAGGGCTTCTCGGTAAAAAACCAGCAGAAATTATTAGGCTCATTAAAGGAATTAGTTGGGTCAGCGATGGAGTCTGCTGAAAGGCAGAAGTGAAATTGCTGAGTCCAGCCTATTAACCAACCAACCAACGTTTAACAGAAAATGAACATGGGTTCTATAAATTTAGATATATTTGATCAAACAAGATGTCATTAGGATTTTTTGAGAGATAAGAGACTTTAGCCTATAAATAAGTCTACTGTTTGGTCAGTTACATTTTTCTACGTTTTGTTCTGCTGTTTATATCCTGCACTCAGTCACTTTATTGTTGTTTTTTTTTTTGTAATTTTGGATGTTACTGGAGGATTTTGAAGTGTCAAATTAAATGTTGCTGTTCTCAAATGTGTCACTTATATTTCAGTATTTTTTGTTATTTTTGTTTTATTTCTAAAACTTTATTCAATATTCAACATTTCTAAATTTATTTATTTTAGCGCCAACTCAAAAGATTTTGCCTTTTTTTAGCCTTTTTATATTATTGTAGTGTAGTTGTCGAGCTGATTGTTTTTTTTTTAAATAGTGAAGACTTAATTCACTTCATGACCCTAGTACTTTTTATGTTCGCAAAATTTTATTTGTACTGAAATATATTTGTGGTATGTTAAAAAACAGACCAAAGCAATTTGCATGTATATTGGAGCGTTCCGTCAAACATACAGATAATAGCAGGAAACTATATATATATTTATAATAGGCAAACAGTTAATTGAATGAACACTTCAAAATATTATATTATATTAATATAATATAATAAATTGAAAACAATTTTCCATATAATTTAATACAGTGTGCAGAGCTGCATATAATATTCAAGTTAATAAAAATTTTAAACAAAATTATATTTTCACTATAAAATAATTTTCAACTTATATCAGAAAGAGACCACGTTCTATTACCAGGTACATATTAATAAGTAATTTAATAACCGGAAAACCACAACTTACGATGTCATATTTTCAGTTAGGAAGATCTACAAAATAAATTGGCAAGATAGTGTATTTTATTTTTATTTGTTTTTTATTTTTTTTCTTTATTTTTGTTTTTATTTTTTCTAAACTTATCACTTTAGTACTTATTTGTACTTATTATAAGTAAAGACTATAATATATTCGTATGTGTATATGTACTGTCAATAAAAATCTATTAAAAAGAAGAGTTAATAGAAAAAAATTTCTTTTATAATTTTGCTTTTAAAATATTCTTAGAATTTCTAGAATTTAAATAAAAAAAAAAACAAAAAAATAATAATAACTAAGTAAATGTAGCCAATTAAATAATAATATTAATAAATTTACTTAACCCTTGTAATATTTCTGATATGGGTTATATAATTTTATTGATTTAAATATATTTTTAAGAAAATTTCCTTATATTTAAAAAAAAAAAAAAAAAAAAAAAATGTTGATGAAAATTCTGAACAAACAAAAATGAAAACAAGTTTTTTTTCAATATTGACGACAATAATAATTTGTGTTGTCAATATGAAGTTTACCTCTTTTTTACTTCCTTAAAAATTATAGCTATATATTTTTTTTTGATCAATAAATATCAAAAATATGATGTTCCAATTATCGTATGGACATTTAAATGTATAGAATTATTTATTATTATTTTTTATTGAATATAATTTAAATTATACAAAAATCCGATAGTCCTAGCAGCTATAATATAGTGCTTGTATGTCACTATTTAGTGAATACCAGGAACAAAAATTTAATTCACCTAGATGAGAAAAAAACATCACATTTTGGTACATCAACAACACTTTATGTAGCAGCTAAATTATACAATAAACTAGATAATGGACTAAAAACATTAAATAATTATAAACTAAAAAAAGAATTAACCAATAAAATCCTAAATAACTACGATAATAATCCTAAATTCATATAAAAACAAAAAATAAGGTTTATTGCAACCTTATGTAATTTCAATTTCAAATATTCAATAGTATAAATGTTAAACTATTTTTATTGTTCATACGTTAAATATAATTATAATTGTAAATTTTTTAATTTTTTAATCTTATACTTGAATTTTCATGCAAAAAAATTTTGTATAAAGCCTTATATAGAGAGAAATCTCGTTAGGCATTCAACGAAATAAATAAAATAACAAAATAGTAATTTACAGGCATTGGCTGCCAGAGCTATCGGTTTTTTGTTTTTACAAACATTTCTTGTTTTAAATCCGTTTTATTTGAGACCAGTACCATATTTAAAAATTTTGCATCACGTATATATTATATTGTTGTCTTTGTAATGAATATTCAATTGATGGGTAATGACTTTTTTATATTACAATTTACTTTTTCTAGAATATGTTCGATTCAAAATGACAAATTATATAATTAAATTATGAATATTATAACTTCAATTATTTTTGTGCAAAGTACATCTATAATAGTTAGTTCTATTAAAAATTCAATTCAATTTGTTATAATATTATGCAGTATATATTAAGAATTATTCAATTTGACTTTGCTATGTTGGCAGTACTGTAAATCAAAAAGCTGTCATTAAGAACGTATTTTCAAACTATCAAATGTTAATTTACAAACAAAAAATTAACAAAATAGATTGATGGCCCATCATCGCTCACCTATCGAAATGATCGAATGCTACAGAACGTTCTGAGGCAGCAATTTATAATTGATATTATTTTTCATAATTATAATGAAATAAATAAAACATTTTCGATTAAAAGCAAATTCGAAAATTTTTTTTAAATGTATATGTTTAATTTTTTTGCTTAAGTCCACAATCGCAAATTTAATCACACTTAATAAATAAAAATACATATTGCATGTCATTTTGTATTATCTCTATTCTTATACGCTATAAATTATTTTTATTATAGGATGCTGCTGCATATATATGCATTATTATATTCAGGATAATATACATGTAATTAGTGTAATGTATATAGTTTACACTTGATAGTGTTGTCAATTGTCATAAATTTTTAAATTTACATAAAACTAATTTATTTTTAATTAATTCACCCTACATATTTTTTAATTTTGATTTGCTAGTCTGTTCTTAATAAATTCTATGACAATTCTGTCAATACTCGAGGTCTAAGTAATATAGACAAAAGTATTTTTGTTTAACAAGAAAACTGACATTGACATTTTATATTGAAAAGCTGTATACCTATTTGGTTTGTAACCACTTAAATCTTTTCAGATACATAATTCTTTATTAAAACACACATATATAAATTTTATAAACATGAATATATATAAGAGGTCAATTTGAATCAATTATTAATAAATACAATTTCTTTAATGTTCTCTCTATCTTTAATCTAAAAAACAAACAAACAAAAAACAAATAACTATAATTTTATGTAATTTTCATTGGAGTAAATAGAAACTAACTACATTGCAATTATGTCTAATTATATTGGCGCCATAATTCTAATTTAGTTTTAAGCCACAGTACAACAATATAATTATATCCTCATTCTTAAATATTATTTGCTAAAATTTAAATTAAATATTAAAATACATATAATTGTTGTAAAGTATAATTAATTAGAAGTAATTTATATATTGCTCAATTTATATATTTATTAAATCAATTGTTAATTGATTTTTATACCCACCATTAATAAAATTCATTAAAATGCTTGTTTTTATTTTTTTTAGAAAAATTCATAATTAAAATTATTCTCCAATAAGAATTTAAAATATGAAAATTTTAATGGCTGACATAATTGTATGGCTGACATAAACATAGTAAACCAATCATAAAACAACTCAATATTAGTAGTAAAATTTATGTATACCATATTATAGAGCATAAAATATTAAGTGTGGTGAATATTTTCAGTGCAATGAATGTTATTTAGAAAACTGATTTTCGCATGTATATATGAACTTATTAAAGGAAATAAAAATATTAATTTATAATTTATTTACATACATATATGTACATATTAGTTTAATATAATATAATTTTTTAATTAAATATTTATTTTATTATAATAAATTAAAACCCCATTGTTTAGATGCATTTTTTAGTTTAATGATTACATTGGACATTTAATTGAAAATTATAAATGCGCCTAGTTTTAGTTAAATACATTTAAAAATATTAAATTTATTATTAAAATTATTATTAATTATTTAAAATTAAATATAGTATTTGATATTTTAAAATTTTTAATTATTTTAATTATATTTTCTTTATAGGTAGTACATTGAGAAATATAATGATTATTAATTTTAACAAAACAAAAAAAAAAAGTTAAACATATTCATTTTAAAAAAACTAGTTGTAGTATAGGTATAATACAGAAATATTTTATTAAAAAATAACTGTTATTAGTTATATTTAATATTAATTAATTTCTACTTCAAATGGATCGTTTAATTCATTAAATTTAAATTATTTATTTATTTACTTAACAAATTGTAGAAGTAAGGCCTATGCAATTAACAGAATTTAATTTATTAAAAAAATATTAATATTGATAACTAAGAGACACACGAAACAGATAAGTAAAATTAAAATCTGTTCAACAATATTTTTTTTTATATCTTTAATTTATTTTTTTAGTACAGTGAATATGATAGAATGAACTGAGACCCGAATACAATTTGAAAGTAAGTTCAACACTTTGATTGTATGAGTGAAAAATAATCAAAAATATAGATAAAAAAAATGAAGGATGTTGATAAGTCAGGCCCAGGATCTACATGGTCTGTTTTGGCCACCTAAGTAAGTATGATCAACAGATATTACTAAAAATGAATTTTCATTAACCTTAGAGAATTACAAATTTTCATAAAGGACTACGAAATTTAATTAATTTAGTTAGCAATCGAATTACAAATATCTGTCGTTGAAAAATTTATTCACAGCCCAAAAATGAATTCAAAATGACGTGAAAATTTGAGTAAATAAATAAATAAATAAATGAATAAAATTTTGATATACCTACCTAATTAACAAAGGCAATGACTTGATTGTTAATAAACAATTAGGAGGAAAATAATCGTAATTCAAATTACAGTTATATTTACAGTTATACAGTACAGTTAATAATCATGCATTTAGATTTAAAAACATTAAAACATAATTTACTAATTATTAGTCAATTTTCAGAAGCTTCTATACTTGTTAAATTATGTAAATCACATTTCCGATTAATTCTAAAGGTCTGGATCGTATATAATGTTGGATCATATGTATCATAGGATATATATATAACTTTGAATAATCTATGTCATGTGATATGGATGCATATTACTAAATTCAACTATACAGTGGAAATGTCATTTATAAAAATTAATAATAATAATCGCTGTAAAATTGATTCATGTGGAAAATCTGACTTAACCAAATGAAAATTCGATAGATGTCCGTTTTAAAAAAACTATACTCATTAATATAACTATAAACACTTATAATTTCATGTTATGAAAACAGAATATGTTTGAGTAATTTTTTGCAGAGCAGATAAAATGGTTCATAATGTCAAATGCTTTGGACTGATCCACAAAAACACCATTATAATAAGCATATACCGTTAATAATTGCATTAATCATTTCATTTAGATATTAAAGTTTATTTTTATTATTTAAAAATGTTTCACATGTGTAGAGTTTACAGCATATTCGATAATTTTGTTTTTGTTTAACTTTCTATAGATATTTATTATTCAATAGAATTGATTAAAATATAAAAATATCAACACACTCATAGCAAACCAACTAAAGATTCAAGATCAATTATTGTGGACGGATGTGTAGCCGAGAATCGTTAATAATGTATACATACTATAGTGTTGATAGTATACCATTGTTACCAAATTAATATTATCAAAATGTGTATTGTCATGATCAAGTCTCAACACATTATTATAAATTACCATTGAGGCTATAGATTTTATGTTTTATTTATTTTTGGCTATAAAAATATTTTTGCAAACATAACCTCAAATAAAAATTAAATATTAAATAAAAATTTAAAATCACATAAAAGTAATAATTTTTATATAAGATATTTTATAGTATATAAAATTGTCATTTGACATTTACAGAATATCAAACTTACTGAATTTAAATTTTATTTCTAGATTATTCGGTCATATTTTATTACGTATATGCAAAATTAAATTTTGTTTTATCATTATTAAAGATTTAAATTAAAATTAATTACTTTACAGTTTATTTCATGTCAAGGTAAAGGGAATCAAAATAATATTTAACCAAAAAAAAGGAAAAAAATAATTTAATTCAATTTTTATTAAATTAATTTCGAAATTAGGTACTAAATGTAATTAACAGTGTCTTAGGTGCCTATTACACATCAATGTTCTGATCAATATTATTGTCCATATATTAACAATATAAATTTATAAGCAATTATACACATCAATGTTGAAGTCATCAATTTTTGTATCTATTTTTTAACATATTGCAATGGTATGTTGTAAAAGTGTTATAAATATACCTATTGTTAATTTTGAAGTATTATTGTATATGAATATTGAAAATAATTTCTGGCCGAATGTTTTTGACTTCAATTTAATTTGAATTTAAATTTTGTGTATAAAACACAACAAATTATTTTTTGCCACATTTTAATAATACCTATATCAATAACTGTTTTATTACAATAATTACAATAATTATTAAAATTAATATAAAAATTATTATTTTTAGTATTACATTATAAAATAACATTCATTTATAACATTATCTTTTAAAAGATATTATAATATATTGATGAGAACAGTACCACCATAAATATTTTCTCATCAATTTATTGACAAATATTGATAAAAACATTGATGTGTAATAGGGATATGAAAAGAGCTTTCTATCAAATTTTCTTAAGAATACACAAGATGTATAATGACAATGACAAAATAGAATCGTTTTTGTTTTCTTGTCTAAATTAAATTTGACAGATGTTTCTATTTGCCAATTGATCATACAACTAATAACAAACTATTAATAGAATTAATATGGAAATTTCACAGATATTTTTAAACGACATTTGCTAAATATTAATATTACATAAATTCTGAATTAAGCTTAATTGAATTAAATATTAGCGAAATCTGCAACATAATATCAAATATTTTGCTTCTATTTTATTGACAACAGATACGGTATAGTAGAATTAAATTAAATAATATATTATTGTTAAGCTCAATGAGTTAGAAATACATATATGCACATGAATGTGACATTTATTCTAACAAAAAAAATTATTGTCATTGGTATATAACTCTTTATTTGCATATACATACATAATATAAAAAACATTTTATCAAGCATAAGACATATTAACCAGGGTTTAAAAAACTTCGTAGTTATTTCAAGCTTTTACTATTTTTTTACTATTGCTTTCTAACATCAATTCAGCAAAGGCATAGCAAAAGCATTTTTTTTGTAGTTGTTTTGCTTTCGCTTTGCTGCGCATTTTTATTTCAAAAAGTAATATGCAAAAAAAGCTTTTTCATTATTTTTTTAAATAGCTACAGCAAAATGAGTTGAATACAGCTAAACAGCATTTGCTGTTGCTTTGAATTACTATTCAGCATTTACAGCACTTTATAATACACATTTGTTTTACTTAGAGTTATGTTTGTTTGAAAACTTTTGTTGTTTAAAATTTAAAAAATGGATTTACAAAAAAATGGTAAGTATTTTATTTTAAATTTATAAGTGGACATGAAAAAAGTTAAGAAATCTTCGAGGTGGTGACTGGTGGAAAGAGCCAAGTTCAAGAAATTGAGCAGCCTCTAGCAAAAATAGGTCAGGGTCCCACCTCACAAAGCCCTCGAAAATTTTTTTTTTTTTTTTTTCAACTTGTCTTTAGTAAAATCGCTCCTAGGCACGATGCAAACAAGCGGTCCCAAGAGTCGGGACCGAAGACCTCAAAATTTTTTTTTTTTTTTTTTATTTTTTTTGTCATCAGTACAATGACCCTTAAATGTGATGAAGACAATAGGTCCGAGGTCCCAGGAATTGGGGCCGAAACTCTATTTCACCAGTTTAAATTTTATTTTTCTGAGAAAAGTTTATTAATAATTATTATAAATAATTTTTAAAAAAATTTCAGATTGGTCCGACAGTCCGGAAGTCGGAACCAAAGAACCTTGAACAAAAAAAAAAAAAACTTTTTTTTTTTATACTTATCTTGATACGTAATGAACATTATTGACATTTTGGTTTTTGGACAATTTTTTTGTTCAAGGTCTACGGTTCCGACTTCTGAACCGCGGAACAATCTGAAATTTTTTTAGAAATTATTTATAATAATTATTAATAAACTTTTCTCAGAAAAATAAAATTTAAACTGGTGAAATAGAGTTTCGGCCCCAATTCCTAGGACCTCGGACCTATTGTCTTCATCACATTTAAGGGTCATTGTACTGATGACAAAAAAAAATTAAAAAAAAAAAATTTTTTTTTGAGGTCTTCGGTCCCGACTCTTGGGACCGCTTGTTTGCATCGTGCCTAGGAGCGATTTTACTGAAGACAAGTTAAAAAAAAAATAAAAAAAATTTTCGAGGGCTTTGTGAGGTGGGACCCTGACCTATTTTTGCTAGAGGCTGCTCAATTTCTTGAACTTGGCTCTTTCCACCAGTCACCACCTAGAAGATGTAGTTCATATGACAAGGTCCCGTTGAATACATACACATTGGCTCTACTCTATTCAATATTAATTTGCATATTGAACAAACCTTTTGGACATATTTTTTTTTCTTTTACTTCACTTTTTTCTTCGAAATAAAATTTCTTTCTAAATGCACAGCAATGTCTTCACAGCAAAATCAGCACAGCAAATAGCTTTTTTTTTACTTTGACTTAAAATATTAAAAAGCATTCAGCAAAATTCTACTATTGCTATTATGTTTTGAAAAGCAAAAGCACATGCGTAGTATTTGTATGTGTAAAAAGCATAAAACTATTACTTTACTTCGGTTAAGTTGTAACAGCAAAGCGCAGTAATAGTTTTTTTTTTAAATTTGAAATGCTGTGATAGTCAGCAACAGCAATAATTTAAGTGCTTTTACTATTTCTGCTGTAGTTTTTTAAACCCTGATATTAACAATACAAACAAATTAGATGTGCCTAAGAATGGCTTTCACCTGTAACATATTCAAAATTTAAATTCTGATAGTCTGATGTTACAATATATAATTTTAAAGTCAAATCACAACATGATTAATTTCAGGAACAAAATGATTACCCTTCTATATTTATTTTATATAGCCTTTCAAAAAAAAAATTCAACAAGGCTCAGGATCTAAACAAATTTTAACTACACTACATTAATAAAATTAAAGATTATACAAAACAAAAAATTACAATATTACATGCAAATATAAGCATTCAAGTTAATAGTCAACTTCAGATAATTTAAAATTAGACCAAGATTAAGTAAGTATTTTTTTTTTTGTTTTGTTTTGTTTCATTAAATAATACTTTGAATTTTATATAATGACTATTTATTACAGGTGTTGTTGCAGCATCTATTAAAATATTTTTTTTTTTTTTTTGTAATTTTGCTTTTTGTTTTTCTTCTTTGTTTTCTAGACTAAATTTCATCATTATTACACATATGTATGTAGAAGTCAAAGATCGAAGACTTGATCTTTTGTTGGTATATAAAATATTTTTTTTTTTTTTTTTTTACATAAAAATTAATTATATTTAAATATATACGAGTACGTATTGTAGTGAATTAAACAATTTTTTTTGTTTAAATATTTGTAAAATACATTTATGTATAGATTACAGGGTCTTTCAGAGCAAAAATGTCAATGTGTGATCTCAATTTGGAATGATTTAACTACAATTGAAGATTCAACGTTTTCTCAGGCTTAATAAAAATTAAAGTAAAACCAAAACTGAATTAAATTTGGATTAGTAATTCCATGAAATCACAATTTGATAGTTGATGGTTAGTGTAGCAAACTCATCTTATATAGATAATAGTAATTTACGTTTGAAGGCATTTTTGCTTAGTCCGATAACTCGTATTTTACAAATAGTTATTTTATTTTACTTTTGCAAAAAGTGTTTCGTTAGGTCAAAAATTAACATAATTTTAGATATTATCATGTTGGGAGAAAGAATAGAAAAAATGTTTTCAAAGCAAAATTTGTTGATAATTTTGATTTTTTGATCGGCTCTTTCTGATTCTCATATTTTAGTAACAGATTGAATTTTATCTCAATTTTTTAGTCTGATTGAGGTATCAGTTTCCTGGTCATTTCTTACGTGAAGTATGTTAGCCCTGAGAAGTTTTATAATATGAGGTTCTTCGTGGCATAACTTATTTTTCAATTATTTATTGTTTTCTCACATAAAGTTGATCATTTTGAACTAAGATCATGATCAAATATATCTGTACGTCTCTTGTTTATCTATTATCAGTTTTACTGCACCAATCATTCGGGTAATAACTATCAAGCCATGGATCATTATTTTTTTTTATTCATGTTTTACATAGAGTCTTTTTCAAGGTGTGAAGACACAAGAATATAATGATATATTAATAATATCACCAATATTGTAAGTAAAAGCCCGCATATCAGATTACAGAACATGTGATGAAGATATGATTTAATTTAAATATACAAATGCATATATGTAAATTTATATTTCCTTATTTAAAAAATATAACCCTAATTGCTTGATAAAATATGTATTTCAAAATTGAAGTAATCGAATGGGATTTATTAGAGCTAATCATGGTGGACATATACCGGAAATTATTTTTGTAAATATCATAAAATAATTTTTGAAATAAAAAAATGTGAATTTAAATTAAGGTATAGTGAGTGTTTTTAAGTATTTATGTTTTATTTCAATTCAAAGTTCTATCACTCTGATAAAAAAAATCACCCTTTAGATTATATAAAATGTAAAATATAAGATATAAAATTTATATAAGGTCATGTAGTTAATTTCCTAAAAGATTAAAAAGTTCATGTTTAGATTATTATTTATACAATTTATTTTAATATTATAAAAAATAAAAAAAAAACTAACAAATAAGTAATAATTAAATTATAATGAATATGAAAAATAATTTAAATTAATAATATAGATTTTAAATTAAAAATATATTAGACATAAATAAAAAATGATAAATTATAATAATATGTAATAAATTTGAATAAATATTATAATTAATATTATATTTAATTACAAGAAATGTTTATAATTTAAATTTAAATTGATTACCAAAATCTCATCAATGTACCGAAACCCCAAGTTTTATTGTCAGTAGAATACATTTTTTAAAGTTATCTGAAGTAGATATAATGCAAAAATTATTTTGTTTTAATTGCATTTACTCTAACCAAAAAATACTTTGAAAAGCAAAACAATAGACGAGCAAAGTAAGCAGACTTATATACTTCAGAAAATATATATTTTATTTGTTAATTGCGAGTGGTATGTAAATGTAATTCTATTTGCAGACAAAGTGTATCTAAAAGCAGACGACAATATTGCAAAGTTAATAGGTATTGGTTAAATAAATAAAAAAAATAATTTTTCAAAATTTCAAAGTAGGTACTTCAAAAAGTACTTAAAAGTAAAAAGAAATACATTTTTTTTATTAATTACGATTAACTTAAGTACTCTACACAAATATACTATAAATGTGACCTCACTTCTCAAAATATTCTAGAGTATTTTGTATAAGCATATACAAATTTATCGTTAAACCATATACGTCATATCATATATGTATGTATAGTAAAGCTATGAAACTGAAAATAATAAATATAACTTGAATGTAGACATAATGATTTTCTTGCGGAAATTTGGTAAATATATTCACGCTAATATTGTGATCGTGTTCGTGTATTCTTTAACTTGAGAGAAGTAGCCCGTAACCGACAAAAATTGAGATGTTGATGAGTTAGGGCCAAGACATACATGATATCTGATCTGTTTGCTATACTTAAGTAAGTAAGTCATAATATATATAGACAATAATTACCATACATATCATAAAATAACATAACAGAAGAAGCATTTTGCCTTGGGATCAATCATGAAAGTCCACTGGGAATTGGCTTTTTTCTAATATAGAAAATCTAATCTAATATAGAAGTAAATTTTCGTTATCATGAAAGTCTATTCGGCTGATATATATGCCAATATTTTGTACTTTTATAGTCAATCGCACTTTTGAAGTAGACTTTGAACATTAAACAATAAATGTGGAAAGTATATAATAAAGAAATATATATAAGTAAATATTTTGTTAAAAAATTATTTTTTTGCAAATTTGAAAAAATTTAATTAAAAAATGTTTATTTATTTGTTAAAAATGAATAAAAATATATTTTAGGAAAATATTTAGTAGCTAACAAATTTCGTTATTTAAAATAGAATTCCAGACAAAACTCATTATTAAAAAATTTAAGAACACGATTTACAAAAATTTAATTTATAATCTTTGTTATTTAAAAATGCCCATACAAACCAATCAGCTCAAAAAACAAAATAGGTATGATTTTTGATCATTCATACAAATATATATTTTTGATACCGAAAATTTTTCCTGCAATGGCAACATTTTTTTAGTCAAATTTATTCATTTTTATAGATTTTCATGATTACGTGACATTTTTTTGTTGACTTTTTAAAGTCTATTGTATTTCATTTTTTGATAGATTTTCATGATTGACCTCATATAGTCTCAAAAGTATACATCCTGATAATTCAAGACTTATCTAGATACCCACAGTGATATATAAGGTTTCCATAATTATTTTTAGGCCATTTAACTTCTGCTTCTTTGTAGCAATGATTTTCAATGATTTTAGCTTATTTCTTTTTCTTTGCATACTTCAAGGCTTTGATTATTTAATAAATATTGAATTTTTAAACAATTTTAGTTATGAATTATTTTCAATTGTTTGTGTTGTACTTAATCTTGTTTATTTTAAGTTATTTTTTAAAATTACTAGTTTATTTGTTTTGTTTATTAATTATAAATATTATATTATGTCAATGATGTTTGGAAATATATATGAAGTATTTAAATCTAAAAAAATCTAATTTATTCCGTGTCCGTATGAACATATTCATGTCTGTGGTAATGTAATTACAACTAACAATAATATACTCTACTACAGCGGTGTCCAACAAAAATTTGTTTGTAGCCACAATCACTATTTTTAAATAATTTCATTCGTCACATTAAAAATAATTATAAAAAATCTATTTTATTAAAGTTTTTTTTTTTTAAATTCATATATAATATTATTGTATTATTGTAGTTCACAATTTGTTCCAAACATGCTGAATAGCTTTGCATTACCTAAGTCCTGTACCAAAAATACATTTGATTTCAATAGGAGAGTTCACATAAAAATATTTACTCTTCGTTTCTCGGATTTGGTTTTGAAGCAAAAGCATATCTGATTCGAAGTTACGTCGGTCCAAACTCAGCATAATCGAAATATTTTAAGACAACTGTAAATTGGCATTTTGTAAGATTTTTGTCATTACCATAGTGACAATTTTTGTTAGTTGAGAGTGTCAACAAATACGCTATCACCTCACCGTCATACAAAATATTATTTTTTCTATTCTTACACAACTATAATTTCATATATTTGTCTGTTGTCATAAAATTATTATTTTTTTTTTGTTATAGTTTTATATGTTTTGGGTTTGGATTTTAATATACATTTTTAGATGTTGCTTAACGTTGATAGTTTAAAAATGATCACCTTACAAAGTACCGAAAAATTTCAGCAATATTTCTGATCGCTTTTTACTTTTTGTCACAGTCACTTCAATTATCATCTTACAAAATTGTATTCCTATTCACCACATCCACAAAGTCTGTTCGCCACAAGTGCCGAGACTGTGTTGGACATCCCTGCTCTACTATATGAGCAAATTGCTCTTTTTGATATAAAAATAAATAAATAAATACAAAAAAAATAAATTAAATATTCGATGCGATCGTATCAAAATTTGCTTTGTATTTTCATTTATAAATTACATTTTAACTGTACAGTATACGCTACGTTTGCTCGTCAAAATTCGATGAAGTTTGATAAAAAGTCGTATTCAATATTTGATTATGAATATTGTTTTCCATCATATCAATTTATCTTTGACATGACACAATATAATTGTTTTTAATTGATTTATCTTAGACAACAACCATATACAAAATAATTTATTTAAAAAAAAATGTGATTTAAAATTAAAATCTATGTTTACACTTATACATGTGGTGAAATTTTAAATTGAAGTTTCTAATTCAAATGTTTTAAAAAAATTTTAATTTCGCTACGTCTCTTTTTAAATGTCACTTTATAATGATGATATAATAATGATTAAATATAATGATGATAAGTGAAAGATTAAAGGGAAACAAAATAAGGTATAATTATAAGAATTTATTTGATTCTTTTTGATTTTTACTTGTTTATTTATATAAATAGTAATAATAGTTACAAAATATCCATTTTGAATAAAAAAAAAGTCAACTAATGTTCGCGCGAACATTTTTACAAGCATGGTAAAATGAAAATGTTCTTTATCTATTGTGGACTTTAGATATAATATACAGTCATATAGTTAAAACCCGGAAATTAATATTTTGTATTTAGATTGCCTGATTTAAATTTGTTTCTTTTTTTTTAATTCGAGTGTCAAATATATATTTTATTAGTTTTAAATAAATTTAAAATAAAGAAAATTCTTATTTTATAACATAAATCACAATAAAAGTAATAAATAAAAAAACACTTCAATATACAAATATAAATAATGTATATATATATATATGTACATATATATACAAATATAATAAATAATATACTTTATATAATACATAATTTTCACCACATGCAACCTGTTATAAATAAAAAATTAGTTATATAAAATAAAATTAAAAAATAACAAAATTATATACTTAGTATTTAAAAATAATAAAAAAAAATCTGTGCGTTAATTATATACAACAGCACACTTCGATAAAATTTCATTTCATTTCATTTCATTTTTTTTTCTTTCTTTTATTGTCTTCATTTTTCTTTTTATTTTAATTTTAATCATTCATGGTTCTATCACACTACTCCAATTCAATAATAATAATAATAATAAGCAAAGTTATTTTCAAGCTTTATAAACCAGTATTCGGTTCGTTTCAAAAATCCAAAATACGAGTATATCTAAACAAAACAATAAACCATAATGATCTCTAAAACTCACTCTGGCGAATACAATAAAAGTAAAATACAAAAAAAAACAAAAAAAAAAAAAAATGGATCCACCTATAATAATCACATTCATTATAATATAAAAGTGGATAAAAAATTGTATGTATTAAAAGTGAAGAAAATTTGAACTAGTAATGTCCAGTAATGTCCAGTTCAATAAAATACAATTTTTTTTTTGTTTTGTTTTTTTTGAATGAAATTAGTTTAAATACTTTGTTTTGGATGGTGATTTGAAATATAGCCAGAGGTAACAGAGGAATAGATACATATACTATTTTTCAATTGAATGTTTTTTAGTGTCATAAATTTTTATGTTCAAAACACAATCTGTTAGACACCAGCCTAGAATTATTAATGAAATAAATTTCGTTCATATTATTTTCAACAGGTTATCAAAATTATGATGTAAATACATAAATATACAGGACTTATAACATAAATCCAACTGAGCGATGTAGCAAGAAAATTAACAAAACGATAGTAGATATGAAAATCTACTTCGTAGGTGTCGTGGACACATGCTGATTAGAAATCAAAGAACTACTTCTCGTCTTAAACAGTTCCATTGTCAAACAATAAGGAAAGGATAGAATTGATTTCTATAATACTAAAGGTGGGGTGAACGGTACTATATAGAATAGCTGGTGGATTCAACTTTTAAATTGTTTTGCAAAAATTTACCGATTTAAACAACAGTCCAAAAAAAATTTACCGATTTAAGAAAAAATAAATAAAGTAAAACTTATTAGTGGTAAAACGGAATATTAAATTGCTCTCAGACTTCCGGTATATAGTTCTCAAACTGTTTTTCATATACCCAAATTAGCTTTAATACTTTGCTCCATATTAGAAACTAAATAATATGCACAATATACTTGGGATAGTTATGCTTTATTAAATTAATATACATAAGACTGCAAAGCTCTGAAATTGCGATAGATACAATTTCAGGCGTTATTTTTGTCTCAGAGAAATATATCAATCAAGCAGTTGGTTATAATAAACATTTTAGAAAACATTTTATAGGCCCCGAGAGTATGTAAATGGAAACGGATTGCTATCGATCATCTTCTACAGAGTTTAAAAAAGGAAACAGGGTACTGCAGATTGTCTTTTGCAGCATTTCAATAAGAAAACACACCACTAAAAATAGTCTTCAATTAGGTTCTGAAGGAGTGTATAATCAACGGTGAAGTTTACTCTGACTATTCAAAACTATATACTATATATATATATTTTGATTATGTGTGTTTCGTTAAGAAGTTATCCCATCAGATTAGTTTTATTATTATGCATTTATTCTTATATTAACATTTTTTCTACCTATGCCTTATACGGGTCCGAAATAAGGTACAACTGATCTGCATACCGGGTCATAGTGGCCTGTCTGGAAATTAGAAAGCTAACGAACTAGACAGATCATTGGGGGGGATATTTGTAGACCGGAACCCGTAGTTGATATATCTATTGGTAATATTAAACTATCGATGGGGAAACAAACATTCTATGGGAGCGTATTGAAGGTCAAAAAATCTGCAAAATATATTCACCAAGAATAAAAGCCAAAATAACCAACTTTCTGCTAATTTTCATTATAGCAGACTGCAGGAAGATGGTAGCGGCATACTTACTGATCATAACCACATAAAAAAGCACGTGTGTATAGACTAGCATTAAGTGATGACCCAACCTGTAGATCACCCCTCCGTACGGGAAAAAAATAAAAAATTTCCATATTTTCTATTTATAATTTTCATTATGCCTGCTACAAATTGGAAATATTTTCCCGATGTCTTTTCCAACTTAAAAATACAAAAAAAAAAAAAATTTACAAATTTGTTTTACAAAATAGCTTTTCTTGATAATTCATGTAATTTTTATCTATCCAATAATTTTAAAGTTACAATTATACAATCGGAAAAATCAATAAGAAAAATCTAAGACAACAAAAAAAAAAATAAATAGAAAATGGTCACGATTTACAAGGACGTTGTTTTGAACTATTAAAATGAACAGGTTGATTTAATACACACCGTAGATTATGTTTTGTATTAAAAACAGTGGCATGTGAGTTTATTACAAAATAAATTCTGAAAAATTTGTACAAGTAAAAGACATGATCGGTTCTATGTTGTTAGTGTTTTTTTTTTATTTTTTTTTTTTATCTAATTTACAATGTTGAATATTGTTTCAAAATTTAGAATAGTATAGTATAAAAGTATATAGATATACTTGATATACAATCAAAATGTATAGTCTAATAATAACAGTAATATCAATGGTAATAATTTAAGATAAAATAGCGATAATCGGTCGTACCATTTACAAATTATTCATGTTTATATAGTTTTAGCAGTAGATCAGTAGAAATGTTTTTGATTTTTGTTGTTAATTTTGCATTTTATTTGCTGTCAAAATGGAGAAGGATAAAACATGACCGGTTGTTTTTTAAACATTTAATGTTACTGGTTAATATGTAGTCCCCCAATTTAATTTTTAAATTATCAAGTTTTGTAAAAACAATAATATTAGTTAGTATAAATCTATATAGTTCAAATTAATCGTGTAAAAATTGTGATGAAAATATTTCTAAAAAAATTTTTTAAAAATCTCAAAATTATGAGATCAGAATGAAATCAGAGCAAAGGTTTATGTTGAATTTAGGAATTTGCTATAAAGATAATAATGAGCCTCTGAATTTTGTTAAAAAATATATAGTAGAGTTTATATGAAGGTTAAGGGTGTATGTTTGTTTACTAATTCTAACTTTAATTCTCTAAACACTAAATGGACAATTTTTGACAATTTAAATTTGCAATAAACAATACAACAACAATACATTATTTAAAAAACTATATGTACACATACATAAATTAATTTTATTTTTGATTCATATGTTTTGTAATTAGAATTAAGTTGTCATCAATATTATAGAAACATTTTGAGCAAAGACACAAACCAGGGAAATTTCAAATGACTATTTTTAATTCAATGACTAATCTATAATTATAATTGACAAGCATTTAAGGACCTGCGCAGTTCATTTTATTTCGCTTCTTCTTAATGAACTCTTAATATGTAAATAAGTTGTATATATACGACCGAAATGCGCATACGAGTCAAAAAAATGTCTATTTGGTTTTATAATATTCAAACTTTTAAATAAAATATAACCATTTTGTGTCATTTAACATCTTATTATTTTTATACATAATTAAAAGAAATTTATTCTATTAATTTTTTTAAGTAACTGTCTCAAATTATTGTTTTATATATTTTGGGTCATTTGTAGTAATCATATGGTTTTTGTTAAAAATATGTATAATGTATGTACCTCTTTAATTACAAAAATATTTTATTTTTAGTGATTTTATCCATTAAATGCCACTTGGTATAGGAATATGTCGAAACGAAGCAGTATATGAGGGAGCAGTATTTATGTTTCCTAAATAAAACTTACTAACCTCTAAATATTTATGAAAACATGAGTGGTTTCTACTATAACGTGAGAAGTGTATGTCAGTACGTAAATTGCTGTTCTGTTAAAAACTTTAAATTTAGCTTCAACTTAAATTATAGTTACTCAGCAGGGGTCCCTAGTAATTATATAATATGTCAAAATTAGAATTATCTTGACATTGTAAATGTCTCAACACAACGTTGACTACAATGTCTGCATGACCTAAGATGTCAACATAAGCTTAAGATATTGTTTAATAATCAAAATTGATGTTGATGATGTCTTCGCGACCGGTTTAACAGTTATTTGGGTATCTAGAAATTTTTAAAAACCCTATGTCTTTTTTTATAATAATGAAACTATCTTACTACCTTGCTATCTTCTGATTAAGACCACGTTAAAAAAAATATTTCCGAGGTTTGATAATTCACCATGTTCATTGTCAACTAGAATATTATTTAAAATAATTCAAGCCATGATTATATATATTTAGCAAGTTTAATATTTTGGATTGATATAACATTCTGGATGAACATAAAATAAAATTATATATCTAATATTGTTTTAAAATAGCTCAAAAGCTTGTCTGAATGTATGCGTAATGAACGCAGTGATTCTTCTGAAGAAAGGTAACCACTATTTTTGAACCATTGGGCACCATTAAATAATTTCATATAAAAAATATTACAAAATAAAATAGAAATAAATAGACTTAAACATATACTGAGTGTGGAAACCCTTACGATTGTAATAGCTTACACAATCTTTGACTGGTTTTGAAATTTTTTTTTATACATGCTATCATATCATGGATGAAATACTATCATGATGACAGTATTTTGTATAGAACTGAATGCGCATGACAAGACCAGTAAATATCATTTAATGGTGATATTTATCGATGACATTGGGATATTTTTGATACTAGTTTGGGATATTATATTTTTATGAAAAATATTTTTAACATATCTGGGTTAGTACCCCTTTATACCCTTAAATCATACTTTTTTAACAATATTTTGAGTATATATTTATAAAAATAAAATATTTTTTTTTCAGATTTGGACAGTTTAAACAATGTTTTTTGTGTAGAAAATAAATTTCCCAAATAGAAATTATGTAAAAATTTAATACACTATTTTCATTTTTAGAGCAAACAAAATATTTTCACACTTAAAATGTGTACCAGCTAAAATCCACCTTAAAGCACATATCCTAAGTTGCAAATTTCAATTTTTAGGGAAAAAATAATTATTTGGTCAAATTTACGGAGCTGGGCAAACATTTTATTTATTAGTTTGAGTTTATTATACTCTATTGTTATTGGCTAACGAATATATAACAAAAACAATCCAGCTATTATTTTCCTAATCCGTTTAGCAGTTTAATAGGGGTAATAATCCTTTGTATATACATATATTTTATTGTCTCAATTAGAAGCATTTAAATAAAAATTTTAGATTTTAAATAACAAAAATTTGACTTTTATTTTTATTTTGATTTTTTTTTATCAATTTATATACAACTTATAAAAAAAAAAAAAATTTGTTTAAATAAAACCACTATTAATTATGCATAAACACTTTAAAATGATCAAATTGAATTTGATAGGCGATAAGTTATTAAAAATTAAATATTTAACGTTACAATTTATTATACAAATTATGAAATTATTTTTAACATACAAACATTTAATGATTTATAATTCGGAGAAAAAACCTATCTATCTCACTAAGTAACTATACACACGTACTTACATTTATGATTATACGTAATTTTTCATTCGAATTAATTGATTATTTATGTATGTTGGTTGTTTTTTTACAAATTATGTATTTTTTTTTTTTTTCTAAACAAGACACTGTATTCACATGTTTGTTTATTTTTTTGACGTTAATAGAGCATATTTTTTTTGTTCCTTTTTCAGTTTTTCACCACAGAGTAGGTACTAGGTACATAGCTACATATTTTTCTTTCAAGTACCTACATTTTCATTTTTCTCAAGCGTTTTTTTTTTTATTTTTTTTCCTTTTTTTTTTCTTTGTATAACAGTGAATTCGATTAGCATTTTTGTTTGTTTTTTTTTCCCACATAATTCCACCACCTCACATACATCAGGTTCACTTCACTGCTGTATACGTGATGGTAATAATCATTAAATTCTGTTAAAGAGGAGTTGTTTTTGCTTTTTGATTTATTTTTGATTTTTATTTATTTTTATTTTGTATTCGACTTGTCATAACAAGTTAAATTGTTGTCGTGATGTTTTAATCTAGAATTAGTTATTAGTTATAGATTTGAGAAAAATAGCCGCTTTTAATAAAATGATTTACAGCGAAATGTAATTTTTTTGACATCTTAGCTATTGACAGTTAACATTGATAACAGCATAAGAATATTTTTATGTGATTGAAATGAAAAAAATTAATATATTTTTTTTAATATTATTATAACTTGCGTTTCGTTATTTAGTACATATATAATGCTTACTATAGGTATATATTTTGAATGAAATTAATTAAATATCTGTTAAAATTTCTAATTCAACATTATATTGATTATTTCCTATATTTGAAATGTAATTTCTGTTTGTAAATCTGTCAAATTTTAGATTTTGTTTTTTTAAAACTTGGTGTCTAAGGCTAAATTTAGCTTGAATTACTCTTTTTATATGATATTTTGATATAGTAAATTAATTGAACTAACTAAGTACTAAGTAGATGAATTCAGATTTAAAAAGAAAAAATATAATAATAACTGCATCAATAATTAGATCTGATTGAGATTGATTCATTACATATACCAGGTGAGTTTGTGAATATGAGTAATTAATACAATTTATGTCAATTAAATGGTTTAAAATTGTAGTAAACATTTTTTTTTGTTTTTAGGTATAATGTTTATACTAGCACTAGTTAGTTATTTAATAATACATTAATTTCAATTATTTAAATTACACACATTTGCAAAATAAATTATTAGGACTAAAAATGTAACAGTGTGATATAACTACTCTACTAATGACATGTCTTTTATTTTTTTCATTTAATGGTGTCGATCGGGTTCTACTAATCTCACTGAAGGATGATAAATTTTGAACAAAAATTTAGCAAGCTTTTGGTCTCAAACAGACGTCTGATGTAATTGTTCTAAGCATTAAATCTGACAGTAAATAAATATATATAGGATTAATAATTAAGTAGAAATATTCATGAGTAAATTAAATGCACCATGACAAAACTATTTTAGCTATAAATTTTTTCTTTGTATTGTAAGTACCATTAAATTTGAAAGTAATTTAGTATTTTAACTTAATCATTCTTCAATACTGCGATTGTGGAGCAAAGTTAAGAAGGGTTTTTTCGAATCACGAAATACCTTTGAGGCATTATAGCTGTGCATCTGATTTACTGTGACATACTTATTTTTACGTTACAACCTATACAATGACCTGTCATAGATCAAATCAACATTTTATATACTATATTATTCATATGAAATTTATATTGATGTTATTTAATGCTTTGTTTGTTGACATTCACGATGACATTTAATTAAATAAAAGTCTTTTGGCTTTTTTTCTAGACTCGTCTTCTACTTTAAATTTTTGATTCAATTTTGATGCAATATTTTTGAAGTATTAAATGATTCACAGTACCTACTTATTTCCCCACATAATATTTTTCGTTCAATTTTACTTTTAAAATTTGACAGATATCAAAATTTTGGTATTTAATAATATTTGCAGACATTTAATAATATTTTAATCCATTTAATGCTTATTATATTAAATATATAAGCAATTTTAAGTTTTCATCAGTAAATCCTCAGAATTACAGAGTAACAAAACCTAATTTTCTCCTCAGAATAACAAAAGCTTGTAAAAAGTGTAAAAATAAAATTGTATGAAATGTCAAAAAAACTGGAAATGTCAAATTGGAATGTATAATTAAAATGTCAAAAACGAAAATGTTTTTGTCATATTTGTGACGTTTAATTTTTCATTCCATTTTTACGTTGACATTTTCTTTATCTCTTTTTTGTTAAATGTGCAAATATCCTTTTTGTTATAAATATCAGAAAAATAAATGTCAAAAATAGATTTTTTTTTTACATATTAATTTTTTATTAGATTTTTTGGCATTTCATACAATTTTATTTTATGAATATTAATGTATTTATGCATGTTTATTCGGGTAGAAAAATGGTAGAAATCTACCAAAATTTATTGATGAGGGGACATTTCGGTGAGGGGTAAGCAAATCTACTTAAATTTAAAATTTCTAGTAGATTTTTGGCGTATATTTTTTCTGGGAATATGTCAGTGTCAAAATATTTTTATTATTTTTTATTCACAAAAAATAAGGAAATTGTTGTTGACAACGTAATTTTCGGATCGAATATTAATCAAAAAAAAAAAATATAAATTATACAAATAATAATAATGTTGAATTGACACTAGAATAATAATAAACATTTATTTATTTATTTCTTTGCCAATAATTTCAATTGCGGCCATCTTGATATTTCAATAATCTGACAGCGACAATGGCCGAAATCTACCAGATTTTTTTTTACGTATGAACATGATGGTAGATTTCTGCAGCAAATTTCTGCCTCGTATAAACATGGGCTTTATTATGTAAAATAATGTCAAAAATATCAAAAATTATACTAACAGTGATACCAACTTAAAAAAAGAATACAAAAATCATATTTATTTGACGACAACAGTTATTTTCGCCGCCCGAGGTGAATCAATGACATAAATTTACATTTAAGAAAATCTAAAAAATTTATAATAATAAGGTTTTACTTTTCCACGCATCCGGTCGTATACTATTAATGATTATTTGTTTTAATTTAGTACCTTTTATTACCATATTAATTTATATCTCTGTGTACTTGATTATTCAAGTTTTTTCAGCGATAGTTCTGCATCTTGTGTACGTCTATTATTTGACAAGCGAATTGTACATAAATATTTTTAAGACCATAGCCTAAGCTGTGTAATGCTAATGTATTAATAATATAATAATTTAATTGTTTGACATTTTTTGATTAAATTTGATTTTTAGGTTTTGATCAGTTGAGTATACGAGATTAAAGTTGTAAATTTTTTAGCTTCTATCCCCTAGAAAATCTTACATATTACTTCAAAACATTTTGTTTATTAATGCTTTTTTTGAATTAGTTGTCTAAGAATCACATTTTAGTAGCAGCATTGATTTTACACAGATTTTAAATATTTTAATGATTAGAAGTGGAGCTCTCCGTGTTATCAAAAAACAAAAATTGATTGAAAATCGATAATTATGAATTGTAAGTAAAATTTCTATCAATAATATTAAATAATATTAACATTCATAATGACTCACCTAAATTTTGGATAGTTATTTTAATACAAAAAAAAAACCCCCATTAAAATACAATAAAAGAAGCGTCATATTACCTAAAAACAAAAAATAAAAATAGAAAAAACATTAATAAAATTTTGTATTGATTTTCGTATTATAGAAAATTAAATATAAAATGTTGAAATAATTAAAAATTAGCACAAACATAAGTTATAAAATTTATTAATTTAATTTCTTGTTCAAAATGGAGAATATTTATTGATAAAACGACTGATGGTCTAAAAAAACGATGTTGTTATATAGAAAGAAAAACTTTTTTCAATAAAATATGATTTAAACACACAAAGCATATAATTTACGATATAATATAATATAATGTAATTAACGTTGAAAGCTCTACTATAGTTAAATTACATCAATAAATTATTTAAAACATGTATTTTGGGAGATAAAATTCATCACTTCTGTTTGATTTGAACTATAGATTATCTCAAATAACACTGACAATTAGTAGTAAATATTTACCAAACTAACATAGTTTTATTAATTTGAATCAATTAATGTTGATTTTAAATTTTAATCTGTATCGGTAGCGAAATGAGAACAATTTAATATTTAGCATTGACCCACCCAAGCTAGAAATAAATTTTATGACTAATCTTCTCTTGGCAGGTTTTATAGAGTAGTTTTTTGAAATGGTAAATTTGCACCAAATGAATTTACATCGCTGCGGGACTAATATCTATACCAATAAGTAAAGTATGAACGAAATGCTCAGTTTTTGAATACCGCTTCTTAACTACAATATTCTTTCATATAATATAAAACATTTTTATCAATTAAAAATTTCTTACTTATAAGAAATATGAAACATATAAGAAAATTATGACAAATTTTTAACATTCACGATACCAATTTATCAGTTGACGTCTAAAAAATAAATAATCAATCAGAAAAGCTGATAATTCTGACAATATGTATGTCCGATTAGACGTATCAGAATATATTCCAATTAGACGTATCAGAATATTTCTGACACTTGTCATTAATATTGTATAATGAAAGTATTTGACTTCTTAAAACATCAAAAATATTGAAAACAAAATGGAGCATGGAGCAATTTCCATGGACTTTATATATATAAAAAATAATAAAAACATTTTGACACTGACATTTCACAGAAAGAAAAATTCAAAGGTCAAAAATTTTCCAGAAATTTAGGTAGATGTCTACCACTTTTCTACCCGTATGAACATGCATATACAAGCTGTATTGGCCTGATTATGTCAAAGTTGTGAAAATCATAAAACACATTTCTGGCTGTTATGAAAACGTGTAGCAAATAAAACTAGATTTTAGCGGTACTTTTTGAAATTTTTTTTTGATATTAACAATTTTATTATTAAACAATAATAATTAAACTACATTCGTTGTTGTTATATTATACAAAAATAGTGAAATATATTTAATATGCAAAAGTACTATACAAAAAAATCCTATTAAATTTTTTTTTTTTTTTAATTAATGGTATTTAGTTTCAAAAACAATTTAAAGTGAAATTTAATTAAAAAAAAAAACAATATTGTACATAAAATGTTAATGAATTTAGCTATTTAAAAAATAATTTCCTTTATTTCATTAGACATTTAAAAATATCATTTAAAATTCGTGTATTTTAAATGGACTGTAACTTTGATTTTTTTTTTTGCTTATTTTTGTTGTTGATTAAATTGAATTAAACTTTTTCCACAAAATTTCACTCACTTTTTAATATAAAAAATATTTATCATAATTATCTCATAAAAATAATTATCTAGTCTACTCGATCATCTGTCGTTTGAAGCTTTGATAGCTACTTTGCGAAGCAGCAAATTACAGGTTGTTAGAGATAAACCCATCTTATTGTTCGTTTCCGGAAGGATTTCCAAGGTTGCAGCCTCTCTAGTAAATTGATGTACATTGCAAATTTCTTCTAATTTTATTGTTTCTTGGTACCAAATATGGACATATGTTGAACCGGTTACTGTAACATCAAAAATTCAGTATTACAGTTTTAACTACAATGTAGTACATTCCATAACATGCTATATATACAACGTAATTAATTCTAAAATGTTTATATTCTTGTTTCGTTCTTCATAGTCAAAGCGATATACAAGCATTTTGGAATTACATTATAATTTTGGAATTACATTACAAGTATATCTATAATTATAATTGACAAGCATTTAAGAACCTGCGCAGTAGACACCTTTTTATTTTATTTCGCTTCTCTTTAATGAACTCCTAATATATAAATAAGTTGTATATAAAACAATAATGCGCACATAGTTGAAAAATTTTGACTCAATGGTTTTATTATTCAGCAAATATATTATGCATATTATATTATGTGAATTCTTATTAAAATAAAAAACAAAAACAAACAAATCAGTTATTATTATTAGTTACGTACAATGAAACTTGAAATTTGGCTTCAACTTGAATTATAATTACTCAACAGGGGCCCGTAGTATATATATAGTTCGTTATAGAACATACTAAATTGTAAGTTCAAGCTCTAATATTGCATTTTCAATATCACTCTTACCAATAACACTGGTAACACACTCTTACCAATAAAAACACTGCATTGTTTTTATAGTATGATGAAAGGCAAACAAATATTTAGGCTTTTCGAGAAGATTCCACCCCCCACTCTGTTATTCAATTTTGAATCAGTGTAGAGGTACATACTTCTTCTGTCAGAACCGTATTATTTCTCCAGCAGCTAGAATATCGGTCTGATATGACTTTTCAAAGATGTATTTTGTAAGAAAATTTTCTAGATTTTCAGAATTAAATTTTTGGTGTATTATAACAGATATGTGGCTACCTAATTGTGATTTCCACTGCTAGTTTGCTTTATGTCTGACCGCGTTTCTGAATGTAATCTTTTGGTCATAGATATCTAATGGTAAGAGATGGAATAGTGTATCCAAAGGGGCGGAAGGGTCGTTCGAAGTGCTCCGCTTATACAAATGGAGGCTTATTTTTAAATTTTTAATAAAAGATTGCGGTTTGTATCTCTATAGATTTGAACAATTATTTTATGCGTCTATTCAATCATGCACTGACAAAAAAAAAACAAATTGGTGCAAAGAAATAATTCCGTTTGTTTTTTATTTTTATCATCATTTTATGTTATCGAAATTTCGAAATAAAATTAAAAACTTTAATTTCTCATAGGTATCGAATAATTTTTATTAAATTAAAGCTTCTGAATTTCTTAAAATACACTCTATGGTATATTATATATATATAGTATATTAACATATGTTAATATTATTAAAGTGAAGGTTAAGAAGCGCGGGAAAATGCATCAAAATAAAATATAAAATAAAAATTTAAAAATCACGCTTTCCGCACGTGAATGAATCGTTTTTGTTTTTGTGCCTTATTTCTTTTATGTCACATTTTTTTCGGTTAAAAAACTTTGACTGTGTAAATTATATGTGTAAATGTATATATTATACATTTTTTAATTTTTTTATTTAAGGAATTTTGATATTACTAATTTTTTTTTTTCAGTTTTTATGAAATATAAATTTAATATAAAATTTAAAATTCAAATTCTTAATATTTATAATTAAGTAACAAAAACAAAAAAAAAAAACATTTTTTTTTAGTTTGATTTTATTGTAAGATTTGGAAAAGATGAAAAAGATTTAAAAGATTGGCTTTTTTCACATTTCTTAAATTTTAGGTAACCATTAGGTTATTGCCATCTTCTAATTTCAATATGTACATATTATATATATACCATAATTAACAGTATTAAAATGATATGACATTATTGTTTATTTATTTATTATACTTTTGATTATTTATTTATTTGCTTAGGTATGTTTATATATAATATACATATACATATACATATACATAGATTATGTATAAATATCATCGTAGATATTTATATTTTTGTTAGTTAAATTTAAACATTATAATTTTTTTGTGTTTTTATTGTGCAATGACATATTTATTATGTTTTGGTTATTATTATAAATTAAAAAATTAAAGTGGCGAAATTAAATTATAATAAATTTAAATATATACAATCTAGCTATGTGTAAATATTTTACATTCTAAATGATATACTATAAATCTGTCGTGCAAAATGAAAACCGTGTAAATACATTTACAAGTAAATACAAGATTATGTATGATGTGAAACAATTTTCGGCTTGGAAATATCGTAGGTATACTAATATAATGTACAACTCCATTGCAAAAATGGTTGTCTATACCTTCTTTTGAACTTTAAATCTTTTTCAGTACTAGCAGTGTACTGATCTTTTTCAGTACTAGTAGTACTAATAGTAGTTTTCATAAAGAAGCAATACCTACTTTCACACGGGTCAACATTTTTCCTTTCGTTTCATTCCCTCTTTTCTATAAACTAATTTTGCGGTAGCCATTTTCGTTCATCACTTTGTTGACAAAATTTTAGCTGGTAAACGAGAGAATCTATACTAACACAAACAAAAAAGTAAACAAAATTTTATATTAGGTTCAGAAAATTTTTGTGTATATGCAGGAATTATTATTATTAATAATAAAATATTTGCACACACATATGTGGTACTAGTTTTTGATGAATTGTCTGGAAGTAAGAATAAATATGTTGAAAGTTGAAAGTTGAACCGTCTGGTTTGAGCCATTGCTGATTGACAAGTATTTTGTTCAATATTCGTAAACAAAATGTTGCAAATGAAATTTCTCCGTAAAAATAATTTTTAACTAAGCAAGAAAACTGCAAAATGATATTATATAGCGCATGACAAAACACAAGACTACAAATGTAGAAAATTCAAATTTTATTAACTACCAAAAAAAAATTTTTTTTTTCTGCAGTATTTTCTTTTCGCAGTATGTGTGTATGAAAAGCCCTACCGATTGCATCATTTATTTTGTTCTCATTTTTCATAGCGCTTTTATAGATAGTTTTTTATGCCTTTAAAACATATTTTATTGTGGTAAGTTTAAAGGTTGTAGTAGAGAGTTGTATGGCAAAATATTTTGATCTATAACCCTAATACTACACTCATGTGTAGGATTAACAAATAAAAATATGACAAGCAATCAATTTTGTATTTAGTTTTAATGTCCTAAGGTGCTTAATGTATAGGCAGTCCGAAAAGTATCTTGTAACGGCACATTTTTGTCAATATTGTAAATTTTACCATTTCAAATAAAAATTTTGTATGTTGTCTGTCTTAAACTTTCAAATCGATCTGTCAAATAATGAATTCAGATAATGGATAGATTTCAAATTCGTGCTACAATTGATTATCTTTTTTTGTTTTTAAAGTTTATCAGCACACGATATCCAACAGAATATGGATAGTAATTTAGGTACTACATAGCCAACTCGTATTTTTATGTATAGCTAAATTTAAACGCGGTCGCACAAGTGTAAATGATGAACAAAGAAGTGGAAGTGGACTAAAAACAGCTACATCCATTGCAAATTATAAGAAAACTGCTTACATGATGTAATCTTAAGTCGATCATGATTCTTAAGTGGATTTATAACTATTGATTAAACTTGGATCCATTACTATATACCAGTAACAAAAGATCAGTCCAAACAATGGATAGAACATGGGGGAAGTGCGTCAAAGAAAGCAAAAGTAAAAAAATTAGCAGGAACTGAAACTGGATTAACAGGATTATGGCAACTGTTTTTTTGGGATACACATATGGTACAAATATTTATCGACTATCTTGAAACAGAAAAATCAATAAATGCTCAATATTATTGTGCATTATTGGATTGATTGAATGATGAAATCAAAAAAAAAATAACGACACCATTTAGCAAAGAAAAAAGTGCTTTTCCATCAAAACAACGCACCATAACACACATCAGGTTTGATAACAGTATAACTGAATGAATTATGGTATGAAATTGCTCCACATTTACCATACGGTCCAGATTTAGCCCCAAGTTATAACTTTTTATTTCCGAATTTACAAAAATTGCTTGCTGAGAAGAGATTCACATCAATTGAAATGGTTATTGCTGAAATTCTGAAGTATATTTAGAAATAGAATTTTCTATTTTTTCTATTATTTTTGCTTTTCTATACTAGTATTTTGGTATAGTTCTAATAACACCTGTTTTGCCTGCTGTAGTGTAAGTTCAGCTCTCTGTGGCATAACCTTACAGGCTGTTATTATGTATTTGTTTTTTCAAATGACGTTACGAAAAGTAATAGAAATTCTAATTAGGCCCTTTTTTCTTGTTCTTTAATCTCGGCTTTCAGATCGATCTGTATACGATGTTATACATATAGGTTCAAGGTATTTAAAGTGCCTAACTTCTTCGATAGGCTTATAATTTTATCTTAATTTCTTCATATTAAATTTAACTATTTCTATAATTATTTTCTTTTTTTTTTAAATTTTATTATTAATATTATAGTGATAGCCACACTATGCCAGTCTGTTTACTATTAAAATATATTATACAAATTACTTCCACTATAGTGAAACAATTATTTTAATTTTATATATTTTTTTTCTAATAAAAAATTCTAATAAATAATTTCAAATAACAAAAGACTAAACAAAAAATATTTTTTTTTTGTTTTTTAACAAAAACAGTTAGCGTCAATAATACGCAAAAAAAAAAATCACGCGTATGTGCATTGTCATGGAAAATTATTGAAAAACTCTAAAAACAAAACAAAAAACGAACGGTAATTAATCGCACGCAAACCAATTTAATTGTAACTTATCTTAAATACATCGTATAAGCTGTACAAGAGTCAGTGCTAGCAGCTTCAACATAATAATATGTATACATATATGTGTTATTGTGTAATAACAATTTCAACGCATTTTATTACATTTGCATTTCGTAAAAACAATAAATTGGAAAACTCTAGGTGGGATTTCAAATATCTATATATTCTGCGGTTGCATTTTTATTTCATATATTTTTATCTTATCCATAAAAACATAACAAAAACAAAATAGAAAAAAAACAAAAAAAAAATTAATTTCATTAACATGCTTTTGTTAATGCAATTCTCACATAACCATTTCTTTGATATGGCATGGCTCAAAATACTATGGTTAATACACGCTTCTATTTTATATGTATGCATTATAGATGAAAAAAGAAATAAATACCAGTAGCATCTATCAAAATAAACGTCATCAAATTACCATAACTATTAAAAAAAATTTTTATATCTATTTTTTTGTTTTATTTTATAACCTATCTTAAAATTAGCCATTCATCAATATTCTCCATATACGAAATTGTGTCGAATTTTCACAGTTCTATACAAAATAACGGACTTGAGCATTTGTATGAAAAAAAATATAGAATGAGTTTTCTATACAGTAAAAGTGGATTTTAGCTAGTACACATTTTAAGTGTGATAATATTTTGTTGGCTCTAAAGAGGGAGATAGCTTGTTGATGATAAGAAGAAAATAGATCCTAAATTTCTATTTGGGAAATTTATTTAAAAAAACATTGCTAAACCATGATACAATATAATCAACATTGTACTAAAAAAAAGTTTTACCAGGTATTATTATTGTTCAATTCTGTACATTATTTGACAACATGTTCAATAATTCATATACTTTCCAAAAGCTTGGAAAAGAGTTACTGTTATAGCATAGCAATCAAAAAACCTGAAAAAATGTCTGCAAACCCCAAAATGTACATCCCAATTTGTATGTTACCCAACATTGTACTAAAAAATTTCCCAACATTATTATTGCTCAATTCTGTTCTGTACATTATTTAACAACATGTTCAATAATTCATATATTTTCCAAAAACTTGGAAAAGGGCTACTGTTACTGCAATCAAAAAACCTGAAAAAATGTCTATACAAACCCAAAAATCTATATAGTCCAATTTGTATGTTACCAAAACATAAGTAAAGTTTTTAACATATTAGCTAACAATTGATTGACTAAAGTTACAGTAGATAAGGATCAATCATCAATTTGGTCGAGATTAGCATTCCTCAGCTCATGCTGTAAATAAGCTTACTTTAAATGTATACACATGTTGGTATCTTAATGATAGAAAATACCTAGGCGCATGTCTAATTCAGTCTAAGTCTGCTTTTAATTTAATATGGACTGACAGCTTAATATTTAAACTAATAGACTATAATTTCCTAATCCGTTTAATTAAAATCACCAATTATATGATAAAAGATAACGGTTATAGTTAAAATAGGTAATATTTTATTCAAAAAAAACATTCCACATTCAAAATGGTCTGCAACAGGGAACGGTCAATTCTCCAATTTTGTTTAATATTTTTTTAAGCGCCTTATTATAGTTTCTAAGTAATAATAACGAGTATGATATTAGTTGAACATTTGCTGATGGTCTTCTTATATATAGTTTACATACCAGGCAACAAAACATTAGATATTCAAAATAATTTAAAGATAATGTTTAACCAAGTGCTTAGCTGTGCTAACTCTTGGAAAATAAGAGTTTTTTTTTAGAAAGTGTTATTCTATTCCGGACACCATTATATAAATGTAATAACGACACTCAACAAAATTAGAAAATTTCCATATCAAAGCGCCAGGTAATATTAAATTAGGAAACCAAAAATATCTATTGAGGTAATCTTACAATATAAACTTAATTACACTGAACACATTAATAATAAAATAAATTCGGCAAGAAAGGCAAAAAAAAAAAAAAAATAAAAACATTACCGACTTACCAATGGAGATTTATGTGAAGTTGGAAGCAAAATTCCTGAGAACATGTTTAGGTTGCTATTATCAGCCAGATACTGAAGTTAAACATTTCGGGTCAAATAAAACGCTGTATATATTTCTAGAATTGATATATTTGTATTTTGTATTTGATTAGAAAACAGTATTATAAACTAACTATACTAATATTACAGATGACAGCTTAATTTCACATTTTGCATATGCGGAAATATATTAAAGATACACTAAAATGGCCGTTTCATCTCGCCAGAAGCATTTCTTTATCTTCATCAAAACATTTATATACAATCCAGTTATATCAATGACCCCATTATTTTTAATGCTTTCAGGCGAAGCACACAAAAACGAATAACTTTTGAACCAAATCTTAACTCCAATATTCCGTTAACAATCTGGCGATACGACATGAGTCTCTCATCAGCCAAACAAACATTATCACACTAAAAATGTTTACTAGCTAAAACCAACCTTAAGCCTGAAATTCAATGAAGACGTACGACATTGTATATCGACAAAATTTGTCAAATTATGTTTTGAACAAATGTGTTATGTGCAACACGACAAAATCGAGGACAAAAATTTGATCAAAATTCAAAATTTGTCGTTTTTACACTACGACATTTCATTTTGACAGCTTTAGACCATTGTTTTTCGTGTTGTTTTTGAGTTTTTGTTTGAAAATGAAAATCAAAATGTCGCATTCATTGGACTTGCTATGCGACATTCTATGTCGACAATATAGGACAACAATGTCGTGTCGTTTTCATTGAATTTCATCAGGCTTTAAGTATAGGGATTTTGAGTAATTAACGTAAAAAAATTTGTTTATTGCATATACAGTTCAGTGCATAATACTAGATTTAGATTTTTAATTCATTTATTCATATTATAATAAAATACAATACTTAAAAATATACATTTACTAAATAAAAAATAATAAGAATAAATATAAGATCATTCGGATATTCATTAGAATATGTGATGAATGAAACTGCAAGCAAAAATACAGGCCTAAAAATATAAAATATTCTTGGGTACATACATAGTAAAGTAGAACTGTAATTTTTATCAATTCTCAAATCGAAGACACAAACCATAGCAATTTTGTAGTGAAATCAGATTTAAAAAAGAAATTATTAAGTCCATTAAAATGATTCGTATTACCGTCAAAACGATTACAGTGAACAGAAGAGAACGGTAATACAGAAGAAGGATATAGGACTATAACATTAAATAATGTTGACTATAATAAGAGAGATGTGCTATCCAACATTACACAATTAAAAGCTATAATATTCTACAAAATTTCTATCTTTATGAAAATATTTTATGCTTTCATATATAAGCAGTGAGATTGTTGACCAGCTAAGACATCAAAATATACCCCTAAATTTCACTGTAAATCCAAAATTGAATTACAAATCAAAAATATGTTGTCCATAAAAATGTTATATGTATAACCTAACTAATATCATGTTTATTTATTATATAAAATAAACAATTAAAATATATTTAATTTACTCTAATTATTTAATTTATATGTAATTAAATTAATTAATTAATTTTTTTAAGTTGTTGCAAGGAAATTATTAAAAAATATTTTTATTTTTTTTTTTTTTCAATTTAAATTCTTTTCTTTTAACTTTTAAATTTTTACACTATACACGTGAAACGATATAAAGTCGTATAGCTTTTAAATGTAATTTTAATTGAAATATAATCAGTTTAATTCTGTTATTTTTTTTTAATTTACGCACGTCAAGAAAGTTAAAAAAACATTAACAAACACCTAATAAAATAATTTTTACTTGATATACATATAATTGTATATGTATATATACTTTCAAAAAAAAACTAAATATATACCAATATGATTGTAAGCAAGACATCGATATCCAATACAATTCTAGTCAATTCTGACAGATTGAATAAACCTATAGACAGACTTGAGATAAAAAAATATTTGGAATGTCAATTAAATGAGCAAATAATGATAGCTTTGAAAAAAGATAAAAATTAGGATCGAAAGAGTTAGAATGGTGTAAGGTGTTTATAAAAATTAAGAGAGTTCTATACCCATCACGATCTAAACTTGAAACTATGAACCGATCACCAGAATACTTTTTCAATACTTTTATATGGGATTGAAGCGTGGACAATTTCTAGATCTTCCTGAAAAATTTATATGCATTTGAAATGTGGTGTTATCGGAAAATAATCAAAAATCAGTGGGACGAAGAAAATAACAAATCAAGAAGTATTGTTGCGGATAAGAAAGTAATTATTGTAAACATTACAAAATCCAGAAAACTTGAATATTTCGGGCAAATAATTTGAATTTCAGAGAAATATTAACTAACCTTGTTACAGATAAATATTAGAACTAAAATTAGTTTTGTAGACAAAATTGAGGCCCTGCAAAAAGAAGAATATGTTGCTGAAAAGTGTATATCAGTCGATTAATAAAACACAATATTTTTGTTCCAAACGGCACCCAGTAAAATGAAAATTGCGTGTATGTTAATCCGCAATGAATAAAGCAGAAAAAGAGAAGTGCATTTCAGCGCAATATAATTAGAAGTTATAAAATGTGTAGGTCTAAATATCACTTATAATTATATGTTAACCCATTCCCGCCGGTTGCCCTATATATAGGACAGCAAACAATATGTCATACAAATACGTATAACTTCCATTAAAATTAACTTAGCTCGGTCAAAAGTACCTTATTTTGAAGTTAAGAAATAAAGTAACATTTTTCAATATAGTAACACCAACTTTTCAGTTTATAAATAACATTTAAACTCAATTCATGCAAACAATGTAATTTTTTTAAAAAGTTAAAAATAGTAGAGGTGAATGTATAAAATATTAAAAAATAAATACTGAAAAATATTTAATTGCTTTCAAACTACCGAAATTTATTTGTTTAAGCATTAAAGAAGCTTCGAAAACTATTAAATATTGGATTTTAGTTGAAAATATTAAATATTTTTTATTTAAAAATTGGTGTCCTATATAGAGTCCAACCGGCATAAGTATGTAAGAATTTTTATTTCGTTGTAGTTTTATTTTGGAACATGTAAAGTGTAATTATGACACAAGTAAAAGCATTTGCATGGTTCAAGGGTCTTCAGGAAGCTATTGAAGCTTTATTGGAGGTTCAAAATAATTTTGAAGATCATAATGTCATAAACATAAACATTTTCCCACCAGAATTAGATAAATTGACGAATTGTGAAAAATTTTATGATCAAAATATCTTTGAAAACGAATTGCCAAGAGATGTTCAAAATGCAATAGAAGTGAAAATTTGGGACGAAAATAATGAAATCGAAGATACTAATGATAATTAGTTTTTGTTGTTAATTCAAGATAAAGATATTTGTGATTGTGTCTATACTTGGCATATTTAACAGTTTGTTAAATGTGTGGATAAAAGTGTTTCTGCAATGCTAACTAATGTTGACTTTATAAATCCTATATACATTCAGAAAATCGTTGGAATAGAGAAACGAGAATTTTGCAAATTTTAACGCTGATATGAGTGGTGATAGAATTGATTAAAGTAGCAATAAGTACAGAATCATGCTAAAAGGTAAGGATTGTAGTGACGATTTTTATTTTTCTAAATGGTTAAGCAGTTGGAAACATTTGGAATTTATACTTTGTATCATCAGACGAATCATCTCAACACATCGCAGCTATCACTGTTCTATATTTTGTAAATATCTTCAAAAAGGAAGAATTTTTTAAAAGAAAAAAAAATAAATCTTTGCTCAACAGTAGACCCCGAAATAACCAAAATGGCGTTCTTCCCAAAATGAAAGAACAGCTTCGCTCATTATTCCATCACTTGCACAAAGACCTTATGCATTAGTTTTATGTTTATGTTACACAAATTATACTAAGTTTGTATCGTATAATTGAATTTCTTATTTATTTTTAATTGTTTTTATTCCATTTCGGGAATAAAATGTTTAATAATTAAAAAAGTTTCTAAAATTTAAATAGTTTTATTTTTCTTTATGTATTTAATTTATAATATTTAGTTAGTTTGTTTCAATGTATTTATTTTTGTCATTCGAACTCTAAAAAATATAATAAACCAAAATAATATTTTTATTTGTTTAAACTTTTTGTTTTAAAATTATGCACCCATATTTGCCGGTTGGCCTATTTATAGGACGCTCCATAGATCGGAACGTACAAGGGTTAGAAGAACCAAACTTGATTTTTGGCTTATCTAGTCAAACATTACTCTGGCTTTAAAATATTATTCGTTTTAGACAACGGGAAAGGATAGCCGGCGGGAAAGGGTTAATAAAAAATTACATTATCATATTATCATCGAACTATTAATAGAAAAACATAAAAATTAAAACTGTATGAGCACACAATGTATAAATATTTCAGAATAATCATGAGGGATGCAAAACGATTTATAGAAGCATACATTTAAAAAGTAATATAAGAAAACCAAATGTACAATAGTAAAGTGTTTAGGTTTTCTTAGCCCCTGTAAGGCCTAATTCTCCTCCTCTTATCTTTCCTGGATCTATAAAGCTTTCATGCGACACAAAATATAGTATAAATCGTAAATATATGGGCTGGCGCTTCTAATAAGACGTTGAAACATCTAAATAAAGTCCAAAAACGGGCTATTCGTCTCATCAATTATTCAAATACCACCCCTAATCTTTCTTCTCTTGTTCATCGTCGTATAGTTAGACCTCTCCCCGTTTATATATAGATATCTCGTGATCACGGACACATGCTCAGTGAAAATCAAATCTGTATTACCTCCAATTAAGTGTTTCCCTCATGAAATACAATCCCTACATCGTAGAAATTCCTAAATGGCAGAAAATAAGCAGTTGAAAGCCATTTATAACTGAAATATCCTGAATGTGGAACTATAAATTCCATTTTATATGTGTTGCCCAATTTTTTAGTAATATAATTTTTGTTTTTGTAAGTTAAGAACTCTCAATCTATTTTAAAAACAATTTGACCATCAAAATGTTCAAACATGGAAAATATGGCCCTCGTATAACATCAAGAAAACCAAACAACTCTTAACCGGGTCGCGTACTGATATATAAAGAGTAGTAGCCATCAGTACGGGTCATTGACCGATAGGAAGCCACGCTTGGCAGCTGCAAAAATGAGACAGAAACACTTTCTTTGCAGTTGCCCACTAGAGTCAGACTCGCCGGACCTTAGGTGAGGCTTTCCCCAACAATATAGATTTTATCGCGGAAAGCAAAACTGAAGATCTTATCAACCTTCTTAATCATACAGGTTGGTTCTAGTACTGAGACCCCCCTGATGGGGAGAGTAAAAATGAGAGAATAAATGAGAGAATAACAACAAATAGTTCACTCGAGTCATGGTATCAAAAAGGCACAATTAAGTGCTAATTGGTTTTCCAGACTACGTCTCTACACTCTAAAAAATCAAAAGAACGGTAGAGTGATTTTGTTATTGAAATAATAGTAAATTTGCTATTTTCACTAGAGTAATTTTTTTTTTTTTTTTGTAATATAGTCAAAAGTAAAAACAGTTTCGATATAGTAAAAGTACTTTGAGTAGATTTTAATTATTACAATTACAGTATTATTTCTCAATAGATAGTAGTTAAAATACAAGTTGAGTGAAAATTTACTGTGTTCAAATTAATTTCACTACATTTGATAGTAATATTTTAATATGTGAAGTAAATTTACTCCATATCTCCATTTCGAACAGAATTACTATTTTTTTGTAGTAATTTAGTAACGCTCTCTTTTTTGTACTCATTTCTTTTACTTTAACTGGGCGTATGTATGTTTTAAAAGACCAACGTGGTCGATAGCGCGTGTTATGAAGTATATTCAAAAATTAAGTTAAAAATATCTAGTGTTTATTAATACTATAAATATTTAAAAAAAAAAAAAAAATATGAATTGTTAATCTGCAAGTTTAACACTGTAAATTACAGTAATTATAGAGTACAATTTACATGTGTACTCGCATCAAATAATAAAAAATGGCGAATTTATTTGTCTTATTTTTAATCAAAAATTTAGCATTTATAATTCATATAAAAGTCATTGGCCGAACTGATAAAAAAATACAAAAAATTTAAATAGAATAAATTTAAGTTTAATGTTGGAAACATTGTTTTTTTTTTTTTTTTGAATATTATAAAATAAATTACTACAAAATTAACTGCATTTTTTAATTTGAAATTTTTAGCATTATAATTATATTTTTTCCATTGCAAAATCTTCTATATTCTGCAAATTTAGTTTTGTTTTTATTTAAATATAATTTGAAATTTAACAAACTATTTTGAATTAACAAAATTAAAATTTTATTTAGCATCTTTTTGATTCAATTTGGCTGTAAAATTTCAAATTATACTTAAAAAATCAAATCCTAATTTACTAATAGGACATTTTTTGAAATACCCAGCGATGCTTCCTACTTTCCGAGAAGTACTTTCTGTACTGTCTATAGTAATTCTTACTCTTTAATTGGCATAAAATTATACTATACCATTGTATTAAAATAATTTCATTATTAGAGTATAATTTACTCTAAAATAAGTATTTTTAATACAAATGTTCCAGTAAATTTCACTCTTTTTTTAATAATTTTACTACAAAAATAAGAGTAAATTTTCACTCTTTTTACTAATTTTACTCTAAAAATAATAGTAAATTTCTACTCCTTTATTTATTAATTTTACTACAAAAATAATACATAGTAAATTTTAATCTTTTGTGGTAGTAAAAAAACTTACTACATTTAATGTAGGCACCTAGATTACCTACAATTATTGTAGCGAATATTTCTAGAGTGTACCAAAATCTACGGGAGAAATATACCGTTAAATTTATTTACTTATATTAAAAAAAAACAAAAGTATAAATTCAGACAAAAAACAGTAACAAACAAAATTTATCTGTAGGATTAATAAATAAATAAACAAATAAATAAAATAACTCTGGATAAGAAGTTGTTGTGGAGTACATGGCTATTATCTAATACCAAATTTCTAACTATTATAGCTTGGATGATTGCAAAACCAACAATTCAGAGGATAAGATTTTTGATGAAAGATGCTGCCCCCTTATATACGTTACAATTTAATTTCCTTTATTTATAATTACACTAATATCTAATGCCAACACTATTTACATTTAAAGTTCATTTTGTGATTTTATTACAAAAAATTGCAAATTTAATTCACATACTTTTTACATACATACATGTACATATATTATATATGTAGTTCATTAACATGAAACCTATTTAAAATTATCTTAATAATCTGGACTTTCATTATATTTGAGTAAAAAACAAAAAAAAAAAAAAAACTTTTGACGTCACTAAAAAGAGATTTTTGTTGAAATCAATTAATCAAACCATAAAAAAAAAAACAACAATAACAAAAAAAAAATTAAAAACATAAAAATTAGGAAAAGATTTTAAATTTCCATCAATACACAATTTTTTGACAGTAGCTATATTTATAATAAAATATAATGATTAAATGAATTTTTAGGAATTCCCCATGCTCACATAAATATCAAAAAATTAGAAAGTATCGATCTCTGGTTATACAACAACAAAAAACTTTTAATTTGATTATACCGCAAAAATAACTGACCATACACAACGTAACAATTTTTTTTTTTTTTTTGTGTGAAATTAATTTTTTTTTTCTTCTTCTATATTTTGTATAATTAAGTAAAATTAATTTAATTGCAGATTCACTGAAACAACGCAGAGAAAAAAAATGAAGAAAATTATTTAAGCCGGGCGGAATTAATAAAATTGTCGAAAATTATGCATACTTATAATAATAATGTATATATGTATGAAGGTATGTGAAAATTTTACGATGTAATTAAAAAATTTATAATGTGCGAATTCTCTTTTGAATTTCGCTAAATAATTTTTGTTATTAATATTTATTATGATTTGAAATTTGTTTGCAATTTGTTTGACGTTTGGTCAATACACAGAGTGTGTGGATAATTCTGGATAGTGCGATAAATAGTCCGATCACATATTATTTGCTTGAAAGTAAAAATTAATGAATATTTGTAATGTAACTTGAGTTTATTGGAAGTGAAAGATTACAGTTTGTAGTGTCATATAAGAGTCATTGTTCCATGCTTTTAATATGGAGTATAAGAGGTCAGATGAATCAATTTTTATATTCAATGCAAATGCTTCATATTGTAATATTTTCAGTAAAATTAATACTTTAGATCTAAATCTGAGTACTAGTCCAGATGGTATACCTAATTTAGTATTGAAGAGCTGTATTTATATAGTTTGACTTATCCTCTTTACTTAATTTAGATTACTTTACTTAGATATCTGGAAATTTTCAACCATTATTCCTATTTTCAAATCAGGGTCCAAAATTGTCGTTGAAAATTATAAACCTATCGCTAAATTATTTTGTATTCCTAAATTTTTTGATTCGATTGTCACAGATAAAATGTATTTCTTAATTCTTGGTTAAAGAACATATATCTCCATATCAGCATGGTTTTATGACGGATGGAAGGTCTTCATCCACTAATTAAGCAGTTTTTCTTCACACAGTTTTCAATGCAATTGAAAAAGGATATCAAGTAAATATGTACTATATATTCATTGATATTTTTATGGCTTTTTACTATACTCTCTAAACTTCAAGTTTTTGGTATTCATGATAATTTCTTTCTATGTGTTCAATCTTATTTGATTGGTCGTTGATTAGCCGTTAAAATACAAAATAACACAATAGTCTGATTTAAAAAACTACTCAAATGGGGCCCACTATTATTTTTATTGTTTATGAACGATATCGACTTCGATATTAAGTCTTTGATCTTATAATTTGCTAACAATACTAAACTTTTTGGGGTTATTAAGTCGTATGAGGATTGCCATCTTGATAAATTTTACTCTTGGTGTAACATTAACGGCCTTAGCATAAATATTAATAAGTACAATTATATGTCAATTTCTGGGAGACAAACTCCAATTGAATTTTATTATAATATTAATGGCTATGGCTCTGTTCTTGAACATGTCTGTGGAACAAAACATTTAGGTATCATTCTCGATATAACAAATTAAGTTTTATTGCTTATTATCGATCTCATTATTTCTAAAACTTAAGACCAATGGCCACATACTGGTCGATTGTCTGGACACTCTTTGGACCAAAAGAAACAAATGAAAACCCTTATCCAGAAACAACGCCAATGTTGTCTAGGCGTCAAAAACAACAGCGACAAAATCGTTAGAAACTATGATGAATATTCCGCAAATATGACATTTAATACGCCTGTCTATACGCTAACGCATGACAAATGAATGGAAAGTATCACAAGGAAAAACACCAAAATCTCGGAACTAAATATTAGTGAAGATATAAAAATTACTAAAGAGGGAGACTGGGACTACAAATGTTGTAGAGCAAACCCCGAATAAAAGCTTCAAGACAAGAATAACTCAAAATGAAAACTGGGTCACCTCACACGAGGGTCAAAATGACTAATTAGATCTGAGATCAGATGGACAGATGGAGCTAAGAAAGGTGAAAACTGTGGAATAGGAATCTTCTGCGATGAATTACGAATCGCGAAATTCAAAAAAGTTGTAAGAACGGCTAAGAAAAAATGTTTCTACGCACACAAAGGCCTTTCCAGGTCCTGGTTAGCCAAGACAATTAAATTAAGAATGTGCAAGACCATAATACAACCGGTCGTAACATACGGATGCGAAGCATGGACTATAACAATTAGTGACGAAAATAAATTGAAAGTATTCGAAAGAAGAATACTGAGAAAAATATTTGGTCCCAAAATAAATGATGATGGTGAATACCAAATCAGATCAAACGAGGAGCTAGAAGCACTAATTGAAGGACACAATATTGTAAAATTTATTAAGGCACAAAGACTAAGATGGGCAGGTCATGTGGTGGGGATGAATAATCAAAGGATGCCAAAAGATCACGATGGCTGGACGAAATCGAGGGCAACTGTCGAAAGATTGAAGTTAACGGATGGAGGACAGTTGCACAAGATAGAGCAGAATAAAAAAGAATAAAAAGGCTCACCCCGAGCTGTAGAACCAACAGATGATGATGTAAGAACGGCAACCGTTTTGCAATGTGAAATCATAAGCATAAAAGCATACAACGGAATTAATTCTAAATAATGGAATAACTGAAAGAAACATTGTGTTTTATTCGGATAGTCAAGTGGCTATTGTACAATGTAAAAACAAAATCGAAAACAGTAGCAAACACTGTAAAAGAATGTTAAACTCTCTAGCGGAATCCAACGAAATATTACTTCAATGGATCCCACATCATGCAGATATTAGAGGGTAATAGCAAAGCATCAGATCAACTCACACAGAGTATGTAAATAAATAGGGACCAGAGAGTGTTATCCGTAGATTGAATCCTTCAGGTTGTAAAAGAATAGAATAGAAGAAGAGGAAACAGTGCGTTTTCTCCAACGCAAAGAACAAGGAAGGCAAGAATCCTAAAAGGGTACTATTGGGAAAATTTCTCAGAAGTGAGATGAAAGAAACCTATAATAAAGTACTTCGGTTTATGAAAGGTGTTAGCTCGCCAAATGACGGAGTTTGGTGATAACCAGAAGTGAAATCATTGAGTGCGGGGGATGAAGAAACTTATCCCACCCATTTAACCATTTAACCAACCAACCAATCAAACTGTTCAATATGATCGTAGCATTAAAAAACATTATCAATAAAATCATTTGATACCGAAAACATATCAAAAGACTCAAAAGGTCATCATTAAATCTATATAGTTACAAAGGAAACAATTAAAAAATGAGTAGTTAAAGAAAAGACACTTGTCCGATAATCCTTAAACACTCTGTGTTTTTTTCAATTGTGAACAACAATAACAAAAAAAATATTAATGATCTCTAGTCACTTGTCTTACAACGCATTGTTTGCTTGTGTGCGATTTTTTTTTTCTTTCTGTTTTTATTAAAATTTACTTTTTTTTTTTTTTAAATTTTGTTAAAATTTCACATCCTATTTTGTTTTTTTTTTTCTATGCAAAAAATGTAGAATTAGTTTTTTTTTTCTATTTCAAGTTTTTTTTTTGGCTTTTTTTGATTTTTTTTTGTTTTTGTTTTTTATTAAAATTTATTAGCAAAAATCTATTGTGATATTTTTTGTTCGCGCAACTTAAATTCATATCTTAAATAGAGAATTGGTAATTTAAACGATTTAATGTTATCGATAAAAAGAAAACCGAGTATCTTGTGATGCCGGTTATGTTGGGTTTTCCCCACACTTTTATTCATGATGCGGAAAAAAAAATAAATAAAGATAAACAAAAAAAAAAAAAAAATAAATGAAGCAAAAAAAATTTACATTGAAATATCTAAATTTAAAAACTGAACCTCTATAAACATTTGAGAGTGAGTATAACAAAAAAGAATAGCTTGGAAAAATTAATGTACTAAAATATATTTTTTTTTGTATCAGAATATTGAAAATTGACACAATAAAAATCAGTAAGAAAAAAATTAATAAAATAAAAACTTCTTTTGATTGATGCTTAAATTGGCACCTTTCACCTGTAATTTGAATCTTACAAAATTACAAGAGGAAGATTTTGTAAGTTAATGGTCTCCTAATATTAATTATGTATTATAGTTTATAATAACTATTCTATTCAATATAACACATCATTATATATCTATAATATAATAATGGTTGATTATTGTTGAGAAATTGCTACAACTTATTTACATCATATTTAATTTTGTTATTATTGCTGTTTTTATTTTCTTTCCCAATTTCTTTTTATTTTAATAATGTTGGTTGGTTCGCATTATTAGTCTGTGACGCATGAGAAAAATCTTGTTCTTATCTTTATGTTATAATTATTATTAATAATGAATTTTTATATTATAAAATGACGTCAAGTAAATTTGGTCTTTGGCATAAGTTCATAGCGGTTCAATACAATAACAAAAAACATATATGTATATGTTGGATATAGTTTACTTGTGTGGGGGATTTTTTATTGAAAAGTTTAAACGGGAAAGTTTTTAATCAAACCCAGTATGAAAAATATTAAATTAGTTCATAGCGTCATAACTTAAAAATATTTTTTTTTTTTTTCAATATTTCTGGATTCGTTATTCTATTCATTTTTTATCTTTTTATAGTATATAAATGATTTCGATAGTGTCTGGGAGTTGATGAGCTGAATAATAGGAAAATAAAAAATTGTATGTAGGTTCAATTACCGATTATAAATCTATTTATTGATCAGTGAATGTGCAGACATTACCAGGTCAAATTCAGGTCCATTTTTCTCCTTTCGAGATGTGGAATCAAATCTATTATTCTATTAAATAATTTGTTTTTTTTTCTACCATGTGGAAGCCAATAGGGACTTTAGGTAAAATGAGAATGAGGTTTGTTCCGTAAACTGTTCTAAAACGATATACAACAATCTAGAGTAAAAAAAAAACATTTTTTGTATTCAGTAATTTCCATTAATTGAACTTTTTTGTCCAAATGTGCTCTGATCAGTGTTCAGTAGATTTTCCAGAACAGTTCTAAATTGATTCTGAATTTTTTTGAGAATAATTTCTGATACCTGTTTTTGTAAGCTTTTTTTTTTTTAAATTTTGACAGCTTAAAAAAGTTTAAAAAAATATCGAAAAAAATGTTCAGTAGATTTTTCTGTTCTAAATGGTCCTAAAGTGTTTGACATTGAATTGTCATTATCCAAAACATTTATTTCCGATTCTGTTCTAAGTCTACTAACTTATTATAACATATCAAGCTGGAAAGGTCAAAACACTTGACATTTTCATAAATAAGCAGTACTAATATTAAATAAACAACATTTTGCAAATTAAGTTTGTTCATAAACGTTGCCAATTTTACATTAAACCTTCATAATTTAACATAAATTATAGTTGATAGCGCTGTACAAAAAGCTACAATACTTTACAATTTTTTAAGTATAAGTTAATTAACATTATAGTAAATCAAAAACTTTAAGTATTTGCGCATAAGTGCCCCAGAGAAGAATTTGCCGAATATTCTGAACAAACAGCATTAATAGTATGGTTTAGTATGGCTAAATTAAGGGTAGCAAATGGAAATGGATAGGTCACACAAACTACCAAACCGAAATAAGCGAAAAACTAACAAAAAGTATAACTTGAATGGCTTTATTATGCAACCCTCAAAGTAGTAAAATGGTGAGGAAGACCCAACAACAAAACTTTACTATATTTGTGTATAAAAAAAAAACTTCAAATGTTGTACCATTACTTCCGTTTTTGACAAAATTTTTGACAACCCACGCAACATTTTATTGTTATAAAAACAAAATTAGTGCTACAAGACTTCTATATGACTTTCGATAAGCATTAAAGGTGTTATAATGATGTTTTTATGGGAATAATGTGATTAATATTGCTATAAGAATGTTCTTATAGCAATTGCGGGAGTTATTATAATGGGATTTTCCGCAAGTGATACAGCAATTTTTTTATAAATCTAAAAGTGCGTAATCCTATATCAAGAGTTAAAGTGTTGTTATAAGAATAGAATTGCTGGAATAGCAGTAGTGGTGTTATTATTTTACTGTATTCCAATAATGTTTCTAATAAACTTACTGTAGCTTTTAGATAAATATTTTGCGACGGCCATTATTTTCTACAAACGAGGTAAATTTTTTTTAAATAAACAAAAACTGAAACGTTTTATTTTGCATTCTTTTCGTAAAAATATCATTTTTACTTAAAAGAATAATCATTTAAATATCAAATTTGATGTTATGCATTAATTAACATACATTATTAAATATTTTAAAGATGCAATTTAAAAATATATTTTCTTTTATTTATTTAAAAATTGGTTATTTTTGGAGGGCATTGTATTTTTTCGAATTATTTTTATAATAAATGTCAATGAAATTTCATTCCCAGCAGGTATAAGAGTGCGCAAGATTCTTATAGCAATAAAATTATTACGTGGGAAAATACATGGTCCTCAATTGACTTTTGTGACATTGAATAAATCAAAATTCAATTGACCCCTTGTGTTTATAACTGCATTATCTTTAGATAAAACATATGCTTATTGCACAAATTTTTTCTCTGATATGAATATGAATAAGAAATTATAATGCAGACAAGCTAAATAAAAATTTGCTCAACTTTTCGTAATAATATAAACATCAGAAAACGTTTTTAAGGTCCAAAATTTGTATTATATTTGTCTCTATATTAACTTGTTTCGACTTAAATTTTTTTATATGTTTGCTTGTTTTTAACCGTCTTATTTACAGTGATTTTACTATTGTTTCAATTTTCGAATTTTCATCTGACTCATATGCTTGCATTATCTATCTATCCTATGGTGTATTAAGAGAAAAAAAATGAAAAGAAATATAACAAAAACAGTACACTTCAATGCAATCAATCATAAAAAAAGTGATGATAGTAATTACAGAAAAAGCCAATTAGCTGACATTTAAATATCTTAATGAAAGACTAGGTAAAATTTCGACAAATTTTCATTTTCTGTAATCACATTCATCACTTTCTTTGAAAATTTTATATCAAGAGCTGTCCGATTCTAAAATTTATTTTTGTGTTTTTACTACGGTAAAAATTATGGCAAATATTTCTAAAAAAAAATTTTTTTTCCTTACTTTATGTACCAAATTTATAAATTATGTACAGATAAAAAATATAATAACATATTTAAGCGTTAACACTAAAAAAAAAAGTGTTTTTTTCTAGTTTACACTTTTTCTTCACAATTCATAACTATGCACACAAAAATGGATATTTTTTCTGACATATATATGGTCCTTATTTTTATCTGCCAAATTTTTAATATAATTTGCATAACTGTAGGCTTTAGGGATCTGCGTTTTAAGTTCAGCAGATTACAGTACTCGGCTAGAATGAGATCTGAAAATTAAAATTGCGGTACATATATAGGGTTAAAATATATTTTTCGAAAGTGGTAAGATAATACCCGCATATAAAGTACGGTTAGTTAGATAAATATATTTCTTTTAAAAAAATTTGTAAAGAACGCATTGCTGCATCTTGCATATTATCTTCGAAGCTATAATGGATTTTTATTACACATTATTTTTCCAATCCCATGTTCTTTAACCTCCTGATGTATCACATATTAAATTTCAAAAAAGACCTTCTACATTCGAAAATAGAACAATTTTTCTTTCTAAAATACTCCAACGAAAACCACCTGTATATATACTTCAAACTAAAAAAAATTTGCTCTTAATTTGACAAACAAAAATTTGACATAAAATCCTACAAATTGAAAATTCTTTCAATAAATTTTTGCTTTGCTTCTTACAAAAAAAAAAATTATTTTACCATCAGAAATAAATTTTGTAAATTTTTCTAATAGTGTCAAATTGAAATCTAGAAACAATTTATATTTCTATTTAAATAAATAAATAATATTTCTACATAAGAACACAAGTACACCACAATTTATGATAATCTAAGCTTTATGTAGATAATTCCTATTAATCATTATTTTGCTTATCTTTATTATAGATACGATCCACCTTCTAGAATTACCACCGCATTAATATTTTCTTCTGCAACAATTTAACAAAAAAAAACCAAAACAATAAAAATCAAAACAAAAAACAGGAAAAACATGATTCTATATAAAAACAAAAATAGTGTGAAAATCATTTAAAATGTTGTTGAGCTCTGTGTGCGTGTGTGTAGATAAAATATTTTTCGTACCTAATTTAAAAAATTTAAGATTAAAATTGCAAAAAAAATATTGCCTTCTTGATATCGAAACATAATCGACACATTAATTTGACACTTAAATAAGAAAATTTAAATTGACACATTATAATTTGACAGTTTAGTAAATTATTGACATATTAAAAATGTCTTTACTAATTTGATTCCTAATGATAATATTATGTTGTTTATGTTAATTTAAATATTTTAAAAAGAATTTGGTTGTTTGAAATTTTACATTTAAAAAATAGATTTGAAAATTAGAAGGCAAAAATTAAAACAAAAATAAAAATTTAGGGTATGTTTCAGTTATCCACGCTTAATTAAATATATTTATTAATTAAACATGGGTAAATTTAATTAATTTAGTAAAAAATTAGAGTAATATTCATAAGCAATTAGATGCTCAAAATAATTAACAAATATTAATGCACTGCATTTTAATACATATATATGAATTAGTCATTATATCATTATTTAATAAATACTACAGCTCGTTCCATTTTTTACTAACATACTTCCTTTTCGAATACTTAAACCTAGAAAACGAAAATTAGAACCAAAAAGTTCAAAAAATACCAAAAAAATATTTTCATTAAATTTGTCTGTTCTAAGAGGATTTTTAAAATATTTGACATTTAATTGTCATTGTCCAAAACAATTTGAATAAATTTGCATATAAGCATGTATGTGTATATATGTAAATGTAAAGTTATAATTATTTTATGATTCCAAAAAAATATGCATTTCTTTAGATTAAATTTCATTTTTGGGCTGTTATTGGGCTACGACATTTGTTTGGACTCCATTTGGCAATGAAAGTTGTCATTTTGGGCTACGATATGATGAATATATCTGGCAGCACTGGTCTTGACATACTTTGCCCAGCAAACAAATTTTGCTGGGTATTTTTTGACATTAGCAAATATTTTTTTATTGTTACTTAATCTTATGTGTCTCGTTGAGACCCACTATAACCTTTAACATCGCGAATATTTCATATGCGCAAACAAGTTTATTTTGGCATTGTATTACAAATTCGCAAACGAAATACTATGTAAATTTCTTACGTGATTCCTATAGGCCACTGATATTATTTAATGATTCATATTTAATGTTATTTTTTATTTGCAATTAAAACGTGAATTTGATGTCATAAATTGAAGTGATGAAAATTTATTTTGTTTTTTAGTTTTTTTATTTTTTTTTTACTTGGACTTTCATTTTTGTTGTTAAGTTCGTAATTTGGTAGGTACTAAAATTCTATATTTTCTCATTATTCATCTTTAATTATGTAAATTAAAAATAACAAGTTGTCAAATAAAATTAGATTATTCTAATTATTGTAGTAAATTATTTAAATACTAATAAATAAATCAATATAAGTATATTGATCAATAATATATAAATATGTATATGTAATCCATAAATCAACTCAATTGTGTCCATATATGTATAATTATATATATATGTGTATATATGTATAATTTAAATATTCTATAATTTCAACTTTTAAATTAAACATTTTTCAATTTTAATTTTGTATTTAGGTACAATAATTGAATAATATATATTAAGGGTATTCACGAATAGTGTACATTGAAGGGGTAGTATTGTACTATAGGTGTAGAAGTGAATAAAAGTGTATTGTACTATTGTAAAAATTTTATATATGAAAAAATATTCTACAAAACTTGAAAATTTTTACAAGACACAAACCTATTGTACTTTTAGTATTGTACTTTAGTTGCCATTTATACTTTTTAAGTTTGACATTTATAAAGTCAATACATATATCTGGAAAATAGCTGAGATAAAGACAGAGGTAATTTTTTAAATACAAAATTTAATCGAATTATTTTATCAATATAGTTGAAAGTGAAAGAAAAAAAGCTGTTTCTCACGTATTATCATGATAACTATAAATTTGATTCATGTGTAAACAAATCGCTGTCACAATTCCACATCGAGTAAAACATTGCAAAAGTACAAGGGTGCGTTCACGAAATCGTTATACAAATTATTGTTACCGCTACTATTATACTTCTATACTTAATCGGAAATACCCTTATTATACGAGTATTATATTCATAATCAATGGTAAAATATAAAAACTATAAAATACATTTTTTTTTACAGTGTTGCCATTATATACAAATTTATTATTTATTATTGTTAAGTTATAATTTTGTAAATAATTTTGATTAAATAATGATATTATACAATTCAATTAAAACAACCAGTAGCAATAAAAAGAAAATTTAAAATGGTGGTAAAAATAAATGACTAAACAAAATGTTGTATACTCATTTTGTATATATTAACACCCACATTTTAAAGTCTTATATAATATTATTATAATGTAAAGTTATACTTATACATTTTATTTGCTAATATATTAAATGGACATTTTTAATGACTTTTTTTTGTTGTTGATAACGCATTTTGCAATATACACAAGTCATTTTAATAATATTACCAAACATTCAATAGCTACAGGAGAAGAAATATAAAATGCGATTGATTTTGCTTATACGAATTGCAATTGGTTTTATTAATTTTATTTTGTTTTTTTTTTTTTGTGAATCTTTCGGGTTGATGATAATTATATAGTTATAAGTCAAGTAAATATTTATTTACAAAGGATCTTATATGTATTTATAATAAATTATTTTTGTATACATTTAATTTATAGGTAGTTATTAGGTAGAACTATGCACCTGTAATAACAGCAGGCGTGAAATTTTACATATAGATACATTATAATGTATTTATTTATATTTAATTTTAATTGAGTAAATCTATGATTTATTTTATAAATAGTTAATAACAATAAATTATTGATTTGTCTATTGAAACATTTTTTTTTTTTTTTAATTTATCATTCTTTTGAGTATAGTTTTTGAGTAATAATCTGAAATAATGACTTCCAACAAATTAATATTTTCTAAATAGAAAATTTATTTAATTTAAATGTCAGATTATTAATGATTTAAAATATAATAACCAGATAGTTTTCAAATGTACATGTATAATATGTATATAAATCATTAAGTTGAAAAATTATCTCTGTACAAAGGAATATTTTTTTGTATAATAGTTTGATAGAAGTATAGTAGAGTTTTAATAGGAAGTATAATTTTATTTTTACATTTCATATAAAATTTAAAATTTATATTATTTAAATTTATAAAAGGATACCTCATTGCATTTAAGTATATATTGTATGGATATATATACAGTCATTTTCATTATTATTTAGACAATTTATTTTATAAAACAAAATTATAATCAAAATTGAAGTTGATAGTTTTGGAAATTGCTATCATATGGTCTATTGATGTAAAAATTTATACCACAAATTCTTCATTTGATTTTTACCAATCATGAAGAAATAACTGTAAAAGAATTAAAATAAATTGTAAACTAACTAAAAATTACATACATAATTATTTAGACAAATTAGATAAATTTGAATAAATGACACCAATCGTTTGGAAAAATTAAAAATTATTGAGTCGTCTACTGAACAATTATTCTTTATTTAGGTTGTCCTGCTTTGTAGAATACATAATGGTTTTAGCCATTTAAAACTAAATTTACTAAATGTCTTTGTAGTTTAAATAATTGTCCAAGTTTAATTTATGCTATCCATTCTTAAAAAAATTTAAACCTGAGCTTTGTGGGAGCTATTTTATACTTCTAATATACTTCTTGGTTGAATTAATCTATTTAAATTTATATGGTATTATTTTTGATTCATAAATTGGTGCATTATTTTGTTTGAATACCAATCAAACAATTCGTAAGATATGTAACTTGATTTAAAATGTTTAAATGATGTACTGTTAACAGATTTTTTAACAAACAATAAGTGATTGAAATCAATATCCATAATAGGAAAAGTATATATATCATTAAATATTTTTTTGTGCATTTGAATGAATAGTTAGAGGGGCTTAACACTATATTTTTTCTTTGCTGTGACTTTGACATATAATAATATAAAACATTAATAATTGTATAGTTTTCTGCATATATCTGTCAATTCGACGGAACGGTCCAATTCATAATACAAATTGCATTGGTCTATTTTGTACCATAAAATAAATATATTTTGTTGCCCAGAGTAAAGCGCATTAAATATTAAAAATAATTAAAAGTAAACAAAGAAGAGTAAATAAAATATTATGGAACCAGAAGGAACCACCATCATGAAATCTATTTCAGTCATACGATCGTGGCTATGAACATCTATATTATAATACACAAGAGCACGATTAGTGAAGGCAAACTTTTCGTGGTTTTACGTGTGCTTCGTATTTTTTTTCATTCAATCAATCGGCGATGCAGGCTGTGGCGATCAAAATCAATTTTTATTTTATGTGTATATTTTGGGTAAACAATTTTTATAAGATATTAGCTGAGTTGATTAAAGCATCATTTAATATCAGAAATTTTTGTCGATTTTCTTATGAGTCAAATTATTTTTATTTATTTTTTTATTTATCATCGCCTTTGGTTTTTTGCACTTTTAGTAGGAAAAAAAAAATTAATTAGTAGGACAATATTATTAAAATAGGTTTTAATATCACAAATTTTAGTGAGTTCGATTCCCTATTAATTCATTTTTTTTTTTTTTATATTAAAAAAACATTTTTTTTATCTTATATATATTACACAAGGAAGGCCATGTGGGGAAAATCTTATATTATAATACACAAGATGAACGACGTGGTGAGTAAAAAAGCAAGAATAATTGGAAAGTAAATTATTTACACCACAAAAATATTAAAACTTTAGCAAGTTCTTGGTTACGGTTATTTCCAAGTTGAGCGCCATCTATACTCTAAAAGAAATTTCAATTACGGGAAATTTATAAAAAGGCTTCATAAAAATTCTGTCATTTAAAATAAACATACAAATTTATAGAAAAAGGTACAAAAACACAAACAAAAATTGAAAACAACACTGAAAAACAAAAATCAGATCAAAATTTATATAATGAAAGTTAGTTCATTTGCTTCTGCTATCTATATTAAAAAAATATATACAGTAAAATACGGTTATATATTCGCTAAATTTCATTAATATTTCTGACTATAACCGTTTTGTGACTATAGGCGTATATATATCTTTCGTATAACAATTTTAAACTTTATTTTATTCATAAATAGCAATTCTGTTATGCAATCACAAAATATACATATTTGTAATAAAGAACAGAAAAAATCAGTGTTTTAATAAAATAATTCACTGTTGACCTATTGCTATAACAGAATTATCACTACAAACGTTTTTGACTATAAACGAATTAAAATATATCGATCTACTACTTTGAGAGTAATGAGATTTTATTGTGTTAAGTTATATTGAAATTAGTGTTAATTTCGTCATAAAGTATTAGGTATTATACTTTAATTTAATTATATATATATTCAATAATCAAGCGATTCAGAAAACAACTACAATTATACCAAAACGAATATTTCTTTTTACATAAAATTGTGTTTGAAAGAACTACTTCGGTGCAATTGCACAGGTGATCCACTAGTAAAATAAATATATTTTGGTATACCATAAAATATTAAAAATGATCAAAAGTAAATAAGGAAGGGTAAATAAAATATTGTGGACCCAAAAAGTACCACCGTCATGAAACGAAATTAACCATTTCAGACGATTGTGAGTATGAACATAAAAAAAATACATTTCAGTACCTATTGTTTTCGTTTCGTTTTCGTTTAAAGTTGTGGCTCATTGTCAAATATTATTTGTTAAATATTCTATTTATGATGCTTGTTAGTTTACAAATATTATAAGATGTGAAAATTGATCTAAATAAGACAAAAAAATAAATGAATCGATATAAACAAATTTAATATGACAATAACCAAATTTAGATTCTGGTAATGTCATACAAAAACACGTGACAAAAACAAATGATCCACATTTAATTAGATCTCGTACTGACACAGCATGTAATGTTAACACGATTAACTTGATTATTAATTATACGATAATATTTCAATGATGACAAATAAGATGTCGTAAAATGATCGAGTAAATAACCTTTAGGAAAAATTTTGCACCGTTCTTTTTTTTTTGCTATTTATTAAATTCAAATAATACTCATATAGTTGTAACACGAATATAAGTTATAAATAATTTTTTTACGATCTTAGCGTAAAACTTTTATTTACTAATATATACTCCATTGTTGTTAGTAATATATACTCCTTACTACAAAATAATATCTATTCTATTTATATGGTAATTAAAAGCGTTCTATTAAAAAAAAATAAAGGTCGTAAGTAAATACGTAATTTTCTTAAATTTCAAATGAAAATTCTAATGAAGGAAAGAAAAAGCTAGAATATATTTTGCTTCCGTCATTTATAACGATTACAAAGCTATAGTATAAAAATAATTAGGTTATAGTTGCTTGCATCCGTATATTGATACTGAGATAACCGAATCGGAAATATCCACCCTATACCCCATTAATGAGTTTACAGTACAATAATGATGAGTTTTAAAGCGGAAGATTTGGCTCAACTAAATTTTCATTAAATGGTACTTCAAATTATTCAAAAATTATATTTAATGATAATGCAGTGTAATTTCCAATCTATTGAATTTTAGTTCAATATATTAACAATTTTAAAAACTACTTCGATTTCATTTACAATTTTTTTAATAAAGTGAAATGTTTAAATAATTGTGAAAATCACTGTATCCATACTAAAATTATTTTAAATTGAAAATTCATAAAATATTGTATTAAATAATTTTGAATGCTTTAATAGTAAAAAAAAAAAAAAACTGTTTTTATGTAATTTAAAAAAAAATTTATTGCGTTGACATTTTAACATTCCAATTTATTAAGAGTTAAATTGTTGAATTGCAACAAAGTCGCATGAAATTACATTTATTATATACATTGATAGAAAAACAATTTTTAAATTATTATAAATTTATTTTAAAGAAAGTAAAATTATAAAAAATTAATTTTATTGCTATTTGAAAGTGAATTTTTGATATTCTACCATATAGTCTATATTATCTATCATTTTCAATTGAAAAAAGTCAAATATCAAAATAATTAATAGTCACCACACCATGCCATAATAGTTTGTGTAATCAAATTAAATACATACAACTTTATAATGTTTATATCGAACAATCATCAATAAACGATACACCTACGGATTAATAAAAATTTTTAATTTTCTTAGTACATATTGTAGATAATATATTTGACTATATATTTTCAAATATTTGCAGTAGCTTGAAACAAAATCCTACAGGCCAAAATATCATTATTAAATAAAATTTTTAAAACTGGATTAAAAAACAATTAATAATCTTCCTAAGATATATAAATATATATATGAACAAATATTAACAATGAGTATATACCTACGTTCAATTTCTCTTACAAAATTTATTTTATTATTTTTATATTTCTGTAAAATGATGACAGATTTTTTATCAAATTCTCTATTTAAAACACTGGAATAAATTTGGAACAGAACTTGTTTTTTAGACCATTTTTTATTATTTATATAACTTCATATTAAAATGTCATATATCTACCGATGTAGTAAAATTAAATATAAAAACGTATTCATTTTACGTATTGCTATAACTGGAGATGCACCTTTCAGCCACACAATAGCTAAAATTATATGTGACTTATGGTGAATTCGTTTCTCAAAAAAATGTTGACTGCATTCTGCATTTGATTTTACACATTTTCAACGCTTCTGCATTTTTGACCTGTACAATCGGACAACATAATACAAAAAATTAAAAACAAACAAAGGAAATATTCACCCATATTCTGTTAGACCCATCGTTGACGAGAAGAAAAAATTCATCTCGTCTCGTCTCGCTGAATATGCCTTTCAGTTAGACACTGTAAGCGGCGCGATAGAACATTTTATTTGTTGGTAGTACTGATCAATTTTTACTATCAAAAATAATTATTGGTATATATAAACGAAATAGGATTTATAAAATTTTTGGAAAGTGTTAGTGGGGTTTAGTTTTAAAATATTTTTTAAATGAAAAATAAATATAAATTTCGTTTAAAATTTAAAATGAATATTGTTTTAAATATATTTTTTAGTTTAGTACATAAACGTAGTAAAACAGTAATAGTAAAGATGGTTTTTTGTTTTCAAAAAACAAACACCATTTTAATAATAATGCAGAAAAAATAATGAGAAATTGTTTATAAATCTTTACTTAACTATTTTATCTATTCAATTTATTTATTTAAATCAATTTTTGATAAAAAAACACAAAATACTTTGACGAGATACTCTATCGCTTACAATTTTTGACGAGATAAAAAATAACTATCTCGTCTCGTCAAAGGTCTAACAGAATACAAAACTATCTCGTCAGAGATATTCTCACGCGATCTCGCGATATGGGTCTAACAGAATATGGGTGATTAAATGTCAATATTTCATACATTAGACAAGTGACAACTAAAACCTAAACAAAAATCCAAAAGGATGTAGTAATAACTTCTGGGCAGGTTTCGCTAATCACAGCTTTGAAGAACATTTTCATCTGATGAAGTGATTTTTTTATAATAAAAACAAAATTAAATAGAAAAGCAGTGTAGGAAACATGAAGAAAAAATATAGAATATTGTTCGTTTGTGAATTGAAAAGAATGCAGAATTGTGTGTTTTGAAGGCAGAACTGCAAGAATGTTGCTTTTAAAAATGCAGATTTTTTTTTCGAGAAACGAAGTCAATATAAGTATATGGGAACAAACTTAATTAAAAAATATTTAATGTTTATATGCAATTATTTATATATATTATTATGTTGAAACATTATATATTATAATGTTTACTAGGGGCCCCTGTTGAGTAACTATATTTCAAGTTGAAGTCAAATTTAAAGTTTTTTAAAAAACAGTAATTTACGTACTGACATAGACTTCGCCCGATATAGCAGAAACCACTCGTATTTAATAAAAAGTTTTGTGGTTAGTAAGTTTTATTTAGGACACATAAATACACGTCCCTCATATACTGCTTCGTTTCCAATATATTCCCTATAGTAAGTGGCATTTAGTGGATAAAATTACTAAAAATAAAAAATTTTGTCATTAAAGAGGTATGTATATATATACCTACTTAATACATAATTTTTATAAAAACTATATTATTACTACAAATAACCAAAATTTAGAAACAGTCACTTAAAAAGATAAAAATGAAGAATTCAAGTGATTTGTTTTTTTGTTGTTTTTATATTTTTTATTTGAGATGAATTTGTTTTTTTGTTTTTATTTGGCATATGTGCATAGATTTATTTGCAAGTACATAATATAAATTATAATAACTGATTTGTTTGCTTTTGTTTATTACTTTCATAAGATCTCACATATGCATAATGTATTTGCTGAATAATAAAATCATATGAGTAAAAAATTTTCAACTGTGTGCCCATTTTTGTTTTATATACAACTTATATATTATATTAGAAGTTCATTAAGAAGTAGGAAAATCGAAATAAAATGAAAAGGTGTCTACTGCGCAGGTCCCTAAATGATTGTCAATTATAATTATAGATATACAAGATTGAATTAAATTGTGAGTTTTTAATAATAATATAGAAATATCAAAATATTTATTTATTTATTTTTAATACATAGTCAAATAAAAACTAATTTTTTAAAATGGAATTTTTCGCACAAATTAAAAATATATATTATGTACCTATATATACAAAATATAATACTGTAATTACAAAGAATCAATTAGATATCCATTTTTATATTTGTTAATTGATAATACCACCCTGTGTCAAATTATATACAATCAATTTTTTGAGAAAAAAAGTAACACATTTTTTATAAAATATTTTGCAATTTTTTTTTTTTTTTTTTTTTATATCATTCGTTCTACTGATAAGTCAAAGAAATATTTTGTTTTATATTATGTTATGAACTTTATCAACACAAAAAAAAAATATATATAATGATGGGCAATTAAAGTAAAAACAACTTTGAGTACAAACTGTGATAATTTGTTTTATTCATTAAATAAAAAAAAAAAAAAATTGTTTTATCACGTACATTCATTTTTACACCTTTATGACTCCCTGTGGGATTATTTCTTATCGCATACTGACTAAAATAAAATTAAAAATAAAAAATAAAATTGAAAATAATAGATTTTATTTTAAATTTTTAATAGACGAAGGTGTCATTTTAATATATTTTTATTATATTTTTTAAGGAGCCACTAGGTCAATTAAGATTTGAAAATAAATAAATAAATAAAAAAAAGCATTAGAATTGAATTTAATTTTATTTAATTACAAACAAAAAAATGAATTGAAATTATTATCACCATATTGGAAAATTGTTTTTGGTTTTTTTATTGCCTTATTCAAGTACAATTAATTGGTAAAAAAAAAAATTGAAATTATTTCTGGTTATATCAAAATCTCCTGGACTGAGATTATTTACTTCGAAATATATGTGAGTATTTATAAATAATATTTTCAATTGAATTGCGATTACTGAAAATAAGCTAAAATGCGATATTTCAAAACTATATTCAATCTAATACTAATGATGGAAGAGCAATAAATGCCTAGAGAATTGAAAAGGTAGTATCTCTATACTTATACAGTTAAAAATAGATTATTAAGCTGATAAAAAATATAAAATAATCTGGTTAATATACAGAGCAATACTTAAAAACTATATATAAAGCCGATAGCCCCGGAAGCTAGTGCTTGTAAATTTCTATTGTGTATAATTTAAATTATATTCAATAAATAATAATATAATAATAATACTAATAATAATAATGATAATAATAATAATAATAATAATAATAATAATAATAATAATAATAATAATAATAATAATAATAATAATAATAATAATAATAATAATAATAATAATAATAATAATAATAATAATAATAATAATGATAATAATAATAATAATAATAATTATAATAATAACAATAATAATAATAATAAAAACTAAATGTTGACAGTTGACACAGTTATCATCTGGATACAAGTGAATTCTGACTCGCATAAAATTTGGTCATGTACGACTTCTTGGCAATTATATGGTCAAAAACTAGTAAAGCTTTTTTTGCCAAATCTCTGTGTAAAGCAGTTCTGTTCATCTCATAGAGTTGGAATTATATAATAAAAAAAACTATGAAACTGCTTCAGCTTGATTGAGGTAAACATAGAACCATAATGGGTATATACTGAATATGAAGAATCATACTGAAACTTTTAAATAAAACAAAGCCTTGAGTCTGCGAAGGTTTTAACACTCAGGAGGATTCTGTGCCCAGATTTGCCGAAAATAAGGCTCAAGTGGTTGATAAGCTATATGATTAACAACCTGACAGAAAGAAATATCACACCTAACGGTTCAGTTTGTTTTGTATTGTATGTTGAATTTAGCTGGGGTTGCTATTCCTTTTTAAACAAAAACTATTCAAGAAAATTTTCTCTGAAACTATTTTTTAAAAATTGGAATTCATTTAAAACCAAAGTATTAATGATGTAATCATATCTATATATTGATTGATATATAGTCAAAAAACAAATGAGTAAAACTAAGACGACTTAAATTTTATTCATTGATTGTTTCAAAAAAAAAAACAAAATATGTCAGTAAAATAGTTTGAGTTTGTCCCGACTTTATCTTATAATGGATCAAATTATATTCAAGAAAATAGATTATTTCAAAATCAGAGTATATATTCATTAATAATTATGCCTATTGAATTGAAACAAAAAACGCATCATGTTCATCAAGACAGAGATTGTATTGGCTTTCATCACTGTCGCAGAACAACATGCAACATGCAAAATCAACACCGGCAAAGCAAATTTTTTTATGATTTCAAAAACACCAATCCAATACAAACTAATCCTGATGCACAAATATTTTTTGGTAAGCCGAAATACGTATCAAACCGGTCGCGAAGACATCGTCAACAACAATTGTGATCATGAAGTCAATGTCTCAAGCTTTTGTGAACTTTTGTAGACATTTAAGATCATGTGGACGTTGTATTCAATTTTGTGTTCAGACATTTACGATGTCAAAGCAAATAATGTACTTCGACAAGTCGAAATTACAGCATGTAGAGACGTAAAAGAACTCTGTAAAAGAAGTAAACAGAGTAAATATCGGGATGTTCATAAAAGATAGATATTAGCGCATGGTCAAAAATTAATTAATCATTGTTAAATTCATAAATTGATAACAAAATTTCAATCGAAATGCGGAGCTCCAATAATTGCAGAACGCCAATTTAAATATAAACTAACGGTGTACATGAAATTATGTTCACAAAAGATAGATGTTGGTGCATGGTTAAAAATTGATAAAGCTTTGTTCAATTCATATATAAATTGATAAAAATAATTCAATTGAAATACGGAGCTCCAATTATTGCTTAACCCTAGTTTAGCTATTAACTAACAACGGCCATGAAATTAATTTACTCTTTTTACATTGAGTTGCTATATTTAAGTTAATATCAGGCAAACATAGAAAAATTAATAAATAAAAATATTTCAAAACTACTGAAAACTATCTTTAGATGTAAGCATAAAAAAATTTAGGCCAAAACTTAAATTGTTAAAATGAATTAATCGAATTGTTAAAAAAAAAAAAAAACAAAAACAAAATATTAAGTAGAAAATTATCTTTTTTTGTTTTTATATTGTAGAAATCAAAGTGTTATTTTAATAAACAAATAATATGTAACCATTTTGAAAATCATTTCTTGTATATTCTAGGAAAATGCATTAAATTTTATTATTATCATTAGAGTGATATTTAAAATGAAAGTTTCCATAAAAACTTAAAAAAATATTTTTTATATAAAATTGTTGTTTTGAAAATTTATATGGTTCAATTCGTAAGATACAAGCTAAATAAAATGAACAAATAAATGTAGACATTTGTTTTTGTTTTTTTTTTTTTTTTTATTAATGAAATTCAAAAAACCTTTTAAACTTTTTAAAATTAAAATAATAAAAAAAAAAAAAAAAAAAAACAAATCAAAAGTTCATGAAAATTCATTAATTTCCATTTTTTTATTCATCAAGTTAGTGCGGTACCTTAAAGTATAATACGTGTACTTAACTGAAAATTTTGTAATTAAATTTTTTAATGGGTGTTCCTGTAAACACTATAATCCAAAAAATTACGGTTTTTACATTATTAAATTATCACATTTAGCTCTGTTATATATTTGATAAATATTAGTTGTCAATTTGACAGATATAAAATATTATTGTTAATATATGACAAATGTATCTCATTTGTATACTATCAATACAATATATTAAGTTTGTCAGTAGATTTAGAACAGAATCAGACAGAACTGTTTCGGACAATGACAATTAAATGTCAAACACTTTAGAACTACTTAGAACAGAAAAATCTACGCAACACTTTTTTTTAATCTTTTTTGAATTTTTTGGTTCTAGTTTTTATGTATTCTCATATTTCTTTGTTTAACTGTCAACATTTTAAAAAAATGATCCAAAACTGTTCAAAGCTGAAAAAAATTCAAATCAGTTTAGAAGTGTTTTGCACAATCTAACGAACACCGATTAGAACACTTTTGGACAAAAAAAGTTCAATTAACGGAAGCTATACTGAGCACAATCTAGATCATACTAGATCATTCTAGATCGTTCTAGAACAGTTGAATCATTAACTATTAAATGGTATCTATTACTAATTATATTCATTTGTTAATGATAATTCAAATGATTACCAACACCAATAATAATAAATATTGTCAAAATAAAAAATAATTTTCCAGGAGTATACTAGATGGAAAATTAAGACACGATAAGGCATATTTTTCATTCAAAAGTCCGTTCGAAAGTCTAAATTTGATTCAAAATAATTCACTACAATGGGCTGTTGATTCAAAAATGTAGAATAACAGCAGTATAGATTTATTTAACTACTATAGTGAAAAAAAATAATTATTATATAATTGAAATATTAAACCTTTGCCGAATCCCTACACTCTCAGAGAGTGTTAAAAAAAAAAGAAAAACTGATTATCATGAAAGTATGTTTATCGAGGACAAGCATTAAAAATTTTTTAATACTTTATACACTGTATAATAGAATTTGAATTCGCACATATACAACAATATTATAATCGCATTAATTATCTAATATATTAACACACTAATAATGTCTGTAAAACTTTCCACCTCTGTCAATTAAAACAAAAAACAGTGACAGGAACCCAAATATTTAAATGAACAGCTTTTTTAAAATATTACCGCAAAAAACTACTTATTAAGAAATAAACAAAATTAAAAAGTACTAATAAATCCCATTTTTCAAATCAATCATTTATAGAAAAACATATCCAAGTTCTAAATCCATATAGGAAAACTATATATTTAATACAAGAACCAAATATAGCAAAACATTATAAAAACAATAAAAATATAGAATATATTTTTCAAATTCATCAAAAGTCATCGAAACAATTAAAATTACCCAAAAAAGTAAATTTTAAATTTCCCTGGTTTGTGTCTTTGAATAACCTATATCGAAATATTTCTAATTGAATTGGCATATCTGCCAGGTCAAATAAATGTTTATTTTGTAAAGCAAAATATTGACTAGCAGAAAAAAAATATTTCTATTGTTACCAGGGTGATAAATCTTGTTTCGTCACCTTTACAAAATTCACTAGATTTGCTAAAAATTCTTCTTTAATGAAGTGAAGTTAATTATTTTAGAGAACATAATATCAAGGGCAAAATACTATTTTTTTAATTGTGGTGAAATTACAAAACTACCATTGTCTTTATCTGCAAATAGCGCGTCTCCGTTGTATGCAACAAAAAATTTTAAACCATAGGTTGTACATCAGTGATTTCACGTAGGTAACAATAAGAAGATTAGAGAAAGAAAATATACAATATGTATGTAACAAAAATGTTATGTTGGACGATATGCTAACAAAGATTATTGTTTTGCGGAAATAAATTTTGTTTTGAGTTAAATGTTTACATGAAAATGAAATAAATATTTTTTTAATGCCGGGACCGGCAAATGTTAGGCCGGTAATAGCTACTGAATTACTAAATACGCTATCGAAAGCCACTTCAAAGTACATTTTGTTGTACAACCAAATTTCCAATATTAATATAAATCCCATCTTTAATCATATTATTCAAAATTTATAATTCCTAATTCAGTGTAGTCATTTTACTGGAACACCTTATATTTAAATACCGACGTCCAATTGTATATATATATACATTTTTCCGCCTAGAAACATTTCACTGTGTGACTTATGATTACATTTTTAATTTTGTTTTTTTTTTTTTGTTTATTCTTTTCCACTCTATAAAATGTGTTTCCATAAATTTTAATTCTGAAGTTTAAAATTTCAATTCACATTAAATTTATCGTTTTAGTTTTTTTGTATATTATGAAAGTATTGCATTTAAAATTATTTAAAAATTATTTTTTTTTAAATATATTATGTACTCGCATTTATGGTACTCTGGTCATTTTTAATATGAGACTTCTTCTTTTTTATTTTTTGTTGTTTTGTTTTTATTTTTTATTTAAACGATTGGTGTTTGTGAATTCATTAATATTTGCCATTGCGTGTAACGAAATCGAGGATTGATTAACCTTTTGATCCAAATAGGCTTACACATATTATATACTTATATAATGTATATATATAAAGTAAAAAAGCATTTAATAATTACAAGTAAATAAAAAAAAAATTGAAAATCATTAAATGAAAATTTTGTGGAAAATTTTAAAATAAAATTTTAATTAAGAAACCTGCTGATTTTGATGGGAATTAGAATTGAAAAGAATTCATAAATTTTCATCAATTTCAATAATTTTAATGATGAAATTAATGCAGTAGTAATCAGTTAGATATGAGTAGTAGTAGATTTAACTGTAATATGATAGCAAACAAATTTTTTTATGGATATCAAACTGTTTTTGTTTTTGTCAGAAAATTAGTTTAGAATTATCGTCTTCATTAAAGTACGGTACTGCAATTTTTACTATAGGTATATTAAGATGGAACATGGATGGTTTATCGATTATTTATTAATATTCTAGTATGCAACTAATTAAATGTTGAAAATTACTATTATTGCAACGACTCTGATATTAAGCTTTCTTCAATAGAGTAAGTAGTCCCATTTGACTTATGTTATTACCAAATTACATATATTCTCGATAAAATTTTATACAATAACAAATCAAACATTTCGGTAAATTTTGTAAACAGTAAAAATATGCCAGAGAGAAAAAATCTAATACATTTGCCTATAAAACAATCGAATAAGCTGTAGATCAAAGCTTAAACAAAATTAGAAGACCTACAAAGACTACATAATACACAGATGGATCGAAAGAAAATAACATGAGTTTTAGAAAAACATGTTTTTAGCGTTAGAATAAAATTTGTATAATTGTTGAAAATAATAAAGCTGGTATATAAAAATACAGACTTCACTGACTTATGATTACATTTTTAATCGGCGGAACAGTATGCAGGGCAAATGAGCATGTGAGCCGAAGCTATGAAAGAAGTTGGTTCATAATTTGCACCGACTACCTTAGTAGCCTATACAGGCTCTCTTATCTAATACCTCAACACTCTTGACAGTGATTGAGATCCAACATCATTTGCAGTTATGCAAAAACCATACGGCATTTAAATGAACTCCGGAACATGCCATTATCACCGGTAACAAAGAAGTAGACAAACTGGCAAAGAAAGCTTCTTTTTAACCACATTCCGATCAAAAAAGCCAGTACAACAGGAATTATAGAGAGATATAAGGTGATCGAACACCTGTGAAGGTGGCAATACACAATACAAGTTAGAAAAATGAACCCATCACAAACAAACTAAAGGTATATTAAAATAAATGTGTCCATCACATGAAATAGCATTGACCAGGTCAGTCGAAAAATTGCTGTTGTTGCACGATACACCCACAGCTATCTTTTTAATGACTACCAAAACGCAAAGCCAATATGTCACCGCGTTTCAAATACCCCAATCACTATACAGTACATATTTGAGATTTTTCCTTTACACACTAATTTGAAAGCCAGACTTGGGATCACGGGAATCGATATACTCATACAGGATACTACAGGATCAACAGCTAAAATCATGGCATTATTGAGAGAAATTGACATTTTCAATCAAATGTAATAAAACTCAATAAAGTAAGATAATAAAAAAAATAAATAGATCTAATTAAAAATAAAAAAATAATATCTCTAATATATAAATTCTGTGCTAAAAATCGAAATTATAAACGATATAGAGTGTGGAATTATAAACGACTTTATGTGAAATATTTTTTTTCGAAAAAAAAGTGATTGTATCCGAATAAAAGTGTTTGTATTACAAAAAAAGTTGAGATGGAAAAATTTTGTTTTAGTTAAAGTTGACGTTTATTTTTTTTCTTTACGCGTTTTTCTTTTGTTTGCCTTTTTTGTTGAAAATTTAAATAAATTTTTATCACTTAAAATTAGATTATTTTTTCGTGAGCAAAAAAAAAATCGGTATGTAAAAAATGTTTGAAAACTGTTTTTTTCTTTAATCTTGACAAATTTAATCTCCTTCTGTATTGCATAATTTTACACGTTGTCGCTCATCATTTTTGGCAGAAAAAGATCATTCTGCCTTTAAAAAAGGCTGTAGTTCTACACTCTACTACAGCCTTTTTAAAAGGAAGAATGATTTTTTCTGCCAAAAATGATGAGCGACAACGTGTAAAATTTCAGAGTCTTTATTTCTATTCTTTAAGTTTTTTACATGCACTTCTTATGTTCGATTGTACAAGTTTGATTCTATGTATGTATAACAGTTTACTTATATTCATTTTGATAACCCAACAAAATTTGTTTATAATGCTAAAAATATATATCCAAGATCGACTTTACAATTAATTTTCTCAAAAACGGTCCGCATTATATACCGGGTGTTCCACAGCATGCGTGCGTGCGTATCAACTTTTTAAGAAATTGTTTCTTATTTCTTGATTTACAATCCGAATTTGTACAAAAAAAAGTATATCTTGCCATTTGAAAATCTAGCTTTTTCTAGGCGAATTTTGGTTTTAAAAAACCCTTTCCCGGTTCTTCCCGGAAATTGAAAATATCACCAATCGATAGAGCACTCTCAATTTAGTTAAAAAATATTTTTTTTTAATTTTAAAATAATGGTTCCCTCCCCTCCTAAAAAGCTGATCTGATACGCATGCTCTGCAACACTCAGTATTCTCGGGTACATGCTAAAAGTGACTGATAGAAATTTATGAAACATGGGATTTTCAATATAACATCTAATCGATCTGTGATCTTTAATCTGAGCTTCATATAAAAATTCATATTAACAACTCAGTCAAAAAATAAATCCTAAGAGTTATTAAAAACTTTGGGGGCGCTTATTTTACAAAATTACATTTTATGTGATTAGTACACAACACACATATTTTTTTTGTTATTCACAATTTCATAATCCAAAATTAAAATGGAAATTGTTTAATAACGATTATGATATCAAATAATGTTAGTAGCTGATAACGAAACGATAATTAAGTTGTTTAGATTTTAAGTGGTAACAATTTTTTAATAATAAATACTTTGTACACAAAACTATTACTCATGTCTTCGGTTGTTTTGTTTAGTTTTTATTGAAATATTATTAGAAAATAAACACCACAAGATACATAGTTGCAAATTTTTGTTTTTTTTATTGTTTTTTTTTATTGTTTTTTTTTTTATTTGTATAAAAAACTACAAATTTTTGGTGTATGAAACAGGTGTGAGCAAACCAAAAGGTGAGTTTTTTTTCTTTGTTTTGTTTTTGGTTTCTCCTCTTATTGACTTTTCGCTATTTTATTATTGGACGCGCATGCGAATATGAGAATTGAGAATATTATTTCGTATTCTTCTTTTTAATTTTTTTTTTGTATTATTTTTGTATTTTTTTTTTGTTTTATTTTTTGGCTAACCTTTTGGATCTCTAAGGTTATTGAACTGAATTGGTTGTTTGAACATGATTATCATAAGCATTGATTATCATTATTTTTAACATCATCAAAATTGAAGTTTTTTTTTGTGTTGAAATTGATTGCAAAAAAAAAAACATTTTTTTTTTATTTTAATATCACAAAAAAAAGTCAGTTTTTATGTATATGGTTAAGAGCAGTAATTTATTTAAGAGTCGAGATCACTCAAAAGAACTAATCTTTTATTGTGGTTTTGCTAAGCTATACTTTAAAAAAAAAACTGCCACTCTATTGAAAGCTTATGATATGGATTTATATATATATATATATATATATATATATATATATATATTATGATATGGATATATATATATATATATATATATATATATATTATGATATGGATATATATATATATATATATATATATACATATACATATGACTTTAAGTTGAAGTAAAATCTATTGAATTGGACCTTAAAGAAATTGAAGAAATGACAAATTATCAGAAATGAAATCAGATCATCAGCATATCATTTTCACTTTACTATATTGAGAGAGATTTTTGTCTAGCCATTAAACCTAACAATCAAAGGTACTATCCACAAGTTCGATCATATTTTTAGACTTAAACAGAAAATTAACGAGGCAGAAACATATTGTAAGCAAATATAAGCATGCGTTTGAAGTTTGTATATGCAGTATGTCAGTATGACAACGTCGTCAACACATTAAGGAATGATCTTAAATGTCAAAACAAAATTTTTTACATTGTCTCATGATCGGTAATTAATTTGACAGCTTATTCGCGATTTATTTTTATGACACGGGTTGTTAAATTATGTATTCCAAAATTGATACACACCATGACATCGTAAATGTATCGATAACGTCGCCAACACACTGACGTATGATCTTAAATGTCGAAATACAATTTTTTACATTGTCTCATGATCGGTAATTAATTTGACAGTTTATTCGCGACTTATTTTCATGGCACGAGTTGTTAAATTATGTATTCCAAAATTGTTATACAGTATAGTTTGGTACAGTTGCGTTGAGTTTGTTTTATTAAGTTAAAGTATGTTTTGAAATTAAAGAAAAATAAGTATAAATTTTAATTCATGTTTTAAAAATAAATGTAAAAATGTTTTGTTTTTATTTTAATTTACTTTAATTTTAATGGGAAATGGACTCCATTGAAGAAAGATGCTTTTATTAATCATAAGGCTAAAGCAAGATATTTTGTCCATATTAAATTTTTCTTTCACAAAAATATTTCACAAATATGCAATGACATCGTAAATGTCTTTAAAAAAAACTTCAAACTAATATAATGGTAAAAAAAAAGTTGTCAATGTTATCTGTAAAATAAGTTGGCAACATTGTGTAATGAGAGCTTTCTGAAATATTGTGTTTTAATTCATTTGTTCACAAAATTGAGTTTTTAAAATTTTTTGCAAACCCAAATAATTATCAAACCGGTCGCGAAGACATTGGTCAACAACAATTGTGATCATGAAGTCAATGTCTCAAGCATCCACAAATGAGTAAAATATTTTGATATTTGATTTGACGTTTATTGCAGAGACAATGTTTTTAGACTGATCTGAATTGTAAACAAAATGTATGACTTCATTTTCTTGACATTATGCTGCCAATACAATGTAGTCAGTTTTAGAAAATTTGACATAACGTATTTGTATGTATACATACATTGTTACGGTTGAAATTTTTTTTTCGTTACATTTCCGATGTAACCGACCTCACATATCCTATCGTAACATATCATATAATCGAAAGAAAAAAATATGATTTCAATGTGATCTAATTATAACAAGCTTTGGGGATGGGGATTACATAAATAATTTGCATATTGAAATTACATATTCAACATTTTTAAGCGAATGTGCTTTCGCTTTGATCAATCTTAAAATCACCTTTTTCAATTCGGAATTCAATGAATGACCCCAACTCTATCGGAAGTATATTACAAGATAGATGAATAAGAACGATAAAAATTGTTTTAAACATCTCAAAAATCAAAACTTTAATTTTATTTTATATTATTATATCGTTATTTTTATTTTTTATCGTTATTTTGGAATTAATTTATGGCATTGCAATGATTGTAGTCTATACAAAAACTTCAGTCTTTTAGTCTAGACACTTGAAATGCCATCTAATCGTTGTAGAAAAATATTTGATTGCTTCTTGTTTAATATAAACAATAATATAAAACTTAAATTTATAAAAACAAGTTCTTTTTTAAACTAAATTAATAAAGATTAATTTGTATAAAATTTAAAATTTCATAAAACTAATTTTTAATTTCTAATTGTTTTTATATTATTTTTTTTTTTTTAAATTTGACAAATTAATTTTAAGGTAATTCAACTCTTTTTTAATATTATATTATTTTAATTTATTGAATTTTTTGTTTTTCTTAATTATTTATTCTTCTTGTTGTTTTATTACATACTAATTATATTATTGTCACATGTCATTTAATTTAAACACTTTCAAATTAATTATTTGAATATGAAATAAATACAATTTTTGTTAATTAAAAATGAATTTGATATATTACAATTAACTTTAAAGTTTTCTATACCAACTAAAAATAAACCTGTTAAAATTTAGACATTAATCCCAGCGATATTACAAAAACGTGTCAAATTTTTATTATGCTTTTTTTTTTAATTTTTCTTGTTAATGGTTCTAATTTATTATTAGTTAATTTGTTGAATGAATCAAAATTGCAATTAAATACCAAGAATTAAAAAAAATATATATATAACTAAATTTAGTATTAATATTTAGTAATAAATATTTTCAACTCTTAAATGTATACACGTTGGGATGGGAAATTGAAGCCTGATGGTTTTCAACCTAAAAAGAGTATCAGGTTCAATTCTTGATAAAAATAAAGTACTTTAACGGATTTATTACCTGACCCAATACTACAATACCCTTGTCATTGACATAAGATATATGACAAAAAAAAAACAATAATAGGCTCACAATACGAAAGAGAAAATAACCTATACTTATAAAAAAATTCATAAATGTCAAAAGTTTAAATTAATATTCGAATAGGCATATGATCAACTGATTTCCACTTAATTTGAGTTCTAAAATTAATTTTTTAATACATGAAGTACAAATGTATATATATGTGTATTCAATTAAATGATAAATCAAATCAAGTAAACGAAATATGTATAAGTATTTGTAAATTGTAATCCGGATGTAAACAAATTAACGTCGCTTATGCAACAATAATGTTAGATGTCAAACAATTAAACAACTAATTTAATAACAAATAAAAAGTATGTCCAATAATCATAAAATTCCTAGTTTAAAATACTAAAAATTATAGATACTGCCACACTAAATTATGAAATTGAGAAGTACATATATATGTACCTAAATAACATTTTTATATGGCCTCTAAATCGGTAGAACTGCTGAAACAAAAATTCAATTAAACGTTGTGGAATGCTCGAACCTAAATCCTGTTGTAGGTAAAAATCGTCTCTTCTACTAGACGAGATAGGTATAATGAAAATTAAAATAGTAGAATAATCATTAGTTTGGTGAAAATTTGACGATTAAGAAATAAAAATAAATGTCATATTGCGACTATGCGATCAATCATTAATTGTCTACGGCTATAGGTAAAAATAAATAGTTTCTAAACTCAAAAATACATTAAATGAAATTAATAGTATTTAATTAATGGATATACATATACATTTTTTATATTGTCTTAATCAAGTTAAGTTATTATTTTTGACGATGATAAACCCAATAGTACGTTCAGTATTTGTTATACTTATTGTCTTTATTATTATTATTTTTTATTGAATAATTTGATATAACTTAAATTATACACAATAGTAATTTATAAGTACTAGTTGCAAATTTGTTAGTTAACAGTAAGTATAATATTATATATAGTTAACCATTAAGATTCTTTTAAAAACCTGACTGGCAGTACAAAACCAATTCAATTATAAAAAATTATGTATATGTATAGTAAGAAAACAAAAAAGGTCTTTATTACCCAGTATAGACTGCTAAAATTAAATTACTCAGTATAGACTACTCAATTAGTTGTTTTGCCACTGTCAAAAATTAGAAATTATTATTACAGTTTATATAAAGGCATTAGTTTTACTGTAATAATATTTGGTAGCTATAATTTTTATGTTATAGTTTTACTTAATGTCTTTGTTGTATAGATATATGGGTTTTATTAAGAGTATTGAAGTATAGAATCGGGGTCAAACGATAAAAATTCATGTATATCACAATGTGAATTAATACACAATGAACAACCTAAATATACGATAAAAATACGGTATAGTGTATAGGGAATTGATTTTATCATTAAGTACAACAGTGCTGAACGCTTCAAATGACTTTAAAAATTTCAAAATCTGTAAAATCCAAATTGTAAACAAAAAAAATTTAACTATGGTATTAATACCGCAAATATACACAATATGTAATACGATATCTATATACAATGTAAATTTCAAGCATTCAGATCGCAAATTCTTACATTTTCATTGCTTTGTTCATTATTCATTCAGAGTTTAAAAAAAACAATTGTTAAGCTATATTTAAAAGTAGCATACATACATAGGCAAGAACAATCGAACAATCAATAAAACAAAATACAATATTTTTATACCTAAAGAAAGACACGATTTATGTAAGTTTTTATATAAGTGTCAAATAACAGTATTTTGAAAGTATAAGAATACTAAAAATATGCACAATAAGCAAACTTTAGAACTGCATTTAGAATCACAACATTTTCTATAACATTTTTTGTTTGTGTTTAGGAACATAAATATTTTCTATTTGTATTTACTGATACCCAGTAATACATATATTCTGTATTTTTTATGTAATTGTTAAATGGAATATTTATTTAAATAAGATTTCAAATTTAAAATAAATTATATATATGTATATATAGATAAAATTATTTATAAAATTTACCTGAGCAGTAGCAGCATCAATAACAACATATACAAGTAATATTATCTCTTTTTCATCTGATCCCAAATCTGGTCCATTTTTGCCACACGTGGCCACATACAATGAAACAACATGTCCCGGCACTTGCATAGTCATTGATTATTATATCTTTTAATTTATTTAATTTTTAATTAATATTTAAACTTTAGTTCTTCTACAATTAATTATATATATTTTTCTTTATTTAGTTTTGTAATTTATATTAGTTCTTTTTTTTTCTTTGTTTTTTTTTTTTTGTATATAATATAATTTAAAAATAAAATATTATATTAAATTATAAATTTTTGTGTAAATAATTTTTTAAGTAATTTAAAAGTTTAGGTAAATGAATTAATTTTATATAAATATATTGTATTAAATTTGAAACTGTGGGTATAATTAAAAAGAAATAATTTAATAAAAAAAATTACTTTAATTTCATTTGTTGTTGTTTTGATAAAAAAAGTTTAATTTAATTTCAAATTAAAAATTAATTAAAATTAAATATAACATCAATTATATTTATTATTATTAACATTAATTAAATTTATTTATCTAAATTAAGTCAAAACAAAACTGGAATTTTTACTACCTATATTTATTAAAGGAGTAATTAAAACAAAACAAAATATTTTAAATTTAAATTTAGATTTTATAATAATGTTCAAAATAGTACAAATACTTTGAATTAATAAAATTGGTTTTGTTAGATATTAAAGACTAGTTTAGAGAGTAGGTCTAAACACAATTCATTATAATTATATTATATTGTTGTTGTATATTATTTAAATAAAAATCCTGTTGTTTGATGTTTTGTTTTGATTTTCTTGAATGTTTACTGTTATTTGATGTGATTTTAAATTAATTAAAAACATTTTTTTTTCTCTTTAATGTACTTTTTCAATGTTGAGTTTAATTTTGTTTTTTTAGTTAGTAATAAATAGGATTGATTATAACTTATGTATTAGAGAGTATAATAATTAATTTTGTTTAGCGTGATGTCACTGGTAATTGTTGTAAAATCTGAAAAAGAAAAAAAAAAAACATTTTTAAAATAATTTTATAAAAATATAGAAAAATTTTATAAATACATAGAATTATAGTTTCAAATTAAAATCAATTGGATTAATTTATAATTGTTTTTGTTCAGAAATGTCAACGATTAGACAACTCTATAAATATTGGTAGTATTAACTCCGATGATTGATCGACTTAAAAAATGTTTTCAACATTCTATACGTATATAAAAAGAACGAAAGTAAATGTAAAATTCAAAGAAAGCGGAATCAATTATAATTAGATAAACATTGTATACTATACATTGTATCACATTGTATCCACACATTGTATCCACACATTGTATCCAAATTGTATACTACATTGCCTCTGTTGGTTATTGACGAGTATAATTCAGGTTAAAGCCAAATTTAACGTTTTTAAAAGAACAGAAATTTGCGCATGGACTAATATAGGATGTTTTCGTTTATTCATTCTAAAGAAAGAATGGAAAGGATAGAGTATTTGATGACGTCGCGATAGAATATTCCGAACAAATAGAATAAACGAAGAGAATAGAATGAAAAGAATTAATCAGAAACTGTCATTGTTTGTTTTTTATTTATTTATTAAGTTTTGTGAACAAAAGGTTTTACTATTTTTTAATTTGTGAAAATTAGTTAATATAGTTATAATAGTTACAAAAAATTTGTAAAGGCTTATCAGGCATTTTATATTTCCCTACGACCATTAAATACTCATTCCTTGAAAAAAAACAAAAAACAATAAAACTTTTAAAAATTTTTATTTTCTGAATAATAAATACAACTACTAATTTCATATAAATATCAATATTTATACAACTATTCATAATATTATATTTTTTTGTAAACACTTTTTTTACTAAACCAATATTTTCCATTTTTTAAATTAAAATAAAATATAGATAATCAAATTGTTATAGAAGTGAACTGTCATTCCGTAATTTTATTCTGTTTATTTCAACTCTGAGATGGAATAAAAAGAATACGTTCGGAATATACGGAATAAATAAAAGAATACAGAACAGAATATTTGGAATATTCCGAATGAATAAAAAAACTGTTTTTGACATATTCTGAATATTCCGAATATTTGGAATGAATAAACGAAAATACCCATATACTTCTTTTTACAAAATAATAAACTGTTATGTTTTAATGAAAAGTTGGTATGGTTTGATAAAAAACCATAAATACTCCTCATTTACCTTTCCTTGTCTACTTTTGTGATGAATGGCATTTTTGGTGAATAGCATATTATTTTTACATATTATTTAAAAGTGTGGTGAGTTAATGAATCCTTGAAACATTATAATATATAATATAGATTGAAGTCAAACTATCTCTTCACTTTATATGAATGTCGAAAGCCGAAAACCACCTAATAATACGACTATTACAAATACCAGATATTTGACAACAATATTTTAAAAATTTGATTCAAAATTCACGATTTGTAGATTTAATTGAAATAAACGAACTAAAAAATACCTGGAGGCGGTAGATACTGTAAAAAGCTGCAAAAGTGTACAAGCAGCGGAATTAACTGAAGATCCAATTTGGATCCAAAAACCAAAAAATGTAATGACCATCAGATTTTGTCAATATATTGTCAGAAAATTGTGTACACATTTTGTCGTCAATGATGACAATTTGTCGACAAAATTTGTTACAAAATTGTGATTTTAAAGCTACCCATATTTTTTCCACACATTGCTGACAAATATTTTTGTCATAACAATTTTTATTAACTTTATGTGACAATTTTTTGACAGATATGTATTGCAGTTATTTTTACATGTATGGTTGGCTTTGCATTTAGTTTATATACGTGTACAGTTTATAATGTTTCGTTTTCTCTTGCGCACATCACTTAAAAGAATACAATAAGGAGTGAACGTTAAATTTCGGAAGAACTTCCAATTGATATGATGGGAAGATTTTTTCTTGCATCCTATGAATGTTGTATATTTAGGAGACGCCTAATAATATGCAGATATAAACTAATTTTTATAGTAAATAAAAACTTAAAATAGTACAAAAACAATTGGTTTATTAATTTTTATAGTAAATAAAAACTTAAAATAGTACAAAAACAATTGGTTTATTAATTTTTATAGTAAATAAAAATTTAAATAGTACAAAAACAATTGGTTTAATTGATTAAAAATGATTAATTGATTTAAAAACTTTGTAAACGAATTAAATAAATAAATAAATTTATTACAATCCCTTACAAAATACTGAAAATACTATACCCACAAATTGATGACAAGTAGCTGTCAAAATTACCCACAGATTGAAGGCAAATAATTGTTCACAAATTGTTGTCAAAATAAGCCACAAATTAATGACAGGTTCATAAACTCTTGTTAATATTACCAACAAATTATTGAGACCTTTTTTGAACAAAATTTGTCACAAAAATTTGTCGACAATTCACCCAAAATTTATCAACAGATGGCCACCTTTTTGTGACATTTGGCTGCTCGGGTTGGACCAATTGAGTGAAAATTGTAAGAAAATATTCCAATCAAGAGAATTTTCGATTACATTCTATATGAAGAGATACATACAAAACGTCAATGTATATAAGCACTGCTTCAAACAATTTTGAGCCTTCAACTGTAGAAAATCACCTCCTATTAGCAACTGAAAGTCTTTTTGAAACTTTTTTAAAATTTATTTTTAAAATGAATTTTCGACAACATCTTTCACATTTTTTTTTTTTTTTTTTTTGAATTTTCAAATCACATTTTTTCTAATCTATATAAAGTTATTTTGTATGGTTAAACTCTTCTACAGATCGCGGTCAATCAATTTTACCTATATACATATATAAAATTTAAATTCATGATTTTCTACTATATTTTATTTTAATTATTTATTTTAATTGAAAAAAAAAAAAAATTTAAAGATATATTTTGAAGATATGTCGTGACTTATAATTTGATACAAATTCCATTATTACATCATCATAAAACAGTGATTTCCACACTTGTCATATTATAAATCAATCAATCAATCAATCAAATCAATATTTATACATAATATAAAGTAAGTATATATAAAAGAAAATAGAAAATATTATAATTGGATCTATGTATTTAAATTTAATTAAAATAGGAAGAATAATTGATTTATTTTATATTCAAAAAGCTTAAAAATTTGAAATAAAACTGATTTCAATCAAATTTTTAGGGAGTACATCAAATTAAGCCTTATACTGAAAATTAATTTGAAATTTTATAAACACTTTTTTTTTAAATCATTTGAGGGTAAAGTTTAATTAGTTTTAGCTTATTAAATCTGAAATAAGTATAGCTAAGTTTTTTTTATATATATAATACAGTTTAATGTCTATTTATATGTGTTCACATTGGCTTTGCAAAATTCGTACGACTGACTCTCTATAATAGCTAATAGAATTGTTTTTTGTTTTAGTAAACATATACGTATATATAAATTATAATTTAAATACTTTAATTATTCTATAGTCGACATTCTTTTTTTAATTCATTCTTTATTTTTAATATTTTTGTTTATTTAGTTCTTTTAATTACATATTATACTTAAGTTGATTTTTTGTTTTTTATGATTTACTTTATAAGTAGAATTTCTTGTTTTATTAATCTAATAAAAATAGAATAAATATATATACTTTAGGTTTTTGTAAATACATAAATTATAAATTTAATTAAAACAATTTTTAATAGCATAATTTACCGTAGATTATTTTGGAGTTTAATTTAAAAGAAATGTTATATCTTCTTGGTTGGTGCATGTAAATAGTAAAAACAAGCTGTCACTTGCGTTAAACCAGTACGTGATATTACTGGCTTATAACATGTCTTGTATTTTCTATACTATATCATATGCTTTTTATTTGTACCGAAATTCCGCAAGCATGAAAAAAACACATTGCACAGTAGTGAAACTGGGTGTGTAATTTTCAATTTTGACGACACAACTGTGAGAATGAGAAAACCTGACAGTTAAATTGGGTGTTTTGTTAATTTTTTTTTACAGTCATAGTAGTGAATTTTAATTTGTCAAAAAAATTAATTGATGCCCAAAAGCTCAAATTCAGCATATTTTCCTCTTTTTTCCCTCGTGGAAGCATAGGGCATCAACTTGCCTTCTCCATTGTTCTCTGTTTTGTGCAATGACAAATTTACAAAAATTCAGCATATAATTTTGCATTAACCGGAATCAAGATTAAAATGAAAATACCAGCTTCTTAAACAACCTTGTAAAAATTTTGCACGAAAAGCAACTCACGCTTGCGAAATCCAACCTGGCTTTGTACTGCTTTGATATTTTTCACTCAAACTTGAACTGCGGCAATTTCATTTTGACTTGTTCATCTCTTTCTATTTACCGTATTCAGCACGAAGGGACAATAATGTTGGCAAATATTATGAGTATAGTTGAATTCAAGCTAAAGATAAAAATGTTATGACAGTTGAATTCAAGCTAAAGATAAAACTTGAAATGGGATGTTTAAGTTAAAATAATGAGTAGTCTACAAATAGGTGTCGATCGAAAGCAAAATATCATATTTGAAATCCGGAAGAAATTATTTCTTTTCAACAAACTTTTTGCTCAATTTAATTTTTTAATTGAATTTGTTTTGCTTAATCCGATCTCTGAAAAAATATAGTCCAAATATTAGAAATGTCTATAAATACGCTATATACTTTAGCCTTCCCCTTACCAACAATCGGATTCCAATCTCAGTGTAGTAGAATAGGTGTAGGGAACAGATTAGACAAAGGCGGAGATAGCAACCAAAAGCGGAAGATCCATGCCCGGAATTGGGCCACTTTTACATTGCAAATTTAAGGGTATTTTTCGTTACCATGTATGCAGCATTTGTATTTGGAGTGGCTCCAAAAGGCGTATGTACTCACAATGATTGGCCTGTAAGAAGATGAGTCTAATCATCCAATGAGCGAGCGTGCTTGCTAGGTTTGAGCTTATGGTTTTATCATCCATATCTCACGAAATGCCAAAGGGTCAATAAATTGATAATATTTTAGGAACCATGAAAACAAACAGTAGATCCCCAAGAGGTTATCGCAATTAAACAACATAGTGAATCCTCCTACAGCGGTCAGTTGTAGTAAACTGCAGATCGGATTTGGGATGTGCAGCATATTTCATGTGTTGATGGTGTTGAGCGGAACATCGATAAAAATTAATTGAAAATCCGCCCATGGATGGATTCTTAGAACAATGATGATGATAATGAATTAATTCTACTCCTAATTACATATAAATGCAGTTAAATTATATTACTTAAATGCAATTCAATTTTTACTCACACTACACTACACTGAATTGGGGTGGGTGGCCAAATCTACTTACTATACAAAAAATTCTTCTATAAGTAGAATGCTGTATTACATGTATAGGATGGATAAGCACATTACACTTCAAACTATACCTTTAATCGGTACTCATATATAACTAACGTTTATTAATAGTCTTCTAATTCTATCCATACTATGTAGACATAATATATGTTCGAGAAGAATCTAAGCATTCTAAAATAAATTTTATTATTTACAAAAAAATAATCTTTAACATTTAAATTTTTATTTCAATTTCAGAAAATAAATTCTTTTCAAAAACTACTTTTTCTCTAAATTCTCTTAAATTTTAAGATTTTTTAATTACAATTTAGACACTTAAATCTTATTTTTCATAATAATTTAATTTTGTGTTGTTTCTTTGAACTTTCGCTCTTTGTTTTTACTTCAATAAACTTTAAAATCATAACAAAAATACAAAAAAAAAAAAAAACTAAAAAACTGGATTAACTTTCTTAAGTTGACACTTACTTTATACAGGCTTTAATAATAATGTACACGTGTTATTAAGATATTTTAAATACATATATATATATATATTTAAAACAAGAAAGAACACATAAATACTTGTTAATACTTGTCATAATTAAAAAAAAAAAAAATTGCACAAATTGCACGTCCATTCAGAGTTTTTTAATTTTCCACCAAAATAACGAGTAACCAGAAGAAGTTACTAACCTGACATTCAAGATTAATTTTTTTTTTTTGTTGTTTTTAATAAAAATATGTTTATATGTGAATGAATTTAATGTAGAAATTTATCAAATATAAAATCTCCAAATAAAAAGGAGGAAAAAATTATTATTTCATAAAGGGTTAATAACAGGTTGAGTTAAATTCATATTAAAAAACATAATAATAATATGAAAAAGATTTAAATGTCATCAACTTATTAAAAATAATTATGTTAAAAGTTATCCAAAAAATTATTTAACAAAAATTTGACATTATTATGATGTTTATATTTTTCATTTATTTATTTTTTAATTATTTTTTTTTTATTTATACATACATACACATTTTGTTGAATTTTGAAAAATTGAATGATTAATTGAAATTATTAAAAATATCAGAAGGAGTGTAATCTTAAAAGAATTACCAATCCTTCGATTTGCACTGATTTGGACTTCTTTCTACAAATCAACATGATGATGACGGCTTTAGTATACGTTTCTGTTTCATACCACCAACATTTGGTGGTGGGGATTTTCTATATTATGACCGTTCCCGTACGCACATCTTGTAAAAACTTATCCAAGTTTTTCCAAGTTTTTACCAGAAGCCGTTCCTGTACTGAGAGTTTTTTCTAAAAACGAGAGAAAACATATGTTTTCAACTTCGTTCAACAAAGTTCAACAACATTCTCTCGAATAAGTTTTTGCAAGTAAAATTTTAACTTGTAAAAACTTATACTTTAAATTTTTGTTGTTATTTTTGTTGTTGTTGTATTTTTTAGGTTATGTTTTTATTTACTTTTGTAATTTCTCATATGTATCTGTTATGCAAAATTTTGTTTTTTAAATGAAATTTATTAAAAAAAATGAAAAATATAATTTAGTGGAGGATAAATTTCATAATTCTTTATTATTGTAATATATGTATAATTTAATTTAATAATACGGATACACTTGATAAGGATAAATCGTCAGCTAAGTCTCTATAACAGCAAGCTTCATGACCCGCAAACCATAAAAATACAGCTATATGTTTTTCTGAGCTACATTTTTTATCTGCACGTAGGTTTGCAAAACTTTCAAATGTTTGCAGTTCTTCATATAAATATTTGAAAACATTTTTGCTTGCACGAAAATGTCTTACAAATTCCTCTTCACAATAACCTGGAACTATTTCTTCCAAATAGTTTCGAATGCAATGTCTTATGTTTTTATGTAAAAAGTTCTCCAACAGCACTTGCTTTAGAATTACATTCCTTAACTCTTCAGTTTCGCTTTCACTAAAAAAATGTAATAAAAATGTAATCCGAATCGCTACTTAGTAATATATATTTTTTATATCTTCCGCTGCCATTTCGTTTAAATTTAATTATGTACAATTCTTTAAAAAAAAACACCTCCGGAAATTTAAAATGATTGTTTATAATTAAATTAATTTCAGAATGTCAGATTGCTTGTCAGCTGTTTGACTGCTGCAAGTTTTTACAAGAATTGCGTTCCAGTACATTTACTTGCAGATGAGAGTTTTTTTAACTCTTTTTTCTTTTTTTTTCTTTTTTTCTCTCTTTTCTCTCATTTGCAAGTTTTTACCAGAAAAGTACGGGAACGGTCCTATTATAACGAAAAAGAGAGTATTCAATAAAAAAAAATTTTGTTGGACGATGATCACATCACACACAAAAGATGTACATATGTACCTCCAAATAAAAATTTTGAGTCTAGAATATAAAAATATGATGTTGGAATTTATTTGAAGGGATTTTAGATTTAGGTGCCTATTATGTATTTCGATCGAAATTAATCGAATCGTTCATCGTTATCGTTAAAGTTATTCGATTGTGATCGTTAGTGTCATTATGCATTTCGATGAAAATTTGATCGAAAGTGTTTAAAAATGCTGCCATTGTAAAATTCAAATCTACGATGAAAATGACATATGTTTCATTCTTTAACTGTCAAATTCAAATTATTATACGAAAAAAAAACAAAACAATAATGTTATATTTAAAATTTTTAAGTTGAAAATAAGTTGAAGTGTTTAAATAAAATATAATTATAATATTATAAGTTTTTAAAAATAAAATGATTTGAGCAGAGTTAAATTTTTCAATTTCTGATAGTGCTGAAAAACGCTATCAAATTGCAGAATTAAAAAACAAGCGAACATATATTCGGGATTATTCTAATCCACTAGATTTGGAAGATTATACGTAGGTTATTTAAACATGAATTTGATGAATTATTATCTACATTATTAAAACTATTAAATTAGGGCAAACATTGAAATAACCAATTAGTAACACGTCGATTCCAAATATGATTAAATTGGTTAGTGTATTAAGATTCTGTGCGGTTTGTACCAAGCAAATAATTATCAACGTAGGAAATGATTTTCATGTCGGACTAGCACTGCTAATTTTTTTTTGTTCTTAAAGAAGTTTTATATGTATTTGCAGTTTATAGCTGCAAAATGGATGAAATTCCATTACTCACTAGAAGAAAAAAGTCAGGCAAACATTATTTTTATGATTTTTTGAGCAGAATTACTGAAATAATTGGAGCAGTAGATGGAAAGCTTATTCAAATTAAATCACCGAAGCAAAACGTACAACATTTATGTTATAGTAGAAAGGGATTTTTTAGCTTTAATGCAATTCTGATAAGTTTATACTTTATTGTAATTAGTTTACATTATTATAACAGTTTTTGTTTTTAGATATGTGATCATAATCAGGTAATTGGTTTTGTGAGTGCAAGATATCCTGGTACCTCTTTGGAAAATTTATAATGGTGTCTCATTATTTACACTATAACTTTTCATATTGCAGTCTATTTGTAACAGGCCTTTCATTCCTATTAAAATTTATTTCAATAAAAAATTATTATGTAGAATAAAGTAAAATACCTACTTTCATTTCAACTTTTAAATTTATTTTTATTTCAAAAAATATCATAAATATAAAACAAAACACCAAGTGTCCAATATAAATAAAATATATTTGTATCCCTTTTCTTTTATCCTTTCAATTCAAAATTGAAATAATTTGTACAAAATCTCTCTTTCGATGTCTCTTTCGTGGTAAAATTTTACATCGATAAACTTTATCGATTTCGTCGACAATTTCTGAACGATATCGTAATACGTAATGGCAATTTTGCATTTTGACATTTCGTTCGATCAAATCGTAATCGTTATCGAAATACATAATAGGCACCTTATTTTTCTTTCTTTAATAAAGGGTTTTCCAATAGTGATGATACAATTTAAAATGTTTAATTTGGCAACACTGCATATTATTTTTTGACATTTATTATGGCATTTCTGCCGTGCAAAGTGAAAATCGTGTAACTCATTTTTGTATGTTTGGAGAAAATGAAGCCTAAGCGTTTGTACTTGGCCTGCTTAATATTGTAAGATAAACTTAACCAGAAATATTGAATAAGCTTGAAAAAAATTTTTAAAATTTCATATGCATTATTTTATTTTTAAATTTTTATGTAATTTCGAACGAAAAAATCAATAATATTTTTTCATATTGCACTAAATTAATTTCTTTATATATTTTTTTTTTGAACCGTCAATATAAAAACCATGTAAACTGATTTACATTATTTTTAATTTGAACAATTTTATATTTTCGTACGTGAAATCAATGAGAAAATCAACTAAAATTTTGCATTGAGCATTGAAACATGCTAACGAATTCATTAAAAATTTTACTTCTTTGTGTAAATGAAATTTTTTCGAAACATTGTTTTGTGCAACAACTACAGAGTGACAAAAGATTATATTTTTTACTTGCTTGGCTGATAGCTGTTCAGCACGTTCTTCATTTTCAGTTTCTTCTGACTTATAATCTGTGATGCTTGATGTTAAATTTTCTTTTATTTGAAGCTGCTACACTGTTCTACTAAATATTTTTTTTTACGGATTTTTCTAAACTTTTTTTGCGAATATCTTCTGCTGGAGGTTCATAATCAGATTTATCATCTGTTGAGAAATCTTGAATGGTATTTTTTTCTTCGACATATGCAACTGAATCAAGTACGACTTTAAAAAATTTGCTATTGAAAAATTACTATAAAAATATTTAACTCTAATTACATGGTTTTTACTTTGAATTTTGAGAAACATATAATCATTTTTAACAAATTATTCAATATAAAAATCATGCAAATTATTATACACTATTTTCAGTTTGTATATTTACGTTTTTGCCTCCGGATGACATGGTTCGATTAAATCGTCAAATACAACCAAATTATAATCAGAGAGTAATAATATTCTAAGCAAGGCAAGTGAATATGTATGTACACAAAACGTTATACTCAATATTTGAATATAAGAGAGACGAATAGAAAAATAACGGTCCCAACAAGATAGTTTTTGCATGGTTTTCACTTCGTACTATTGTAGCAAATTTAAAAAAATATCAACGAACACGAAATAAAAAATAAGGTAAAATATTTTGTTTATTATATACATGGTTTTCACTTTGGAATCTCTTCGTTTTTTAAAAGTTACATGATACCGAGGTTTCAATTGCCGGGGAATGAGTAAAGATATTTAGAAACGGGTTTTTGCATTTTATAGAATTATGTGTGTAGAATTTGAAAAAACAGTGAAAACCGTGTAAAAAGAGTTACACGATTTTCACATTGCACGGCAGATTTGTATTCAGAAGGTTATGCCATTTAATCTTTCCGGTGACAAACGCTTGAACAACGTTTAGAAATGATTAAATAAATTGTTGCAACTTGAAAATGATAAACATTTTCATCGAAACATTTTTTTCACTGATGAAGCTCATTTTTGTTTAAATGGTTATGTAAACAAACATAATTGCAGAATTTGAAGTTTTGGAAATCCATACTGTTCAAACACCATTTCATCCTCATAAAGTCACTGTCTGGTGTGCAATTAATGCTGTAGGAGTGATTGGTGCACATTTTTTTGAAAAAAATGGTCGAAGAGTAACAGTTAATAGTGAACGATACAGAACATTTACACAAACCAATACTGAATGCAAAGTTATAGTGTAAGACAGTGAATACATATAGTGTAGTAGAAAGATGAAAACAATTAGTAAAAGTCCTAGTATAGGATTTCTACTACGTATACATGAAAGCTTGAGTACTTGACTTGAATTCTTCTTTAAATTTCAAGCTGTGTATTCGATTACCCAGCTCGAGTGGCTGTCAGGAATATAGTTAGACAAAAGAAAAAGAGAAAGAAGTAGTAGAAAGATTCAGCGAGTCTATATTGTTGACTTATTGCATATTGCATATTGACATATTGCGACTATATTGTCACTTTGAATTTTTGTAAATTTAACTCATAAAAACTACACCTTCTTGGGAATGCTTGTATATAGTGGAATGCGACTCCACATTCTAGAAGTTCTGACTATAAACGAATTTCCATAACCAATCATAAACCATCGCGTTCCTCAACTAAATTCCTTTAGATACTTGATTTTAGTTCTTCAGAGCATGTGGCAACTCCCATAAGATATCTATAAAATAAAGTTAATGCTCCAATGATACGACGATGATCAAGAGCAGCAAATGCTGATGAAACATTTACGTCATCTGTGAGACGAATGGAGCCTTTTTTTTACTCTGTCAAGAAATGTTACAGCAGTCTTTGAGACACATAAACGCGAATTATACTCTATCTTGTGTCATATGTAGGTAGCCTTTATAGATATTAAGGAGATCTTTATATGAAAAATATGATTTAAACCAATTTAAAAAACACAAAAACAGTATCGAAAATATTCCGGAGTATATTTTGATTTACTCGCATTCCAAGAATATTTAAGTTTTCTAGTTGCTGTAAGCTTTCATCTTGAAATTTTATAATAGGTTCGGATGGTGTTAATTTTTGCGTTTTGTAGGTGTTAAACTCAACTCTGTTTGCCCATTATTGTTCTTTTGACGTAAACTGAGATACCTGTATGGCATTAGATTTTTTAAGGAAATCGTAGAACACTACAAGAGTGCTGACATCTGTAAAACTATGGATCGGATTGAAAGTTGTTAGAAGAAGATCATTAATAAATATTGAACGTTTGTTAACCATTGCACTCTTCGTTGAATATATAGGCCATTATCTAACGATGGTTTTGGTGTGTACATATATAGTACAGCTTTTACAGAATTACTGAAAAAATACTGGTCATACCTGGTGTACTTATTTATTTCGTATATTTAGAAATCCTATACTCTATTACAGCTATATTTGTTTTTAAAACGCTTTTGGAAATTTTTCAAATACCATTATTCTAAAACATAACAAGAAGTGTAAATATACTATACACGTACCTACCATTCAAAAAATGTGTCAAATACACTGAGTTTTCACCATGACAATAGCCTCAATATATAAAGGCTAAAGAGTTAAATATTTATTATTTTAGTTAATTTTTTTTGCATTTTTTAGCTAATTTTTATTTTGCTTAATAATCAAACCTGGGACCTTTCGATTCAAAACAGACGCGCTATATCTACTGCACCACCCAGCGTTTGCAAAATATCATTAAACTGAAAATTATATTAGTATATGAAGGCATAATCAAACGAATGTGAAAATGTATAGACCTGTCAGACTTTGCTATACATTATATTCTAATTTGGGTATTGTATTAGAGAAATTCCAAAATCTTATAGCAATCACCAAATTATAGCCTAGTTTGTAATGATAAACAATTATAGGTAGATTATGTGTTCCGGTATGGGTCTGATTGGAAGGTAAATTAACATCATACATATTTATAACTGCATTGCATTTATGTATAGCTACTAAGCTTACAATTTTATCAATCATCAATCATTCTGAATTTTCTGTTTAATTATTCGTATATATTTTGAGTATATAGTCTTTAATACTAGCCTTAAGAACATTTCTATTAAAATACAGCCATGCATGCATACTTGCCCACCTTCCACTAATTCTCATTCCCACAATTATAACTGTGGTGAAATTAACAAAAAAAAAAAATTTCATAACTCATATTAAATTAGCAATTAAATGTTTATTTCATTTTTTTTTTACTATTTTTATTACAATTCGCTCTTCAATTTATATGTTAGTATATATATATACATAATATATATATATATATATAGTAATTAACAATAATGTTAGAAAGAAATTAATTAACTTACTTAAAAATAGTAATTAGCGTTTAATTTTACTTTTGGCATCATAAAGTAATAAAAAAAAAAATATAAAGGGAAAATTAAAAGTACTGATGATAAAATAGAAACCGCATTACAAAGTAAGTATGTACAAAAAACAAAAAAAAGAGAAGAAAAAAAAACGGAAAAAAATCAAAAACCAATTTAAAATGATTTGTTAATAATATACAATATGATTACAGGTATTTCTTTTTTGTTACATCAGTTAATTTTTTTTTTTTTTACTAGCCTTCTTGAATATTTCAAATAACCTTCTCTTTCTCCACTTTTCTTTCTTTCTCTCTATAATAATTTCAGTTTGTTTTCAATGCATTATATCGGTTATTCGGTTAATGTACATTTGTTATTTATTATAAGAAGAAGAGAGAGAGAGAGATAGAATGTATATAATTTACTTATGGTTGTTGTTTATTATCATTGTGCGAAAATTAAGGTAAGTAAGTAATTTATTTTCAGTAATCGGCCGCGGTGTTGGCGCGTCATTTTTAATTATTTAAAAAAAAAAAAAAAACTTAATTTTTATTTATTTTTTTTTTATTAATTAAGGTATATATATATATATATTTAGAGAGCACATAAATGAAATTTTAAACTAATTTCATAATTTATAATTATATTTTTAAATAAAATTATATTTATTATAATAAAATTAAGGTTAAAACAGATATGTGTAATAATAAAATAAGTAATTAAAAATTATCATCATAATAATATGGTATATAATCAGTTTTTAATGTCAAATATACAAATTCTATTACATATTACTATTATTAGGGTGATTAGGCAATTTCTGCAAATTTAAAAGTAAAATTTGTTTATATAACATAATTGGTAAGATAGCAAAAATGCTGTCTACTGATGCGGAATGTGTATCCAGAGTGAAATAAAGTGGGAAATAATCAACTACCTATACTAAGATAAGTGTTTTGTGATTAAGACTGTACTACTAGTAACAGTAGAACAGCCATCTACTTTGAGAAAATGTTATGATTCAAGTTCTATGCTCCCAAGCAGAGTATGGAAACAAAAAAGGGTGTAAAATTGCTCCCAAGAGGAGTATAGAAACAAAAATAGGACGTAAAGGTGCCATAAATATCGTATTCCTTACCTTTTTGATTATTTTTTTCTCACTATATGTATAGTCTGTAGCATAATTTCTTGCGGTGCCAAAATGTTATGTATACATTAATATGACTTTGTTTATTTTCACCTGAACTTGAAGGAGAGTCTTAAACATATGGAACGTTATTTAAGAAGACTTACTTCCTGACAATAGTAGTAGTTTTCCACATTTAATAAGAATTGATAAGCCAGAAATTTGATAAATAAATACTGGAAAAAACATTGTAGATATTGTAGCAAAACTTGCGGTATCATTAAGCGAGAATATTATGGTAGATGATTCTACCTTAATTACTGTCAAGAACATAAAAACCAATATAGAGATGCAGTTCAATCTTGAGCTGATGGTATATAAATTTAAAGCTAGTATTTAGTATTGCAACTTTATACTTTCAGAGAATGTATATTTTACCGTTTTTTGCCATTTCTTCTTCAATAAAGTTTAAAGACATATTTACATATACATTTCATTGGCAGGTATCTGTGTTTATACAATCTAGACTTGATATTGGATTTGAGATTGCTTACATACACCCCCGATCCTACTCCACCCATTATTTTTGAGTGGTTAATGTGCTCATCCGTAGAAATCACTTGATGGAAAAATACAAGTTATACAAATTCGTTTCGAACATCCCGAGTGTGGGACCAAAATCCATCTTATGTATTCACCAAACGTGATAAATTCAATATTTATGACCTACATAAATTCAAGACGAACATTAACACCCACCTTCATTCGTAATGGTTCTGCTTCCTTATATCTTTTTCTTTCCTGGATTTCCTTTCCCAATCTAGCCGAGCGTGCCGGACGGTATAAAAGGTGTTTTGAACCTAGTGTTTTGGGTATGTATAAAAAAACACTCTACTAATGCTTTCTTGTCAATTGATAGAGTGGGTTAATTTTCCAAGTCTCTCTGTTTGTCAGGATTATTTTTTAATAACGTTTCCCAAAATTGTTTCTTGGCAAGCAGTTAATTGGTTAATACAATCGACAGCATTTTATTCTTCTGAAGTATCCCCATCAGTTCTGGATGTACTTTTAAATATACTTATATATATTTCTCATATGTAATTAAAACTTTGTATTCGACTAATTATTTATTGTTATTTTATACCAAGATTATTTTTGCGCTCCCACAAAGACTTTATTAGATTTTTTTAAACTATTAAAGTTTTTAGCTTTAAACATTTATAGTTCGAATAAAATTCCATAAATAAACAAATATTTTGAATGGAATGAATTTTATTCTAAGTCTTATAAATTTAAATTATAAAACCAGGGGTAAAGCTAATATAGAGAGTTATAATATGGCTTATTTTGTTTAATTTGGCTCACAAAGACTCAAAGTAGAGAGTTTGCCAATTAAAAGTTTCAACGTTTGTCAAACATAATATGTTTAATAAATCGGGATCTAATAAATCTGTACTGATGTAACGTTTTTTTTTTCTTTATTGATGATATAGTAGAAGTCATTCTATTGTCTAATAATGTTTCTGGAGGAATATATGTATTTCTGTTATATATATATTGTATTTTAGCAAGCCGGTTTTATTACAAGACTTTATGTATAATATTTTTAATGAATATTTTTCTGTGTAGTTTCTTTTGGTCCAATAATATTCTACCACGTATTATTTCCAACTCATCAGTAAAGGAACAGTTTCTATCAAGCTTACGAATATCAGCTAAATATTCTTCAAAAGATTTACCCATCTTTCTATCTCGACTATAAACGTATCAAACAACTTATTTATTAATGTTTGTCAACTAAGCGTATAAGATTGGTAAATTTAATATTAATTGTTCTGTCTGTGTAATTATTATCATTCATTTTTACACTTAATAGAATTTATATGTGTATATGTAGAACCAAATTGTTCATCCATCATTTCATTCAACAATTATTATCTACCTTACTGCATTCATACAATTTATTTAATAATATTTTTATAACTATAATATCTCTCTAATACACCATCAATTCACATTCTCGTGTTAATAATTGTGATTTACAAAACCTTAGTGTATGGTGTAATAATATAGGTATATTAATAAAAAAAATTAATTTTTCAACTAAGAAATTTATTTCTCACCAAATCTACAAAGAATTTCCCCATAAAATGTATCAGAATTTCATAATTTTAAGTATACTTGATAAAAATTCTGAAATATCATGCAAGAATATAAAAAATAAAAAATAAAATTAAAAAAAAGTAATAAAAATTTAAAAATTCCCACGCTATACCTTTTAACTAACATAATTTATACATAGAACTAACGTATAAATATTCAGATTTTTAGTTTCCCTTTTGTTTTTATATATTCAAAATATTGCAATTCACCCTTATAAAAAAATATAAGAATATATTTTAATGTAATGCTTCGATAATTTTATATTGATCGGTACCCTTTCAAATAGAACAACATTTACCTTTTTTTTAAATTGATCAAAATATTATTTTCTATTACAATATAGGTAAAATACAATGTAAAATTAAAACACTTCAGATCATGTTGTTGCTGTATAATTGATTTAATATATTTTTTTTATTTTTTTTTTCACTTTTTTTTTTTTGCTAAATATCAATATTTTATTATATTATATTACTAGCAAAGTTACCCGACGTTGTCCGGGTCGACCACAAAATGTATCGAATTTATTTCAATGAAGTTTGATTTATGAATCGAATTGAAAAAAATTGGTTTATCAAAAATATTCTAATATTTTTTTTCACTACGATAACAAAATATCAACAATATTATAACTTAAACTATACTTATATTGAAATTATTTCTTTGTAAACAATATTTCGGTGGTCTTTTCTGATGAAGTATAAGCAAATACGTTACTTGCTGTTGAGGTATTCTTAAAATAAAGATATGTTCGCCTTTTCCACAATCAATTGGAATTTGTACTTAAATGAAATGAGGATGCCAAGTTCTTATTCTTAATTTAGTATCGTAGTTTTGGCTTCTTCAAGTAGCCAAACAAAGTTTCCCTTTTATAAGTATAGATTATATCATACCATTAATGTGACATTTCATTTCAATCATGGTAGGAACTCACAAATTTAAACCCACATTTAAAATAAACACACAGCACAAATAGCATAGGATAAGCTTTATATTAAAAAAAATAATCTAGTCAATTATCAATGAAATTAAACTAACATCAAAATTTAATTATGACACCGATAGAAGGAAGGTATATAGATATTCCTATGGTCTATACTATACTATACTATATTATCGAAGGAATATTAAGAGTCCCCCAATATATTTACATGATTACAATATAATTCTTTTCAGCCCTTATCCTTTTCTATAGGTTTCGAATTAATTGTATCAATCATATCCCTCAACTGCGAGTTTTTTTTTTTTTTTTTTTTTTTTTTTTATATAAAATTATAGAATTCAAACGAATGATATGCCAATCTTAATGGCAAATATTAGCCGAATATAGAATTATCAAGTGAAATTAACAAGAAGCTTTGAGTTAGTGAGCTTGGTGTCATTATCATCATCTTATAGCGCTACAGCTCTGGGTAAGCTTTGGCCTTTGGCCTTCATCATAATAATACTCTTCCAAAAGGGTAAATTTAGCGACGCAAGATTGTCTCCAATTTGGGATTTGTATAGCGCTTGGGCATAATTTTGAACATTGTAAATATTAATAAATAATTTATATTGTAAATATAAGTAATTATAATAACTTATCCACTGTTTACTGAAGATGACAACTTCAACGTTGTCGAAACATGTCAATTTTTAATTTTAATTTTTAAATTTAAAAAAGAAAAACGTCCACATAGACGGAAAATAAAAAAAAAGGAAAAATATTTCCTATTTAAAATATAAAAAAAAAAAAAATTTATTTGTGGCGTGGAAAATTAAAGTAGAAACTACTAAAATGTATTCTTGAACATTGTCTTCCCATCTTCTCCTTGGTTTTCCCCTACCAAGATTATTCTTGTGCTTTTTACTTAACACCACTGATGCCTGTTTTCGAATTTCATGCTTTCTATAATTACATGGTCAGCCCATCTTAATTTTTGGGTATTTAAAAGCTTTACAATGTCTAGTGAGCTTGGTGTAGTACCATTGTTTAAATAAAGGAAACGTAACCTCCCTAATGGCGGTGGTAGTATTATCAAGAACGAGAGTATATGTAGATATTAAATATTAACAAATTGATTCACCATCACGTTAAATCATTCGGCAAAATATCGTTATTTAAAACAAAAAATAAATAATACCAATAAAGTTGAACAATTTTTGAGTTTATAGTAGAAAATAGTACAAATTGTTTTTAACCCTCTCTCATTCTATATAAATAACCTGCTCCTATTAACTGCGGTAATAATTTTTAACCATTTTCTTATATCTCTTATTTAAACGAAGTTATGATTCAATTTAAAAAACCATAAAAACAAAAATTTGCTTCACAGCCTTCAATTATCTTTGAAACTGTTCGACCATGACCCCATATAAAAATTTTACCAACTACCTACTTAATTAAGGTCAAAACAATTGTATACAGATATCAGTGCATTGATATAAGATCACCCTGTATATTAAAACTGTATCGTATTTACTACAAGTTATACTTATATATATATATATATATATTTGTATTACATATAGTACAGCTTAAAACTTAGCTTTGTTACATTTTTTTCCTGTACCTATATACAAAAATGGTCATTTCAAATTTTTAACAAAAAAATTATTAAATTTTTATTAACTAACTTATGAAAATTTCCAAAATTTTGCCCAAAAACAAATTATTAAAATCGTTCCTTTTTTTAATACTTAAAAAAAAATTTCACAACAAATTACATTACATAACAACAACACACCTTAAAATAATGCGAGAATAACGTCCAAGAGAGCAAAAAAAAAAATAAATAAAAAAAAATAAAACATTTATAAGGTTCGTGCAATAAACAGTTAACAAAAAGGTATGAAAAAAAAGCTGTTTTACAAGTTCGTTTTTTTTTTCTTCAATATTCTACCGTTAAAAATTTCCAGGACATGATTATAATAAAAAAAAAATCAACACAAAAACAAAAATTTAAAAACAAGAAGAAAAAAAAAAGAATTTAATCTTTGATGCCAAGAATCAAAATTTTTAAGGAAGCCAAATAAAAAATATCATCCAAATAATTTATAAAAAAAAAAAAATTAAAAAACAACAAAAAACAAATATTTTTAAACCCAATTTTTAAAAAAAAAAAAAAAAGGTCAATAAATACATTTCTTAAAACCTGGCGCTTCTTCTTTTTTCAAGGTGCCCCCCAATCTGTTTTTCCCCTCTTCAAAAGTATAAATATTTACTAGAGTACCCAGCATTTTAATGAAGTTGCATTTTACGTCACTAAAACAAGGTCGTTACCATTGCTCTCATTTTGTTTTATTTGTTTGTTTTTTTTTTTTGCTCTCTCATCTTTTTCAAATCATACAAAATAAAGTATACGTCGTAACTCAGTCTTATTCTACAGGTATTTTTTGAAAAATATAATTTTTGATTTTAAATTGAAATTTCCCAGTATCATTAATTATGTATCTTCCTTTTTCTTGCTTATCAAACATAAAAATTGATTCAAGTGTTGTCTCAATAAATAATTCACCACACCACAGCCATATACACCACATTTACGATATATGGGTGATTATTTCTAATAAATAAATTCAATCATAGTGTTCTCATCTATTAATGCTAATAAATATAAAAACTTTTACTATTTTTACAAAATTAGAATTTTAAAAACAGTAAATAAATCTAAAATTGTTAAATATCCTAAATGAGGGGAATTTTTTTTATTGTTAACAACTGTTAAATACCCTAAAAGAGGGAAAAATACTTTACGTTGTGATATTTTTTTTGTTTTTACTTATTTTTGTGAAAATTTTCATTCCGATTGGAAAAAAAAAATTAAGAATGACAGATAAGAAATTCTTTTTAACCCTAAAACAAATATACTTAAATTATATATAGATGTGTAGGCAATGATCTGTAAATTAAATATATATAAATTCTAGACTATTTCCACTACATATAAATAATAATAAAAAACAAATAAAAACAAAAATAACTGCCTAAGCTGTATGAGTATGTGAGAGGATCAAATTTATATAAATAAAATATAAATTTTCTCACAAATACTATTCCGGCTTACGACATAAGCATACACAATATAAGAACGAAACCGACCACTTGATGAAATGATTAGTTCTTTTTTTCCCCGCCATTTCAATCATATAGAATAATAAAACCAGGAAGAAGAAAAATAAGTAGATTTCGTAAAAAAATATACCTACCTATATGAATCACTCAGTATAATTTCACCTGATGGATATTTAGAAAAACAAAAAAATAAAGTCCACGTTTCATTATAGTCGATAATATCTATCCATCCATCCGTATACAAATATTAATGCATAAGTGTTGAATAAGAAGAGTTTTTTGTTTTTATCAAAAAAAATACTCAAGGGTTATTGAAATTTGTATATAAAATTAACCTACAGGTGGAATATTTTTTTTATATAGGTATAGTAGAATATATTATACAGTGGTACGCTCTACTATTACAAAATATTTGAGATTTTAAAATTTATATTTTTATTTTTATATTTAATAATATTTAAGTTCTTTTATGTATTAAATTTAAAAAAAAAAAAAAAAAAAAAAAAAAAAAAAAAAAAAAAAAATCATTTGATATGAATGTAGAAGTGTTTTGAAAAAGACCTGTATTTTCACTATACATACCTTTTTATTACATTCTTATTCGATATTTTGAAAAGGTATGCTAAAAATATATAGTTAGTTATGTTTGCATTTACGTATTTTTATTTTGATACCTGATTTTTACCTGTTTATACAGTAAAGAAATTTTACTTTTTTTTTTGTTTTTAAATTTTAAAAGTTAAAAAAATAAAGAAAACATTTTTTTTAATATGTTCTCGTTATGTGAGAAGAGTTTTATAAAAAACAAAAAAAAAAAAACAAAAAAATTAAAAAAATTCAGTGTAGTTAGTATAGTGATTTTACTTAAGTATTATTTTTATTTTTTTTTTTTTTTTTTACTAAATTTTCCATAATGGATTGACACTTTTAAATCGATTATTAATTACAGATGGTTTCGGGTTTATTTGTTGTTTTCGTTTTATTTTCATCTCTGAACAGCTGGGTTGGATTTTAAAATTTCTGTAAATAGATATATTTTATTTTTTTTCTGTTTTTTGTTGTGTTTTTTTTTCGTTTTTATTTTTTTTTTACAAATACCAATGTCAGAATAGTCATAGAAAATGTAAAGTTATAGAAAAGATGTTAACTGTCAAATATTTTGAATTGTTATATATTTGAAAAAAAAAAGAAAAAAAAAAATCTTTATAAATTACAATAAATATACATTAATCTAGTAGATTGTCTTTTCACAAACTATATTTAGATACAAAAAAAAAAAAAAAAAAAAAAACATGATGAAGAAGTAAAAACTGTTTGGGAGGAAATAAATTTTCATATTGTATTTTTCTTTTGTTTACATTTTCAATATATTTATGTATACATAATTACTGAGATATATGGCTTAAAATCATTTTTTTTATAGAATAATATTTTTAGTTGTCTGGTACCGAATAATGGTGGGTAACCTTCTTTTATTTTTTAAAATATATTTAAATTTAAAAAAATGTAATTTTAAGCAATAATATTAATTTTTTGTTGTTGTTTCAGATTAAAAATATATTTTTTGTAATCGTAGAATAATATTTTTAGTTGTCTGATGCTCATGTCCAGTAGCGGATCGTTGTATAAAATTCTGGATTAGCTGAAATGTATACAAAAAATTATATTTCTTTTCCTTGAAAACTTGAAATTTATATAATTGCTATGTTCTATCAAAATAATATAGAAGTAAAAAAGTGATTGCACAGAAGTTTTCTTGTATATTGTGCTTCTGCGCCTGAGAAATTTAAATTATATTTTAGTTTATGCTGTATATCACTAGCTCAGCAGTGCGCAACTTGTTCATTAGGGTAAGCCGCCACTGCTCATACAGAATTTAGTTTTATTAATATATTTAAACTAGTTTTGTTACCCGCCATAAATGACGGAAGCAAAATAAATTCTAGCATTTCTGTTCTCCATTAGAGTGTTCATTTCAAGTTTAAGAAAAATACGTATTTGCTTACTAATTTATCATTTTTTATTCCCTAAGGGTCATATAGGTACTCTATTGTTTTAGCGACATGTTATTGCCATCGATTGAAAATTTAAACATATGTTATCCTAAGACCTCAATAATTCTAAATAATCCATATTCTTAGACATTTTATTGCATTCAATTAATTGTAATATAAGTTAGTCAAAAAGATAATTAATATAGAACTACTAAATTCATATAATATTTTTAATGAAAACAAAATCTAACTATATAATATAAACTTACAATAATTTTATAATTTTTCGAAACATAGCAGCGTTCTACTGTAAAATTTAAATTGTAAAATGAAATGAACTAAGACATAATAAACGTAAAAAGTTCTATGGCGCCATCTAAATTTAACACTTGAATGACATGACAATCATTATGAAATGATAGGCAAATGACACAGATAACAGATGACAGATGACAAATGACAAATGGCATATATGAGCAATAAAATCAGATACTATGTTTATGACAGTTATATGATGTTACAATTTGTATATGTGTTGGAGTATTCCGTCGAACTTATAAACATCCAGATAAATGCAGAAAATTATATATATATAATTTCAAGCAATATTATTAATTTTTTTTGTTGTTTCAGATAAAAATATATCATCCATACAATGAAATTAATTTATTATGCGTTGTTGTTGTTATTTCAAAATTAATTATTTATTATAAACGAACAACGATATCAATATTATTGGATTATCGATTTTGAAAATGTTCTCGATACGATGGAATCTTAAAAAAATTATTTGATCAAGGCAATGAATGACAATTTATCCACTTTCTTCGGATAGAATTATACTAATATTAGATATAAATAACCAGCAAAAAATCTAATGAAAATCTCTGACGTGTAAATAGAATCTGACATTAAATTTTGGCTTAACTGATGATAATTTTTTAGGATGAGGTTGCCGGATATGCTATTCAGTTGCAGTTACTATATATTAATTCTTATTACCAACTTTTGTAGCCACAAATGATTTTACGATTGTAGAGCAACTTCGTGCGAAAATATGCAATCGGTCAAATAATTATTCTATAAAGTTTTTGCTAGAACTGAATAGCTTTCGTCCTCGCAAATGTAATTCGATTATGACAACTATCTAAGTTGTTATATTAAAATAATAATTTATTATAACAACTAAGCTTATAACAACTTGTTGTAATAGTTATGCGGATTGAATCGTACTGTTAGTAAAATCTTATTGCCAATTATCTTAAACGTCCTATTCAGTTGAAGGATCCGATTAAATCAAATGAATGTCCAGTTTGCTGACGTTACAATAATGTATAGGGCTTCTCAATAAACATTCTGTTTTATTAAATTCGATTTCACTACAACAACTACTTACATTCGGTTGCGGTGACATAGAGTTACATCAAATGAGTAAGTTGGTTGATGTAACAATTGTTTGCTTCTGATAAACAACTAATCAGCTATCACAACGCAAATAAAGAGCTTGTAAACACTTAATTAAAATATTTATGGCAACAGAATCAGTTGGGTAATTTATTCGATTGCCGCAAACAAATTCGTTTTCTGGGTGTGTGGTTTAACACCTTGTCACACACTACACTGAAGACATGATAATGAATTTTTGTAGGACCTTTTTAGTACCACTTGATTTTAATGCTTTCATCATTTTTTTATTAATGGGGAGTTATATGTAAGCTATCTATTGTACTTCCTCGTTTATTATCTTAGAATTGTAGGTCTATGTCCTTGATGAACGCTATTATTGATTTGATGTCAATTTCAGAATCAGGCAATGTGTATTATTGGAAATATTTATGTCTTTTCTGAGAAATGGGGTCACAAACAAATAGAAAAAAATCTTGCCTCTTACTTAATAACTTGTTTGTACTATACTAAAAATGTGGTCATGCTCTTTTATAGATTTTTTTCATACATTTTCTCAAAGTGCAAATAACGAATTCTTTGAAAAACCCACTAAAGATCACGTTCATTTTAAGGCTTGTGTCTTATATTTTTTACAATAGGTATCGACGTTTTTGTTTTAAAAATCACAGTTTTCGTTTAAAATTTCAAATAAAATGACATTTTCAGAATGTCAAATGTTATTACAAAAAAATAAAACAATTCCTTCTTTTGACATCCATTTTTTACATTTCCATTTAGTATATAGAAAACTTGAATTTGTTTATTATTTATTTTCTTAAGACTTAAATAACTTTCAAGACCACTTTAAAAAACAATTATTTAGTTTTTATAAAAACTTGTTTTCCACCGTTAGAGTAAAATTTTGGTATAACAGTGAAAATAGTCGAATATTTTCCTTTTAATTTTATTGATATGCCTTTCATACAGATACGCATATTTCGTCTACCACTTGCAGACTTCTTCAGTGTTTTGTACTCGAGTAGAAGTCTGCAAGTAGTAGACGAAATACGCGTATCTGTATGATAAGCATATCAGTAAAATTAAAAGGAAAATATTCGACTATTTTCACTGTTATAACAATTATTTATTTTCTGTCTGGATATTTATTATCAGTTTGAATTGTATCGTGGTTGGATTGTATATTCTATCTGGATTTTGTCGGATCTGTATTTTGCCTTTCTGCATTCTATTTTTCTGGATTTTTGATTTAGTCTACCTGATGGATTATATCACTCTTATATTTTTTTTTCTACAATCATTTTAGTACGTCCGGCCACCCATCATGTAAATGAAAGTATAACAGTAATAGAGTAAAATGTAATAAATAGATTTGGATGATTAGTTTGTTTAATCAAAATCGCTCTTGTCAAAAATGTCAATCATGTATATATGATAAGAAGTAATTTAATTTCACAGTATCATTGAAATGATTTTATAAAATTAAACTTAAAATAATGTTTATCTTTATTTCTTCTTTTAACCATGTTTTTAGTTTCATTTAAACTAAAGTTTTACAAAATTTTGCGACGTAATGATTAAAACATATGTAAACAAGTAATTTGTGCCTGTCATATCTTTTCTTTCAGATCTTTAATCATTTCCTAAACAGTGAGGTAATTTATTATTTAAAATTCGACGAAATTCATCTTTATTTACATACATATATAATATGTATATATATATATATATATATATATATATAATATTTGTTTGGAGCCAATTAAAAATAATAATAGCATCAAAGAAAAACGTAGGTTAAGTGTTGCCAAATTCTTAAATGTCAAAACAGAAAAAAAATCTACATATACCTAAAATATGTACACATATACTTAGGTTTTTTTTTCCTCTTAAATTGATTATTTTCATTTGTTATAAAAACCAAAAAAATAACAAAAAAAAAACAAACAAATTTTGTGGTTTTTTACGTGGGAATTCTTGTTTTACTTAAATTTGTAAGTTTTCAAAGTAAAGCTCAGTAAACAAAAAATTCAAAATAAAAAACGAAAAAAAACAAAAACCCTAGGGGAAAACGATTTAAACAGTTTTTTTTATGTTTGAAAAATTGTAGAGTGCTTATAACTAATATAACAAATGCACTTTAGGTGATCTTCAGAATGTTAATTTTACAATTATAATACAATATTCATAATTTTCTAAAATATAATTATAATTAGATTTCGGCAAATTTTCTTTCAAAACATTTTTAAACAATTAATATCTATTTACAAATTAAAAAAAAAAAAATAAAAAAATCTTAGAGGCGACAAAATAATGTGACAGCGATTAATTTTAGATAATTTGTTAAATTTTGAATTTGATTAAAAAAATATAATTTCGATTTTATTTTGAGTATTTTTTTTAGTTCATTCACATTAATTCAAACGAAAATTGTCTGGAATTATGAAAAATTATATAGATAGATATAAGCTGTGGGCTATTTTCAATCTTTGTTGTACATATTCTGGTGGGCATAATGGTGTTATATCAATGGGTCCGATATGTCTTAATTGAAACATCCCCATAATTTCAAATACATATATGAAGCTTTTTGGTCATGCATTTGAAATCATTAACATAATCTTTACATAAACTACAGATTGAATGTAAGCTTTTATTATACTACTCCAAAAGTTGGCCCATTCCTTGTTTGTATTTTAAATTCGACTGGTATAAAGATTGCTCATTTTTTCTAATTTTCCCCAATAAACTTTCAGTAAATACGATATAAAATTAAATATTTTATAGATTTTTTTTTTTTTTGCGTGGATTGGTGGAAATCTTCATAGACACAATGAGCCCCGTAGCTTACATCGTGTGCCAGATTTTTACTGACTAAACCACACCTCTTCCATTAAAACTAGTCCGACGGACTAACGATTAATTTATTTCTATTGTTATTTTCTTAAAGAAAAAGTTTACGAAATTATATCGTATTAAATCTAGTAGTTAAGTGGCCTCAACGTTAACATGACCCTCCAGTCGAGCTATATGCTTTGTTGCATATTTTTTTATTTCATTTTCTATGCAAGGAATTTTTAGATCGTTGTCCAAGTCACTGTTGCGAACATACCAAGGGGCATTTACCATGTTGCGCAAGACTTTATTTTGGAATTTTTGTATACAAAGTACATGTGTTCGTTTGGCACATCCCCATATTTGTATGCCGTACAACCATATCGATTTGATTATCTGATTATATAACAAAATCTTGTTATGTATAGGTGATTTTGAATTTCGACCTAAGAGCCAGTACATTTTTCTATATTTATTTTCAAGCTCAAATTTTTTCTTTTTGACGTGCTCTTTCCATCTAAGTTTGACATCTAATGTCATTCCTAGGTATTTAGCATTGTTTTCTTGAGGTATATTTACCCCATTCAGATTTGCCGATGGTTGATTTTATAATTTTTTATTTGTAAAATTTACATGTACTGATTTTAGCTCATTGAGTTTAATTTTCCATTTCTCATTCTTCATTCCCATTCTTCATTTCAAATTTCCAAAGATAGTAATTAAAATTATCTATACATTTTTATTGTGATGATAAGATTAAAGTTGGGTCAACATTTCTTCAATAGAGTAATATTTTGTTGGATATACATAAGTTCTGGGACAGTATTCCAATACACGATTTGATATCGTCCACCAACAATATTTATTTTATTTTTTCAATCTGCAACCTCAGAATAAATTTATTTGTTAAATCATCATCTAGAGGTAGCAATTTACTATAACCTTGTATATTTTCATTTATATATTTTATAAGTTCGATTCTGTCAGGTTGCAAAGTTTAATTATTTATTCTTTAATCTTTCACTCTTTTTTTTACATGGCTTTTAAAAACTTAAATCTTTTTGTTTTATTTATTTTCCGGTCTGGTTTCTGATATTTTACATCAATTCTAGAATTTTTTTTGACTGGGAAACTTATATTTTATGCATCCAAGTATGTAGTAAAGAAAGTAATTTTAAAATCTGTTGTTATAAACACATCGAATTATGAAAATTTTTACATGTATTCAAGCTTTTGGTTGTAATCTTTTTTTTCTTCAGTTCAGAACCAGATTTAGCCAAGCATTTTTGTGTAAATTTTTAATTATGCTATTGTTGTTCGACTTTGGTTGTTTCTAACTTGTGTTATTAATTACAGATTTTTGTATTTTTGATTCAAATTTGTGTATTTTTATAGTTCTCGGTACCTCGCTATTTATAAAGTTCTGCGAAGGACTTATCTACTTACATTATTTTTATTCGGTCTGACCAACAGGTCTATACCATATTAACATATACGACTACGACAATATATGGCATCTTCAGAAGTATTCTATTTTTTTCATCGTTGCTTAATGTCTTAATGCATTGCCAAAAGATAATAAGAGTGTTCACGAATAGGTATAAATTGAAGGTGTATAGTCTTGTACTAGGTGTAGAAGTGTAGAAGTGTATTGCCACTGTAAAATTTGTATATGAAAAAATATTCTACAATAATTTGTAGATTTTTATAAGACTCAAATACATTGTAAGTATTGTACTTTAGTGATCATATCATTGTAGTTTTTAAATTTGACATTTGGGAAGTCAGTATACATATATTTGGAAAATGGCTGAGATAAATACAGAGGTAATTTTGTAAATGAAAAATTTTAAATTGAAATAAAATTTTAATTGAATTATTTTATGAAATTAGTACAAGTGAAAAAAAGAAAATTATTTCTCACTTATTTTCATAACTATAAATTTAATTCATGTGTAAACAAACGATCTACAGACGATTCTATATCGAACACAACACCAAAAGTGCAAGCATGCGTTCACGAAATCATTGTACAAATCATTGTAGATCTACACCTACTGATCTACCCTTAATATGTATGTATGTACATTGTACACTATATATATGATATATGTATGTATATAAATAAAATGTTAAAAAAAATTGATAATGCAGCTAGGAGTTATATATTTCAAATAATTAACAGTTTTATATACTGATAAGTACACACTTGTTCAACATGATGATTACACACTGACATGACTAATAATTTGAATTTTTTACTTTCAATTGAACTTTTTGTCATAATATAAAGTATACTTACATACTGTTACCATATTGAGAAAGAAAATAAAGTCAAAGTTTAAAAAAATGACGTTTCCGTTCGTTTCATTTGTTTTTTGTTTAGCTTTTGCTTATCTAAAGAATGTTTCAATATCTACACATAAATTATTAATTCGAAAAAAGAAAATAATATTTTTAAATATAATTTAAAATTTTAGTATATTTATTTAGAATTAAAATTACTTTTATCATCATATTATTTCTTATCATAATTTTGAATAATAAAATAATATTGAAATGTTTTACTTTTAAATTGTATTATGATAATTATTATGTAACGATAAATTATCAATATCTATTTATTTAAAACGATAAGAGTATCAAAATCTTAATTCAAATCGATTAATTTTATTATTGTACATATTTATGGATTACTAATTATTATATATAACCATTTATTTTTAAGAGGTATTTTAAATTTTTTAAAAGATATTTCCTGTGAAAATAATTCACGATATAAATGTTGTGAACAAAAATGTCAAATTTTCACGCTAATCATTGTGTAGATTGAAAGACCTAGAGAGTGGAGTTTTATTGATGGTAGTAGTATTTTTTTTATATAAAACATAACGGGGTTTGAAAATAATGCATTTTAAGTGTAAACCTATCGTTAAATTTATCGACATATTTTAACTATCGTTCAAATTACAACGGAAATTTTCTCTTTTAATTTGTTTTTTTTTTTGTGGATTCTGCTCTTATCAAATTTATCGTGATTCGTGAAGCACATATCGTTAAATTTATCGAAATATTTAAACTAACGTTCAAATTACAACGGTAATTTTTTCTTTTCATATGTTTTTTTTAAGTGGATTCTGCTCTTATCAAATTTATCGAGATTATTGATTCGTGAAGCACATATCGTTAAATTTATCGAAATATTTAAACTAACGTTCAAATTACAACGGTAATTTTTTCTTTTCATATGTTTTTTTTAAGTGGATTCTGCTCTTATCAAATTTATCGTGATTATTGATTTGTGAAGCACATATCGTTAAATTTATCGAAATATTTAAACTAACGTTCAAATTATAACGGATTTTTCCTGTTTTAATATTTTTTTCTGGATTCCGATCATATCAAACTTATCGTGAAGCTTAATCATTGTCAATTTTGTCGTTTTGTATGTTTCATCATAGTAGGATATTGATTTGTTAAACTTACACAGGATGCTGGTTGCATATACTACATACATATGTATATATATGTATATGATTTGGAAATAAGACTTTTTATAAACATCAATATTATAATTTTGTTGATTTATATCTGCATTTTTATTAATTATTAATAGCTAATAGTAGTTAAGTCAAGTTTTTATACATATACAATTATATTTTAAAATGGTAAAATCGAAATAAAAATTTAATCGTTAATCTTGTAATTTAACAGTGTTAAATCAAGAATTACAATTTTTTCTCAACTACTTTACTATGATAATCGTTGATTTTCAATCATGACAGAATTAAGACCATCATAAATGAATGATGAGTTGTGCTTATATTCACATAGGCTTAATTCCATACCATAAAGGGTGATTTTTATTTAAAGTATAAAAATAAAACACGTTTTATAAATCATGTTTGAATTCAAATTTGTTTTTGTTTTTTTTATTTAAAAGATTATTGTTTAAAAACAATTTCCGGAATATTTAAACATACATAAAAAACTCTAATGAAACGATAAGTTCAATTTTAGACCAATTTTTTAAAACAATTGAAGTATATTTTTTTTTCGAAATATGACAAGTTATTGTTTATTGTCCAAACGTCAATTTTTGTCGCTACTTTATGGACGTATGTACCAGTAGCTTCAAATATGTGAATAGGAAATAAAAAATAAAAAAAATATATCGCACGATTATTGGAGTCCAGTTTTATTATAATGAAATTTTTCTTTCAATAAATTAATTTTTTGTATCCTTATACACATAGAAACATTTTGCGACAATCAAACATTTTCCAGATTGATGTTAAGCTAATGCAATAGAAGCAAAAAAACATGTTATAATAGATTTGCAACGATTAACAGTAATATTCGCTTCGGATGTAAAGATTAATGATCCAGCATTGTAAAGCATGATCCAGCATATAAACCATCACTATGCAGTATATTTTTACAATTTAATGAAACTGGGACAAATCTTTTCAGGATTATTTTGACTCCGTATAACAAGACAATATTGTTTGTTAACGTAGTCATTTAACCAGAAATGAGCTTCGGTATACTGGATAACATTCAATGATAAAAAAATGAATCAGTTTGTAATTGACTAACCCGGTTACTAAAGAAACGACGTAAACCATTGTCTGTAGCTTCATATGTTGAATCAATTAAATTTTGGGGCAGTTTTAATGTAACGGAATAACAAAGACTTGATAACGGCGACAATAAATGAATTAAGCTCTTCTTCAATTCTTAAAACACTTGCCATTTTTTTCTGTACGTTAAATTTTTCGCCTTGGGATCACTCTTGCATCGAAGGCAGCGGTAATTATAAATTCGACGAATAAGCTGGTAATATCTGTGCGTTTAGCAACAAGTTCGATAATTTTAGTTAACATTGATTTTAAGGATAAATTGCTACAATTTGCAAACGTTTGTTATTACCTTTTCGTTTTGATTTGTCAAATTTTACTGATGAATCAAAATATGTATAAAAAACAACTGTTATAATTCACTATCTGTCAAATAACAGCTGTTCCTGATGTAAACAGTTCTATCATTTTAAAACAAAAACTCACCCTTTTAAATCTTAATTTCAAAAAAAAAACTTTTAAAGCTGTTGCAGCTTTGATTGGTCAAATATACATTTACACGTGTCACATTTTGTAAATATTTTCTTTTCTTGACTTTTCTTCTTCGGAATTCAGTTTTTTCAAATCATGTTTCGTGTTTTTTTTGTTTTTTTTTTTTTTGTCAAAACTGACCATAATTGTAAGTGGTGAATTATGTTGATAATTTTATATGAAGAAAGATGTATATATATATATATATATATATATATATAAACTTGTCTACATAATGTTTCAATAACAGTGATTGTATAAAGATTTTCTTTAAAGAATGGTCGGTTATTATTATACATAGAAATTATGTTATCTTAATGCAGATGATATCGCATTCAAACGATATTAATATGAAAATATATCATTTGATATTTTCTGGTACTGTTAGATTTAATATCCCGTGTCACAATTATTGTACTTTTGTTTGAATTATATGAAATATTTTTTTTTAGATGATAAAACTGATTTTGGACAGCTTGACATATATTATTTACGTAGCAGTTATTTTTTAATTCATTAATTTTTTCAATGGGTTTTTGTGTTCATTCATTCACACAATTGTTTTTAAAATTGAGTGACTTAAATCGTAACTGCAACAAGGGGCATCTTAATAAATAGATGGGTGAGTTTAGTCACTTTACAAAACCTAGATTCTAGTTCTGATTTCGACTTTTTGTGATATCTTTGTATACCTACTTATGATAAATTATTACAGTTGGAGCGTTCATTTCGACTTTTTGTTGAGTTAAGATTATGTTCTTGCAACACTTTTGATTTTAAAAGGAATAGCTTTAAATTAAAAGTTGTCGCTTAGGTAGGTTATATTAAAACTAATAATTTATTTTTAATTGGTGTAATGTATACTTCACATACTGTACACCACATGTATGGTTTGCTTATTATAATTAAAAGTATTATATGTGTGGTAGTATCGGATGATAGGAGATTTTAAAATGCACTACTTCAGGATAAAATTTCTCTTTAAATGTTATTAGATTAAGATAGTAGTAACAAATGCTGTTAGAGTAGCAGATCAAATAATGAAAATTAAAAATTAATTGTAATATTTAGATAAATTAAAATATTATTATACAGTATAGTATAGATAAGCTTAAATCAGCAGATTAAACCAAAAATATTCCGAAAAAATAATTTAATAAATCTAAAAAAAACCTAATGTAAAAACAAAAGAACAAATTAATTCATCAAACTATATTCTATAACAACGAAAATTTCAAAAACAAAATAATTTTCGCAATATAAGATTTAATTTTATTTTATTGTATAGTTATGGTTGAATAGATTAAATACAAGAAATATGAAAAAAATTAATAAAATGTAAAAATACAAATAAATCATTGTAGGTGGAAATAGCTACACCATCAGTTGACTCTGGAAATATCATATTGGCATTAGTATGTCATATGTACTTTTTATTTCTGGTGCTACTACTCAAGTAACCAATTTTTGTTATTATATTTGTTTTAGATGATTTATCGTTCAACCTCGGTTTTAAAGCCAACGTCTGCGCGGCTTAAATCATTAATCAGCTTCAAATTGCGAAATTTTAAAATAATTTTTTCTTTTATAATTCGGATGGGCAACTTGAATCATTTTTAGTCACTGTCTTGACATATTAACAATCACACACATTAAAAAATATTTGATCTAATTTAAATGTGGAAAACAACATTTATTGTAGACAGTGTAAATTCACTTTTATAATAGCACAGTTTGTTTTAAGTGATAATCAAATTGTATTCAAAATTAATTTCAAACAACAGTTGAAAAAATATTTTTACACAAAATTTCTGAGCGTGGAATTAGAACTCAAGCGGGATCCTTTGACTTTAGGATATTTATTTATTTATTTACTATGTTTAAATCAAACATATTAAAATATTACAACTTATGATATTAGTGGCTTACTTGAATGCTGTAATCTGTAATCCTCTTTTGATTTTTTTTTCCAATTTATTATATTTTGAAAAGAAAAAAGTCCTACTTCATATACTAATTCAGTAGAATTAAATATGTGTCCATTTTTAATTTATACAATTGAATTCTATACAGTATTGGAAAATTTAAATATATAAAACAATTTAAATAATTTAACTTTTCAAAATTCTTTTCAACCAGTTTTATTTACCCACCTTTTAAGTGTAATTATAAAAACAAAAACTAGAAAAATTAAATAAATAATAAAAGAAAATATTATAAAAACTTGCTAAATTAATCCAACCCCTTAATACACCTGTAAAATAAAATAAAAGTTTTTTATAAACAAAACTAGAACTGAGTATATTAAATATGCACATATCACATAATATAATCTACAACAGTATTATCGAAGAAATGGCTATAGTGTTGTATATGTGTTCTTAGAAAATTTTTTATAGTAAGAACTTTAAAACTTAATCGATTTTTCTTTTGTTTAGAAAATTCTAAGGTTTGTCTATATGTACTTTGGTTTATTTTATTTAACATTTTGAATGTTTCTAACTTTGTTACTATATTTTAGTATGCCATCGAAATGAACCAATTTTTGTTTTTCATTTGCAATCAATGTAACTTCTAATTTCTTAATTTCTAGTCCGTTTTTTCGTTTGTACTCAAGTTAAAGCTTGAGTTTTGATAAAATATTTTTTTGTTAAACGTAGACCACTTAAATTAAAGTTGGATTTTCTTAGACTAAAAATTAAATATAGTTAAAGCTTGAGTTTTGATAAAATATTTTTTGTTAAACGTAGACCACTTAAATGCATTTTCTTAGACTTAGACTTAAACCCTTTCATAGTATTCTATCTGTTGCCTATCGTTTAGTTTGCAAAACTATTTCCGATCCATCCTATAGAGTAGTTATTTTTAGAGTATGTCTAATTCATCATCATATTTAGTCTATTGAACTTTCAACTCTACTACTTTTTACCTTGTTTTTTTAATTTCAACTTCGTTCGTCCAAATGTTTGTAAGAAATGATTTGTGATTGTGGCTCATGAATTTTTTAAATTTTTTAATAACGGAAAAACTTTACCAACATATTTTTCATCTTTTCCAACATATAAAATCACATTTTTTGCATTGACTATTTTATATGTGGAGTAGTTTTTTACATAAAGAGATCTAAAATGTGACATTTCAAAAATAAATCAGTCTCAAGTTTTTGCGCCCATCATGAATAGATTGTTGAGCAAGCTTGGATATACACCTCAAACAGAAATTTATTGAATTACTAAATTGTTTTACGGGTCTCTGGAATAGTATAAATAGTACAAAATAAAATATATATATATGTAATATAGAAAGAGAAAAAAAAACTCACCATTAAGAGAAGTAAAACTGATTGAAATGAAATAAAATACACACTGTTTAAAAATATATACAAAAAAAAAAACAAAAAACAAAATATTAAATCACTAGATAGAAATTCCAGATTTTTTTCTGCTTTTCGAAAGAGAGTAAAAAAAAAAATTTTAAATACAAAAATATATATATGCGTTTGTATATATATTTAAATTTGTAAATATTGTGGATTAAGTAAAATCACAGAAAACTAAAAAAAAAAAAAAAATTTTTTTTTAATTAACAAAAAAATTATTAATTTCTTCTCAAAGCAAACTTTCTAAATCAATTTTTCAAGATATGGCGGAATATTTTTTTTTGGGATAAAAAAAAAAACAAAATAAAAAAATTTTTAGAAAAAAAAAAAAAAAATTGTTTAAAAACCATAAACTCAAAACAAAATTGTTTGAAATTGAAACTATAAACTTAAAAGATTCAAAGTCCAAAAATTTTTACGATCAAGAGGAATCAAATTCTATTTAAAGGTCGTTAATCGAGAAAAAGAGTGAGCAAATCAAAAAAATTAATATTATTAAATAAAATATAGGTAGTTTATATAGTTTTAAAAAATGATGCATTCAAAATTTATAATTTCATTAATTTTTATATGGGACTTTTAAATTTAACTGGTGGCTGGTATTTTATGAAACTGACATATCGAAATGTATTTTTTCTGATATATGTATATACACAATCTTCTATATTTGCACTTTTGATGCAACTAAGATACTTACTTCCAACATACAATGAAATATTTAAAAAAAATATATATACTGTAAAAATATATATATATATATATATAAATATATATAATATATATACTGTAAACTAAAAATGGAATGCTCAGTGAAATTACTCTGCACTTGAAGTTGTATTCAGGATCGCAAAAAAATAGATCACTTAATAATTTATATTTGGGAAATTTATTTTATGAACAAAGAAACATTGATAAGACGTCAAAATTGTCTGTTGAAAAAAATTATTTTATTTTTATATACATTTTGTCAAAAAAAAAGTATTGCCGACATTTACTGTTCTTGTCGTATGAATTGAATTTTCATATAAAGTAAGGTCATTTCATGTTATCTCTCTCTTTAAATCCAACAAAATATTATCACACTTAAAATGTTGCCCAGTTTACACCCACCTTTAAAATTTTTACCAGTTAACCCATCTTTACAATTTGTATACCAATTCAAACAGCTCTGTGATTGTGATCTATATACATATATCATTGAAAAAATTAAACTTTTGTATCTCAGCCTCATATTGAACCTTTTACTCATGATATTCCATTAAAAAAATATTCATTCAACACAGCCGACACTATGTTTGTCTGAAACATAGTGTTGTTTGTCTGTTTGTCATTGTGTTTTAATGAAATAAATTATTATTTGATAGTTTGTTGATTGTGCGTGCGCCTTGTTAAACAAGACTCCAACATTTCAAAATTTTGACCTGAAATTGCAAACAAAATTAGAAGCACTTTTAAATTTAATTATAAGTTGCAATTTTGATTTAAATATTAAGATTATATATGTTTACTGGGACAAAAAATAGACCCATATCTCAAAAGAAAAACGCGCTTGCAAATTTGAATAGATCTCATCAAACTTAAATAAATTAATATATTTAAATATTTAATCTGTAAATTGAAAAAAGTACAGTAAAAATATTACAACCGCCTTTTTAATTTTATTTTTTGAAATTATATATATTTAAAAGGAGACATGGCGAAACTATATATTTTTTTAAAAAATTTTAATTGTTAAATTGAAGTTTCAGCCCATGCATGAGTATATACATTTTAACATAGAAAAATTTTAATTTATCAAATTGCAAGAATTAAATTTTTTTTTTTTAAATAAATTTTTACGTTTGCGGTTGTTGTCTAAGATAAATCTATAAAAAAATTATATAGTATAATACCAAGTTAATTTAATTAAACTAAGCAAATTTTAGTCCACCTGTTCTTTCGGACATTTTTTTTTAGAATATTTTCTTTTACAGTAATGGTGACTGTATACATTTTTTATTTGCAAAGTAAGTACATAGCAATTATAACTTGCAAAAATAAAGAATAATTTTAATAATTCTAATGTACGATTGTATAAAATGATTCTGAGTTAAGATTTTTATTAGTTCCAATAAAATATTATTTGTTGTTGTTTTTTAATTTTATTTTTTTTAAAATATTTTTCTTTCATCATCTTAACACTACTTATTTATTATATTTTAGTTGACATATAAAAATTCAATAATGACAATAATATCAACAAGAAAAAAACAACAACAAAAACAATGAAAAACAAAAATTTGTTAGATTATCTCCTGTAAATTAAGTGGTGGACATCATTTTATCATCAATAGGAGAGTGTTTTTCAAAATGTTAATAATATTAACATGACGAAGAAGAATGTTTATTTGTTACTCTCTTACAAAAGAAGAACAAAAATAATAATAATAAAAAAAAAAAACAAACAAGAAAATCATGTCCGGTTCGTCAAAGGTATTTTTTCGTTATAAAAGAAAAACAAAACGAGAAATAAAAACATATCACAACAAATTAAAAACAAAAAAAAACAACACATAAATCGCGGTATATTTTTTAACTCTTTTCTTAACTTTTATTATTTTAAGTTAAAAAAAAAAAAAAAAAAAAAAAATAAAAACTTTTTTTTTATTTACTTATTTACTTAGTTATTTTATTTTGTTGTTTTTTTTTTTCTTCATATAAAATTCTGTACTTGAGTATTTTAGTAGATGAATTGCACGAATAAGAAATTATCGAAGCGTAGGCATTTTGTATTAAAGAAATTTTTTCAATAAAAACAACAAAAAAACAAGAAAATAAATAAAATGTTGTGTCACTGTCTTATTTTATTTCAATTCCATTCCAATATAAATTACTAACTAATTCTCTATCAATATTTTTTCAACATCAAAACGAAACGAAACGAAAACTATATTTGATTAAATTAAACTTATTAATCAAGTTACGTTATTAGTTCTATAAAATGTTTACATTACGTATAGGTATAGGTATATGTGGAAGTAACTATTCCAGTTGATTCTGTAAAACCAATTATAGCATTTAATCGTGCACATTTGTGATATTACGACCTGGAGTGACCCATTTATTGTTGTTTTTTTTGTTTAACTTGTTTTAAGGTATTTTTCGCCCAACAAATTCAGTTTTTACACTACAAGTTGACATTTCAGCTTTAGGTTGTCAATAGGCCTGACTAGCCTTACTTAAATTAACTTAATACTTTTCGTTAAAGTTACGTCAAAACTTAAAGCTACTTAAGGTTAATTAGCCAAACCAACTTAAGTTACACTTGATGGTAAAACTTCATTTGATTTGATATTTTGAAAGAAGAATAAAAAATATAAAAAACAAAACAATTTGATCGACAAATCGAATGTGATATCATTCAAACGTCATATTACTTAAGTAACCTACGAACTGAATTGTACCAGCTTAAGTTGAAGGAAAAATAATTTTTTTTAACGAAACTGAAACTTAAGTTAACTTATACGGTAGTTGATTAAATGCAAGCCCTTCACAAGAGCGTACATGAGTTTGACATTTATTTAAGTTAACTTAAGTATAGCTAGTTAGGCCTAATTACATACATACATATGTAAAATGTTGTTTTGTTTTTCAATTATTGTTTCTTTTGTCAATGTCAAAAAATTTCAATCAAATTGTTTTTTAACGAAAACTATTTGATTAAAATTAATATTGTTGATGGTGTAGTTAAATAGTTAAAAGCACCATAAGCTGTGGAGTATACAACTCAACTCATATGTTCATATTCAAAACAATTAACATCAAAACGTTCAAAACATGAACAATTTATCTAAACGTTGACGTTGAATTGTCAAAATAATATTTTACTACGACCTATTTATGTAGGTATACAAGTTCTACAAAACATTTTTTTACGTATTATTTTATTTTTTTATGTATTTGACAACCCTATACGTCTATGTTTGAAGGTGAACTGTCAAATCTCCATAATAATAAATTTTCAATTTTCAGTTTGAGCAATTTACGTAACTAAGTCGTAGTGTTGTCGAAAAATATCGGAACATAAAATCTGACAAATTAATTTTAATAACAATTAATTTTTTAAAGGTTAATACTGCTCTTATGTAATTTACACAAAATACCTAATATACAAATGTTTTTCAACTAATATTTGCTATTAGGGTAACGATTATAAAGTAATTAATAAAATTTCAATTAAGAAATTTATATTTAAAATCAATCAAAACCCAACTATAACTCAATCTTTTGCATGGAAACAAATAATTATTATTACATGAATTTAATCAGTTGTTTTTATATTTAGATTTTTGTTATTTTTATTGTTTTTATTTTTGTTTTAATGCAACAGGGTGAGAAAATTGAAATTGACCGCATTTAAATGTACAATCATAATAATAGTTTTTTTTTTCATTTTTGTATTTTCCGAAAATTGGTTGTTTTTTTTTTTTGAATATGCGTTACGAATTTTGTTAATGTAAGAAAAATCAATTTTGTAAATCAAATAGAAATTTTCCGAATTTATTTTTAAAATTTATTTTAAAAAAGTATATTATATTGAAGTAAGCATTTAGTAATTCTTCCAAGACAATTTTTTTGATTAATTTACTTCAGTTTCGAAGTTGAACAGAGATTTTTCAATATTTAAAAAACAAAGTCATGTCAAAGTCATATTTAGTATTATTTTCATTTGTATAGACTTATAAGTTATAAGGTGGTGTACAGGTGTTGTAATTTTTTGTTTTATAAAACATTTATTTATTTAAAAAGGAATCATAATTTTTGTTTTAAATTCATTTCTTTTGAATTTAAATTTAAATGTGTGTAAAATTTTGACAAAAAAATAGATTTATAAATTTATATTTTTCGTATTTATTTATACTCAACATGTCAAAATTTTGTGTATGCATATTAGCTGTCAAAATAAAAACAAATTGACATTTTTTGAAATTATTATGTTTTAAATAAAAAAATAAAACCAATAAGAAAAATTTTGAATAACATGATTTTTATATAAAAAACAAAAATTACAAATATTAAAATTCACAAAAATTCGATTAAATAAATAAATAAATTAGAATAAAAAAAAAAATTACAATATTCAAAAATATAGGATTCAAATATGTTAAATGTATGTACATATATTGTATGTATAGTATTTATATGTTAAATATTAAATATATATGTACATTAAATATATGTATGTGCATTCAATAAATTTACGCTAAATGTACATACTTATAAATACGAAGTTAATGAACATAATTGTGTTAATCTTTGACCTAAGTTCATTGTTTTTTTTTTTAAATATATGTATTTGAAATGATTAAATATTGTCTTATGAACAATGGGGTTTACTTGAATAATCAAAAAAATACACAATAATATTGATAAATAATGTTTCGTTGCCCAATTTTTGTAAATCTGATTTGTTTTAAGTATAGTTAGTTCAATTTATATGTTTTCTTTCTTATAATATGTACATCTTTAATTGATTTTAAATGCATTTTATAAAGTTTGTATTGTTTTTAGCTTATTACATAACTCTTTCTTGCAGAAGATCTCAATATAATATAGTTTGACATTTTTCTTTCACTATACTTCAACTCCACTTAAGTGGTGTTATTCAAACCTATAATCTTTTACATTTCTCTATATACAATTTAGAAAATTCTTTGATTAATATTTTAAATATTTCACTAACTTTTGATATATAACAATCAAGTGAAAATATGAAACAATCGAGTTATTGAAAGAAAATGTGAATAAATCTTTAATTTTGAGAAAAATATCAAAGTAAAGATCAAAAATGTTTGATTCAACACTTTTAGATTTTATTAAATCATTGGTCTACAAATTACAAACATTTAATTAGCTAAAGAACAACATAAAATCATTATTGAAATAAAGTCTATATTTTTGCGTAAAAGCGAATTCAAATAATTTGATTCAACGAATTCATTTATTCAAGATTGACGTTTGAATGACGTCCCACACATTCCATTTTTCATTTGATATTTCATTTAATATTGTTGAAGTTTTAACACTTCAAAATATCTATCTGCTGACATTAAATACTTTTTTCTTCAATTTTTATTTCAACAATTTTGACAGATATCAAAATTTGGCATTTAATAATATTTGCAGAGCTTTTCTTTAGCCATTAGTTTTTATAGTATATTTCCGTTTTACCATTATCTTTTTTGTTTCAGATAATTTGTCAAAATTTTTATTGAAATCGTATACAATAATATTAAATGTCAAAATTTTGTGTTAACCTCTCACAACAATAATTTAGTATTGTCAAAATTTAACTAATTCGCAACCAAAATATACCATATTGGATTATAAAAAATTAAACTAAAAAAAATATTTAAATTTAAAATAAATTAACGATTAATGTAATTTTAAGTTTAAAATTAATTTAAAAACAAAAAATTATATTATATTTTTACTTGTTGATTTAAATAGAAATGAAAGTAATTATAATTAATATAATATTAAAAAAAAAAAAAAATAAAAAAAATGTTTAATTAATTGCTTTATTTTAAAAAATCATGATTTTAATACCTATTTATTCAAATTAATTAACCAATATCCAACAAAAAAAAAAAAAACAAAACAAATTTTTGTTTTTGGTTGAACATTTTTAAATATACTTGTTAAAATTATTAACTCTCGACCTAATAATACAAAAGATAATAAATCATGTAATTTGGAAATTTGCATTTCTTTTAGTATATATACGGTATAATATACGTGTAATAGATTCATATAGTTAATTTTTTGTGAGTTCCATAATATTTAGTGGAAAACAAGGTCTATAAGAAGTGCATTAACCTTTATATATACTTATGTACATACATTAAATATTTTTTTTTCTCTAGATTTAAATAATATATTTTTTTTTATGTCTTTATTGAAACAAACACTAAAAATTAGTTATGTTAATTCAATTTTTAACCAATATACGTTATAAGTAAAATAATTTTTGTATACATTCTCTTTCGTTTTTGTTTTTTTTTGTTTTTTTTTTGTATTTAATTTTGAAATTTTGATTAATTGATGTCTAGAAAACTTTTAAATTTTAAAAATAAACAATAAAAAAAAAATTTTTTTTTTGTTTTTAAAATCTAATTATAAAAACTAAAGACTTAATTAGATAAATATCTATAATTAAAACAAAAAAAAAAAATAACAAAAACTAAATTTTTTTTTTATTTAAAGTGAATAAAAATGAGAAATTTTCTAATGAAATAAATATCTACACTTTTAAGGGAAGATTTAATCTAAGGGAAGATTCAAAGGAGTTTCATTTGAAATAAAAAAATAAAAATATTGTTAATTTATTAAAAAAAATGACAAGTATATAATTTATAACATTATACATAACTGTTATACGTGATAAAAATTTTAAATTTGTAATGATATTTTGTATAAAATTATTTTATATAGATAATCAAGTCGTTTGTTTGTTACATAATATAACATTTAAAGATTCGTTTAAGATTAAATTTATAATTGTATAATTGTGTCAAGTTGTTGGTGAATTTAATATGTAGAAATCTCATATAACTACGCAATTTTAAAACTTCTTAACAAAGCTTAATACAGTTCGTGACAAACTATATGAATCTTGTTTAAGCTACGCTTAATAGATTGTAGAGAATTATAATTGTTGATATATACTAGCGCTAGAACATGTTAAATATTTAAAAAATATTTTATAGATCGTATGTACTATATACATATATAAAATTTGTTGATCCATATTTAACATGTTGTAGAGGTGATATATAGATGCACCTTACCAGTTTAACTGAGTATATGCAATAATTAATATTATAATTTAAATTTTTCGTACAAAAATTTCACATTAATATTTATCAAATGTACGTGTCCCGTGATGTCAACAAATGATGTAATTTGAAACTGGAATACAGTATGTTATTATTATAGCTTAATGTGTAACTGTGATGATATTGGAACTTAGGTCAACCTTAATATCAAAATGTATTAGAATTTAATAAAATCCCTGTGTTATGAAAAACTTCCGTCTTATGCACCACGGATGGGGTTACAGAACAATGATGGTGATGATTATGAAAATCGGTTTAGATTTTGAATTTAAAATAGAATTAATAAATTCAGGTTGTAAATTTCAAAATAAAACTAAAAAACCGTTATATTTTACATTGGACTATGATCAAATAAAATAACTGCACTAAATCTATAAATCTAAATCCAAAGTCAATTCAAAGAAAAAATGTAATTAGAATTGAAAAACCCTTGACAAATACATTAAAAAGGTAATAATGAATTTGTGTAGCAAAATATATATGACACTTCTTTACAGAATAAAAACCGGATTATGATATAATCTAGACAAAACCGTGACATCTAAAATGCAAAGGAAACGTCAAATTTACAATGTACTGTGATCAAAAATTTTTAAAAAAAAAACGTATTTACAATGTTTTATGATCAGAAATGATTAATATCGATTTTAATATCGCAGTGAAACAGCAGAGTATACGCAGCGAAAATTTTGTGTATACATTTTTAAAAATCTACTGCGGTATTTTCCAATACAGCGAAATTAAAAAAAAATGTCAAAAGGCGTATGATTAAAGAAATTTTAGTAATTTTTAGTTAAAATTTTGATGAAAAATTATTTTTATTAAGTTTTGGTAACAATTTAATATGTCAATAAAATTCAGTAGGTAAAAGCATAATTCAGTGAAAAAATAAACAAAATATTCATTATTTTTTTTAGATTTTTACCATTAAAAGATTAACTTTGCAAATCAATTATAGTATTTAAAGTAATATTAGTTACCAAAAATATTTAAATTATTGTTTTAATTCATTTTTAAACACAAAAAACATAAATTAGCCGTTTTAAACACAAAACGTTAATGCAGTCAAAATTATAATCAAAAATGTCAAAATTATACTCTGTATTTTTTTTTTACATTGCAGTGGTTATGTATCTAAACAATGTTTCGATACATAGTATTAAAACCGTAGCGAAACATTTTTTACTGCATTTTCAATGTCACGGAAAGTTGATGAAGCAATAATTACATTGTCAAAAATATATTGTTAAGCGACTACTAAAACGTAAAATTGTATTCAAAATTAAACTTCATAGCTGCTAAAAAATACAGAAGTAGAACAAGTAGAAGTCGTTATTAAAAATGGAAAATTCTAAACTTGTCATTTGCCATTAAAAAAATATATTAATAAATATAAAATTTCAAAAAAATAATATAAATATATAATTTACAAAAATATATACCAAATAATTAATAAAAAAAAAAAAAAGACCCACATTTCGAAAGGGAAAAGGACCTATAAAGTTGGCCTACAGATTTATTTGTAGGATCAACTGTTAAAATAAATAAAAAAATAAATATAAAATTTCAGGTTAGGCTAAGTAAATTATAAGCTCTTAATTATTGAAAATTGAAATTAGAGACAAAAAAAATTGTATAGCGAAATTAAGGTATAATTAATAAATAATAATTAATGAAAATAACCTAACAGAAGTTATAAAAACATTATTTGGCATTTTCCATGAAATTTACAATATTTTTCCACTTCTTTAATTTAAAATAATTTTCTAATATTTATATTGAACCTACCCTACTAATAATATTCAAAATATGTATATTTACATTAACTTCAATTGATTAAAAAAAAAAAAACAAAAACAAAAATAAAACAATTTTCAAATCTTATCTCTGAACAATATTATCAGAACATTTACTAACAGCAACAAAGGTGATAATTATATTTTGGGAGTGTTAAATTAGAAAAAAAAACATTAAAATAAAATAAAATAAAATGCTTATAAATAAATTTACCAATTTCAAATAGAACAATAAAAACAAAACAATAAATTAAAATTATTAATAATAAAATATATATATATATATATATATATATATATATCTGTATACATAATATACATATTATAGATGATATTTATTTATCATAATAATTTAAATTTTGATATGGAAAAAATTTCTCAATATTTTCATTTATTGAATTTACGTCAAACCTCAACAAATTAATTTAAAACTGAGGTAGGTACAGTTAATTTGTTACACTTTCTTTTTAGAATTTCATTTAAAAACAAAAAAACAACAAATAAAATGTATACATAATCTAATAATTTATTGATAAAATCTTAATAATATATTATGAGAATTATTATTTTTGATAATTTTCAAATGCAATCAAAAAAATTTAGAATTTTATAGTTAACACTAATTAATTAAGATATCGAATCGAAATTTTATTTATTAACGAAAAACGGTATTTTTTTTTATTAATAAATATATATGTACATATGTATAATTATAAATGTTATTCAAAAGTATTAAAGTATATATAGTTGGACACAATACGGTCACGTATAGGTATAATAATAAACTAGACAAACTGTAACGGCTGTCCTATTCTTCACTGCTTTGCAATCGTTTTTATATAGGGTATAGATAGAGTGATTTTACTTTTACACAATATAATTTTTTTTAATTATATATATATTTTAATAATTATATTTTTATGTTAAATTCTGTTTTTCTTGTTCTATTCCCTTTTCTTCTTCTTCTTTGACGTAGGTCTTTAATGTTATCCTATTTGAAGCAATTTCAATCTTTGTTATTGCGAGCTTCAATTTTATTTACCTTTTTGGGTGTTACCCTAATAGTCGCTAATTTTCACCTCATTAATTTTGCAACTCTGTTTTCATCCATTATAGTGACATTTATTTTTTCATTTGCTTTTCCTGCTTTTTTCCCACATCCAATGAATGTACATATGAACACATGTTCTGAAGAAACGTAAATTACAATAGTGCATGTATTCACGCACTATCCCAACTCGTACTACGTTTTAGATGTTGTCAGATATATTCGTCACTCTTTCAATATGATCTATGAGAGTTTTCTCAACAATTTTCTTTAAAGACCACCTCAGTATTAGATCTTGCATTATTTGTGAAGTATCCGTTCTCTGATACATTATATAGTTAACAACAGGTCTTACGTACATATTTCTAGTTATGCTAATTGATCTTGTATAAACATCACTATATATTCGTTCCTTGCACTCTATTTTTTGATCTTTATCGTTTTAATTTGTACTTCTAATACGTGCTTGATTCAATCGGTTTGTTGCATTGCAAACAACTGTAAATTGAATCTGTTTGATGTTTAATTATCATATATACGTTTTGTTTTGTCGATAGAAAAATTTTTATATTATACAGTTTTTCATATAGTGTGGTCAAATAAAAATTCTACATATCAAAATTCTGGATCACAAAATATTTCTGAGTTACGAAATTATGAAAAAAATAACAAAAAATAACCAAAATATAACTTTGACATCATTGTCGATCATATTGTGTACTCTCGCATTAACTCTTTAATTCTAATCTTAATTTGTGTAATGGAATAACGAAATGGTGAGAAACTGAATCAAATATTTAGAAGTTATAAATTAAGTCCCAGGTTCGATTCCCGACGAATGCTTTCTTTATTTTTCGACCTGGTCCAGTACCCTTTATCATTGGGATAAAATAAATGATAAATAGTTGAGAGTTTTGGAGAGTATCACTAAAAATAAAATTAAAGTATGCTATTATGAAGGCGAAGTACTCTAAAATACTAAGTACTCGAATACTCTCTCAAACAAGTTTTCCACATTTAAATTAGTCTATACCACAAAAATTCTACAGAAAAAGCTATTGTATGTGATTGTGTATTCCAAATCTCTGTTTAAAAGCAGTTAGGGTGTTTATCCCATAGACTTGGAATTATATAAAAAAAAAGTAATTTATTAAAATTGACAAAAAATAAAAAGATCACAAATGAAGTAAATGATATGTATATAAAAAAATATATCTGTTGCTAAGATTATCCAAAATGTTATATTAAATAATCGTAAACATTAATAATTGTAACATTCGATTTCTAGATCATTTAAGGAAGGAAAATTTGTAAACAGAATGATAAGTACAACAGTTTTAGACAGCCTAAGCTGAACAATTTTAAATAGACTGAACAATATAATATGTATAGTTAAAGGGCAACATATCAGTAATAATTTTATTACCACATATAAAGAAGTATAAAAACCAAGTTAATTTTAATTCAATTGTAATATGAAAGTATAGCGATATACCGTAAATTGATAAATGATGGAATGAACAATGACTTGTGTTGCAGATTTTCATTACCTATTATTTAAATTTAATTAAAATTTTAAATTGTATAATATAATATAAATGTTATAGTAAGAAGGTATAGAGAAATAATAATTATATATAAAAGAACTAAAATTAAATCAAATTTATAATCATTGTTTAGTTAGAATAGCTTAGGTTATTATGTACATTTATGGCTCTGGATAATAATGAAATCATTTGTATAAGTCTAAAAATATGTTTTGAAGTAAAATGCACTTAAATAACGTTTTCGAAAACATATTTTATTGTAATATTGTAATTTTTTAAACCAAATTAACTAACTTTAATATATAGGAATATATTAGTATATATCTATATTAATAAGTTACAAGTAACTAATGTAAGAAATTTAATAAGAATAAGAATTTAAATAATTAAATATTGATATTTGAAATTGTATGAATTTAAAAGGACAATTAAATATCTCAATAAAAACAAATTGATTAATATAAGATTATTTTTTACTGAAACTGATTAATACAAGAAAAATTAACTTAATTAAATTTTAAAATTATATATACAAAATATATAAATTTAATGAATATTATAGATTTAAAAAAAATTGTATATTTAATAAAATTCAAACAAAATTCGACTAAACAAATTTTAAGTCTTATACTTATTTTCAATTTTTCAGCCACTCTGTAATAAATTTTTTTCCCTATTATACATTAATGTATAAATATAAATATTATTGCATTTTATATGATGTTTGAATAATCATTGAAAACAAATTATTGCAACTTTGATATTGCATGCAAGTAAAATATTAGTAAATAATATAATAATAGGTATATTTAAAGTTAAAATTATATATTAAAATGATGTGCGTAAATTAAAATGTTGTAAATTCTTTAGAGAAACTGAAAATATTTAATGAAAAAAATAAATTTACGACATTTTTATTTACTTTAAAAATTATTAAATTAATAAAAAAAAAAAAAAATAAATAAATTTCATAATTCTGACAAGTTTTCCCCACAAAATTATATAAAGAAATTAAATTAATAGAATTAAAGTCGAGCTTTAGTTTGCACATACACTTATATTGTTAAGTACAACTTTATGTTTTATTTTTAAAATTTTATTATATACGTATATGACAATTATTGTTTAAGACATTTATATAATTAAATTATAATTAATATTATAATTTATATTAATATAGATTTCCTATATTATATCTACTATAATTATTTTATATAACATTAAGCATGGTATATATACAAAGTTTTATATAATATTATGTAAAATCTTTCATATATAAGAACATGCGCTACATTCCGTATTTTACTTTCATTTAATCCAAGTTGATTCCAACACCTACAAAATATCGATAACAAAGAAAAAATTATTTAAACAGTACTACATTGGCCAATGGAAGAGACATAGAAGCAATTAGATCGATTTGATTTGTATATATCAATACACAAATAATGTTCAATTTTTGTTAGTATTTTGTGCGTATATAAAGTACATTGAAGATAAATATTTGAAAGAAAAAATAACTTTAAAAAACAATAAATATGTAAATGAAAAATAAACTTTACGAAATCGACAAATAGTTATTACAACGCTTTTCTCTAAAGTACAAAAATATGATCATTCCAGTTCACTTTTTGATTCACAAAATAATTTTATTGTTATTTTGGTATATTGTGTTTGTTGATGACTGTAATTAAGTATTTTGACTCCAATTAGCAATTTTAGTCAACCATACTTGATCATTCATGTTTTGTTCAAATTTTACTAAAGAACGACGCATTAGGTTTTTATTTTTATAAATAGATTACAGAGTTATAATATACTTAGATGAAATTTAATAATATAGCTTGACTGAAGAAGATACATACTTTATAAAAAAAAGTTGTTGGTTGACTTGTAGAAATAATAATAATATATATATTGTCTAAGTTTAATTCGTTAATTTAAATAGAACATCAGTTCAGTTCAGTTCAGTTGATTTGATATGGTATTTTTGATTAATTTTGATTCATATTAATTCAAAATTTTAATTATTTCTGCTAAATTTAAAATCTTCAATTTCAGCAGTTGCAAGTTGTACTTTTGGTAATACTTATTCATAATATTTGGCTTTTGAAGAAAATAAAATAAAATTTTCGTGCACAACAATCTATTTTTAGTATTAAATTTATAATTTGAACAAATTTCATCAAGTCTTGGCTTTTTATAATTTACAATCTTCACAATTCGTTTTTGAAAAAAAAAAATATATAAATTGAAGTTAGTTACATATAAAATTTTAACTTTGCAGTACGAATTTAATAACACATATTCGTAAGTTTAATTATTACTACCCTTATCATGATTCTCGAATCGAATATGAGTCGAAGCGAATATGCTAGTTGAACGTTCGGATAAATGTGATCACAATTCGCGAATAAATTTATTCGCTGTGGAAAAGTCGTTGCTAACCTAACACTTGAAAATTAAATATTTTGACAAGTATATTTAAGATTAATAAAAAACTTTCAGTTGAATAAAAGTGCATTATTTTATATTTTAAATTCAGTGAAACATAAATCGAAGCCTTAAATTAGAACAAATGGAATATATTACCAATAGTAACATTAGTCTGTGCAATACGATTTTCCGATGAAGGAAATTATAACTGGCAATAATTCAAAGTTTCGATTGTTTCGGATATATTTACTGCTATTTTTCATTTTAGGTTTCTTCAAGTGTATTCGAATTTGTAACAACACTTAGAACGGCTCTCTAGATTAATTTGGATTCTCTGGATTTTGTTCTTTGCTCAACAGAGCATCGACAGCTTGTTCCTACGCCTGTTGTTTTTGTACATATTTTTTTTTATAAATAAATAACTAATGATTTATTCCACTCTTTGAATTCACGTTTTGAAAATCCTAATACATTTAATTCGGTTGCAAATCGATCCCACAACACTTTTAATGCACTTTTATTCCAATTTGCTGTTCCCACAAGCCTAATCATTATTGCCTCAATTGCACCAGATTATCAAACTTTTTTTTTATAGCTGCAAATAATATCATATTATTATATTATTCATAAATTTTGTAAATAATATTCTCACATTTTTTTTTTAAATTTACCCTCCCCTCCATTTTTACTCGAAAAACAACAAAATATTTTTTTTTTATTTTTGTTTTGAGGATGTCACTTAAATTTTTCATTCGACAAATTGTGTTAACTTCGCTTCGCTAATCATGATCGCATGAAAGCAAATTCGTCTACTTATACGTTCGATTCGAGAATCATGATAAGGGTATACATACATCTTCACAATTTAATTTTTGAGAAAAATAAAATAAACTTGGTTGGGTAAAAATTTGTAGTATAAATTTAAATTTTGAATTTGTTATTACAAAAACATTCGTTAAGAAATATAAAACTTTAACCATAATTATAATTGGTTTCATGTTAAATTTTTTTTATTGATATTTATAACTCACAGATGATGTTAACATGATCTGGATATAAATTATATAGAATTAATCAGAATTAAAAATCGGAAAATTAATTAAAGAAAATTTTATGACAATTGAAATATCGAAAACCAAAATTGTCTCTGTGAAAAATCTAACACTGCAATACATTATGTTGATGAATTCCAGTAAGTAGTGTTAGAATATTAGATGAACGAAACATACGTTATAAAACTTACGTTGAGGAAATAGAACCAGAAAACGCAGCAATTTATTTATTTATAAATCTGCAAATCAACTTTATACATAGGTCCATTTCGAAATTTGGTCCTGCCTTTATTCAATTAAATATAGTAATTATTTGGTATATTTTAAATTTTTTATTTTATTTTATGTATAGTTACTATTATTATTTTTTTTAATAAGTTTATTTAATTTCACATAGTAAATTAATATATATAAGAGTTATTAACATTATTATAAATTAAATTTACGAATATGTATATATATATAAATATATATATAATATATATCATTATAGTTGATGTTAACATAACATTTGATGCATTCATATATTTATCTATTAGTAAATTTGAATAATTACGGGTTATTTTCATAATTGAAATTGCAATTGCAATTAATTTAAATTTATTAGGACTATCTTGCAGTTTTCGGAAAATAGAAGCTTTTCTTTTTGATCTTAATAAAAGTAGTTTAATCAAATTTATTATACATATTATTATTAATTTTTTTCTTTAAATTTAATTATATACAAGTATATATTTCAGTCAGAAGAGTTTTGTAACTATTAATTATAAAGTATATACAATTTAATTTATATTAACCTACATTACCAAAAGACCAAAGATGAGAAAAAATTGTATCATTTATTTTGTCTCATCCTGTAAAAAGAAATAATAATTTGTTGTTGTTCTTTTGATCGACTCATCTGAATATAATTATTATTGAGAATAAAAAATTAAAAGAAAACATGTTCATTGTATTGAATGTGTACATACATATATACAAACAGAATTTTTCACATTGAAATAAAAGAAGAAAAAAAACTGTAATAATAATACTTAATTCATTTTTAAACTAAATATACCAGAAATTTTACTTCTAAATAATAAAAATCTGATTTATACTATACCTAATATATTATTATTTATGTATATTATTAAAAGTTAAAATAATATATTAAATTTAAATAAACTTACATTTTTTTTTTTTTTTGTAAATTTTTAATAAAATAATTTAATACGTCATTTATTTTATTTTTCTTTGATTAAATTGACTTTATAAAATTTATTTTTAATTTTTATCAAAATATTATTGTTATTATTTAAAATCACAGTTATTATAATTTAGGCACTTTATTTTTGACGTACCTACAAAACAACAAGTTGTCATAAATTTTATACAAAAATTATTATACTAGTATAACACTTTGAAAACCTTTTGAAAGTTAATCGACATACATATGTACGCTGTTAGTAGGTATATTTATATTGAAAAAAATGTTCATATAATATTTTTTTTTTTTGCTTTTTGTTTGTTAAAAAATTGTCCAGTTGGAATTTATGAATATAAAATTAAAATATTTATATTTTAAAGTGATAAATTGTTTATTATTTAATTGTTTAATTTTTAATATAAAATCTAATTTTTTTTTTTAATTTTAAATTTTTTAATTTAAAAGCACATTAATAAAATATTAAATCAAATACATATGTATGTATAACAAAAATGTCGATTTTGAAAAGTGTTTCTAACCTCAAAAAAAAAAAAAAAAATCATAAAATGACAACAGATTTTCTTTTATATTTTTATTTTATTATAACATATACATAATAAACATTCACTTTATTATTTTTTAATTTAAATAATTTTCATGTTTAATCTTATTATTATAATTTTGACCACTTTTAAATAAAATTCAATTAAATACATATATAAAATATTAATTATGATTTTAATTTAAAAAGAAAATAATTAATTACAGGTTCCTAAGAATATATATACCTATGATAGTATTTATATATACTTATATATATATATATATATGTATATTGTATATATATATGTATATGAATATGTATTGTAAAATTTATTATAGTTTTATATTAATTTTGAAGAAGAATTAAAACTTTTAAATGATATATTATTAAAAAACACAAACTTTTAAAAATATACGCACAAATAGAATAAAAATATTTTTTTTTAAATTTATTATTTTGATATCCGAAAATTCGAAATAATTAAATAAATTTTATAGAAAATTTAAAAAAAAATCAAAAATAAAAAAAAAATAAAAAAAAACAAAATAATTAAAATTCTCAGGTAATAAAAAAATTGATCCGTGTATTTATCGGAAAGGTAGTTAAACGATGACTGAATTAAAAAAATTGTAAAATTTTACTGATCATCATTAAGAAAATATAATTTTTACTTTTTATTATTTTATTTTACATTTTATACTATAATAATATATCCATTTAAATAAATAAAAAAAAAAAAAAATTTCTCAAATACATTCATGCCCATGTTTATTACAAAATATTCATTTATATTTGTTGAAGAGAATTTAAAAAAATTTATATAGAAATATTTTTACCTGTATAATACCCATTCATGTAATAAAGATACTTATAACACTTATACATTTACAATTTCAGGTGATCTAAAAGACCGTATCCGACCGAAACCATATTAAAGAAAATGAAATTTTCAAAACCAAAATAAAAGCAACAAGTCAACCATATTTTTTTTTTGTTATTATTATTTTCACCTACACACACACACACACACACAACACAATCATAATAAGAAAAACTAAAATTTTTCATATATGATGTTATACAAAACGAAAGGTGAATTCAGGTGGTTCATTCATTCTGAATTCAGGCAAATATCATATGATTGTATATCAATGTGTGACGGTGCCATGCCATGCCAATGAAAATATATGAATACCAGAATAAGAATACTACTTGGAAAATTCCCCATTTTATTTACAGATACATATTAAACATAAAATAAGAAATTAAAATAATTAAATTTACTATTATTATAATAATAAACGTATACTTTAATTCGAAATGTTGAAAATTATATGTATATAGTTATAATATGAGAGATTCTCAATGCTCAAACTTGAAATGTATGTATTTAATAATATGTTTGGGAGTAAATTCATAGTTTAAAAAAGTTTATACTGACTAGGGCTTGTAAATTGTCTGTCTGCATATTAATATTCAGAATTCAGGTAAACTGGTGTATAAATTTGATATACTTGATCATATTATGCCTTATGACATAGGGTAATTTACAATACTTTATTACTAATTGATACTGTACGTTATGATATCGCATAAAGGGTAATTTACACAAACGTAGTTATCATAAAGCTGTTCCCAGCGTTCTTTATTTGTATAATATTTTAAATTATATACATATACGTTTACGTAAAGACTTATATTTAAATAAATTCGTTTATCATCATCAATGTCCTGCAAGCCCATCCGTGGGGCATAAATAATTATAGATAAATTAGTTATTACAAAAATGTCTAAATTTATTTATGTAAGTGCTGGAGATTCCAAAATGCAGTATACAAATTTTTAATACAGTTAAAAATACAGTTCCATTACCGTTTAAAGCTTTTATATTCACTTCATTGTAAAATATATAATAAAATTTTTGCTACATTTTGGAATACCATTTTGACTATATAAATACACACATATACTTTGACGTTTAAATCATAATTTCGTGTTTTTGTAATAACTAAAAATCAAGAATTTCATCAATAAAATCACTTTTAGTTTATCTTTCTTTACATCAAAATCTAGTAACTTTATCTATGACAATGTATTCAAAATGTATAGTATACATTTTTTCGCTACACACTCTGCTCTTATTTAACGATTCCAATACGTATTTGAAACATTTTGGAATAGTATACAAAATCAAGAGCTTTTGATATACATTTTGAAATATGCTACATTTTAAATTTTACGATTTTACGGCATTTTGGAAATCACGGTGTGTACGTATATTAAAACAACTATTCAAAATTATACTAATTTTCATCAACAGTGGCTTATTCATTTTTGTTATACAAATTTGCTGTGAATATAAATATATAAGTTTAATGAATTATTATTTTTTTTTTATACAGAAGGGCTTAGGTTCATAATTTCGATTTAATAATTTTTAGAAATATTTCGATTTTTGAGCATCCAGAGGTACAAATAAGGGGTACAATGACCTTATTAAAGACCTCATTTGAAATACAATACAATTTGAATTTGTAGCGGTACATTCTATATATTGTATATAGGTTTGTTCTGTAAACTGTTATTCTATAGAGTTAAAAACGTTTTTTTTGTGTTCAGCAGTAGTCATTAATTGAACTTTTTTGTCCGAAAGTATTTTGATTGGTGTTCAGTAGGTTGTCAAAAATAGTTCAAGTTAAAGCTTTTTACTCTACATTTTTTTCCAAATAGTTTATAACAACTTTTTTTAGTGTGTATGTTTTTTTTTTAATATTGACAGACGTCAAAAGAATTAGCCAAAGAAATTTGAAGCTACAATTTATAGCAATAAAGTTTAAAAAAGCTCAAGTAGATTTTTGTAATGTTCAGTAGATTTTTTTGTTCTAAGTAGTCCTAAATTGTTTGACATTTAATTGTAACTGTCCAAAACAGTTCTGATCAGTCACTGTCACTGATAATAAAATATAAATTACATTGATGTAGAGGTAGCAATTGCAAGCTTGTTCATAATAGAAGTTACAGTAAAAATAGTTGTATACTATCACGCATATTCTATTAGACCGATCCCCCGTGAAAATATCGTTGAAGTGATAATTTTGTATTCTGTTAGACACAGACTCGATACTTTTAAATTGGAATGAGGGCAAATGTCAAAACTATCGAGTGAGTAATTTCTGTTAGACTTTTACCGATGACGCTACAGTCATTTTTTATATTTTAAAAAATTGTAAACGATAGAGCATTAAAGATCAAATTAAATAAATAAATTAAATGAATAAAATAGTTAAGTAAGGATTAATAAACATTTTTCATTAAATTTTTTCACATTTTGATTTAAAATTGTGTTTTTGTTTTGAAAAAAAAAGCTCATCTTCACTATTACACTTACTATGTTTATAATTTGTATACTATTATATATTATGTATACTATATTAATTTTATTAATAATTTTTATTTAAAAAATATTTTAAAAATTATAATTAAACTGATTCCACACTAATATATTAATATTATCCAAAAATATTGTAAGATATATTTTTTGTTTACACACCAATAATGTTTTTTGACAGTAAAAAATGGTCAGTACTATACCAAAATAATAAAAATTTCGATCACTTTGCTTGCAGTATTTAACAATAATGCATATTCAGTTAGACGTGCACGTGACGTGATAAATTTTTTCTTCGCATCAGCGATGGGTCTAAGAAAATATGGGTGTATATCATATAATACTAAAAAATATAAGTTTAACATGGAAACTTTTATATTTATAATTACAATAGGATAAATATTCTTCTAAGTCTATGTTGTGACAATGGTAAGATTTTGCAAATCACGAATATGATTTATGAACTAGAAAAACCGAAATCTAAGGTATATGATCAAATGATCTTTAGCGGTTTTTGAATTTTAATTAATTATTTTTCAAACCAAAAATTAAAATCAAATAATGTCTGTCAAACTTTTCACCTCGCTGATTTAAATAAAAAAGCAGTGACAGTAACCCAGACGTTTTTTCAAAATATTACCGCAAAAATTACCGATTAAGAAATAAAAATATTAAAAAGTACTAATTTGTGTGTCCATCTTTCAAATAAATCATTTATTATAGAAAAACATATCGAAACTCTAAACCCATATATTATAGGAAAACTATATATTTAATACAAGAACCAATTAGCAAAACATTATAAATTTATTAAAAATACGAAACTTTTTCAAATTAAAATTATTTTTTAAAGTCATCAAAATAATTAGAATTATTATGGTTTGTGTCTTTGAATTGGCCAACTTCACCACGAAATGTTTCTAATTGACCAGTGCAAATGTTCAAATGAACGTTTATTTTGTAAAGCAAAACATTGACAAGCAAAAAAAAAAATATTCTTATTATTTCCACATGGTATAGTAAATCTTGTTTTGCCACCTTTAAAAATTCACTAGATTTGCTAAAAGTCTTTTTAATAAAAAGCCAGATCAAAGATATTATGGAGAACATATCAAGGACAATATTGACTATTTCTTCAATAATTGGTGTTGATTGGTTACAAAACTATATCATCTTCTTCATCTCCACATGATGTTTTCGTTGTATACAAACTATTTTAAACCATAGTTGTACATCGGTGACTCCACGGAGGTAACAACAAGAAGATTAGAGAAAGAACAAAATAACCTATGTAACAAAAATGTTATGCTTAAATCGGATAATATGCTGAGAAAAATGAAATCAAATTGATCAAAAAGGTTTTTACTTGCCATTTTTCCAATATATATTTAAAATATATATATTACTAGCAAAGTTACCCGACGTTGTCCGGGTTGACCACAAAATATATCGAATTTATTTCAATGAAGTTTGATTTATGAATCGAATTGAAAAAAATTATTTTCTCAAAAATATTCTAATATTTTTTTTCACTACGATAACAAAATATCAACAATACTACAACTTAAACTATACTTATATTAAAATTATTTCTTTGTAAACAATATTTCGGTGATCTTTTCTGATGAAGTATAAAGATATGTTCGCCTTTTCCACAATCAATTGGAATTTGTACTTAAATGAAATGAGGATGCCAAATTCTTATTCTTAATCTACTACCGTAGTTTTGGCTTCTTCAAGTTTCGTAGAAGCAATATTGAAGCTACTACTTTTAATTCCAATTGATTAGGAGGAACAACTTCATTTTAATTGATAACTGTATCTATCGATTTGTACACATGGACCCCCTGGAACACTCTGCAGTATTTTTTGATTAATAAAACGAATCGTCACATTTTTGTGGCTTTTGATAGCCACTTCACATAATCATGTAAAAATTTTATATTGATTCCTAAATTCGAAAATAGTTTTTCAGGACAATACATGTTTTTTATTTTTCATAGAGTGCCTATGAATAAATTTTAAAGACTGTAACACAATCTTTTTTTGAAACATTTCTGATAGAGTATGTAAGTGTAAATTTTTATGCCTGTAACACTATTGGTTTTTGAAATATTCCTAAAACGTACATGCTAGGAGTTGTACGGCAGCAACCCGAATCAGTCCAAAATTTCGAAATCGGTAACAGTCGAATTTCTTTATTTGTAAAAGAGAATCTAAATGTAAATTTTCATATCAGTTACACACATGGTTTTTAAAATATTCCTGAGTCTTGCTAGGTGTTGTACGACAGCAACCCGAACCTGTCATCTGATGACTTTGTAAAGTACCGCGTCCGGTACCTTATTTCACCATGAATAACTTTACAAAATTTCAGAACTCTATCTTTAAAACTGTGGACGTGTATAGCGAACAAACAAACAAACAAACAAACAAACTTTCCCTTTTATAAGTATAGATTAATAGAAAAGTTCAGGTTAGTCTAAATAAATTAAAAGTCATAGATGTAAATACATTAGTATAAGCTCGTAGTTATTAAAATTAGAAATAAGGAAAATTGTAAAATGAAATTAAGGCATAATAAAATAATAATAATAATAAAAAAAATGAAATGTTTTGCGGAAATAGAAAGATTTGTTGTTGAGTTTTTAGTTTAACTGATAATCAGATATGTTTTTAGTGATACTTATATTAAATTTAGTAATTAAAAATTGTATTTGCCTTTACTTAGAAATTTATTTCCTCCATCAATGACTACGAATATATATAGTTGTTTCCGAAACTACGATATTTGCAAAATAAAATTACTCTATTAGTGAAAGTAAATTCTAACAATTAAATAATTAATATTGTATAGAACAAAAATTAAAATAAAAGCAAATCGATCATTCATGTACATATGTAAATACTAAATACAATTTTTTAATGAAAATCGGCAACTTGTTTAAAATACTGTTCACAACAAGCTATATTTATGCTGTTAACATTTTTTTTAAAGCTTTTATTTTTACTCTCAAAAATAGTTCTAAACTCTTACAAAAGTATTGAACATTCATTTGAAAAAAACAATATATATACAAATACAATTGGGGAGTATAAAGCAACATACATACAACAGTAAAAGCATGGATTTCAGAATAATATTTAACTTTTTGGTAAGCCTCATCATAATGGAAAAGCGGTATAAAAAATAGATATAAATATATATATCAAAAATAAGAAATCTATATACAAAATAATTTCAATCCCAAATATTTTAAAAATAACAATTTATTTCCTAAAATTATTTATCTCTATTTTCTCAATATTGTCAATAATTTACAAATTGACATTTAAACATGACATTTCATTTTATTTGAAATTTTAAATAGAAAAATAAAAAAAACTCATCCCAACTCATGTGTGAATTCTTCTTTTTTAAGCTCTTGAATTATTATTATATATATCTCTCCTTCTAATCTTTCTTAATCAAAATTAACAGGTAAAATAAAAAAAAATACGAATAAACCAAGCTTAAAATGTATTTTGAAATTTGCTTTTTAACACAGATAAAAATTCTGTACAAAAAATGATCGTACAAAAAACAAAACAACATACATATAATGTTTTAGTTGAATACAGATCATAAATCTGCAAAAGAAGTGAAAATATTCGAAACTGTTCGAAAAAAAAAAAATTGTTAAAAAAAATCAGAAAAAAATTGATTCATTGAAAATGTGGTATAAAAGTATACAACAAATCTAATCAAATTGTAAAATACACAAACAGGTATATTTAATTATACTAAAAACATATAGGTAATAAAATATAATTCGAAAATATGCGTATTTTAGTTTAATATGGTTTAATAAATATAGTTTTATTTTTTTTTTTTTTACTTTACCACTTCAATTTGAGGTTATGGGATTAACAAGTTTAAAACAAGAAGAAAAGTTATTCTTTTAAAAAGCAAAAATTTTAAATAAAAAGTCTAACACTATTTTTTTGTTTTGCTTTTAACTTTCTTCTTTTCATTCTTAATTTTAAAACATAAATTTCGAAGATATATAATAAAAACAAAATTCGTAAATATGTTGTATATTTTATATATATGTATATATATATTATACCTTTTCAACACTGGAAAACGGTATAAAAATAAAATTGAAAATAATGTTGCTGGTGTGGTGAATTTAATATGCCGCTTGTATTTTATTTTGATATAATGTGGTGAAATTTAAAATATGTTATAAGCTAATTTAAGTAATAATTCCGTTATTATATACATAAGTATATTTTTCATGTTGAATATGGGTATATCGAATTTAGTAATAATATGCACATATATTGATAACGGTAGAATATTTGTAGAATAAAATACAATTAAAGAATAGAAATTCAATCCTTTCAATATATTTACATTAATATAGATAGATAGACCTACCTATACCTGGTTTCAAATTCAATATAATTTTTTATATTTGTATTTAAAAGTAGTTTTGAAATTGTTTTTAAATGAATATATTTAAAAATTATTTGCATTTTGATAAAATAATTAAATTAATTTGTTTTTTTAGTCTCCGCCTTTATAGAATTAATTTTTGCTTTTGTTTTGTTTTTTTTTTCTTTTTTGGTGTTTTGTTTTTATTTTATTATAATAGAATGTATGTATGTATACACAAGGTCAATTTTGAGGATTAATTTTTATTTTCATATATTTTTCAGTATATGTATATGCATGTTTTTATATAATATTATATATTAATATATGAAAATTTTTATTTAACAAAATTTCAGTTTAAAAAATATATTTGAAAAGAATTATTTATGAGGAATAATTTGTAGAATGCAATTGAATTGAAATTTAACTTCGATAATTAATTTATGAAAACTGAAATTATATAGGTTTTATTTTTTCTATTATAAATTTTTTTGGTAATTTTTATAAATCATTAAAACAGAAAAAAAGGCTACCTCTTTAAGTTGATGTATGCAAATACAATATGTGAGACTCTGTAAAAACTATTTGTCTCTGATGTATGATCAATTTCAATTTAATCATTATTTAACCTTTTCCACTTCCTTTTTGGAAGTCGGAAAATATATAGGGTTTAGGTATAGCTCAGATCCATAGTTACGAGATTGTGCCCTATTTGCCTGTAATCATTATTTTTTTTTATTTAAAATATATTTCATTTATCTGCTATTCTATTTAGTATCGCTACTGGTCTACTATATAGATAGTACGGCTGTTTTTTTGTCCATATATGCTTGTCATATCTACCGTATAATTGCATTTTGATTCTACGTTCTTATACCGATTAGACCAAAGGGAGATGAGCAATTTATTATAACTATAATCAAATATGAGAATAGTGATGGTGTAATAACCGAAATCGATTTAAATATTTAATAAAATAACCTACCTACCATATATATATACATATAGATTCCAACCTACCTACCATATATATATACATATAGATACTGGCAAGTTAATATAAAAGTATATAATTAGTAAAATATAAATCTAGAATTTTTAACTTTATTTTTAATAATGTTTCACATAGAATAGAGTCTACAACATATTCTATAAAATATACAACAAATATTTTTTTTTATTAACGTTAAATTAAAATATATAAAAATAGTTAAGCAGGATATATTTTAGGTATGGACGGGTCCGGTTTAGAATTGATAGGGTAATATCTGACCGGTCGCTGACCCAGATGCCTAACTATCAACTTCCTGAACGCTTATACGATAGACTAAAATTGTAAGTATGAGCAAAAAAAAACCTCTCCGATTGAAGGTTGGCCATAGGTTAACTACATAACCAATAAAAATAATGTAGTTATCAAAAATTTAAGACAAGCTTCGGATATGTATAGATTAGTTGGAAACAGACCAGAAACTCGTAAGGTAAGTGGAAGTGAATATTTTATTTGTTTCTGAAAAACTCAATTAGTCCTGCCTTTTTATGACACGTTTCGAGTGACCAATCTGTTAGATAACAACAGTAAAGAATACTAAGCACTGTACTAGAACTAACCTGTGTGGTTAAGGAAGTTAATTAGATCCCTATGATTTAGATTATTGTAATAAGCCCTATACTCTTTGGGAAGGTCATATTTAGAGTCCCAGAGTTTGACTCAAGCTAAGGCTGGGCATCAGTAACAAATGAAGTGTTTAAGAATTTATGTCTCATATTCATCTTAGCAGCAGCGACAATAAGAATTGAACGGTATGCCTAGCTTGACCTATTATCGGCCTCATACTGATGACTACTTAGATATATCAATACAGGCCCATATTATATAAGCATTGTAGTTTTGTTAATGTTTTACCATGTTCAACACCAGGTTTTCCAAAGTCTAATTGTATACCAAAAATTATATTTATCAACAAAAATCGAAAAAAGTTGTTTGACGGATTAAGACTTGACATACATGATAGTTCTATATAGTGTAATTTACTTTGACTGAAGAAAGTGTTTTTATTTTTCTATTTGTAATATTTGTGAGCATAAGATTTTGATTTATATAACATTTTTATCTTCATTTCTTAAACTATAGTCAGAAATTTAATTATTGACTCTTTACAGCTTATTTGTTGTTTCTTGAGCTCTTGTATATGTTTATCTACTACCATAATTTCAGTATCATCCGCAATTGTTTTAACACTTTCTATTTGAAGGATGTTGCTTCTGTAAGTATATTTACTTACTTACTTTACTTTACTGACCACTAGACCATTTAGGTGCTGGGCCTAATATAAGCGTCTTGAATCTTTGTCGGTCACGAGCGGATTTTCTCCAGTTGAAGATGCGAAATTGTATTAAATTTGCCGATATTTCTTCTCTCAAACGAAGGTTTGGTCTGCTCCGACGTCTTGTACCTTCGGGTCTGAATTCGAAGATTCTTTTCGCTGAAGATAATTTTCGTTCTTCCGTTATAGGTGTCCGAACCACTGTAGTCTCTTGATTTTAATTTTCCTGACTATACATTCACCTCATTATACTGCTCATAGAGTTCGGAACTATATCATTTCATCCAGACCGGATCGTCGTTTTCAGGACGATATATCTGGTATAGTGTATATATAGATCGCACTTAATATATTATATATACATCCTTCCTATACCCTCAGTCTTAATATTTCGTTGTGATGATTAGTGAATTGGTGAAGCAATTAGAAACATTGAATCTTCAGAAATAGTATTGATAGAAAATAAATGTTATTGTTGCGTGATATTAGGCAAAGAACTGCAGAAAACATCGTCGGTGAGTTTATCAGACTGACACAGGATAGATGTGCATTTGATGGGCAACTTTTGGATAATATTATTATAATTTAACAATAACGAGTGAATTAGTCGTGCGCACATGCGCAGTATTGAATTACAATAAAAACCAACAGTACTTTCTCAATCATTTCATTCTGAATACTCTTTCTGATAGATGTTGGCTAATTATTTTGATATACTTTTGGTTAGCATACGATGTATAAATCAGACATTTATTTAAAGCATTCTTCACATCTAGAAACACTTATGAACAGACTTTTTGTTCTATTGCTTACTCAATAATATTAAACTCTAGGTTTGTTTTACAAAATTTTTATTCCAAATTTGTATTCAGAAGACTTAATAAATATTTGTACAATAAATTTAATTATTGTTTGGTTTTTTTTTAAATTCAATTTACATTTCTTATACTGCATTAGAAGTTGTCTATTTTATTTTTAGTATACATATATTTGGTATAAATTGTAAATTGTTGTATTTTCTGTTAATTAAAATCTCGTAAATATTTTCTGAACAATTAAAATTACGAAAATAACACAAAAATATTCTAATAAAAAATAAATTTATTTGAATTCTTATGAATTTAAATCAAAATTAGCTATACAAAGATACATAAAAAATTAAATAACATAACATTATTTAATTAAATTCTAATAAAAAATAAATATTTGCAAATTTCTGTATCAATTTGTTTTAATTAAAAAGAAAAGAAAACGAAGTGCACTACTTGTAATGTCTATTGAGTATAGGTTTAAAAAAAAACATAATTTTAATTAAAAGAAAACAAGGTCGGCTTACAAACGGAAATATTAAATTTCTTCAACATTTTTCTTAATATCGGTTAATCAATGTTTAATTTTAATGATTATCATTATTCAAATTTGATGTTATATAGGTACAGCACCACTTTTACGATAATTGTCTTCACTTAATTGATAATCATAATAGCCGAAGTTTGAACGAATAATCAGTTTTAAATAACACTGTGGTTGACTATGGTTATACAAAATCAGAGATTCTAAAAATGAATTAAAAAGACAAAATATATATTGAGGTCTTGTTATACTCGCATTGAAATCTAAACACTATTATCTTTACAGTATTTCAAATTCAAAAAAATTCAATAAATAACATAAAAAATGTGTCAAACTTAGATTAGGTTTGCAAAATACTAGTTATGGCTTTATCCTTGTCGTATTAAGTATTGGAATCTTAAAGCATTTTAAAGCATCCTAGAAACGCCTTGTTTAAATAAGAAAGGAATAACTTGAAGTCTCACACAACAATTTGAAGACCGCATCAATATATGAGACGCAGATAATATTTGTCTTCTCTCGCACAAATTCAGTCACATGCAGAGCAAATTAGAACACCTAGAACAAAATATATCACTAAAAACAAATCTGATTATTAAATATAACCTAGAACAACTTGCCAAATATATCGGACGGACTAGAAATCAACCTGGAGAAATGCTATGAAAAAAACATCGACACAGAACATATATAAGGTTGAAAGAAGAACAAATATAATTTGTGAACAACTTCTGCTACTTGGGAAGTATCATAGCAACTAGTGGTGGGGCTGAAGAAGATGTAGAAAACAGATTAAAGAAACCAAGAACAGCATTTGGAAGATTGCAATTAATATGGAAGATTGCAACCAAATATTCAGATCAACTAAACTTAGAATATTCCGCTCTAGTTACAATTCTTCATTAATAATGTCTAGAGATAATATGCCAAACACAATAAGCAACTAGACCCTCTGAATACTAACCGGCGAAGAACCCATATCGAAACAAATCAGAAGAAGGAAATGGAGATGGATAGTCATACACTTTAAATGGAACCCACAAGGTACAAGAAGACCCGGTTGACTAAAGAACACATAGCAGAGAATCATAAAACAAGAACTAGAAAAAACAAACATAACGTGGTAACAAGTGAAAACAGCAGGAATAATCGACGACGATGGGAATTTCAAATGGAAGCCCTATGCTATGCAGGTAAGAAAAAAAAATCTTAAAGCATAAGATATAAAATTTTTCTAGAATAATTTGAATTGTGAATCTAAGTTAGTGTTAAAGATACTTCGGTTAAGATCATATCTAAATAATATTAAGATTCTGCTTATATTAAATCATCATTCATTTTGTTCAGCCAAAATTTAGGTTTCAAAGAATACCTTTATCCATTTGATCAGTAGGAATATTTTGAATAAATTTGTTAATATATTACTCTTGAACTTTTGTAGATTGTATGAAGGTATGTTTTTACATTGACGAAATTCGAGAATATGTCACTTCAAACGAATTCCCATAGCTAGTTTTGAGCCACCTAGGAATTTGGTGGCTCAAGACTAGGAACGGACATGAACCTAGGGATTTGCACTGAGTAGGGGTGGGCACTTGATGCCTTTCTAGGCATTAGGATTTTTATTTTATGTGAACAAGTGCCTAAACCTATAAGATATCTATAAAATAGGGAAAATGCTCCAACAATTCGACGATTTTCATGGGCTTTTGAACTTTTTCTAGAAAATTTAGTGCTATTTGTGATGCACCGGCCCATACTTGTGAATTGTATTCCAACTTTGGCCGTATGTATGATTTATAGATATTTAGCATGTCCTGGCATCTCGCGGCAAGCCCAAATATCTCGCGGCATTTTTAGCAATGTCAAAAATTTGGTCCTTCCATATCATTGTATTATTGATGCCCAGGACATTCAAGGGTTCGGTTCGCTGAATACGTACACCGCCGAATAATAGGGTGGGGTTGGAGTTAAATGGGGTAGTTTTACGCGACACTAGACAGCTTTATGTTTTGGTGGTGTTAAACTTAACTCTATTACTTTTTCCCCAGTCGAAAATAATGGCTTAGTCATGGTTGAGCGAGCTGACCATCATGTTACGTTTAGTATCAGTAGCTGATATTCTAGCATATTCGAAGAAAATCGAAGGATGCTACTAGAGTGCTATCGTCTGAAAAACTATGGATAGGATTGAAAATTGATTGGAAAAGATCACTGATAAATATCAAAAATTGAGTAGGCGAGAAAACTTGCCGGATACGAATTAAGACACGAATCGAACGATCGAATTGTTAGTAGATAATCTCCAAACAATACCAAGAACTGTTGAGTTTTACTAATATCTGATGTTTAGCTTTTCTTTCTGTCAATTATCTGCACTTTGTTAGTATTAAGAAGCTTTTGATGGATACATTTGTCAATTGTTCATTTAGCAATCTGCAGAAATGCTTATCCATTTTCACAGTAGTTTATTCATTCATCGATACGCAAAACCATTGTTTTGTTATTAATTTATTTAACAGATCAATTTTTTAATGATGGTGTTGCTCTCCTGCTTCTTTGCGTTTGCTTTCAGTCCAGTTTCGCTCATTCTCGGGTGAATTAGATAGTTTATGGATTTTGTAAAAAATTGGAAGTCAAAGTACAACAGAAATGAAATAATATTTCCATATCCAGTGGTTGGTTCAAATAATATTTAATAATGAATGGTTTCATTAAAAATTTCATTGGACGACCAACTGGTGATTCCGACATTTTTTTTTTTTTTTTTTTTTTTATATTATAGCCAAAACTTAGGTTTTGAACCTTTTAGTACTTGCGTACCGTTGACCATTTGAAAAAGGAAAGGATAGCTAAAGGAAAGGAAAGAAAAAGGAAGAAGAATAGTTTTGTGGGAAAGAGCGAACAATGTTGTTAATATTCGTCTTAAATTTCTGTAAATCATAAATAAAAAATCCTTCTCTCATTGGGAATGCTTCGATTGGGACGCGATTCCACAATCGAGATGTTCTTACTATAAAAGAATTTCCATAGCCGGACTTAAACCATCTCGGAATTTCCACTGTGAAAGGGTGTGCACTTGATGCCTCTCGTGTTATACGACAGAATTGCTTGAGAGGAGGAAGAAGTGACTTTAGTTCCTCGGAACAAGTGCCAACACCAAGTAGATATCTATAAAATAGAGAAAGTGCTCCAACAATACGACGATGACCAAGTGGTATAAGGGATGAGGTCACATTTATGTCGCCTATAAGACGAATGGCGCGGTTTTGAACTTTGTCCAAAAAATTTAAAGCAGCTTTTGGTGCACCTGCCCATAAATGTGAGTTATACTCGAGCTTGGGTCGTATATATGCTTTATAGATTTTTAAGAGGTCTGGAGATGAAAAATAAGCTTTGCAGCGACTTAAAAGGCCCAAACATTTGGCGGCGCTTTTCGCAATATCGAAAATATGCTCATTCCAGTGCATATTTTGATTCACTCGCATCCCGAGAATGTTCAAGTCTTTGAGTCGCTGAATAACTTCATTTTGAAGTCGGAGAATTGGTTCGAATGTTGTTAGCTTGTTACTAACAAGACAGCTTTGAGTTTTTGAAGTGTTAAACTCGACTCTGTTTGCTCTACCCCAGTCGACAATTTTGGCTAGGTCGTGATTGAGTGCACCAGCCATCATTGTTCTTTTGGAGTTGACTGCTGAAGTTGTAGCATTATTTGATTTGAGAAAATCATATGATGCTACTAGAGTGCTGTCATCAGCAAAACTATGGATTGGATTGAAAGTTAATTTGAGAAGGTCATTAATGAAAATGAGAAATAGGGTGGGTGAAAGGACGGAGCCTTGTGGAACACCAGCATTGATTTGAAGTTGGTCGGAAAAACTACCGCCAACTGAAACTATGATAGATCGATTTAGGAGAAAGCTTTCAATCCATTTAGAAAAGGTTGGACTGAGGCCTACAGCATTGCATTTTGCTATAAGAGCAGAATGCCAGACTCGATCAAAAGCCTTAGATATATCCAGAGCTACAACAGCAGCTTCACCAGATTGATGAAGACTGGTGTTAAGCTTTTCGCAGAGGCATGTCATGAGATCACCGGTGGAACGCTGAGCTCGAAAGCCGTATTGACTATCATGAATTATACCTCTACTATCAAGATATTTCTTCAACTTTTGATTGACTAAGATTTCCATCGTTTTGGAAATAATGGAAGTAATAGCTATGGGCCTATAGTTCGAAGGATTGCTTTTGTCACCTTTTTTAGGAATAGGATAAACTTGGGCAACTTTCCAATTGGACGGGTAAGTTCCTGAAGAAAAGGACAAATAGAATAAGTTGCGCAGAGGTTTAGAAATGGCGAGGGCAATGTGTCGCAGCACAATCGCAGGTATACCATCGGGACCGGTAGATTTTTTTATATCAAGATTCTTCAAGACTTTTACTACAGCTCTTGTTCTGAAGTATATCCTTCCAAGCGAAGAATTAACAACAGGGATTGTTGGCGGAACTTGGGCTGTATTAGGGAGTGTGGAATTGGCTGCAAATAATTTTGCAAAAAGGTTAGCTTTTCCAACAGAATCTGATATAATTGTACTATTATCAATCATAGGTGGAAATGAAGATTGGCAAAAATTTTGCCCAACGCTTTTAGCAAACGTCCAGAAGGACCTGCTGTTGTTAGGGAGATTAAAGATTTCTCGTCTCAACCTTTGGTTGTGCAGGAATTTTTGCTGATTGATAATTTTTTTACATTTATTCCTAACCACTTTATAACTCTCATATGTGTTGACAGTTTTATTATTCTTGTATTTTTTATAGGCTTCTTCTTTGGATTTCAGAGCTTTGCTGCAGATATCATTAAACCAAGCTGAGGGATTTCGTTTTATACTTTTAAGGCTATTTGGAATGAAGGTTTTCATTCCTAATAGAATCCTTTTGGTAATCACCTCTGCAGCAAAGTTGACATTTTTATATTGGAAACACAACGACCAGTTCGATGCATTTAAAAAGTTGTTGAAGCCTTCCCAGTCAGCTTGGTGATAATGCCAGACTAGTCTTTTGGGAGACTTAGAAGAACTGGTTGTTGTGCCTACTTCGAAGCTTGTGCTTACAAGACAGTGGTCGGAACCACCTAGCGGAGAGTTAACAGATATTGCATATTTCTCTGGATGGGTAGTTAGGAATAAATCCAGGAGATGTCCGTTCTGGTCGCGTCGGTCTGGTATCCTCGTAGGGCTTTTGACAAGTTGAGAAAGGTTGAAAAAGTTGGAAAAAAGTTCAACTTGTTTGCCTTCGGGACTGTTGTGACTAGAAAAGTGAAGCCAGTCCCTGTTATGAATATTAAAGTCTCCCGCCAAAACAATCTCAGATTCGGGAGTGGTTTCCAGAACTGAGTTTATCTGATTAGATAGACTTTCTATAAGCATATAAGTTTCTAGCTGGTTCGCTTGAGGCGATCTGTAAATAAAACAGAAGTGAATGATGCGCTTATCGACGTGTATTTTCATCCAATTATATTGATAAATTGGGTTGGAGCACTCAAAATTTTGAAGTGTCTTATAAGCTACATCATTTCGTATATACAAAGCAATCCCTCTATGGGGTATAAAAAGTGGCACAAGCGAATAATTATTGATATTAAAATTAATATCATTATTCACAACTTGTGTTTCACTTAGTGCTAAAATTGCTGGATTTTGAAGCCGTAGATGGCTTTCGACGGAATGGAAATTCGTTGATAGACCGCGGATGTTACAAAAATCTATCTTAAACATTATAGAGAACAATTTACAAGAGAGAAGGTAAATAAATTAAAATTGACAGAAGTAATCCAAAAATGAAAAACAACACAACAAAAAAAAAAAAAAAAAAAAAAAAAAAAAAAAAAAAAAGATAAATAAATAATTAAAATTTTTAAAATCTTTTTTCCCATTTTTACTTGTTATTTTCGTCTCACAATATCCGCTGCTAAAAATTTCAGAACGAATAAACGTAAAAAAATAGAATGATAAATACCAATAGTCGCATCCACTTTTTTCCAAAATTGTTTGATATTTGCTGGTATAATATGTTCAACAATTTTTAATCAATGATACAATTTAATCAATGATATACAATTTATAATCAATGATAACGAATTATACAACCTAATTTCATTTTGTGTTCATTTTTAAATGTTTTTCTGTAGAAAATGTTAATATAAAGTATAAATTTCTTAGCAGTATAACTAAAATATTACAATGTTGCAAAATTACATTAACTAATTGTATATCACATTTACAATTGTGCTCTCTTAGGACTATAGGAGCAAGAGTGTTTATTATTTCAATATTAGAAATTTAATTTTAAAATATTCAACATAGTTTGACGAAATAAGAATCTGTCATTATGTTGACATCACATTTTATAATTTCCTTCTAATACATATATACATATTTAATTTTAATTTTATTGTATTCAATTCTAATTCAAATTTACATCAGCATTAAATAGACATTTTTTTAAAATTCAAATATCTTTTGATGATAAGCCGATTTTGATATTTTGATTTCAATTATAACAAATTTGCAACATCATATAATGTATTTTCATAGAATGTTAGTATATTTAACAAAATTCGTAAATAAAAAAAAAATGTAACTAATCAATGTCACTTTTATTAATAATTGATTGACAACAGTTTACTTCACACAAAATTACAAAGTATATAAAATTATCATTTTGAATCAATTTGAATTCAAATAAATTTTTTATCACTTTGTTTTTATCAATACCTAAACTGAAATAATGTGTTTTTATTTTTGTTTTAATTAAAATTTAACGTTTCTTAATGAAGCATGTAATAATGGGCGTTTTCATAAAGTAAATCGGAGCATACACGATTTATGAAAAGTTATGTTCATTTTGTAGCTCGGAGCACTCAGAGCATACAAATTGTGCTAATTATTTCAATCAGAGTGCGCTCTGAGACTGAGCGTGATCTCTATATGCTAGTTATCAAATTGCCGAGCATATTCCATATTGTATATCAAATTATTATCTGTCAAAATATAAGGACATAGTTGAAATTTAATAAAAATTATTGCCGATTATCAATTAAAAAAAAAATATTTTGTTTTTTGTTAATTAATTTATTTTTATGATGGCTGAATATGAAGGTAAATAACATAATAAATTTGAATCAGTACACATTTTATGACATTTATGACAACTTTAGCTCTGTTGTGTTCATTTATTGAATCAGAGTGCTCTGAGTATGCTCTGATCGAAATACACTCTGCATACTCAGTGCTGGGAGCGTATACTCCAGTTTTACGAACATACGAATTAATATAAAAATTATTCAAATTCATTGTTCTTAACAAATAATTAATCCTAAGCTATTGTTTGTTTAACGGGGTTGCCCTGATATATTTCTTTCGTATAACCTCCTTCTAGTGTCATTGCTGCTGCTATCATTGCTAGTGTCATTGTTTTATAGCGGTGATTTTTTTAACACATTTCAGTCAAATATTCTGTTGTACTGTTGTACATCCACCATGTAACACTATACATTTATCTCAATCAATTATGCTGTTGTACACCATCATGTAGCACTATACATGTATTTCAGTAAAATATCCTGTTGTACACCCCCAATGTAGCACTATACATTTATCTCAATCAATTATGCTGTTGTACACCATCATGTAGCACTATACATGTATTTCAGTAAAATATCCTGTTGTACACCGCCAATGTAGCACTATACATTTATCTACGTCAAATATGCTGTTGTACACCCACAATGTAATACTATACATTTATCTCAGTCAAATATGCTGTTGTAGCACTATACATTTGTCTACGTCAAATATGCTGCTATACACCCACAATGTAGCACTATATACATTTATCTCAGTCAAATATGCTGTAGTATATCCACCATGTAGCACTACACATTTATCTCAGTCAAATATCCTGTTATACACCCACAATGTAGTACTATACATTTATCTCAGTCAAATATGCTGTTGTACATCCACCATGTAGCAAAAATACATTTATTTCAGTAAAATATCCTGTTGCACACCCACAATGTAGCACTATACAATTTATTTCAGTAAAATATCCTGTTGTACACCCACAATGTAGCACTATACATTTATCCCAGTCAAATATGCACAATGTAGCACTATACATTTATCTCAGTCAAATATACTGCTGCACATCCACGATCCACCTGTAACACTATACGTCTATACATTTATTTCAGACAAATATGCTGTTATACATACAATGTACACCACCAGCATTATATACATTTAAAAGTAACATACTTGTATTATTATTTATTACATTCGTGATCGAAAAATTACCAAAAATAAAAGCAATAAAAAGAAACTACTTTATGTTACAATGGTTATTGAATGACGTTTAACTAAAAATCAAGAAACGCATGGATTTGATACAAAATTTAATCAATGTTATACTATATTAATTGATTTAATATCAATTATAGAAATAAAATATACTTCAATGAAATCGATTTAAAATTTAATTTTTTGTTTATTGATTTTTGTTTTTATTAACACTTAGTTTTTGTCCACCACCTCTGTTTACACAATAATAATATATGCTTTTTGTATCGACATTATTTATAAATTAATATCCTCTTATAATATACTTTTCTGAATTCCTTTTGATGAAGTGTAAGAGTTCTCACGCTTCATAACATATACGTATATTATATATATACATAAAATATTCAACACTCCAACAGTCTAATACTTAATAAATTGATATTAAATGAAAGGTACTTCCTAAAATTTATTCATAATAGAGCAAAAACAAATATTATATATACAATATCAAATCGGTCGGTTGTCGGTATGATCCGGTTCGGTCTTTTAGATTTTTTTTTTTTTTTTTTATTTATATTGTTTTGGTTCTTATTTTTAAAATCTAAATATTTATTATATTTCTTTTTATACAACTAGTACTTATTTAAACATTTATTATACAACACAAACCACCACACCGGACATCATTCAAGTTTTTATGTACTATCTAATATACATTTTGTTGGTTCTATGCTCCTGCATGCTGCTGTTATTAGTTGTGATGCTTTTGAATTATGTTTTAACGCTACTGTTATTAAAAAAAAAAATGCCAGTCTTTTGAAATTATTTAATAAAAATTTTAAAAGACTGAGATTTGATCTCGAACAAATTAAATACGAAAAAAAACCTGGTTTTCTAGTTGATGTATAATGAATGAAAAATTGAATTTACGCAAAAAACAAAAATATATGCGCATACAAAGAAAGAGATAGAAAATATGCCATTATAGAGTTTTTTTTTATTTTGCTACTAAATAATTAGTTTCCATTAACATTTTTCTAAGAAAGTAAGTCGTCGTCGCACAAGTCGACATATTAATTTTACGGTTCATTCTATAGTAGTAGAATTGATGAGTTGTTTTATGCCTATTATATATATAGAAAAATATATATCTATAATACAGGAAATTAGTAATTTTGTACAAAATTAAAATTTCAATAATATTTCAAAATGAAAATGGATGTATGTAACTTATGATGGTGAAGAATTGTTTATTATACAGTTCCAGCTTGTCAATCATCATCAACAAAAAGGATCACATACACAATAAATATTAATGAGTGATTCAAGTTGATCAAATTTGTTTAACAAAACTAGTCGAATGTCCCATGCTCATGCACGGTTTAATTATTTAAATAAATTTTATCACAGAATTATATTTTAACTTATCTAAGCCAGCTCTTTTTCATAAAAGAAATATTAGAATTATCATAGAGAATAAAGAGATAATAGATCTCGCGGTAATTGGATGTGTTCAAATTGTAAAAGTCAGCTCTAAGGGTATAGTTAGATTTGTCATTTATTTATGTTAGATTATGACAATTGCAGTTGCATCTTCATATGTGTGTGTAAATGTTATCACTTAAATTTTTTAATCATTTCATCATCGGCTTGAACTCTGTGCGCTTAGAAAGACAAAAACAAAATAAATATATGTAAAGAAATACAAAAACAAAAAATATTTTCTATTTTAAAAATTTTAAAAATTTAATTTCGATTTTTCATTTTCATTAGAAAAAAACATAAACAAATTAAGTACAAAAGTAAAGTAAATTATAAAAAAAAACATATAATATGATGCGTACCTACCTATACCTATCTGCTTTATCAAATTTTTTTATTTAATGAATTTAATAAAAATTCGTATATTAAAAATAGGTAAATGAAAATAAAAAAATTTACTGAGGCAAAATAGCTCATAACTGCTGAAGCACTGATCGCCGTATAGCCTTTTGACGATTTTAAGACTTTCGCTATTCAATTATTTTTTTTTTCCCCCAGATAGAAAAAAATCATCAAAAGAGTCTTCATTTATTATTTTATTTTCCGGGGGGAGGCGGGGGAGCAACGAAGTGAAGGCCTGTGTCGACTTTAACACACTAAAAACCACTATCCTTTTGTTTATATTAAAACTAGTCTTTTAGACTAACCATTAATACAGTTTTGGCTCTATTTCTTCAGATATCTTTGATCAATCAAAATCCCATTAGGAATTATTGAGAGATAAAAGATTTTTTCCTAACACAGTTCGAACGTTTTCGTCCGTTTAAGACGTCTAACAAAGTTTTAACTGTCAGCTAAGCGTAAAGCTTCACTATTAATATGTTGAGAAAGACGAATTTTGTGACGTATTGCCAGTTTTTTGATTTCGTCTTTTATGATACGGATCTTTTAAGATCTTTATGAATGTCAGTTGAAATTCAATTATAAATTTAAAAAAAAAAATAAAAAATACTAGTAAAAAATTATTTTTTTTTTTCAATTTTGTGAATTGGTTCGCTTAATTGTTTTCCGCTGCTCTTCTCTTAGTTTCGTGAACTGACAAAATACAATAATGTAAGGGGAACAAAAATGTTGGGAAATTTTTAAATCTTTTTTGTTATGTATTTTATTAATTCATTATCATATTGCATTACAACCCTTTGGTGGGTTTTAGGCTTCTTTACAATAATTTTCCAACAACTATCTCTTTCTCTTGCAGTCGTTTTTCAATTTACAATTTTCAACTTTCTTGCGTCGGCTTTAATATTGTCTTCTTATCTATTTCTAGGTCAGTCTTTATCTCTTGTCCTCATGGGATTTGTTGAGAATATTCTAAGCTGATCTCGGTTTTCTGGTATTCTTATTATATACCCGGCTCATCTTAGTCTATGAATTTTACTGTATTATGGCCATTCGTCAACTTATATAGTTCATCTTCTTCTATATTGTCTATTTTCTCATCTAATAGCATCATATATTTGTTACAGAATATGTTTTTTGGATCTTTTTAAAATATTTTCGTCATTGAGTGTTAATGTCCAAACTTCACATTCGTATGTGACTACTGAGCGAATTAATGTTTCGTATATTTTGTATTTTGTTTTCCTAGTTTTCCAGTTTTCATTGTATGCTGCTTTTCATAGCATTATCAATACATAAAAGAAGAGCTAGGTACGAGGTCGAGGTCGATATTAAGGCTTCAATTTCATATTTGTCAATTTTTATATTTTCAAGTTGTCTTCTTTTTTCACTTCTAATGGACGTTTTGTATAATATTTTGTCTTTGGTCCATTTATTTGCAAACCGACTCTCAAGGTTTTCTTTTTTTCACCCTCACATTCTTTTTTTAAATTATCGAGATACTGCACTTTCGAGAACACATTACCTTCTTCGGCACATCACCTAATGATGAAAGTGCTTCAGGATAAGTGGATGTTTAAAGTCAATGAATAACATGCATAGATCCATAATATATTTAAAGCTTTTTTCCATTGTTTGTTTGACCAGGAATACTTGATCAATTGTATAGATCTATTGATGCTCTTAAATCAACACTGGTATTAGAATATTTGTTCTTCATATATATAGATTTCAAGCGTTGGTATATATAATGTTCGACAATATTCTATTAATTATGAAAAAATAATATCGATTAAATGATCACTTCTGGAGTGGCCGATCCTTTCGAAATAATGTTCTATAACTTTTTTGTTTATTAAGGATAGGATCGCAAATGATGTTGGCTTTCGGGTTTTGTTGGTGTAGACTCATGAAAATATAACAGCACAACAGAATATCCAACGGCGTTAAGTCGCTTGATCTTAACCATCAGGCGAATGAACCCACATCTTTTCCTTATTTTTGACTTTGCCCCAAAAATAATCGGTTATTATGGTCGTAAAGCGCTCAATCTCAACTGTTACAAATCAAATCTTCATTATATTGAAAAAAATAAGCTCAAACACATCGTTTGATCACAATGTACATCTAAAACAATTACTTTTAGAGCATATAATGATGCCCAGGAACCTTATGAGAATTTACCTCCCCTAATATATGGCAATTTCGTTTATTAACATACACAGTTAGGTTGAAATGTGTCTCATTAGAGAAAATTTTTTTAAACAATCAATTATAGCTGCTTTAATACCTAATCGGGGTAAATTTTTCATTGTTCATGGTCTCTTTCCTGATGTATGAAATGAATTTTATGGGGTTGTAGCTGCAATTTCTGAAGTGCAACAATAAAGTTCAAAACTTTATTATAAAAAATCTAAAAATTTATAATTTAATGTCTTCCGGAGTTTTCTGTATCTGTGGATATTTTTAGTTAAACATAGGGGTGGTATATCATGCCATCACCTATTTCTTATATTCCAGTCCCTTTACTCCACTTCTTAATTTCTTCACTACTTTGTGTGAATTGTTCGGTCAGTAGAACTATAGGTTGAGAAGAAGAAGGTTAAATACCTTCCCTTAAATTTCAATACACAGTTCATACCGAATTTTTATTTCTGTAGTTCTGTAGTTCTGCAAAAAAAATTATATTGCTTCACTGAAGATTTTAATAATTGATGCAATACATAGAACAATAATGTCGAGTAGAGATGGCAGGAAATATTTTTTTGAAAATTAAAAAAGATAACATTTTGTATGTAACAAAGATTGATCTTTGATTGTGATTTTTAAAATGTATTGTTTACTGTTTAATCCTAGACATACAATAACCTTTGATATTTCTGAAAATATATTTTTTATATATCCTTCTGATAATATATATATACTTATTACAACTGACAGTTTATATAATTTTAAAATTTCACCACGTACGAAAAACACCAAAACACTATACATCGACCACACCACGAAGTGCTACGTAGTCAAAACTGGAAAACGTATATAGATAGGCTTAAATTTAGATATTTGCGACATAATATTTTTGCAACACTCTGTTTCAAAATATTAGCATTTTTGTATGTTGTCGCTTTTTTTTTTATTTTATATTTTTTTTCTTATATTATTATGTTATAAATAAAAACTGGACCAATGAAAATCACTTTTTAATATTGACATTTATTTGATTTAGACCGGTTCATAAAATTTTATAATTATTATTTTTTATGTTGTTACATATATAAGTACAACACACAGTACATACTAAATATTATCCTATTTAGATACATAAAAAAAATCATTTACTTTAAGAAAAAAAAAAACACATTAAATTTATGGGTGAAAATGTTAGAAACATTTTTATTGAAATTATTCAAAAAAATATATAAGAACTAATTATTTTTAAATTACTTCATTAAAAATCATTGATATATTTTTGATTATTGAAATAAAAAAATAATTAATATATTAAAAATTATTGAAATAATTATAACGCACATATATATGTAATGTACATATATTATTATGTGTATAATAAAATGCATTTGATTTCTGAATAGACCAATTAAAATTAATAAAATATTTTTTAATTATAGATGTTGTCTCCTCACTATTCAAATAAAGATTAAACACTTCATTACCTATACAGGTCACATTAATTACAATACATACGTTCATAATAAATATTATATATGTATATATAGTGTCATTTTAAGCTCTAAATCCATGAAATGTGCTTCTTAATGTGTGGATGGTAATGGTAAATGGTGTATGGTGTATGGTACATGGTGCATGGCGCATGGTGCATGGTGCATGGTGCATGGTGCATGGTGCATGGTGAATGGTGCATGGTGTATGGTGAATGGTGAATGGTGCATGGTGCATGATGTATGGTAAATTGTAAATGGTGAGTGGTGAATGATGAATGGTGTATGATACATGCTCTATGATCAAGGTGCATAGTGTTAGACGTATATTTACCTCCAATTAACCAATTTCGTGTTCAACTGTTCACGTTACAATTTACAGATTTCTGCACCAATTTGATTGCCCTAAAATTAAAAAGAATATAACTTGAAGAGTAAAAACTCTATATATCTTATGTTTAATTTTTTTTTTCTACTGTTCCTTCAAACTTATTTCTGAAAGCTCTGCAATAACTTAAATTAATGAATTTTTTAGTGAAAATATTTGCATGTGATTGAGGCTGAGTTTATATATATAGTTCTTTTTATTTGAACAATATAATCCTATTTATTCGGTCTATCATAGCCTTACCATTTCACGAGAGACTATATGCTATAGGCTATAATTTATCTATTACAGTTTGTAACGATAGCGACCTACTCGATTTGCGTTTTGCTTAGAACCTACATTTAAAGTATATATAGTATGTGACTTAGTAAAGAATGTTAGTAATACTTATTGTGTTAGTGAGTATTCAATATAGGTATCGCGGTGAAATAACATAGAATTTATACCTAGCTATATACTAACAATTACAATATTATCATAATCTATAGTTTCATACATTCAGTTCCTAATTATTACCATATTACTCGAACCACCAATATTATTAAATGTATAAAATTATAATTATAAATTCAAATCAAAGATTTAATACGATTTAAAAATAAATACTATGTTATATAAAACTTATATAACCCTAATAAAAGAGTAAGATTTATTATGGTATACGAATTTTCTTTCACTTTGTCATTTGACATTTTCATTTTTGAAATAAAAAAAGGATATATATATTTTTAGATAGAAATGACCTTTTTAACGAACATTGAACAATTTTATTAGTTTAAACGAATAAAAATTATACCAGACTTTACAATATTTTTTGGTGAGAAAATTTAAGATCAAATAGAATTCATGTAATGGTGTTAACTACTATTTTGTGCAGTGGTAGTTGTTGAATATGGGAATAATTAGATTGAAAATAATTTACGATCGGGTTTTAGGTAACCAGAAATAAAAAAAGGAAAGTATACATTATAAAATAACTTCCGGCTGACATTATTAACTCTACCAGTATAATTTGGGTCCTATATATATTGCATTGAATAATTTTCAATTATAACATTAAAACTACATAATTACGTAGTAAAATGAAATGAAATGGGTAGGTTAAATTAAAATTTTACAAAATGCATAGACATAGAACTTTAAATTGATATAAAACACATTTAAGCATTAAATTTCTATTTCCAGTTTTTCAATTTTTTTTTTAAATCTGATTTTATAATATTTATTTAAAATAATTTCTGGAATATGTCGGATTATGTAGCTTTAATAAATCGTATACGATTAGTATATAAGTTTTTAAAATCAACATTTCAGTAATGCCTACTTCCACACGGGTCAACTTTCATCACTTTTTTCCTTTCGTTTAATTCCCCCTTTTCTATAAACTAATTTTGTTAATAGAAAGATGGGAATGAAACAAAAGGAAAAAAGTGATGAAAATTGGCTCGTGTGGAAGTAGGCAATAAGATTATTTATGTTTATTTCAAAAACGTCAATTATTGTTGACAGCATGAAACGTCCACGTCTGTCCACGTTCGTTTGTCAAAACTTACTACACATCTACACACAAATGTGGAAACAGATGTCATTCACTGTCCTTCTGTCAATTGTCAAACAACAGCCTATGTCTATTGAAAATTTTATCACCCTTAATAAAAATCACCCTTTACAAATTCAAAAAGCAAAAAATAGAATTTGAAACAACATTTTTTTTTACAGTTGTAACAGTGATTGCAGTGATTAATATTTACACGTGCCATATTTTGTAAATATTTTCTTTTTAATCAAATGAAATTGTTTCTGTGATCACATTGAAATTATTTTTATTCTAAAACAAACAAAAAAATCACCCTTTATAAATGAATTGTTTTAATTTATGTATGTAAATTACAATTTTAAGAAATAAATTAATAAATAATTAAAAATAATAATTAAAATCCATTCTAGACTACTTTCAATTATTATTCTAATGACTAAAACATGCATTTAAATTTTTAATATTTCTTTGTCCATTTTAAACTATAGATAAAAAAAATATGACCACAAAACAATATTGATCCTTGACATTTATATATGCTTGTGTGTAGGTATATACAGAATGCAGCTACCAATAAAAAGTATGAATTTTTCAGATGTCACTAAAAATTAACATCAAATATGTTAAATAATTAAGATATGTACTTAGTCTTTTGTATAGCAAGTAGGTACCATGCTACTATAAATAAAATAAAAAAAATGCCATTTTTTAATTCAATTTTTTACAATCTTTGTATTTCGATTTACAAAAGTTAAATTCAAATTAGAAATGATAATTCTCAAGGTAACAATTATAAATGTTTAAATAATACTATTTTTTTTTTAATTAAAATTTTCTATTTATTTCATTTTGATTTCTTAATTGCATGTATATAAATATATATATATATATATATATACATATATATATATATATATATATATATATATATACATATATATATATATATATATATATATATATATACATATAGTTACATATAATATTTAATATTTAATTTTCAAGACAAAAAAAAATTAAAAAATAAAAATAATAACCATAATAAATTAATTATTATTTATTTTTAAATATAAATTTTGTAAAACTAGTTTTAAAGTTTACATTTTTTTAAAATCAATCAAAACCGATAAAATTGAAATTAGACGAGATTATATTCATTTAAATTGTATCTAAATGGCAGGAAGCTGTTTTTTATTTTATACTTCAAAAATAAAGCATTTCTAAACCAATTAGAAAATTAGAAAAAGCGTTTAATAAAATTTCTGTAATAATTTCTGTAATAACAAAACACTTACATTACAGTAAGTTTGTAAGTGTTAAAAAAAATGTATGTTAACCCTCCCTCTTTAATAAATTTAAAAAAATAATTTCAGTTGCGTACTTATTCATATGTTAGTATGTATGTAATGTGTATGTAATGTATATATATATAATTATATTCGAAAAATTACTTTAATTATTTTAACTGTCACAAATAAAATGATTTATTCTTTCCTTATTGTAAAATTCATACCAAATTTGAATATCTGATATATGAACAGAGATATTCAAATTTTATGAGCTTTATGAAACATTTTTAGCTATCTCAAATCCATTTTTAGATATATTGTGATTATATTCAAGTGTGTATATATTCCATATCCTCTCTTGCTTGATCAAACAATTGGTGGTGTCAATAAAAACTCATGCACCTACTATTCATGCACCCACTATTCATGAATCTACTGCTCATGCACCCAGTTATTGTCTGTAAGTAATGGTTACATGTATACAGTTACATGTAAATGTTACATAAATTACTACAGAATGTTACCACAGGATGTCAAGTATATTCAACTTTTTATTAAGATAATAATCATTGTGATGTGACTCAATGCGTCACTAACTTGAACTTAAAATACTTTTTTGTAAGGTTTTTAGACTTTTTGTACTGAAAGCCGAAAGGTTTACTTTTTATTTCCTTGTAAATTTATAAGTTTTCAAATATTGGATTCAGAAATTTGAAAAATAGTGTTCATGCACCCAATTTTTATGCACCCAGTATTCATGCACCCAGTTATTATTTTTAAGTAAAGTAATGTTATATGCTATAATTTTAACTAAATCACTATACAGGATGTTTAAATTTCAGTGATATATACATAATTACATTCTTGCTGATAAATTGAACTATGTAATTGAAAAATCGTATATAACAACGAGGAGTATATTTTAAGGCATTTTCAGAAGTTATACGAAGCCTTAAGATAGTTCAAAATACGTTCATCAAGTCTTATGTCTATAAAATCGTATATAATAATAATATTAAATAGGACAAAAATACGATGAACATAATATGTATTTCTAAATTTACAATTAAATAATCAATACAATTCACTTGTGAATTACGATGTTCGTAATCATCACTGATCAGCCGTTTATGTCCACTACTGAACATATAGCCCATATATGTATAAGTCTATATTCTAACATTTTCCATCTTTATATGCCATCAATATATGCCCAATTATTTGCAATGTTCTTCAAATCAAATTATCACTTTATTTGTATATTATCGGTTTTCCTCTGCTTCTTCTGTTCGCTCTTCGTCCCTTTTTAGTCTATTATACTCAAAAAAATACTTATCTATACTTTGCATGAATTATATTTTTATTGGATGGTTATTTGTGAATTCATATGAATTTGAAAACCGCATATTATTTATTGCATTTTATACGATCAAATTTATATATGCATCGATAATATATTCAACACTGTTGAAACGATTACTGTTATTGGGAAAAAGCACGTACAAATTTACACTTAACTGCTTCAATACGTGAAATATCAAGATTGCGATAGCGAGACTAAACTTGTGAAGCATATTCAAGGTCTAACATATGTGATGTATAAATGTTTTGTATAATGTTGGAATCTGTATACTCTTTAGTCCAGCGCACTATAAATCCTGGCATAGAGTTAGCTTTATTAATAATGGAATTGAAATGTGCTTTGAAATTGATACTGTGATCCAGAATAACACCTACATCACGAGTCAACTCAGAATAGTTTAAGGTCTGTATCCCAAGATGATAATCAAATTATATAGAGTTTTAAAGCCTCCTATACTAAATTTAACAATCTGATGATGACATTTAGAAGCATTTACCTCTTAACCGATTTGTGCGTATGAAATAAGCTCTCTGCGGTAAATAAATTCACAATGTTGACATTTGCAAATAAATAAAAATAGATTAGTGAAAGAAAATTGACTTTTATTTGATAAGTATATATGATATATCTAGTAATTTACCTATATGTTGAATGTGTATATAGTGCATAGATAGATAATCACTATACGTCTATACTATACTACATATATGTATGTAGGTATACCTATATAAAACAAAAATAAAATCTACTATCCTATCAACTGTAATTTTTTTATTGATGATTTTGATTGTACATATAAATTTTAATATGTTCTTAATTCCACTACAAAACTGTTATCTTTACAAGATATACATACATTTTGTATTCTATCATCATAGCTATAGTTTCATTTCAAAATTCCAAGTTATACGTAATAATGTACTTATACATTTACATATAATGTCCTTCTAATTCTCTAACTTTATTTGAGCATCAACAAAATTGTTATAAGATTCTAAATTGGAATTGGAGCCATTCTTAATTCTTTATGACTTTGATTTTTCGATTATTATAATCTTTTAATTACCATTAGTTTAGTTGGAGCAATTAAAATTGAATCAAACAAAAATAACAAAAATAAAAAAAAAAATTATAAATGGCGATAAAAATAATAAATAAACAAAATAAAAACAAAAAACACAGCTAAAACAACAAAAATAAATAAAAATATGTGCGATGTGCTGCTTGTAAGCAAATTTTAAGCTCCACCTTAAAAATATTTTTTTTTACAAAAAACTTTTAGAAAAACAAGCAGACATTTTTTTTTTTTTTTTTCAAAAAAAAAAAATTAAAAACAAAAATAAACTTTTTATAGCAACAAACATCTTAACATTCAGTACACAACAGTGCAGTGCACATGTTCTTCCAATCTAGCATCATTTAATTTGTTTTTTTTTTTTATTTTTTATTTTTAATATTTTTTTGGTTTTGTTTTTGCACCATAGCTACATGTACATTATTTTGATAATTGACTGTGAAGTGTTTCGATTTGTTGCGCTATTTTTGTTTTGAATTCAAAGTGTGACAATTTTGCCATAACTGTATGAGAGCTATTTATTTATTTATAATTCGTGCATGTATGCATATAAATTTCTGATGTAATTTGAAGTGGTTGGTAAGTATGTTAGTATGTTAATTTTGATTGTGGGACAGAGCCAGGGGGAGTTGAATTGAAATAAGTTGTAGAGATAATTTTATACGATTGGAAATGGTAATGAAATTTATTTCCACTACCTACCAATAATAAATCGTTATTTTTTTACAATTTTGTTATTTTTGAATTGTGTATATAGTATAATGTAAGTATGTAGGTAGGTAGGCATATACATAAATATTAAATATTAAATGTATTAAAAGAAATAATCAGTTTTAATAAAAATTGTTTAGTATGCACTGTATATTTAGATGATGGTATGGGATGTCGAGATATGAACTGTATTTGAACAAGAATAATTGAAAAATACACTCAGAATAATTGATATTATTATTAATAATAATTTATATTATTATTAATAATAATTTATATTCTTATTAATAATAATTTATATTATTATTAATAATAATTTATATTATTATTAATAATAATTTATATTATTATATTATTGTTAGGTTTGGAGAAGTGAATTGAATATTAATGTATTTAATTTTAATTTATTATTTATTAGATTTATAATGATTGCGGTTGCCTATTTATTTGTATTTTGTTTGATTTTCATTCGAATTTGATCTCATTACAAACGTTATATGTACTACAGTCTTGTTTAGATTTCTTATGTTTATACCTATCTATCTGAAATATTTAATGATGAAAATTCTAAGATTTAATGAAGAAATTTTAATTTTATTGTAATATTAATGTTCATATACATTAGGTCTAAAGTGTATAATTTATTGAATGAAAATGATAAATATAAAAATATATTTTTTTCTTTGTTAAGTATCTTTGGATATTTAAAAATTGTTCGACAAAATAGAATACTTATAATTCTAGTTTTTTAATAATTTTTTAATTTATATTATTATTAAGGCTTATTATGAAAAGCACAAAAAAAAATTTTTTTTCTTATTTATAATACAGTTTTTAAAGCGAAACAAAATTATATAAATTTTTTGAAGATCAATTTTTCAAATATGTAATTAAATTTTACAAAATGATTTCATTTTTAAAATTTCTCTTCAATTCTTTATGTGGCAAGACTATTGAATTTAATAAAATTTTCTCTGATGGTACATTCACAAATCCACCTAATACAGTTATCGAAGGATTTAATTTGCCTTCGTTGTTAAATAATGGAGGATTTTCCATTTTGGCAAATGGTTTATTTGGATCTGGATCACTTGGTGTTCCTTCAACTCGTGCCCAACATCCAATTACTGAACCACGTCCAACTTTATCAAAATAAATAATTTGAAATTATTTTTTTTTCTTTTTTTAATTTAAAATTTTTAAATTTTACCTATACTATGAAGTACTAATGTATGATCTTTAACTGCTGCATTATCAAGAATAATTGTTTCTTTAATTCTAACACCTGGTCCAATTGTAACGCCTGGTCCTATTGAAACATTAGGTCCTAACTGTTTAAATAAAATAACAAAAATTAAATATAATTATTTTATTTTATTAAATTATAATTGATTACCGTTGCAGTAGGATGAACAGATGCTGTTGGATGAATATAAACATCTGGTATAATATTACAAATTATTGATTCATCAGAGTCTTCATTTTTTTTACCACTTTTTGATAAACGTTCTGAATGTGTTTTCCGATAAAGTTCTACAGAAATGGTTTACATTATAACATTAAGAATATGTAGTAAAATTAGTTTGTGATATTGTTCGTGTACAATTACGAACATTAAAATTATACAAAAGTATATTTTAGATTTCTAATACTAACCTAAGTAATGTCGATTAGCATATATAGCAGCACCAGCCGTTTTTAATTGTGACCACCAAGTAATAACTGGAAAAGCAAATAATTTACTAGTTCCTGCCAATGGTGTTAGAATTTCTTGTTCAAAACGTATATGACCTTGATCTCTTCCATTGAATATATATTCTCTTGAATTGAAAATGGTTGATATTTCGGGAAATATATCTAGAGAGCAACAATAGACACCGCAATTGATAAATGTTGAGATATATGAACTAGGTTTTTCAACATAATGTGAAACCAAACCAGTTTCTTTAGAAAAAACTAAACAACCATAATGAACGGATTGATGTTTGGTTGCTTCTGTACTCATTATTGATATCAGAGGTTCTTTTGAACGACTTACATGAAATTCATATAATGATTGTAATGGAAAATCAGCACAAACATCTCCATTAAGAACAAAAAATGCTTTTGGACTACCACTTCTTATTTGATCTCTAAAATGATACATACCACCAGCTGTACCCAAAGGTGTAAATTCTTGTAAATACCTAAATTATACATATAAAAACAAAATTATAAATTGCTGATATAAAACTTTTGATTTAATCGATATTAACCTGATATTAACATTGTACAAGTTCTGCATTTCAGAAACAAATTGTTCCATTTGACTAATTGGATAAAAGCCGATAATTAGAATTTCTTTGAGTTCTTTTACTTCGAGACAAGCTTCAATATGATGTTGAATCATTGGTCGACCAGCAACTGGAAATAATGGTTTCGGACTATCTAATGACAGTGGTCGAAACCGGGTTCCTAAAAATAACTAATATAAGTTTTGTTTAAACATTTTTAGTATAAGAAATAAACCTTTTTGTGGTCCACCAACAAGGATAACAGCTTTAAGCATTTTGATTTATTTTTATATTATTTTAATTATTGTCCAAAATTATTTATTACTTTATCTGACTTTATTTAGTAGACTCACTTTACTAGACACGTAACGTAAACATCATACGAATTTGATATCTTTTTGGCAAATTCAGCTGTTTCCTTATCTATATGTTCAATGTTGCCATATAATTTCTATTTTATATGAAGTAAAACTAACTATAGATTTTGTTTTGGAAAATTTCTGATTTAAGTTAAATTTTTAACATTATTTGTTCTTCAATCTATAAAAAATATTTACAATTATTTGTTTTAAAAAAACAAAATAAATATTTTTTGAATAATTTTAGTAAAATCTACAATAATAGAAACAAAAATTAATTAAAAATTTTCTAAGTACAATGCAAAATTTCAACTATAGGTGCTGTAACAGATTGTTCAAATTTAGACAGTGACAATTAATTTTTGACTTGACAAACCTATCAATCAGCTGTATTTTGATTTTGGTTACCTAATATGCCAGTTTAGGATATCGGGTATTAAATATTTTTAGAAAATTTAAATTCGGTCTTTTACCAGCAGAAAATTTAGTTTAAAATGGGTAACGCTTTTGCATTATATGCACATCCAGAAATTACACCAAGCCCATTAAAGGACCCATCATTTGATCCATTACAAGGTTTTCCCAATGGAAGGAAGGAACGTGTTATGCTTGCTACCGAACAAGAAATGGAATCAGCTAAATTGCCATTAGAGGATCGGGATTATTGTGCACATAAATTATTAAAATATCGTGCATGCAGAGCTGATGTATTTCCATTTTTATACAAATGTCATCATGAACGTCATGACTATCTCAATTGTGAACATCAAGATTATATTCTTCGTATGATGGAATATGAAAGAGAACGCAGATTATTAAAAAAAAAAGCTAAAGAAGGACCTAGCGATGAGTGAAAATACAAATCATAATACTTATTAAAAAATAGTAGAAATTTTTAAATTATACAATTCACCGGAGTAAGAAATAAAATTTGGTTGAAATTGAAAATGCTCTATTAATATTTTAGTATAACTTTAACTTATGATTTATTTGAGTTTAACTTATTAATTTCTATGACTTTTAAAATTGATGATAGATAAAAGGAATAAAAATCTGTAAGATTTGTGTAAGATTATTTTATCGTCGTTTCTTTTTATCCAGTCGTCTTTGTTTATAGTGCCTTTTGTTTGTAGTATCTTCAGACTCTCTTCTTCGAAACTAAAATTAGAAAATTAAATACGAAATCTTAAAAATAGTAGAAATTTTTTTTACTTCAGGTGCCATAGCATCACCATTTGGATCTTTCAGAAAAATGCACGCTCCAATACACACCTACAATTTTAATATCAAAATTATTGAATGTTGCAAATTGTTTTATTCATATTAATAAATTACCATTTGAAAAATTGCTCCAATAAACAAACAATATCGTAAAATTAAACTAAACCAGTCTTCATGCTCAAAGCTTTCTAATGTTTTTTCTAAATGCGTTTTTTCAATCTCCATTAATATTTTTCAATTCACTTTTCCTAAGTCAAGATAATGATGATTTTCTAAAAAACCACTTCAAGTAAAGATTTTTTATAAACAAGAAATAGAAGACGACACAAAATTCAAGAAACGTCAACATTATATTACATATCTGTACATATATACATACCGAATACTAACCTATAAAATACAAAACTGCCATTGTTATAAGAGTAAATTAACTATCAATAAATTGTTAATCCAAATTTTGTCAATAACGTTTTTTTTTTATACACATATGTATTTGAATTTAAAAATATTTTCTAATTATTAAATATATAAATACTTATAAATATTTTCATCATTTTGTAAATCTGTTCTGATTTTGTTAATTAATATATTTTTAATGCATGGTAATGGTACGGCGAGTTTAGGTTTTCTTGTAACTTCTAACATATGCACAATGGCAATACTTCATATCTGAAAATGAAACTTCAGTATGACGTTTATTTTATTATAAAATGAAAATAAGCAAAATAACAACATTAAACGATTCATAAAAAGCATTTTAATTCACGTTGTGATTTATTGTTTATTTAAAAGAAAACGTTGTTTCTTTTTATATTGTGCTTAGATAAAACCTAGTTTATCCTTAGCTATATTTAAATAATGGAGCCAAATATCAGTCTTGTAAGTAAATCAAATTTTAGCAATAAGAATCGTTTGAAGAATTGTTTTTTTTTTTAGGCGGAAGATGATATTCCCTTTGAGGAAGAAATTCTTCGTAATGCATACTCTGTAAAACATTGGTTACGTTATATAGATCATAAATCAAATGCTCCTCATAAACATCTTAATATGGTATATGAAAGAGCATTAAAAGAATTACCTGGTTCATATAAAATTTGGAATATGTATTTAAGAGCTAGACGACAACAGGTTCGTGGTAAATTTATCACAGATTCTGCATATGAAGATGTGAATAATTGTTTTGAAAGATCTCTTGTATTCATGAATAAAATGCCACGAATTTGGATGGATTACTGTCTATTTATGTCGTTGCAATGCAAAATTACAAGAACTAGAAAATTATTTGACAGAGTTTTAAGATCACTTCCCATTACCCAACATAATCGAATATGGCCACTTTATTTAGATTTCGTAAAGAAATTTAATATTCCAGAGACAGCTGTAATAGTATATAGAAGATATTTGAAACTTTTTCCAGAAGATGCTGAAGATTTTATAGAATACTTAATTTGTATTGATAGATTGGATGAGGCAGCACAACGTTTGGCTAATATTATTGATGATCAAAATTTCATTTCCAAATATGGTAAATCAAATCATCAGCTTTGGAACGAATTATGTGAATTAATTTCTAAAAATCCTGATAAAGTACATTCACTAAATGTTGATGCAATTATAAGGGACGGACTAAGACGGTAATCTATTTTGTTGAAAAATTAAGTATTAGTAAAAGAAAATTAATTTATTTATATCTTTCAGTTATACCGATCAAATTGGTCATTTATGGAATTCTCTAGCAGATTATTATATACGAAGTGGTTTATTTGATAGAGCAAGAGATATATATGAAGAAGCTATAGAAACTGTAACTACGGTTAGAGATTTTACACAAGTTTTTGATGCTTATGCTCAATTTGAGGAATTATCGTTAAACAAGAAAATGGAAGATGTAGCAAATGATCCAGATGCTACAGAGGAAGATGATGCTGAAATTGAGTTACGACTTGCACGTTTTGAATATTTAATGGAAAGGCGTCTTCTTCTTCTAAATAGTGTACTTTTACGTCAAAATCCTCATAACGTTCATGAGTGGCATAAGCGAGTCACATTATATGAAGGGAAACCAAATGAAATAATTGATACTTACACAGAATCCGTACAAACTGTTCAACCAAGATTAGCTGTTGGAAAATTACACACGTTATGGGTTGAATTTGCAAAATTTTATGAAAGTAATGATCAGTTGGATGATGCTAGAATTGTTTTTGAAAGAGCAACAGAAGTGGAATATGTTAAAGTTGATGAATTAGCTTCTGTGTGGTGCGAATGGGCAGAAATGGAAATACGACAAGAGAATTACGAAAATGCTTTGAAATTGATGCAAAAAGCAACAGTAATGCCAAAACGTAAAGTAGCATATCATGATGATACAGAAACTGTTCAAATGAGATTATACAAAAGCTTGAAAGTTTGGTCTATGTATGCAGATTTAGAAGAAAGTTTTGGTACTTTTAAAACATGTAAAGCAGTTTATGATAGAATAATTGATTTAAAAATTTGCACTCCACAAATAATTATTAACTATGGACTCTTCTTGGAAGAGCACAATAATTTTGAAGAAGCTTTTAGGGCTTATGAGAAAGGAATTGCATTATTTAAGTGGCCAAATGTTTATGATATTTGGAATGTTTATTTAACAAAATTCTTAAAACGATATGGTGGTTCTAAATTGGAAAGAGCACGAGATTTATTTGAACAATGCTTAGAAAATTGCCCACCAGAATATGCAAAATCCTTTTATCTTTTATATGCAAAATTAGAGGAAGAACATGGCTTAGCAAGACATGCAATGGCAGTTTATGAACGTTCTACTACAGCTGTTATGAGTGAAGAAATGTTCAGCATGTATAATATTTATATTAAAAAAGCTGCAGAACTCTATGGTCTACCTAAAACTCGACAAATCTATGAAAAGGCAATTGAAGCATTACCAGAGGAAAATGCCAGAGAAATGTGTGTTCGATTTGCTGAAATGGAAACGAAATTAGGTGAAATTGATAGAGCAAGAGCAATTTACGCTCACTGCAGTCAACTGTGTGATCCCAGAATTAGTGCCGATTTTTGGCAAACTTGGAAAGAATTTGAAGTACGTAATGGTAATGAGGATACAATGCGTGAAATGTTAAGAATTAAACGTAGTGTACAAGCTACATACAATACACAAGTTAATATGATGGCAGCTCAAATGGTTAATAGTGCATTGGGTACAGTATCAGATTTGGCACCAGGTGCACAAGATGGTATGCGTTTATTAGAAGCCAAAGCAGCTGAGATGGCTAAACAGAAAGCAGCAGATCTACCAACTGCATCTTCAATTGCTAAAACTACAGCAAGTAATATTATGTTTGTTCGTGGTGAAACAACTGGAGCTGGTGACAAAGATAAAGTTATTAATCCAGATGAAATTGATATTGGAGAAAGTGATGAAGATGACGATGATGATGAGGATGATGAAGAAGAAGAGGGAGAAGGAAATGATAATAGTGAAGAAAATACAAAAGTAATAAATAAAGTTGGAATTCAAAAACAACAAGTTCCAGCTAAAGTTTTTGGTAGCTTAAAAAAACCGGATAGTGATGATGATGATGATGAATAATAATTTTAAAATAATTTAAAAAGTTTTTCTGATTGATTTTTTTATTTTATAAATAAATTAAATTAAAAATGTACATTATTGTATTATTTTATTTTATTAATTATTTTATTTTCATTGGAAAACATTCTATTGAAATATAACTGAATATGAGTCTGTTATTGTATATTAAAAAAAGAATAAATGTATTATTATTACCTTTTTTTTCTGAAATTCATTAATTTGTTTTTTTCCAATTATTGCTACTTTCTTATTTACAATACATATATTATGTACATATACATAATATAGCAAGAACGATAATAGAATAAAGTGTACTCACTCATCTTGAAGCCCATTCATAAGGACAATGTAGAGAGAAAAAAAAAAATCGCGAGTATGCTTGGAAACAAATAAAATCTTCATTAGCTATTCATAATTTTTTTCCGGAATGAAAAGAGAAAACAAAAACTCTAACAATGCGTTTTTATATCATTTGGTTTTATTAGCTTTTTTTTTTGTTAAATTTCATGACATACACATACAATATATAAGGCCTAAACGAACAAGTGATGGAACCGTACTCAATGTAATTTATCATTACTTAATAGAAACATTTGAGTACATATACATATGTACATGTAATGTATAGAAGAAAACATTGCAATGGATTACATAATGATGGGCTTATAATAAGATCTTTGGATTGGAAGTTATTATTTTTATTTACTACATGTTTACATACTATACGTATTTTCATATACTTGTTCACAGTTCATTTTGGGTGTTATAGTCAATTTATTATGAATTTTTTTTATTGTTATTAGCTGCTACATCATTACCATGTATCATGTTGATGATTTTTGTTTTCTTTTTTACGAAGTTAGAATAAGAGAGCATCTCTAGTGAATGTACGTTCATCTAGATTTTAGTGAATATCGCGAAATTGCTATATAAGTACAATAAACTTTATACAAGAAATATGGGCACAGAAAAAAATTTTTTTCCAATGAATGAAATAATTAATTTTTTTCTTATTTTCTTTTTCTTAACAAAATTTTTACATATTGAAAATTTAGATTCCAGGATAGTAGATTTTTGAAAGGAAAATTTAAATTAATCGGTTTTTGAATAGCAAACAGGATTAAAATCAGTTTAGTTTAAAACGGGAAAACCGTAGACTTTATTTTACCTTTAAGTTCTAGAATTAATCCATTAATGTGACAATATTGGAATTATTTTTTCTTTGTTTTGTTTAAAACTAACTAGTGAATGATGTGGCCAAAGTATGCTGTTTTACGACCCTTGATATTACAAAGTAGTTCACGATTGTTTTGTAATCTTTGCGGTACTTCCGTTTTTCTTACCCTATCGATCCAAGATATTTTTAGGATTCTTCTGTGCATCCACATTACAAAAGCTTCAATTTTGTTTATATCTAACACCTTCAAAGTTGAGCTTTTCATACCGTATATACCATATATAACATTTAACAAAATTTTAGCCTTAATTTGATGTCAAAATCTCTATTCGTGAATATCTTTTTATAATTCATAAAGGCACTTCTGGCCATTTCAATTCTACATTTTATTTCTTTTGATGAGCCCCATTTCTAATGTAACCAATGACCAAGATATTTATTGTAACAAATTAACGTTGACACGTTCTATTATTTGTTATCCATTAATTGAGATGGTGATGTCGTTGTCATAGAAATTTCTCCTACTTATAATCATGAATTTGGTTTTATTAGTGTTAATGTTCAACTCAAATTTGCTGTAAGTTTTCTAATTCAATACATTCACGAGTAAGCCATTTATTTTTAGCTGAATTTAACTTTACTTAATTTTATTTTACCAGGGTGTATTGCCTATTAAATAGTTTTTGAACTCATGTCATGCAATTCTGCCCTGGAGGGATTATTTGAACATTATTGTCAAAAAACATTGTTCGCGCATTTTTTACTTCTTCAATCCAATCCAACAGTCAGGTCGTTATTACATTTCCAATATGCAGAACAATATTGTTGAGTTGATTAAAGATGTGTAATGCTGTACAATACCGCACCTGGTAAAACTGTTAAAATTAAAATTCTTATTGTTTAGTAGATAAACATACCTTCTTAATATTTTCTGCTTCTGATTGTGCAATTTGTAATGTACATATTATATTCTTCATATAATTGCTAATACACCGAACGAATAAAAGCTCGAGCTTTTGAAATCCTGTTAATTGTAAACCGTTTTATACGAGGGATAAACATTTTCTTGGGTAAGCTCGTATTATACCAAGTAATTTTTTTTAAAGAAATGCGGAGGAAACGTTTACCAAAAGGATGGACATTTTTTTTATTACCTACGGCTTTTTCTAGTTCCTTGTTTTGTTGGGAGATTCAAATTTCTTGTTAAAAGCGTTTTCCCAAATTCATATTCAAATAGAACTAAAAATATATGCAATTAAAAATTTTTAAAATTTATGTTCAGAAGTACACACCATTGTTTTAAATTCCATATTATATCAAATCAACCATATAGTAAAGATATAGCATACTGGCATCCGGACATACTTATCTAATAAAACTATATTTACAAAATACAATTTAAAAATTTTAAAAATTGAAACCACTTTGAGCTGGACAGTTAGTTGGAATGTGTATCAATAATACATACTTATGCAATTTGAATATGGCTCCAAATATTTTTGAAGCCTTCAGATATATTTTGCTAATCCTTCTTCGTGCTTGGTGCATTTTAAAATATATAAATATATATATATATATATATATATATATATATATATATATATATATATATATATATATATATAGATTCGCTGGTATATAGGATGGATATAAAATTTTATTTACCTCTGCCTCTCAACAGACTCCATCGCTGCGGCCGAATCAATTAATACCTTAACAAATTCTTATATAGCCTCACAAGTTTCTAGAATTATCTCCTGTTCATGTTCTTGTTTTCGAGCTCCATCCTAGGAATTAATGGGAGGTTTCTTGCGATAAATATCGATTTCACATTTGATATAATGAAAAATAGAATTAAGGTTGGTTTAAAAAGGGGATGGTAGCCACAGCAATCAATCACCGTTACATCGGACATCCTAGTTAACCCGTTATGTAAGATAGTGATCACATGAACTACAATATGAACTACAACACTGATATGTTCTCTCAAATCAATATAGTTGTGATTTTTTGTCAGATTGTTAAACATATACAAACCCGAGCCTAGTTTCGACTAGAGATCTGAGCAGTTGCAAAGAATATGCTTGATATTTTCCTGAGTATCAAGACTATCGCATATTATTATTATTATTATTAGAGTCTCAGTCGCATTGCGTGCTAAATACAGAGTAAATAAATAATTTGAATCTATTCAGTATACCACTCATAATTAATAATTTATGTATACGTACATACAACCCTAATCATACTACATCAGAAAATGTTGGAGAAAGAAATAAAGTGCTCAAATATTTTATTGTTTTTCAGATTATATTATTTCACCCCCAGGATATTATTTTGTCAACTTCTTCTTGTTATTACCAACATCTAAATCCATAGCAATAACTGGCTGTGTTATTTTATTTTCTATATAATATATACTATGTATGTATGTATCTAGTAAAAACAGTATTATGTAAATAAATAGAAGAATGCATTTCAATTATTTCAAATCTAAAAAATATACACAATAATAACACATAAACTTTAGTACATTCATAAAAATAAAGGTTAAGAATATATTTTTCGCTATTCTCATTCATAAATTTGAAAATAAAAAAAAAATAAAATAATAACGCAAACCTTAATAGATAAAGAATATTTAAAAATTCAGGAAATATTTTCATAATCCAGCGCAACAACAACACCCAGATTTTATAGAAACTGATGCACGTGAAGATTGTTAAAAACGTGAAAAAACATCGAAATTAAAATCCTTCAGAATGAAAATTGACAAAAAAAAAAACAAAATGAAAACAAAAAAGTTAACATTGAATATTGCCTTGGTCGTAGATAGGATTGGTTTGTTTGGTTAGTTTATATACATTTATATATACATATATGCTGTATGTATATACTGTTATTACTTTTTTCTATTCATATTTTTGTTTATTGTGTATTGTCGTATATAAAAATTTCTCAAAATTGTACTAATATTGTAACCGTTACAAAATTAATTGTTTGTTCAAAAAGTAATGGAGATTTAAATTTTAGAAAAACAAAATAACGGAATAAATTATTGTTTGCTTAAATAGACATCGGCTGAATTGGACGAAAGTTGATGAGTTGTAAACTAAACTACTGCATATACATTGATAATATAAAAACATTACAAAGTTAAGCTGTCTTTCATTGCTATAATCATTTAATCAATAATTATAACTCAACATCATAACTGTCATAACTGTCATTACTCACTATACCATATCGATCCGCAAATTTATAAGAGCTTTGTTATTTAAATTCAACTATTTCAGGTCCGCTCTACAAGTTTTACGGCATCAGGTTATTCTATTTTTACTTTATACATACTGTTATTACCGTTTGGATTGTGATCTTCACAATCATTCACAATAATATGATTTTCATACGATTTTTAATAACTATATGATCATTCACAATAATGATATGATCATTCACAATGATATGATTATTTATAATTATGTGATCATTCACAATTATATAATCATTCACAATGATATGATTTTTCATAATGATATGATCATTCACAATGAGGTGATAATTCAAAATGGTATATGATCATTCACAATGATTAAATGGTGATATTCGCAAGAAAATGCAATATTTCAAAATTTCGTATAAATTGATCATTAATTAAATTTAAGCAAACTTTTTCTATTCATCCAGTAACGTCTAACTACAACAAGAACAACTTAAATCCATTTTCCCTTGAATTTGGATTTTAATTTAGCTTTGTAGTTATTATATTTGATCATAGAGGCGGTTATTGTATCAGAGTTATCTAAAATATAACAGTTCTTTCAAATTATAACAATTTTTACAGTTTAATTTTGAAATTTGCAAGATGAGTTCATAAATTCTGCTTTAAATCTTAATCCAAATTCGATTTGTAATTGCACAGCTAATATGAATAATATGACATGAGAATGAAAACGGTAATGTTCAGAATTAAAATTTTTAGTCTGAGATAGGTCTATTAGAGAATAGATACGAGACACCATTGTCTTTCATATGCTCAAATTTCAATCTTTATTTTTACTTTAATATGGTGGCGTAACCTAAAACAAAACAAACGCAAAAGAGAAATATTATGTCTAATAAAATAATTTTAAATAATTTTGATCCATGAATTGTTATTTTTTTGCTTTTATGCTCTTGACAGTAGTTTAGGTGGAATTACCTTTCCGTGCTGAATTAAAATTACGGTACTGCAAGTTTATACTACAATATTTTACTACAATGTTTTTTCAGTATTTATTTATTAAATTACTGGCTGGTTATACGGTTCTAATGGCTATAAGCGATTCGCAAATACAAGCAACAGAGTAACTTCAAGAAGGGCTGGATAAAGTAAAGAAATGGACCCAAAACTGAAAAATTAAACTGAACTGCAACTCGCAAAAAATAACACAATAGCAAATAACGGTAAATGGAAAAAATCGGTCCACATTACTTACACATTAAGACAACGAGCACCACAACATTGTATTTGTATATATAATATAAATGATATTCTGGTACCGAAAGCAAAAACAGTAAAACATCTTAAACTACACCTTGACGCGTGTTAACTGGAAACAACAACAAAAAGCAATGCAAATTAAACAGATGATTCAAGATGACAAAAATCATAGATGTGGGATATCAACGCACCACTAGAAGCTGGCAATCACAGTAGTAATAGTTGTAGTTGTTAGTAATAGTTGTAGCAATAGTAATAGTAGTAGTAGAGACAAGGAGCAGAAGTTGAGAGGAAATTTTGCATGCTTCCACTTCAAAAGGAACAGCCATCAAGCTAGGAGTATTAAAGCGATAAATTTAAGTGAATTGTAGGTGGAATCCTACATAGATATGAACTGACTAATAGGGAAATAGTCTAAGGTCAGCTTATACTCCAAGTTGCAAGTATATAAAAGTATAATCAACCCTATAATATGGACTTATGGTATTCAACTGTGGGGAGGCACAAAAGCATCTAATTTATTAATTTAATAACGTTGGCAAAATACATTTCTTAGAACTATTACGAATGTATTCGCTATATGAATAAACAAAATAGTTGACGTAATTATAATGACTATATCATTAAATACGACAATCGATTGACTCAACATAGCAACATTAAATCGCCTCGAGCTATTAGACAGATCTTATATGATATAAGAAGGCTGAAAAGGCTAAAACCGCACGATCTAGTGTAATAGAATAAAATACAGGGGAGTAAAAATACAAATTTCTGTAATCTCACACAAGTTCTGCTTATAAGCACATTTTAAAAGTAATAATAATTTATTTAAATTTAAAAATAAGACCATTTAAATAAAAAAATAAAAAAAATTACTGGCTTATCAACTCATTTAATGTGGAAAACTATACTGCTATTGTCATAAACGAATAAGCCTTCTTAAATATCTTAGTTCAATTTTTATTTAAATTGTTACCAACTTATATACTCTCAATTATTTTTATCATTTATTTTATATCCGCAATGACAAGGATACTCGTGCTGCCGACAAACATCTAAAACGCCCTTTTAATATACCAAAAGTACGCTCAACAACATTTCTTAGTTTTGCATACACATCATCATTGAAATATGCTTCAGCACTACCTTCTGATGGAGCGTCTCGATATGGTGTTAACAGCCACGTCTCCAAAGGATATTCCGAATCTCTTAAAATTGTATATTATATTTTACAGTCATGTATCAGCATAAAATTAGTTCAAATTACCTAATATCCAAGTTGATTTGTCATCATCATTATAACGTTTTTTAAAAAATTATCTTTCTTTACTCAACGCCCAAATATGTGAATCATGAGAAGCACCTCCAAAACGGGCATCAACAGCTCTAATTCTCGTGTTGTAGTGACATATCTAGTCAAATTTTTTAAATATTTCATTAATGTTTTAAATATATTTAATATTAAAGTAAACTTACCACCATAGCATTTACGCTAAATTGAAAAATAAATGCTCATCATCCTTTGGCCTTATTATTTGTATATATGGGTTCCATCTATTGCACCAATAATTCCTGGAAGTTTTCCTTTAGCAAAAAAATATCTTTTAGCTTCTTTTTTTTCAGCATCTCACATTTCAAGGCTTATTTTAATTGGACACACTTCAGATATCACGTTAGACACAGATTGCTGGCAAAGTGCTATATTCATATCCTGACCAACTTCTTGTTGTTCACATCCTGACCAACTCCAACTCCACCTTCTGCCAAAAATCTCAATGTAGCCGCTAGTTTTATATAATGTGGTATTGATAATGAATGTACAGGCGTCTTTAGGCTATCTTTAATTCCGTCTAATACATATAGAAATGCTTCTTTTGATAGCCTAAAGTTTTTGATAAATCTAAATTATAAAATAAAATAAACAATCATTAAAAATAAATCTAGAACAAAGAATAAAAAACGACACTTATTTTTTGGTGGGCATTTCCATGATATTAGATTTATCGCTTTCTCTGAATTGGCATATTATTTTCTTCACTATCACTACTATCACTAAAATATAATGCTACCTATACAGTCCATTTTTTTTTATTTTATACTTTATTTCAACTTATTTTTATTAAATGTTTTTTACTTAAATGTTTTTAATTTTCCTTACGAATAAACAATTTTACTTTCACAAAATTGCAAATTTTAGAACAAGACATAAATATCACAATACAAATTTTAAAAATATTCAATGGCAACACAGTTTTGCGATGCGTTTTTGATACATGGGGCCTTACTTTGAGAAGAGAATCACTTTTTCGCTACGTACCGGTAGAGCATCACATTGTATCACATTTGGTAATCTGAAAAGCGAATGATACAATATTTTGCAAAACTGGCAGCATTGCTGGTTAAAACTGTCAATTTTTTTTTTCTTTTATGTTTTGACATTTTTTGTTTGAAAAGTGAAATTAAGTGAAGTTAAATTCAAATTTTATAGATATTAAAAAATGTTTTTGCATTTATATTACGAAACATCGTCTGATGAGAAGGAAGAGATGAATTTATTTAGAATAAAAAGAAGAGAATTGAGGGATAAAGCGAATCCATTAGATTTACCTATTTTAACGTAGGTATAAGTTATAACAACTATATATGTATGAATATGATATGAAATAAAAAAAATATGATCAATTTTATTTGGTTTGTTAGATTCATTAAGTATTTCAGGCTCTCGAAAGAAACCTTTGTAATGGTTCTAGATAAATTAGATAATAATTTAAATCCTACAATTAGTCCACATTCAGCAAAACCCAATATTGGCTGGAACATTGCGCTTCCTTGCTGAAGGAAGTTATCAAAAAGGCGTGGGGAACGATTTTTTGGTAGGTTTGGCTACGAAACATTGTCAATATTTGAGACGGAATTGTGTCGAGAGTATATCAATGTTACTGAAACCAAAAATAAGCAAAATCATCCATCAAATTCGGATTTTATAATAAATTTGGATTTCCAGGAATAATTGGATGGGTTGATGGAACACATGTAAAAATCATTGCACCAACATGCATTCAAACTGCCTACTATTTGTAACTTTTCTATAACTAAAAATGTATTATAAAATTTAATAATTATTTTTAAATACAAATATATAATTAAATAAAATTAGTTTACTTGAATTTTACTTTAATTATATACTTACTTTTTCTCATTCGCCATCTTTCACTAACTTTTTCTATAATGATATATTTATCGTTTTTTCTGACAGCGAACAAAAAAAATCGATTCTCGTAATACCATGAAAATCGAAACGTTGCGATAAAAACCGATCAGTATCGTTAT